>BSUD01000004.1:130126070-130356398 GCA_033239045.1 Fagopyrum esculentum
ATGGGTAAATGGTCGTCCTCTAGATGTGTTAGGCGACTCAGATGATCCGCAACAGAATTTTCCGAGCCTTTCTTGTCGCGGATCTCAAGATCGAATTCTTGTAGGAGAAGAATCCACCTAATCAGCCTTGGCTTCGCATCCTTCTTTGCAAGTAGGTACCGGATCGCAGCATGATCCGTGTAGACAATCACCTTTGCACCTACAAGATAGGAACGAAACTTGTCAATAGCGTAGACAATGGCTAGAAATTCCTTTTCCGTAGTGGCGTAGTTGAGCTGGGCTTCGTCTAGCGTCTTGCTAGCGTAGTATATGGCGTGGGTTCGTCCTTCCTTTCGTTGCCCAAGAACAGCCCCAATGGCTACGTCACTAGCATCGCACATAATCTCGAAAGGGAGAGTCCAATCCGGTGGTTGGATAATGGGTGCTGAAATTAGAGCTTGCCGGATGGTGTTGAACGCATCTAGACATTCCTGCGAAAACTCAAAAACCGCATCCTTCATCAATAGATTAGTGAGAGGTTTTGATATCTTAGAAAAGTCTTGGATAAAACGTCTATAAAATCCAGCATGTCCTAGAAAACTTCTTATTCCCTTCACCGAAACTGGGGGAGGAAGTTTCTCTATGGTCTCTATTTTAGCCTTGTCTACCTCTATCCCTCTACTAGAGACTAAGTGACCTAAAACGATTCCTTCTTTAACCATGAATTGACACTTCTCCCAATTAAGAACTAGGTTAGTGTCTTCACATCTTTGCAAAACAAGAGAAAGGTTAGAAAGACAATCGTTAAAAGAGGAACCGTAAACGGAGAAGTCGTCCATGAAGACTTCCATGATTTCCTCTACATATTCGGAGAAGATGGCCATCATGCACCGTTGAAAGGTGGCTGGGGCGTTGCAAAGCCCGAACGGCATCCTTCTATAAGCGAACGTACCCCAAGGGCACGTGAATGTGGTCTTCTCTTGATCATCCGGATGTATCGGGATCTGAAAGAAACCACTATAACCGTCAAGGTAGCAAAAGTATGAATGTTGTGCTAACCTTTCAAGCATTTGGTCGATGAATGGCAATGGAAAGTGATCCTTCCGCGTTGCGTTGTTGAGCTTGCGGTAGTCTATGCACATTCGCCATCCAGTTACGGTTCGGGTAGGAATGAGTTCGTTGTTCTTATTGGTGATGACCGTCATTCCTCCCTTCTTCGGAACTACTTGAACTGGGCTCACCCACTTGCTATCGGAGATAGGATAGATGATACCTGCATCAAGAAGTTTAAGAATTTCCTTCTTGACAACCTCTTTCATGGTCGGATTCAACCGCCTTTGAGGTTGTCTTGAAGTTCTAAAGTCCTCCTCCATTAGTATTTTATGCATGCATAGGGAGGGTTTAATTCCTACTAAGTCCTCAATAGTATAGCCTATGGCTTTTCTATGTTTCCTAAGGACAATCATGAGCTGTTCATGTTCATCTATGCTTAATTCGGAACTAACGATAACCGGGAAGGTGGAGTTAGATCCAAGAAAAGCGTACCTTAGATGAGTAGGAAGTGGTTTGAGTTCCATTGCTTTCGGAGCTTCCAATGATCCTTGAGGAGCTTCCGATGTTTCCTTAGAGGTTTCTAAGGATGTTGAATGGTTTGGAGAAGAATTAGGAGAGGTTGAAGAAGCGTGCTGATCACTATTTTCCACGGTCAAAATCACGTTTTCCCCTGCTTTTCCACGGCCGTAATATCCTCTGGAATGGAAGTCGAATTTGGTTGTGGAATCCACGGCCGTGGAATACAGGGTATGGCCGTGGAATCTTGTATTTTCAGCCTCGTCGTGGAGTTTTTCAAACTCCACTTCATGCATCTCTTCTTGTGCTTCCAAGGCTTCAATTTCCTCTTTGCACTCTCCTTCTTCTCCTTCATGGGTTAGACTCATAGTGATAACCTTTTGCAAAGGATCGTCAAAGAGAATCGCACTTACCTCCTCCCTAGACAAGCCTTCTTCGTCTTGGATGTTGTAAATATCCTCATCAAAGATCGGCTCCTTCACTAGAGTGGAAAGAACGAACTCTACTTTCTCTTCCCCAATGTCAAAAGCGAGTCTTCCATTCTTGCAATCGACCATGCAGCCGGAAGTTGCAAGAAACGGTCTTCCGAGTATGATCGGGACCGGACTATCTGCAGGAATATCAAGCACAACAAAGTCAATGGGGACAAAGAACTTGCCTAGCTTAACAGGGACGTCCTCTACAATGCCGACGGGACGAGTAATAGATCGATCCGCCATGTATAACGTCATCTTCACCGGTTTAGGGTCGCCTAAACCGATCTTCCTGCACAACGCAAGTGGTATGATGCTCACACTTGCTCCTAGATCACACAAAGCGTCATATGTGACCTCTCCCACTCCTATGGGAATGCAAAACGACCCCGGATCCTTCAGCTTTGGGGGCATTTTCTCCTTCATAGTCTTGATGAGGTCCGAAGAATCCGAACTCATCTTGACTTCTCCAAAATCTTCTAGCTTCCTCTTGTTAGAGAGGAGCTCCTTCAAGAACTTGCCATAAGCCGGCATACCTACAATAGCATCAATGAAAGGTATATTAATATGCAGTTTGCTCATGAGTTCTATGAACTTACCGAATTGCTTGTCTAGGCGCGCTCGCGCTCTAGATTGAGGGAATGGTAGGGGGGGTTTGAAAGCTGGAGGTGGAACATAGACGTCCTCCTTCTCCTTCCCCTTTTCTTTACTTTTCTCTACGGGGACTTCAACAAACGTAGGCTGCGGATCGATGGTAGTCACTCCGCTCCTAGTCGTAATCGCCATTACCCTTCCCTTAGGGTTGTCCTCCGTCTTTCCTGGAAGTTTCCCTTGATTCCTAGGAACTTCCTCCGCATGGTTGAACATTTGATTCTCCAAAACCTTTTGAGCCTTGTCAACCTTAGAAATTTGATCATCAACCTTGATGATGCGGTTCTCCAACCCTTGAAGCTTTCCCAAGATCGTTTCCAACATGGGATCCGGCTTTTCCTTTCCCGTATTGTTTCCTCCATTTGATGATTGCCCCTGGCTTTTCAAAGGAGTAGAGGAAGAAGAGGGTGGAGTTAGTGCATTGGAATTGGAAGGATAGGAGTTACCGGAATTTTGTTGATTGGAGCGCCAATTGTTGTTGTTCGAACCACGATTGTTGTTCCAATTGTTGTTGTTCCGGTTGTTGTTGTTTCCATTCCAATTGTTGTTGCGGTTGGTGCTGTCACCGCCGTTGTTATTGCCCAAATAGCCAACATCCTTCTCTTGCTGCTTTGGAAAGTTGGTCTTGATAGCCTCCTTCAACTCTTTGATCTCATTGTTGAGGGAGAAAATCTGATTTTGAGCTTCATGTGTGAGCTTCGCTCCTTGCTCCACACGATTTCCCTCCATCTTCCGGTGGGAATACTTCTCTATGACTCTTGCTTGCTTCTCAATGAAGTCCCAAGCGTCATCTTCTCTCATGTCCATGAACGTTCCACATGAGAGGGATTGAAGGTTGAATTGCGTTCCCGCATCCAGCCCCTTGTAGTAAATTTCCAGCAAGGCAAGCTTGGATATGCCATGATGAGGGCAATCCAAGAGCAGATCCTGAAACCTTTCCCAAGATTGAAACAAACTTTCGTTAGGTCTCATAGAAAAAACATTAATCTTACCTCTAAGTTCCGCCGTTTTGGAGGGCGGAAAGAATTTGGTGAGAAACTCTGCGGAGAGGTCTTCCCACGTCTCTAGCTTTCCACTAGGAAGAGCTTGGTACCAAGATAGCGCTTTCCCTTTCAAAGAGAAAAAGAAAGGTTTGAGCTTATAGCTGTTGGTAGTAGCGCTCTTTGGTCTCATTGTCTCCATCATGCACTCAAAGTTTTGCAAGTGTTGGTGTGGAGATTCAGCACTTGTACCGCCAAACTGACTTTGGCGAACAAGAGTGATAACTTGAGGGTTGAAACTAAACCCTTGTACGTCTTCAGCATCAAAGTTCACGCCCAAGCGGCGCGGTTGTTGTGTTGGATCCATCCGCTGGCCAAGAGTTCTTGGCTCATTATCCACACGTTCGACTCTCGCATTCCTAGGTGGAATGCGGCGGTTAGCAGCTCCTTGTGTGTTGAAAGGATTTATATTGATCGTGGGATCAATCTCTTCTAGCGCAGGCATGGAAGAATCACTATCATCAGCGGATGAATTACCTCTTCTTCTAGACCTTGTCCTTCTTCTTGAGGATTTCTTTCCTACCTTATCTTCAAGATCGCTCATCTTTATCTTCATTTGAACGATCATGTCTTGTAGACCGTTAACTTGAGTTTGATGACGATCCATCTCATCCTGGAGGAGATTCTCATTCCATCGGAGTTGAGCTTCCTTCTCCGCTAACTTAGTTTGAAGATCGTTTTCGTTTTCTTGAGTCATCCTCTTTTCTTTGCGTTTTTGTCTCAAGGTTTTCTCTAGCTCTTGATCAAGAGGTAAGAGATCTTCGGTGTTTCTAGATCTGCGCATACACTCAAAAAGAATCAAATAACGAGAGCAAGCTCCCAAGCTTGACAACCGGTTACCGAATTCGGCCGAAACCAAATCCCCGGCAACGGCGCCAAAAACTTGTTCGCCCCTAGAGGTGTGTGCAAATAAGCTTTAAATTTATAAAACTAGAATCAAGCAGCGAACCCGCAGTGTACGGATCGAGGTAGCTAAGCAAGAATTCCAGAGTATCGAACACAGGGATTTGGGTGGGAACAAATTCGATTTCAGATTATCAAGCAGTAAATATGAGAGTTTTGCAAATATTGGGAAAACAACAATCCTAAAGATCCGGGTATTCAGTTGTGGCAATAGATTCAAGATATACTAATAATATAAAGACAGAGTAGGGATATGCAAAGGTACACTAATGTAAGGTAATCGTACGGTTGAGGTTCCAAAAACCTTATGTAACTCACCTAAAAGATACTCCTTATACAGGTTGTTGAGGCTCAATATAAAGAGGTTCTAAAAGCAAGGATTAGTATCAAATACCCGAACCTATAATCTAAAGGTCAAGACTAACTTATCCGATTGAGGTTGTTGAGGCTCACAATCGAGGTAGAGGTTGTTGAGGCTTCACTACCACCTAGAAAAGACAAGTCTAAACTAAGCTAAAGCAAATCTTTAACTTTGGATTAAGGTAAAAGCAGGCTCGTAAACTCATGGAAATTACGGTCGGATCTTGAGATTCCACGACCGTGGAACTCAAGAACAGCCCGTAATTTAGGGTTGTCGGCGACAATTCTCTAACTCTCAGGGTCTAATCTGTTTGCGATCGATCTATCATCATCTAAGCCACAACTATCAACCCTTCACCTTAGAATTGTTAAGGGTTTTTAGCCAATAACAGTCATTTGATAGCAATTCAAGATTTATAAGATAAAAGATGGGAACTTTCAAGAACTTTCAATAATCTTCGAACGAATCTCAGAATCACAATCAAGAACAAATGTTTGTCAAAAGATTCAATTCGGAATAAACAATCACAATCTTAGGAAAGAAAGGAACATATAGAGTAGAGTTATTACAAACATTTAGTACATCCCACCCCATACTTCTCTATGACTCTTGCTTGCTTCTCAATGAAGTCCCAAGCGTCATCTTCTCTCATGTCCATGAACGTTCCACATGAGAGGGATTGAAGGTTGAATTGCGTTCCCGCATCCAGCCCCTTGTAGTAAATTTCCAGCAAGGCAAGCTTGGATATGCCATGATGAGGGCAATCCAAGAGCAGATCCTGAAACCTTTCCCAAGATTGAAACAAACTTTCGTTAGGTCTCATAGAAAAAACATTAATCTTACCTCTAAGTTCCGCCGTTTTGGAGGGCGGAAAGAATTTGGTGAGAAACTCTGCGGAGAGGTCTTCCCACGTCTCTAGCTTTCCACTAGGAAGAGCTTGGTACCAAGATAGCGCTTTCCCTTTCAAAGAGAAAAAGAAAGGTTTGAGCTTATAGCTGTTGGTAGTAGCGCTCTTTGGTCTCATTGTCTCCATCATGCACTCAAAGTTTTGCAAGTGTTGGTGTGGAGATTCAGCACTTGTACCGCCAAACTGACTTTGGCGAACAAGAGTGATAACTTGAGGGTTGAAACTAAACCCTTGTACGTCTTCAGCATCAAAGTTCACGCCCAAGCGGCGCGGTTGTTGTGTTGGATCCATCCGCTGGCCAAGAGTTCTTGGCTCATTATCCACACGTTCGACTCTCGCATTCCTAGGTGGAATGCGGCGGTTAGCAGCTCCTTGTGTGTTGAAAGGATTTATATTGATCGTGGGATCAATCTCTTCTAGCGCAGGCATGGAAGAATCACTATCATCAGCGGATGAATTACCTCTTCTTCTAGACCTTGTCCTTCTTCTTGAGGATTTCTTTCCTACCTTATCTTCAAGATCGCTCATCTTTATCTTCATTTGAACGATCATGTCTTGTAGACCGTTAACTTGAGTTTGATGACGATCCATCTCATCCTGGAGGAGATTCTCATTCCATCGGAGTTGAGCTTCCTTCTCCGCTAACTTAGTTTGAAGATCGTTTTCGTTTTCTTGAGTCATCCTCTTTTCTTTGCGTTTTTGTCTCAAGGTTTTCTCTAGCTCTTGATCAAGAGGTAAGAGATCTTCGGTGTTTCTAGATCTGCGCATACACTCAAAAAGAATCAAATAACGAGAGCAAGCTCCCAAGCTTGACAACCGGTTACCGAATTCGGCCGAAACCAAATCCCCGGCAACGGCGCCAAAAACTTGTTCGCCCCTAGAGGTGTGTGCAAATAAGCTTTAAATTTATAAAACTAGAATCAAGCAGCGAACCCGCAGTGTACGGATCGAGGTAGCTAAGCAAGAATTCCAGAGTATCGAACACAGGGATTTGGGTGGGAACAAATTCGATTTCAGATTATCAAGCAGTAAATATGAGAGTTTTGCAAATATTGGGAAAACAACAATCCTAAAGATCCGGGTATTCAGTTGTGGCAATAGATTCAAGATATACTAATAATATAAAGACAGAGTAGGGATATGCAAAGGTACACTAATGTAAGGTAATCGTACGGTTGAGGTTCCAAAAACCTTATGTAACTCACCTAAAAGATACTCCTTATACAGGTTGTTGAGGCTCAATATAAAGAGGTTCTAAAAGCAAGGATTAGTATCAAATACCCGAACCTATAATCTAAAGGTCAAGACTAACTTATCCGATTGAGGTTGTTGAGGCTCACAATCGAGGTAGAGGTTGTTGAGGCTTCACTACCACCTAGAAAAGACAAGTCTAAACTAAGCTAAAGCAAATCTTTAACTTTGGATTAAGGTAAAAGCAGGCTCGTAAACTCATGGAAATTACGGTCGGATCTTGAGATTCCACGACCGTGGAACTCAAGAACAGCCCGTAATTTAGGGTTGTCGGCGACAATTCTCTAACTCTCAGGGTCTAATCTGTTTGCGATCGATCTATCATCATCTAAGCCACAACTATCAACCCTTCACCTTAGAATTGTTAAGGGTTTTTAGCCAATAACAGTCATTTGATAGCAATTCAAGATTTATAAGATAAAAGATGGGAACTTTCAAGAACTTTCAATAATCTTCGAACGAATCTCAGAATCACAATCAAGAACAAATGTTTGTCAAAAGATTCAATTCGGAATAAACAATCACAATCTTAGGAAAGAAAGGAAACGGGATGTCAATCCGATCCTAAATCAAACCTAAGCAAGAAGAGGAGTTTTCTTGCAAAATCCTCCAAGAACTTCGATCTTCCTCAACGCGAAGATCACTAACAGCAATTCTCCAATCACGAACTTCGATCTTCAATGAGATCTCCCAAAATCACCTTCAAGAATGAATGTTTGTGTGTTGCTAAGCTTGCGTTCTTGCCGCCAAACTTAGGTTTTTGAAAGGTCGTAAGCTAGACAACGAGGTAAAGCGAGATGACGGAATCTTGCTTCATCCGTCCTTTTTATAATGCAGGGCAAAACGTCGGCCCGGCCCGATCTTCAAAAGATCATGGCTTCGAAACGTGGCGAAAGGGATTCGCCAAGATCACGGTCGTGGAAGATTCCACGACCGTAATTCTGAGGCGTGGAAACAAATACGGGTAACTTCCACGGCCGTAATATCCCCTGGAATGAACATCGAATTCTGCATCACAATCCACGGCTGTAATCTAGGGTCAAACCGTGATTTTTGCCTTCATTCGTGCATTCCTCAATCTAATACTCCAAATTGCTTCCAAAAGGTGTCCTTGATCTAGAGGTACATCAACTCAACTCTCCTTCGCTCGATTTCGTTCGGAAATAGCTCCAAATCACCTATAATCAACATAGAACTCGTGTAGACATCTATATCGACAATATAGGCAATACTAGCTCATATATGCATAAAGCTCCATCAAAGACTATCAATATGAATCAAATGCGATTATAAAACGTGCCTAAAATATCACAATATTTCATGCTAACAGCTGTTTAATCCACTCCTTTGCGACCCATTATATCCTTTAGGCCTAGACATCTTGCACACTTAGTGAAAACAAAAATGCCTTACTTGTTCTCTCTCACACTCACGCTTAGGTGTGATATCTCAAGCTAATTTGATGTAATTTCCTTTGATGAATTAATACTCCTTTAAAATCGACGACTAACTTCAACTAGAACTCCTTTGTTGAATCAAGTAGCTGACTTGGCTTGGAAGAAGGTTCTTGTGTTGAAAGATAGTTAAGGTAAACCTGTTGGGGTTCTCTGCACACAATTGACACAAAGTAGAAAGAATATTGCAAGTAGACGCAACTAGTATGATAGAATATATAGATATTAGCTAACACACCCATAGAAATAGACTCAATGTGTTTAGAGTAGAAAAAGAGGCAAGAAATAAGCACACAAGAGATTAAGAAGAGAGTTGTACGTACCTTGAACTTATGCAATTAGAAATAGAGATAGCCAGGTAGGTTTAATCTCAATAGAAAGGAATCTCGGTTTGGATCTCGGGCGAGATTTTTGTCTCAGGATCGAGATTGCTCAAAGTAGGGTGTTTTGACTATAAATTGGATCAATGATGGTATGAAACTTCTTCTTTGAATGTCCTCTAGAACTTGGCACACTTGAATTTCTCAACTTCTGCCTCAAAGATTTTCGATAAAATCGCAACAATAACAAATCTTGACTTAAATCTCAGGCGAGATTTTGGGATTGGGGGCCGACATTTTTGATTCTTTGATTGCTGACGACAACTACTGAATATGCTTGTGGTACACTCCTCCCTTGTTGCATTGATGATCCCTTCTTAGTTGAATAACACTCGTACTCGTAAGGCTCTTCCTCGAACTTTAAGGTATATTTGAAGATATGAAACGGAGGTTGAAAATACGGTAAGAAAATTTGTTGGCTTTCTTGTGGAGCTTATGAGAATAATATGTTTATGGGATAGGAAAATATTATTTGATTGGTATTCGGTTAGGATTTGGAAGATTTGATAAGATCTTACCTACTAGATATGATCTCAATAATAAGATCACTTGCCAATCTCTTTCCTCTTTGATATGGCAACTGGAAATAATTAGATTTGACTCAAATCTAATATGGATCTCGACTAGTTTTAAGAACACGTGAGTTGATGCCCAAGCAACAAAATCTTGGTTGTTGCACACTAATCTCAGTCGAGATTTTCCTAGAACTCAGACGAGGTTTTAGTTTTGGATTTGGTTGTCTTATGTTTGGCTATTACGTCTCTCTCTTCTCCAATAGACACAAGTCAATACACGTTGAACTCAATTAATCTCACAAAGAATAAAAAGAAAGAAAAGACTCAATTTTTATATGACTCAAAGAAGACTCAAATAAAAATACTCAAACAAGATACACTTAGCTTGATATACACTGTTTGAGTTGAAATTCAGTCGATTAGCTCTTAAACCACTTTGATGTGGGATCGATGCCGTAGTTTTACGATCTAGATTGAAGTCCGTGAAACTGACAACAGAAGCACATCTCGGTGCAAATCGCGGGCGAGATTTGTTTGGTAAGGCCGAGATTTGTGAAACTCGAACACAAAGAATGTGAGTTTGATGAAATGATAATGGAAAGATAAGAAGATGATATTATGAAATGAAAGTATGGAAAATATAGGAAGAAAAAACTTAATGTTAGACTTGCAAAAGACCTTGATCAATTGGATCAAAACCCTCAACAAAGAATTACCTTAACCTTTCCTTCTTCAACTTTACATAAGCCTTCTAAATAAGACAAGTACAAGGAGGAACTAGTTTGACTAATACCACCAATCTTTAAGAAGATTAATACACATAAGAACAACTTAGTAAGGACTCGTGACTATTTAATCGAAGACTCTCTTTTTGATTGAATTGAAATAAATAAAACACAAACTTCATAAATGAAGCATTGATTTTCTCACAATATTGTAGAAATAATAATCAATCAAATCTACCAATGAATCTCGAACTCTAAGGCTAGTTATAGGCGAGATTCTCCTAAAAGATAAAATAAAGATAATCTTAAAAGATAAGATCAAAACCAAAAAATACATTTTGAATGTTTAGAGCTTTAAAGGTATTAATAAAATAAAATATCAACAACTAATAAGATTTCGACTGAATCTCGTGGATCTCGACATAGGCAAATCTCAACTTGAATCTCGGGCAAGATTTGGTTCTCAGGGTCAAGATTTTTGACTAGCTTGCTTAAATCTCGATTTAGCCACATTTTTTGACACCTTGATCATCTTCACTCTTCTAGGGTCCTTCCACAATAGAAATCAATGTCACTAAAGAAGACTTAGAAACAAATAGAGTCTTTGTAAATGTTGCCCATAAGGTAGCAACCTCTTCTTGGATGAAGCTTGCTCTTCATCTAGTGGTAGATCCATCTATGTCATGACTTGAAGATGATATAGCCTCCTTCTCCTTCAATGCCTTTGCTCTAGCTCTAGTGATTGGTCCTTGAATAGTTAGTGTTGGGGATGGTCCCTCATCACCTATCAATATAAATCACGATATCCAATAGAAGTTGAAGAGTACAATTCATTTGTTATCGAATCACGTTCCTTAAGGGCCAGAAAGCACCACAAAATTAGGGAACATAGTTCAACATTCGGCCCTCCCTTTCAGGATTGTTGTTTTTTTAGCCGACATCCTACCTAGTGTCCTTACCGTCGTATTTTAGCCAACAAAGTCGGTGTTGCAGTATCCGGTGTCTACACAGTCAAAGATGAGGGAAAGCAATCGGGGAATAAACTATGTTGTAGATGATATGTTTTCTCATGTTCCTTTTATAATTTTTTTTATCAATTGATAGAGAAGTTAAGTATTTAGAGTCAATCAAGGATGCAAGGTACTGTGCAAAAATTTTGATGACGTCAAGAGTACCATCCGAATTTAAGAAAATTCATTGTCACCGTTTGAAAAGGTTCAAACTTAAAGTGTAATAAGAGGAAAACACCTTTCTTTTATTTAGGATTTAGTTCGTTTGGTTATTCAAATTTTATTTTCCTAGTGTTTATGTAATTTATAGTATATTTTATCTTTGATTTGTTTCCATATACATATAATTGAAAGAAAAAATATTGAAGACTTTCACTCAAAGTACATTCCTTTGTGCTCGTGAATGACCTCTACTTCTTAAAATATAAAATAAAAGGATAAAAAATAGGTAGTCAAGGTCTCACAATATCTAAATTCTACTCGGGGCATCAATGAAAATTCCTTCCAAGCTCAAGGTGGTACAAATGACTTTTTCGTGGATGATCTATTTTGGAAGCTAAGTTCCCACAAGGTTACAAAAGAGAAAGACTCAATGATGAAACACTAGATCTAGTTCAGGAAACTATTAGGAAATTTTTTAGACATAATATAAATATAGGAAATACGGAATCTAACTATAGATCAAATCTAGAGAGTTCGGGAACTAGTATTGAACTTTAATACACAACAAACACAAGGAGAAGTTTCGAGTACTCCAAAAATTTAATAGCTATAAAACAAAGACAATTAGTCAATCCGTCTTTGAGGATAATGAAGAGGTTAATTTGCAAATAGAAGCATGTTTAAGAATTACTAATTCAAATAACATCTACATTTCCATCACCATATCCATTGAAGACTTTAATAACTTTGATTTGTGTTCATTTGTAGAAAATGGTTGTTTTGTTTGCTTGGAAAGAAAATTTTATTTCTTGTATTTATGTGAAAACCATATCCAAACTAATAAAGGCCCGAATAGCTGATAATAACATCATGACATCATTATGAAGTTATTCAATATTTACCCATCAGTGTACTTCAAGGCCATTACAAATGGTTAGTTGTGCCATTTGAATAAAAAAATGCACCTCAAATATTTCAAAGAAGAATGAATTAAATATTTGAAAATTTAAAACTTTATTGTATTGTCTACATTGATGATATCTTGAGTTTTTCAAAAACACCATAACAACATATGCACAGTAACACAAGAATCACAAAAAAAAAAACAGTAACACAAGAATGCATTAATCATAACATCATCAGAGAACAAAAGAAGTGTTTCTGTGCAGAACAAGAAATAGAGTTTCTTAGATTAAAAATATAAGCCGGAGAAATGGTGTCTTAGGAACATGTTTTAGAAAAAACAAAAAATTTTCCAAATAAAATAGAAGATAGAAAACAACTAGAGAGAATTCTAGGATGTCTGACATATATTTATAACTTTATTAAAGATTTAACTAAGCTTATAAAACCTTTGCAAGGTAAGATAAAAAGGAACAAGTCTGGACTTGGAACAATCTGGATACTCAAATAGTCCAAGATTTGAAAACATGTTGAATGAAGACACGGTCTTAACTTTACCTAATGCAGACGATGATTTGTACTTGAAACTGATGCTAGTACTAACAATTGGGGAGCTGTTTTAAAAACAAAAAGAAAAATATAATAAGCTTTGCACATATAGTAGTGGAATGTCAATAATACCGAATGTAATTACACGATTATGGAGAAATAAATACTTGCTATCTTGAAATAAATACTTGTTATCTTGAATGGATTGATAAGTTTATAATATTTCAGGCTCCAAAGCATTTTACTATCATAATTGATTGTAAAGGAATTATTGGTTTTGTTTGAAAAAAGCTAAGTAATATGAAAGCGCAATGGAGGCTAATGTGTTGTCAACTTACACTTAACCAATAATCCTTTGACAATGAGCATGTGTGGGGATGAAAGAACTCTCTAGTAGATAGCTTGACTCGAGAGCTTGCGTCTGAGTCTTCCTATGCAATCGATGGCATATTCTAGTAGGTTGAAATGAAAATATCAATGTGATAGGACAATTAAATCTGAACACATAGTCAACTATCGAGAAAGAAGAGCTACACGAAATGGTGCAATATGCGCTCTTGATACCGCAAGAGAAAACAAACAACAAAAACATAAGGAAGATACCGAGTATCATCTAAGATGGGATCACCTCTTAGTTATTACCATATCAACCTTATGAGAAAATTTTCAGAAAAATTTCAGAAAAATATCTAAAAATGGTTTGATCATATCCAATGACAGAATGACTCGAAAAATTCTAGAGTAGGAGTTAGTTAAGTTTATGTGCCACCTTCTTTTTGTTGTCCTAGAGAAAATGAATAAAGGCATAGTACAAAGAGTTTCCTAGTTGATATTCATATGTGATGAGTGAAATGAGGTGTCCATACTATGATATCTACCACCAATAGAGCACCCTGGTGAATGGATTTTTAGGTATGGGTTGATGACACTTGCCTACAAACAAACCCAACTAGGGAGGGTGACATTATACATGCATGAGATTATGGAATGTGTTAGAGACTATTTGAAGCTCTTCCGACGCCACATAGTCCTCTAAAAGAACACTTTATGAAATTCCAAAACTGTGTGTTTAATAGAGTTCTTACCATCACAAACCATGCCACGCCAAAGCAACCAAATTTTTCTACATAGATGAATACATCAAGCAACAGATAAAAGATAACATCATTATAATCAAGATCGATTTTACCAAGGTAATGGTTTCTTAAGTCCTACAACCATATTCCTCAAAAGCTAGAGTTCTCATATTCAAATTATGACTACTTAAAGAGACCTAGAACTAGAAAAATTCATGACATTAGAATGCCAAGATTAATTTTATAATACTCTCATATGTTGGGATCAAGGCAAAAATTGTCATTCAGCCCACTTACCATAATTCTTCTTAAGCCCATTATTAGTTCAAATATAAATTAGCATATACCACCTCGGCATACATCTTGACGACCCCTTGAGGCAAAAGTTGTTGACAAGCGATCAATCAAAATCAAAATTTGAGCACACTGTTACAGGTTGTAACACAAGGAAGAGGATGAGAGTTTGTTTTTGAGTAGAAAAAATTAATATTTTTCTTCAATCTATTTCTGGTGTTACACATACTCCAAAATTACCTAGAGTTTGTCAAAAGAGAATATTATATTATGTGTATATTTTAGTTACCTTAGTTAGTACTTAGTGTTACCAGTAATTTCGGTTATATATATATATATATATATATATATATATATATATATATATATATATATATATATATATATATATATAGAGTATAGATCATATGAGAACACCCCTAACGTGAGAACATGAGAACAGATTCGTAATTATTATTAGTTTTGTTACGAATGTGTCATATCGTTTAATCTATTATTCGTAGTTATTGTTGGATTCCTAATTATTATTAATTATGATATCTATTCTAAATCTCAACCCTTAATACTCATCATCCAACGGTGTACGATTGTTCTCATGTTCTCACGTTAGGGGTATTCTCATGGGAACCACACCCTTAAACTATTTTACCAATATAACAAATCTTCTTACACATCGGAGGAGAAGATTATTTTTTCTTTGCAAATGAATTCTAAACACTATTTAGTCTCATATTGTATATTTTAAAATTGTTAATCTCCTGCTAATTGTCTTTTTGTTTTCACAAATTCCATGTAAAAGCGGTAACAAATTGCATGTTTTTATTTAAAAGTAGACTTCTCTTTCTATTTTTTTATATTATATTTACAAACGAATCATTTGTATTATATGGTTTTATTATTATTTGTCATATTTTATTTCAAAATAAAAATATTTTAAAGTTTTAATGGAAACGGTATAGTACAAAGTTCGTTAATATAAGGTTTATAAGAGTGACTTTACACTTAAGAATTCATATTAACCAAAATTTATGATTTGGTGTTAGTTCGGGAACTAAGCTATCATTCCAACAATTCGGTTAATGTCCGTGACAACAAGTGTCATAGATGTATTATCAAAGAACTCAAATTTATGCGAGAATTTTAAAGAAGAGGAAGACAATGAATATATAAAAATGAAGATGATAAGAATATTGACTCGGTTAATTAGTTTTCGTTAATAAGAATTATAAAGACTTTGTAAAACACATTATTCATAAAATTGATATTGACGAACTCAGTATTACACTTTATCTTTTCCATTTAACTTTTTTTAAAAGTTTATATCAATTAATAATAATAACATCTGATAAATAGCATAAATATATTAATTTTTTAAAAAAGCTGGCCAAAATTGCGTTTTATTTATAAGCTAACATGTTTATATGGATTTTTTAAGAAAAAAAAGAAGAAGAGAGAATTAGGAGGGGATTACCAATATTGATATATAAAGTGTGATATTAAATTGGTTTTATAGTTCATCCATACAAAAAGAGTTTGTCCCAATGAAATGTGTTAGAAAAATTGCTATTGTGGTAAATTTAGTAGAGGATGTGACATTTTAATAATTATTTAATTTTTTTTGTTATATCAGTAAAAGATTATATATATATATATATATATATATATATATATATATATATATATATATATATATATATATAACAACCCATTGAATCTATTCTAAGAACAAAAATATGTATCATCCTTATAATCGATCCTTTAACCTAAAAACACATTTCGCAAATTCGAGCATGGCATCTATTGACGCTTTTGAAACAACCAACCCCTACTACCTAGATCCTTCGGATCATCTTTAAATTTCTTTCATCTCGATGATTTCAAAGGCGAAAAACTTTTTCAAATGGAAAAAAATGATGAATGCGTTCCGAGCGTAGTGAAAGCTTGGTTTCATTGATTGACCAATCAAATGTACGGAACAAGCATCTTCTGAGTTTCAACACCGGGGTCCCGTCAATTCTATGATAGGTGGATGGATATTGCAAACATCCGAATCCGGTACGTTCGACAGTGGCCAACCTTGATACCACTCGTGATTTATAGCTTGAGATCGAACAAAAGTATTCGGTCGGTGATGGCCCGAGAATCCTGAAGTTGCGAGCATATATCAACCAATGCCATCAACATGGACAAACTGTTTCGGCATACTTCGGGAGGCTCCCCATGTTGTGATGCAATCAACCTTCTGTTGGCAACAACAATGCTGTTCAACATACGGGTATAGCTTCAACAACCTCATCTGCTCCTCTAAATATGCAAGACTGATCGATTTTGGGTTATACACTTACGGATTCACAACGGGCAGATTTGCTTGAAAAATTCAAGAATTTTCATGCAACCTTGATAGATTTTGGTGGAAGGAGACCACACAAAAGGTGGAGGTAGAACCACGATTTTATTGATAATATAATGATAATATATATATAGGATTACATGAGAATTAAAGGAAACTAATAAAGATTACCGAAATAAAATCAAATTCAAACTAACCTAATATATGAAGATAACTTATCTAAATAGAAAAAACCCAAAAAAACTCTCTTCTCTCTCCTATCCTCTCAGCCCACCGGAGTTGGCTCTGCCACTCCTCCCCCGTGCGGCCTCCCGGCTGCACCCCACCCTCCCCTCCCGGCCACCCCATGGCTGGTTCAAGACGTTCCAAACGCCTCTCCATCAAACTCTCCGACCTACAAGCACAGACCCACAACACCAAAAACCGATCTCATCCTGCCCATACCCGCTCCCCGGAGAGCCCTTTCGAGTCAATCCCTGAGGAACTCATCCGGTCCAACAACCAAAGACTCATCGCCACCACACAACAACGCCTCGACGCCATTGCACTCTCATCAGTAACTCTTTTCCCGTCGCTCTCCCCGACTGTGCCCCAGCCCTCGAAAACAACCTCGTTGAACAAAAACCCTAGTGTTGAACCCTGCACCACTGCCAACACACCTCAAACGAATCCTGAACCACCTCCTCCCAGCATCACTTCTCTTCCTCCCCCTCCGGTGATGGCCTGCTCTCCTCCGGTGATGGAATGCCCTAACTCCACCGTTTCACCTTCCCCACTTGAATGCAACCCTTTGCATACCCTCACTTCTCCCACCCAACATTCCCTGACAACATTACCCACCCCACATCCCCAAAAAGACACAATTAATGCTACAATACCTTTAGCAGTCGCCTCGTTTACCTACAAGGATATGACCTCGAGTAACGTTAGCAGTAACCACGTACCCCTTCACTACGTCCCTGGACTTGACTCCGGCTTCATCAAATACTCCGAGGAAGATATCGCTGAAACGACCCAGAAATGGTTGCTTTCTCTTGTGGGGTTCCCTCTTGGTAGCACAATCAACTACCAACGTATGGCCGCCTTCATCCGTACCCATTGGAATACAATCTCCCCACCGAGAATCCTCCGTAAAGACAATGGAGTCTTCATCTTCCACTTTGCCACCGAAGAAGATCTTAACACAATTCTTCATGGTAGCCCATGGGTCATTAACAGCTCCACCACTATCCTCCTGAAGCGTTGGACTAAAGATCTACCCCTCGACTACTCTTGCCTGAACTCAGTCCCCATTTGGGCCACACTCCATGACCTGGATTATCGGTTCTGGTCAACAAATATGCTTGCTAAGATTGGTTCAGCGATTGGAACCCCTATCCTTACGGACATTTGCTCGGCTAACCAGGAAAGGTTGGGATATGCTCGCATTCTCGTCGATATTCAGGCTTCTCGCCCCCTTCTCCGCGAGGTTAAGTTGTCGGGGCCTGACGAGGTTATACTCACACAAAAAATTACCTACGACTGGATTCCACTACACTACCCTAATTGCCTCATATTTGGCCATACTTGCCCCATAACCAGTGCTGTTAACGTGCATGGCTACGCGCCTGGTGATGGTAAGCCTCCCCAAACATCTCGCCCCAAATCTCGCAACAATCCAAAACAAGGCCCAATCCTTCCCAACCCGGATCCTTCTCACAAGATTGATCGTTACCCCTCCCACATCCCGGCCGCTAACGCCCATGCTACCACTGTCACACAAACAGGAATATGATCAAGCCCTAAAACAACTCGGATACCCCAAATCCCCTCTACCAACACCATTCACACTACTCATCCCATCCCTGCCCTGACCGCAAGCACTGGCCCAACACCAGTCCCCAATCCCAACCTCTCAAATAACCCCGATCCCTCCAAAACCTCTATGGAGTTGGCAGCTGCGTCTGTTGCCCCCTCCTCTAGCGTCACAACAACGGCTAACCCCATATCCCCACAGCGTGACTTCCTTGGAAAACCCCTCTCTTCACTCTCCCCCAACCCCAACATGTCAACAAGTGTTGCACAGGACATTACTCATGGTCCAAATGAATATTAAAGTGTGTACTTGGAACGTTAGGGGACTGAACGACCCTATCAAACAAAAAGCCGTTCAACACTTGGTCAAGAAGAACGACATTGATATCCTTGCTATTCTGGAAACCAGACTTCGCTCCAACAAAGAATCTCGCATCTCAAAACACCTATTCCCTACCTGGAAACAGGCTTCCAACTCCTCCCATGCCCATAATTGCAGAATCTGGGTTTGGTGGAACCCATCAAAGATCCATCTCACCACTTCCCTCCTCACCGATCAAATTATTCACTGCAAAATCTCCAGTACCCAGCCTCTCCCTAACCTTCTATCCAACCTGGAAATATCATTCATCTATGCCCACAACGACCCCGCTGATCGGACAAGCCTTTGGTCCTCAATTGCTACGATTGGTTTACTCAACTCTTCCACGCCTTGGGCCCTCCTTGGCGACTTCAACGTCACACTCACTCCGGACGAGAAGAACACCAACAACTCTCCATGCATCTCACAACAATCTACTGAACTTGCTATGTGTTTCGATCAAATTAGCATCATGGACCTACCGTTCTCAGGTTGCAAGTACACCTGGAACAACAAGCAGGTTGGGTCGCGTACTTGGTGTAAACTGGACCGTATCTTAACCAACCCCGTTTGGCTCACAAAATTCCCTCACTCGCATGCCCACTTCGATCTACCCAACGTCTCTGACCACTCTCCTGCTCTTCTCTCAATCACCCAACCATCCGGCAAAACCAACCCTCCCTTCAGGTTTAATAACCTATGGGCCAACCATGAGGACTTCGCTTCAAGCGTCAATAGTCTCTGGAGTGTTGAATTCGATGGAAACCCCATGTACGCACTCACCAGAAAATTGAAGACCCTCAAGCCCATACTCAAAAAATTCGGTAGCCGGAAAATGGAAGAGATTCACGACGCCATCAACCACAACAGGAAAAGCCTTGAGAACATCCAAACTGGTCTCCGGAATAACCTCCACAACATCTCACTCCAAACTGCAGAACAAGTACTCACCACTACCCTCAAAGATAACATCCATGCGCTCAACACCACTCTAGGCCAACTATCCAAAGCCAATTAGATCAGCTACGGAGACCAATGCTCGTCTTTCTTTTTCAGGAGCATCAAGACTAGAAGAAGTCATAACCGTATCTTGTCGATCAATACCCCTGATGGCAGTACCTCTACGGACCCTGATCTCATTGCCTCCACCTTCGTATCCCACTTCCAAAATGCCCTCAACCGCCCAGCCCAAACCATTAACCCCACCTTCCCTAACCCACCTCTACCAACCCTCACCCCCACTAACAAATCTTTTCTTTCACTGCAGGTCACTGATGATGAAATCAAAACCGCTCTATTCAGCATTGGCAATAATAAGGCTCCTGGACCCGACGGATACAACGCTAGATTCTTCAAAGCTTCCTGGGACATCACTCACCGTGACTTTACCAAGACAATTCTTGACTTCTTCAAGCATGGAAAGCTCCTTAAGCAGATCAACCATTCCTCTATTTCCCTCATCCCAAAATCAGACTCCCCAACCACACCTGCGGACTACCGACCAATTTCCTACTGCTCAACCATCTACAAAACCATTGCCAAGGTCCTATCTACCCGGCTTAGTTCAATACTCCCACACATTATAGGACCTTACCAAAGTGCTTTCGTCAAGAACCGATCCATAAAGCACAATGTGCTCATATGACAGGAACTACTCCATAAATACAACCAGAAAAACATCTCCCCTAGAGCCGCCTTAAAGGTCGATCTTTCCAAAGCTTTTGACACCATAGACCATAGCTTCAGTATCCAATGTCTGACCTTAATGGACTTTCCCGAGCACTTCATCACTTTGATCAAGGAGTGCATCTCAACGGTTACATACTCCGTCAACATCAACGGCTCTCTTCGAGGACACTTCAAGGGGTCTAGAGGTTTACGTCAAGGTTTCCCTCTCTCCCCCCTCCTCTTCACCATTGCCTTGGAATTCCTTTCCCGACTTATACATCACAACACTTCAAATCCATCTTTCCACCTTCACCCCAAATGCCGAACCCCTCTTATCACCCACCTCTCCTTCGCTGATGACTTGATGTTGTTCTGTCGAGGTGACTGCCCATCTATCAAAGTCCTCAAAGACTCCCTTGATGTCTTCGGTGAGATCTCGGGGCTCAAAGTTAACCCGCTCAAATCTCTTCTCTTCATGGGCGGTATGTCTCCTCGGGAACAGGCCCAGGCTCGCTTAATCACTGGCTTCTACATTGGTTCCCTCCCTTTTCATTACCTTGGAGTCCCGGTTGGCTGTAAGAGGCTTGCCATATCTGACTACATGCCCCTCATTCATCGCACTACCAGCCGTATTCACTCTTGGAGCGCCAAGAAGCTATCTTATGCTGGCCGCGCTCAGCTCATCAAATCCATCCTTCTTGCGATCAACCAATACTAGAGTTCGATCTTCCTTCTGCCGGCTATCATCATCAACAAAATTCACAGCATCCTTCGCTCGTATCTATGGGCTGGGGAAGTGGGCAGCGGACGTGCGTTGGTTGCATGGGCTACAGTGTTCTCCCCTAAGGCCTCTGGGGGTCTCGGGTTCCCTGACCTCCTCACCAGGAACAAGGTAATGCTCACAAGACTTATCTATGACATCGACCGCAAGGATTGCAATCTTTGGTGCAGGTGGATCGACTACTACATCCTCAAAGGCCGGAATTTATGGGATTGCCGTCCCAAGCAACACCATAGCTTCTCCTGGAAATGTTTACTAAAAATCAGAGACGACCTTCTCACCTCCTCGGCTAATACAAATGCTACCCCCTCGCTCTCGTATACCGATGGCACATTCTCTTCTGGTAAAGCCTACGACCTGCTCAGACCGGACCTTGCCCTCCTCACATACCCTCCACACAGATCTATCTGGCTAAAATATAACATCCCCAGATGCAGCTACATTTCCTGGATTGCGAGCCACCGGAGGCTTCCCACCCTGACCAAGATCAAGAGATGGAACCTTATTGACTCTGACACATGTAAACTTTGCAACTACATGGCTGAAGATGATGACCACCTCTGGAATGCTTGCAGCTACGCATCTCTCGTTTTGGACATCATTTCCAGATGGACTAAAACCCCCTACCCGGCTCCTTATCTCAACAACCTTTGGTCATGGTTAAGCTCCAAACCCCCCCCCCCCAAGCACAAGCTCATCGAAAACATACGTACTGCTTCAATCATCTCATTCATATATACCACCTGGAAAGTCCGGAACCAACTCATCTTCAATAACTCCTATACCAGAGCCATTGACTGCGCTGCTGAAGTCATAAACACCCTTAAGCTCCATTTCGCACACCATTGGAAGGATCGATCACCCGAATCCAAAGCCACTGCAATGATGCTGGGAATTCCCCTTATCTGCTCTCCTCTCTAGGCCAATCCTTCTTCGCCCATATGCTCCTGATGTTCCCCCTTGATATTGCTCTCCTGTTTTTCTCATGATAACTGTATCTCGTCCCACTCTTGTAAAACATTCCAATCTCAATATACGTAAATTTTCAAAAAAAAAAACTTATCTAAATAGAATATATCATATCCTTCAATACACCCCCGCAGTCAAAGCGTGGTTAGACGGACGACATTGAAGACTGGAACATCACCAACAAAGCGGCTACACCACCAGGAGATCGACATAACCACTAGTAAGTGGTGTCATCAATAGATTGATAGGACCACCAGTAAATCGGCGGCAATGGTAGATTTAGACGTCCATAGATTGACGGCATGCCTTAAGGCCGGCTAGCCCAATCGGACGAACTATTTTGTTCATGCTCGCATTCAGTGTCGTAAGGTTGACAAACCCGATAAGTCAAATATGAGAGAACGGACCGCTCTGATACTATGATAGATTTTGGTGGAAGGAGACCACACAAAAGGTGGAGGTAGAACCACGATTTTATTGATAATATAATGATCATATATATATATATATATATATATATATAGGATTACAAGAGAATTAAAGGAAACTAATAAAGATTACCGAAATAAAATCAAATTCAAACTAACCTAATATATGAAGATAACTTATCTAAATAGAATATATCATAACCTTCAATAAACCTTTAATGAGTCTATATCAGGTATCGTTCCGACGGGTTATACTAAACTTTTTACTAAGTTGAATAAATTCAATAATTATGTTCAAATAAGACAACCCAATTTCATTTTTATCATTTCCTGCACACAAAAAAAAAATATTTATGTTCTAGCTGGCAAAAAATTCTTCCTAGCTACTTTAATCATTTATCGTTGTCTCTTAGGATCTTAAGAGTGAATTGTTAGAATATCACAATCAACTTAAGAAACTCAACAATTCTTTAGTTTTGGAACTAGTTTATATCCCGTATCGTGTGCGGGTTTGTTTTAAAAATATTATATTAGAGTATAAATATTCAACTATATTATATGTTGGGTTTTTTGAGTAAAATATTATTAGACCATTTATGTGCGAGCTAATGATATATGAAGACTCGAATAATTTTATCAGTATTGAATAAGTCAGGACATGATCGAGATATTTTATCAAGGTCTTCTACCTTCAATTTCATGTTCTTAGAAAGACAAAATTATCGAGGGAGTCGATTAATAGTTTTCATCCACCTTTTTACCTACCAGAATATTAATTTGTTTGGAATTTTATCAATATTTGTTTTTAAAAATAAATTCTCAAATATATTGATATCATGTAAGAAATCGAATAAACGAAGGAAAAAACTTTAAGAGTTAATAATAAACGGGAAGTTTCGGATAGTGCCCTATACTTTAGACCTTTTGAATTATGTCCATAGTTTTTTATCTTCGGATGGTGTCCTTAAACTCTATGACTGTTAGGAATATACCCTTGAAACATTCACAAGTAATATTTGTTAAATTTAAAGGTGAATTTAAATTTTATTTTGTGATATCAGTTGTGTATTCGGTTTTGATCTATTTATTTGGAGTTTTAACTATTTGACTACAACGTGATAAGCCTGACAATTCATGAAATTTCAAAGGCAAGTCCTCAATGTTTGATAATATTATATGTGCAAATTCTGTACATAATAACTACACATTATATATACAACATAACTCTTAGTGTTAATATATAACCATATTGTGAGAGCAGGAAATAGTAAAGTGCAGTATAATATTAACACATGTAATATAATCTGAGTTTAAATTAATAAAAAATATTATAATAATTTGATCTTTTTGTGTAATTTTAAATTATAACATATATTTTAGTTTTTAATCAATTTTTAAAAATAATTAATTAACTAACCGATTTTGCAAGCTTATCCAACAAATCTATTATTCCGTAAAAGTAGTAAAAGTATAACTATTTAAAAAAGATTAAACTTTAGGAAAATTAATAACAATAATACAAAACATCAAGTTGTTTTATAAAATATCATGTTATTTTTAAGATTTGTTAATTAACTTTTAGAAAAAATTAACCTTTAATAAAAAAAGATTTATGACTTGATTACGAAATTAAAAATTAATTGTGAAAAAAATGAAAGGCTGCCACATCAGCTTTATTTTTTCTGTTTTACTATAAGTATATAGATATAGATGTTTACCAAAAAAAAAAGGTATATAGATATAGATTCCATCCATTGGCCAAGAAAACATCAGCATTTTTGTCTACTCACGTGCTAGGCTAATTAACTCATACTATAGGGGAGCTCATGGAATCATTCTTGCTAGGCTACTTCTTCAAATTCTAAAACAACAGTGCATGCCTGCGTAGTTAAATTATATATGCACACAAACTCGATCTCCAATTCACTTCCTGCGCACAGGATATGATGTAACAAACCTGCAAACCTTTTTAAATTTGAGTAAGTAGTGGTAGGGTTGTAACATGAGACAAGCTATTCGGGATCGGTTCGTCAAAAGTTTGACTCGAGCTCGTTCTCTTTTTAAACGAGTCAAATTTGAACACATTTAAAGCTCGTATAAATTTTAAACTCGGCTCGGGTTCGGGCTTAGCTCGTTTATAAACTAACCAAGCTTGAGCATGTCTGCCGATGCTCGGCTCGTTCGGCTCGTATTACACCCCTAAGTGGGCCAAAGAAGTTGAGCTTCACTGAACAAGAATGCATAGAAAAATGGTGGCCAATAAAGTAGACAGGGTACGTTCTCCTTTAGTTTAATTCAATGCCATCTGCTTCTAGATCAATTTGTCTATCTGCCTTAAAATTGGATGGTTATTTTATGGACCTTAATTATGATTCACATAAAGAAGTAGTTCTTAATTTGATCCCTAAATGACAGAGACCTGTTCTAATTAGGAACATGGTTATGTTAGCAACTAGTATTAGTGAAGGAACAAATCAGTGATGCTCTTGGTGATTCTTGTCTTTTCTATATGTAACACTATATATAGATAACAATTGTTACTTCTTAAAAAAAAACAATTGGGGTTATTTTGCATATGTTTTTTTAAAAATTGTGGTTATTGTCACGTGTCAATGCCATGTTTCTCGAAGCCAAAAAAATTATTTTAAAAAGTGATTTCTAAATGTTAATATATATTAAAAATTGATTTCTTAATTTTTTTTAAAATTATTTAACTAAATATTTTTATAAAAATAGTTTTTAAACTTTTACAGATTTTTTTTTACCAACAAGCATATCTTAACAAATCAATTTAAAAATATAATTAATTAGAGGAGATGAATACTTACTAGAATTGAAAATCATAATAATGATTATAAATTGCATTCTCAAGATTTTTATTTTACAAAAATATACATATAAATTTATGAGTATTAAATATTTATTAAAACTCAACCCGCACAAAGTGCGGGTAATACACTAGCAGTTACATTGTTTGCGTGTCCGCGGTATTTTCCAATTATTTTGACAAATAATGCACTAAACGGTGCATATTTTTTTCAAAAATAAAAATTATTTAATTACCCGGACAAATATGTGGTATAAACTATAAAACCATATATTGCGGATATATAGTATAGTATATACCACAGATATATTTACATTCGTGGTATATACTTATGATTCTAGCGGACAATAATTGAAAAATACTGCGGATAGTTGTAGGCAAATACCTCGGATGTACATTAGGAACGCCGCAGTATTTACCCTGTAAGCAAATATAGTGAGCTCGGATAACGCGGATCTGGTATGCTGTATATAACCTCAAATATCCGTGGTATTTGTCCTTCTTTGTAGTAGTGAAACTTTAAAGAGATTACCGATGAGTGCCAAATATAACACTTTTTACGCCTTGTTTTCATGCATATCCTACCATCTTTTCCATCCCATATATGCTTATTCATACGGAAATAATCCGCTTATTGTATTTCGGCATCTACCTTAACTTTTATGTGTTTAAAGCATTTAAGACATCAAATATGCCTACATTGCATCCTCCCTAAAGTCGGAGCTGAAGAGAAGATTCATATGATTGAGGAACTGCAACACGAAGTTTGCAAGATTAGTTTCGAAGTTGAATAGTCGAGATTAGAGCGATCAAACAAATGAAACGGACATATGGCCGTAGGGTGGCCGTTTGGGTCGAAACATCGGCGTTGAAAGCCCAGTTCGAAGCCCACGAGCGTAGGGTGGCCGTTGCACTACCATTTGACAGCCCGTTTCGGTGTCGTGGCGAGAAGTTTCCAAAATCTCCGATTTTATTTTTGGCAAGCATATATTATGTGTAAGCCTAGACTCCAATTTCTCCCACATATATGCATACGTCAACCTTAGGGTTAGATACGTTGATTTCTTATGAATTCAATAGTGTTCTAATTCCTTCTTACTCTAGCCGTTAATATTGTAACACCCCAAATTCTAAGAACTCGGGACATTACTGGTTAGGACCTCACAATGGGTCCCGACCGCAGTTTGACAATAATATTACTAGGATCTTGCAACAAGACACAAATAAGAAAAACCGAAAGTCATAAAAATGTATTTTTAAAGGAATGAATGCAACAACGTCTAACAGCCTATATTACTTAAACAACGGAAACAAACTAATTGTTTTAACAAAAGGAAGGAACACCAAAGCAACAACCCAAACCCCACTCTAAGGAGTACGGAGACCCGGCTGACCACTACTTCCGGATCACTCAGCTGTTGTTCTAACATGCGGTAAATCTAAAAACACAACAAAACAACCATTAGCTAGTTATCTAAACATTAGGAGAATAATAATAGCACACACACACATAAAATAATAAACACTCATCATGCTTTCAAACAATCCATTTATTATCTTCATTTAAGTCATTCACTCTAATGATACTTATTTTGTAACAAGAGGGATTACCAAACCTCGCCTCCGCCCCCGTGTACCCATCAGGAGTGGATCCGATGCATCTCACCGTGTACATGTATGGTCTGGGTATAGAGAACCTCCCAGTCTCCTGACAGAGTTGGGCAGTGATGTCACGGCCCGTTATACATACACTTGGGCTTTAACACATAATGACAACGGTCGTCCTAACAAGTTGTTATCATTATTATCACACACATTGCACACACACCACCATTATCACCCAACTAATATCCAGAAACTGGCTAAGTAAGTCGCAAGGACTTACCTGAATCAAACCACAACTCTCACAATCTCAACTCGGTCTGCAACCGTAGAAACTCAAACGCCTGTCATACAAGGCACGTGGATCAAAATACATCCCATAATCTTAGAAGTCTATAACTTCTAAGATGCACAAACTCACCAAGAGAAAAATTACTAAAATGCCCTCTTAAGGTAACATGACTATTTTACCCCCGGTCCCGAAACTCCCAGATTTGTCTATAACTTAGTTTCAAACTTTCCTTGGAACCCATTTCCACAATCTAGTTCTTACGGAAAACTTGGTAACGATTTATAAGAGTTATTAAAATTCTTAGTTTATACGAAAAGGCGTTACGGTTCGACTTTGGGTTCATATGCACGGCTTGGATAAGGATATAAAATCCCGAGATAAAATCCTGGCTCATCTATGATATACATGCTAAACATAGGGGTAAACATCTCTAAAAAATACTTAACCATAATTCTCCCCTAAATCTCCAAAGTTGAAGTAAAAGCTGAAAAAAATTTCCCATACTTGGTCAATTTTCCCCCTACTGTAAAAACAGCCCATCTGTGCTACTTTGAATCCTCATAAGTTCTAATCCGACCGTTAACTTTTTCTCAAATTTTAATACCGTAAACTTCATATATCTATCTACAATATATCAAAAATTCAACGGTGGATTCTCGATTTATGCTACCGAAACTAGGTATTAAAGTCAGCAGACCAAGGCTGAAATTTTTTTAAAGTGTGCAAGAGGTCTACCCTTCGATTCCTTTTGTCAACATTCTCAACATTAAAACTTAATTCAGGTTTCTATACTTAAGACTAAAAAAAAAACAGCATACGATCCCACTTAACTCTACTCCAATTCTACTCTTACAGTTTCTTCTATTTCACACAACAGTAAGGAGATCAAGCTTACCCCTACTGCAGACGACGGAATCAGCGAGGGCTCGATCTCGTTATTGTCGTCTTCCGAGGGCTGATGGAAAGGCAGCTTGGCTCACTGCTACACTGCCCAAGTAGATCGTTCCGGGTCACGTCCCTGGGTGTGCAAGAATTCGTCTGCACAGTCCGTCGGATCATCAGAGTATACCCTCGTCATCTGGGTCCAAAGCTGGAGGAGGAAGGAGCACTTACCTACTGCAGCGGAGGAGGACGCTTGCTTCAGTGTCGATCGGCACCACACAAACACCCACCGTCGTCCCAGCGCTACTGCTGTGTGAAACCGAGGGTCAGGGCCTCCGGCTGGTGATACACGAGGACAGAGAGGAAGAAAAAGGGCAAACAAGAATGGCGGCTCACCTGGGGGTCGACAGAGACGGCGGAAGAGAGGGTGGCGAGGTCCGAGTGCGAGGCTGGGCGTCTGACTGTAGAAGGTTGAGGGCAGCGTCGGTGTGCAGCAACCTAGGCGGACGGACTGCGTATATCTCCTCGGTTCCGGACGAAGATGAGACGGCGTCCCCTAGCAGTGTGTCTTCTCCGATGGTTGATGACGGCTGAGCAGAATAGGGAGAGGCTGGTATCGGTTTCCAGGCGTGATGCAGTTGCGGTAGAGGAGAAGGCGACGTATCAGTTAGGTTTAGGATGTTAATTAGGTTTAGGATTAGGTTAGGTTAATTTTACTTAGGGAGATGTTTAGTAGGTGGGCCGGCTGAAGGCTTTTTGGGCCAGATTGGGCTTGTTCCTCAAATGAAACAAATGGGTTGAAAGAATTCCCGTAATTCGCCCGGAACCGTTAACGTACGGAATTAATTACGGAATTATTTATGAAATTATTTACGGTTTACAAAGCTATCATTTTATGTGAATCAAGGTCACATAAAATGATAGAATTTAATATCGTATTTTTTTATTTCAAAGAATTTAGGTTGGCGGATCGGAATCCGGTTTGATCTAGTAATAAACGGAGTTTTAAATTTTCGGTTATTACATCAGTGCCCTCTTAAAAGAAGTTTCGTCCCGAAACTTAGAATAATATACCTAGTCACATGATTTTCTTAGTATAACCTAGTTTTCAAAATTTCCGTTTTCTACCATGCAACTACTCAATAATCATACTAAAACATGCATCACATCAAGCACAATTACTCATTCCAAGGTAACACATGAAAAAAAATCAAACAACATTACCCGAGTACTAACTCGTCGATATAGAAGTAGCGGCTAACTCCGCAGGGTACTCAAGGTAACCATTTCTAATGCTCTCCTCCGTTTCCTAAGTAGCCTCATCGAATCCTCGTCTAGACCACTAGAACTCTACAAAAGCATGAACCGGCTAAATTTTCTGATCTTCATAGCTGATGACGTGTCTCGGATTCGGTAGGTATTCTCTCAACGGTTTGGTTTTCTACTTACTTCCAGCTCTTTTGATGACTCTACCAAACCATTTACAAAAAATTTTCCTTCCACTGGGCCCACTTGCTTTTTCCTTTCGACAGTTCCCGACTATCGATTCTGAAATAATAATCTTAAACTCCTGTCGGCACTTTACTAAGTGCCTAATGCTCTTTGTAATACAAACTACTTGGCCCGGTTTCCTCAATGTGACCTAATCGGATCGTTCCTTAATTAATGGATTTTCACCTACTTCTTGTCAAGCTTTCAAATTTATATAACTCAAAACAAATCACACACCCAAGTGGACCTTTTCCTATAGATCTCAAATTTCTTAACTTGAAATCATAGTTCACCTAACATTAATTTTCTTCATCTGTGGGTTATGGGCCTACCATGCTTCTGGTGTAACACCCATTAGTCACAATGGCGTCTTTCTAAGGGTCAACATGATTTACCCAACTCCTACCTATACTTCCCTTCTAACACTAGCAAGATCCTCTTCAAACAGACCCTTACTCTCTTACTCAACCGTAGTCTGTTCTTCACCAACCAGCAAACAACTTCTAACCCGATTCTCTCTATATCCTTAGATCATCCCAGAAGGTTGTCGTTGCCTACTTGGGGAATCCTCCAAGGCATCGGTAAAGTTACCTCTTAAATCCACAGTCACTAATGTCTCTTCTTAACGGTACCTACTCGTCAATACCAACCAACACTTACACATCCTCAGTTGATGTCGGTCAGTCTATAATTGACTTATCTCAATATCCCGGACTTACTCTTCTCATACCTATACTGGCGTTAAATTCTTGGTGAGCATCATCTGCTCGCTTAATCCTTTCCTGCTTCGCTAATTCGTTTTATCTTCCACAATTCTGTTTCCTTAGGCTAACTCTACTTCTCGAGCCCAACTCGATCATTCATCTTGACATAAATAGTCATTCCAAGTCTTGAACGATAGCTGGTGAGTGTCTTGGTAGTTCTGATGACTTTAGTTATCATCCCCTTGCAGTTCCCCTTGAATGGACCGTCGGTGTTGATGACTTAGGTCCCGTGATAATTGGGGTTACCTTGGACTTTCGAGTCCACCAAGGCCGTTATCATATATACATTCCTTCGCTGGTGTTACCGGCAATATTGTCTTCATGAAAATCCGTTGTTTCCGCTACAGGGCTTCGACTCTTTCATACCGGCATTGTGATTTCTTTCAAATTCCTATATCTTTGAGGAGGTCAAAACCTCTCCACATTTGTAAAGTCTACATTTTGCTTCTACACTCCATTGTAGGTACTCCATTCCATGCAGCTTAGACCCTCATATCCGGATTGACATTTTATCTCTTTTGGTCTCTCAAGCTTGTCTTGTGAACTCTTCTACTAGGTGACTCGTCTTATAACAATTTCCTCCCCTGAATCGGTCTCAACTTTCAGTTGATCATTACTGCTCATTTCATGTTAGAATTTCAATTACGTTGTACTTTTGCCTAGATTCTACAAAGGCATCCTCATCTCAACACTTTATTCTAATTTAGCAAGACCCGCCTTTTGATACATGATTTTTCCTTCTTATTGGTCAAGTTATTCTTTTGGTTTACACTTTATCCATCCTAGCGTTGTCGGTCCGATATGTATGACTTTTATTAAACACCTATTGGTGCTATTTGCATAAGAACCTCAGTTGTATATGTTTTTCTTAAAATCAAAGTTCTTGACTCACATTTATTGTGTTGTCCTTATGCTCGTGTCGCTTTACCTTCTTTAAATCTTTACCCCTTTGAGTTTTCTCGTACTTGCTTTACGAACCGTGTTGGTTGGTCTTATTACTTTCGTCAACTCTTAGGTCATCAGTCCAGCTGAAATTTTCAATGGAGTACCTCCATTTCTCTTTAAATAACAGCCTTTAGTCCTTTCGGTATTCATCTTATTGGTGTAATACCGGATCCATATAACAACCTTTAGTCTTTCAATTTTACTCTTCCCATGTCCGTTCTAGTCAACTGTAGATTCCATCTGCAATCACCTCACAACTCAACCACACATTTAACCAAGGCTTTAAATCATACTCTCTATGTTTGTGCCGCCTTTGAAATTCCAATTATTCTGTGTCACATCTTTAATCACAAGCGTTTCTCTTGTCAATCTAGACAGTTTGACCCCACCTTTTCTCGGAGGAGCACCATCAGCCCTACTTGTATGGAATGCTAAGACATAGGACATGATCACAATCATTTACTTCTTCTTAGTCTTCTAGTTCTTCTTATAGGGATCCCTTCATACTAACTTTGATATGTATCTTTCCTTAGTCAATACGTAGTAAGTAACTACTCACAACAATTCCCTTTACACCACTTATATCATCAATGGTCATTATCGACCGTCAAGAGCTGCTCTTTAATTTCTTTATTATTAGAGATATCATATTGGACTCATTCAATGTTGTCATCAAGGCTACTAACTTGTATTGATTTAACTTCACCATTGTCGTCGTTGATCTCTGGAAGAAATTCACCAGATGTCGGTAAAATTCCCTTATAACCTTGTGGTTATTCTTCTTATCTGTCAACCCACCATCACTAGTTGGCCAGCACGTGTAAATTCTCTGTTGTAACCAATTAGTTTGTAGTTGACCTACTGTAAGATCGTAGGCTTACTTTTCTTCTATCTCTTTTTGAGGTTTGATATACCAGTGAAAATACATCACTTCCATTTATACTCCTTTAGCTCCTTCTACAATCTACACTCCTATAAGAGCACTATACTCTTACGAGTCTAGCTGTATCTTCATCTTCCATCAACGGACTAGTAATTTCTTCAACGATAACTTGTAGGTATTTCCCCATAATTCTTTTTACCCGAGTTATCGTCCAATTGCGGTTCTCTGTTATGACCCGCTAGTGTTGTTAATTTAGATCTCTTTGTGAATGAGAAGTCATTAGAGACCCCCGTGTTCACCAACTATTCTCCTACACCTTCCTTGTGTGTTGCTTTGTACTGCCGCCTTTGTAGAAATCCGGTCTTTGTTTTATCCCGATCCTTGTTTAAATTCTTGTGTGTTCTAGGAGGTCACACCACTTCCATGTTGGTGAAATCGGCCTTCCCCTTTCTAGCAACCTGTAAGCTTTCATTTTTACGGCTCTTTAATTCTTCGTATCGGGATGAACAATGTATCTTATCTTGACTCCTATGCTTATGATTGTCTCGGTTTACCATCTTGATTGTGGCGGCAAATAATTTGTCAAGAGTGTTCATATTCCGCTATGCTTTTAGCCTTAAACTTTCACCTTCTGGTCCGTCAGTACGCTTAGATCCAATGTCTCTTGTCTGGATCGCTACTATATTTCACCTTGACCTTCATGCCCATGTGTGTTTCTGAAGGCATCCCCTTTGTTTGCAACGTTTCTTTACATCACCTTGAAAGAAACTATGGGTTGTCTCTCCCAATTTGTATACTTGCCGGTCATCCAACGCGTTGCTAGAACTACTCTCATGTATATTCTTCATTTGATCCTATTGAGTTGACTCGGGATTCCCTTCTTGTCATCGTGGTTGGTGTTGTCTTTTAGGCTTCACTTTTCCGTCTCGACATTCCGCAACAAGCTCGAAGGAGTTGTCCGTCATTAGTTTACCCTAATGCTCATAAGTTGAGCGTACTTATCCTCAAGTTGAAACCCTTTAATTATACTTAGGTGTGTCAACTGAACGAGGATCCCATACTGTTATCTCCGTGAAGGGCATACTATAACTATAAATTCTACTAATCTTCGGCATATGCTTATCTACATCACCTATCATTATAATCAAGCTAATATGTCAACATAAAGTAAAAATCTAAGTCCATACTAAGCATACTGAGATCTGCGGTAGTAGTGCTGGTCAGCCGTACTTTCTATCCCCAACCAGACTATGCATGCATTTGAAAACAAAAAGTCCTTTTTAAAACTCAGATCCCTTTTCGGGTTCTGCTTAAGTACTTATTCGGTCTTTCAGAAGATTTCAAGTGCCATTGTTGCCAACCTAGAGCTCTGATACCATCTTGTAACGCCCCAAATTCTAAGAACTCGGGACATTACTGGTTAGGACCTCACAATGGGTCCCGACCTCAGTTTGACAACAATATTACTAGGATCTTGCAACAAGACACAAATAAGAAAAACCGAAAGTCATAAAAATGTATTTTTAAAGGAATGAATGCAACAACGTCTAACAGCCTATATTACTTAAACAACGGAAACAAACTAATTGTTTTAACAAAAGGAAGGAACACCAAAGCAACAACCCAAACCCCACTCTAAGGAGTACGGAGACCCGGCTGACCACTACTTTCGGATCACTCAGCTGCTGTTCTAACATGCGGTAAATCTAAAAACACAACAAAACAACCATTAGCTAGTTATCTAAACATTAGGAGAATAATAATAGCACACACACACATAAAATAATAAACACTCATCGTGCTTTAAAACAATCCATTTATTATCTTCATTTAAGTCATTCACTCTAATGATAGTTATTTTGTGACACGAGGGATTCCCAAACCTCGCCTCCGCCCCCGTGCACCCATCAGGAGGGGATCCGATGCATCTCACCGTGTACCTGTATGGTCTGGGTATAGAGAATCTCCCAGTCTCCTGGCAGAGCTGGGCAGTGATGTCACGGCCCGTTATACATACACTTGGGCTTTAACACATAATGACAACGGTCGTCCTAACAAGTTGTTATCATTATTATCACACACATTGCACACACACCACCATTATCACCAAACTAATATCCAGCAACTGGCTAAGTAAGTCGCAAGGACTTACCTGAATCAAATCACAACTCTCACAATCTCAACTCGGTTTGCAACCGTAGAAACTCAAACGCCTGTCATACAAGGCACGTGGATCAAAATACATCCCATAATCTTAGAAGTCTATAACTTCTAAGATGCACAAACTCACCAAGAGAAAAATTACTAAAATGCCCTCTTAAGGTAACATGACTATTTTACCCCCGGTCCCGAAACTCCCAGATTTGTCTAAAACTTAGTTTCAAACTCTCCTTGGAACCCATTTCCACAATCTAGTTCTTACGGAAAACTTGGTAACGATTTATAAGAGTTATTAAAATTCTTAGTTTATACGAAAAGGCGTTACGGTTCGACTTTGGGTTCATATGCACGGCTTGGATAAGGATATAAAATCCCGAGATAAAATCCTGGCTCATCTATGATATACATGCTAAACATAGGGGTAAACATCTCTCAAAAATACTTAACCATAATTCTCCCCTAAATCTCCAAAGTTGAAGTAAAAGCTGAAAATTTTTTTCCCATACTTGGTCAATTTTCCCCCTGCTGTAAAAACAGCCCATTTTTTCTACTTTGAATCCTCATAAGTTCTAATCCGACCGTTAACTTTCTCTCAAATTTTAATACCGTAAACTTCATATATCTATCTACAATATATCAAAAATTCAACGGTGGATTCTCGATTTAAGCTACCGAAACTAGGTATTAAAGTCAGCAGACCAAGGCTGAAATTTTTGTAAAGTGTGCAAGAGGTCTACCCTTCGATTCCTTTTGTCAACATTTTCAACATTAAAACTTAATTCAGGTTTCTAGACTTAAGACTAAAAAAAAACAGCATACGATCCCACTTAACTCTACTCCAATTCTACTCTTACAGTTTCTTCTATTTCACACAACAGTAAGGAGATCAAGCTTACCCCTACTACAGACGACGGAATCAGCGAGGGCTCGATCTCGTTATTGTCGTCTTCCGAGGGCTGATGGAAGGGCAGCTTGGCTCACTGCTGCACTGCCCAAGTAGATCGTTCCGGGTCACGTCCCTGGGTGTGCAAGAATTCGTCTACACAATCCGTCGGATCATCAGAGTATACCCTCGTCATCTGGGTCCAAAGCTGGAGGAGGAAGGAGCACTTACCTACTACAACGGAGGAGGATGCTTGCTTCAGTGTCGATCGGCACCACACAAACACCCATCGTCGTCCCAACGCTGCTGCTGTGTTAAACCGAGGGTCAGGGCCTCCGGCTGGTGATACACGAGGACAGAGAGGAAGAAAAAGGGCAAATGATAACACAATTTATTACTTAGGTTTAGACACTCATTTAGATAGATTTTCCGCTCATTCATGCATGGTCTAGCATTAGTTCACGACGTTTGCACTCAAATCATGTATTTTGTCGAGATAGACGTCTACGCGGACTTTTGCTTGCTTTATAGGTATTTTGGGAGATTTAGGAGCTTAATCGACGCATTCGAGGGTCGTTCCTCGAGATGACACACTTTCGGACTCATTGGAATGCAAGCTAGGGGCTAAGGAGGACTCATGGAACCTTGTCAACACAAGCCATGCACCAAATCGAAGCTTAATGATCCAAGGCAAAGCTGAAGTACCAAACCACGGTTACTGGCACTTCCACGGCCGTGGAAACCAACCGTGGTTTTTTCCAGGCGGTTGTGACAGCTATGCCACGATCTCATGGCCTTCTCTAGCAAGGTTGTAGTACAAAAAGTGGTCCTGCAAGGCTGAGAGAAGGCATCCACCATCCACTACAATCTCCCAACAATCCCCTATCATCCAATAAAATTGGGAATCAAAAATCCACACTCTCAACAAGAAGATTCTCTCAAGAGGAGAGCTACCATTGGAGGAGGAGAAAAGCTCCATTGGAGAAGAAGAGAAGAACACACCATTGCTAGTCTTTGATAAGTTTTATAGTGAAGATTATCGGAATCGTTTTCTAGGGTTGTAAGAATCGATTAAACCTTCTTTTGAAGGGTTGTGAGTCTTTCTAATCTTACTTTCAGCTTGGTTTTACTTACTTCACTTGTTCATCTCTTTCTCTTCATTATCTTGCAAATCGAAGCCATGATTTTATGTTTGATGATTTCGATTGTTATGATGTATGTTGTAGGCTAAATAGATGCGATTCTAGGGTAAGGAAAGGATGGTTATGGCTAGGACTATGATAGGATGGACTTAGATTTGCCCTTGGATGATTCATTTGCTTGAACAAAGTCACTGCTGTAGTCCACGGTTTGTTCTTGCCGGTCCACGGCCGTGGAAGTGGTAGAACAACCCGTGGTTTGCCTGGTTCGATGGATCTAAGTTCTAGATTGTTAGAATGTTGAAATCCTAGTGTTTGTTGAGTTAAATCTATCCTAGGGTGACCTAATGTTAGCAACTAAGTGTTAGAAGAGACCTACCCGGTGATTCTTACTCTTAGGTTTCGAAGATGATAAGCTCTAGGTAGTGGTGAGCCTCATAAGCTTCCATTGGACTAAGTGTGCTAGGATAGTTGTTTAGGACTTACCCTTCCGAGACTTACCCGGTGAAGAAAGGTTGGATCCCTAAGTGACAATCCGGTTTGTGTAGAATTCCATTCCTTAGGCTCTTTGAGACTTACCCGGTGATGAGACCTTAGGAACGGACTAGTGGACCATGAGACCTAACCGGTGATTGATCCCAATCTAGAAACACTCACTCCCAACATATTGTAGTTAATCCAAGGAATGATTAGATAGCTTGAGTCCTATGCCATAACCGGAATTTCCAACCCCTAGAATCCGCTTTTCTCTCTTTGATCTCATATCTCGTGTTTACCTTGTTTGTTTGTGTTGATTTGTTAGCTTAGTTGATTGCTTATTTCGCATGATTTGTGATCCTTGATTGATCACCTAAAAACCCACCAAAAACATTGAGATTTTCATTTCTTTATTTCTTTCTCTTTCACTAAGCCTAGATCTTCACTAAACTTAATCACTAATCGAATCAATCTCACCCCAGTCTTTGTGTTCGACCTCGGAATACTATCCCTACTACAAAACGTCCCGTACACTGCGGGTTCGCTAGGAGTTAGGAGAAATATAACGAGTATAAATTTAAGGCTTATTGCGTGCACACGTTCTTAGCGTGACAGCAAACAAGAATGGCGGCTCACCTGGGGGTCGACAGAGACGGCGGAAGAGAGGGTGGCGAGGTCCGAGTGCGAGGCTGGGCGTCTGACTGTAGAAGGTTGAGGGCGGCGTCGGTGTGCAGCAACCTAGGCGGACGGGCTGCGTATATCTCCTCGGTTCCGGACGAAGACGAGACGGCATCCCCTAGCAGCGTGTCTTCTCCGATGGTTGATGACGGCTGAGCAGAATAGGGAGAGGCTGGTATCGGTTTCCAGGCGTGATGCAGTTGCGGTAGAGGAGAGAGCGACGTATCAATTAGGTTTAGGATGTTAATTAGGTTTAGGATTAGGTTAGGTTAATTTACTTAGGGAGATGTTTAGTAGGTGGGCCGGCTGAAGGCTTTTTGGGCCAGATTGGGCTTGTTCCTCAAATGAAACAAATGGGTTGAAAGAATACCCGTAATTCGCCTGGAACCGTTAACGTACGGAATTAATTACGGAATTATTTATGAAATTATTTACGGTTTACAAAGCTATCATTTTATGTGAATCAATGTCACATAAAATGATAGAATTTAATATTGTATTCTTTTATTTAAAATAATTTAGGTTGGCGGATCGGAATCCGGTTTGATCTAGTAATAAACGGAGTTTTAAATTTTCGGTTATTACAAATATAGTTGTTAGTTTTCTTTGAAGGACCGCCCTACTAGAACCAAATAGTGAGTGTTTGTCTTTCTTGATTCAATTTATTGTTTTTGCTTTATATTCTATCATGTTTGGATAAACTTCTTTCTGGTCTAAGGATTGGATGATCTCTATAATAGTTTGATTTTTATTGTTTGCATATATCTTTATGAATTGAGATTTTGATATTAATTCTCTTCAAAGCGGTTTATTCTCACCTTTAATTACATTTGAAAGAAGTGGTGTTTTTAATTGGTTTAGATAAAACAAGTGAAGGGCCAAAAGCGAAAGTTGGTGGAAATTTTGTATTAAGTTTATGCTACAACATAAAAGAGAGAAAAGGCACATCTCCATCACCGTCGGTAGAGAAGCCGACGAAGTAAGGTGAATGTGGATTTTTACCCTTTCAGCACCTATATACCTTACTAAAGCAGGTGACATAATGTTGACGTGGCGGCCTTACGTTTTTTTTTTCGGATTATATCTTTTACTAAATCATAAATTAAGCCAAAAAAAATCTTTTTTACTAAAACAATATCTAAATTATAAATGTTTAATTTTCTAAAAGATATCATAGACTGATTATTAAACTTTTCCTCTACGTTATGATGTTAACTTACAAGGGAAGCAATATCTTGATTTCAGATATACTCAACGTAAACTTCTCAAGTACACTTCACACATTATTTCCCCTATATATTTGGAACACACTTTCTCATAAGTCAATGCACTTTTCTTATTTTCCATCTTAATCTACAAATTTCTACATCTTCCAACGATTTGAAGATACACTTTTCTTATTTTCCATGTCAATGCACTTTTCTTATTTTCCATGTTATTGATCATGTTTCGTCGTCTTTTTTTCAAGTTCGAACGATTTGAAGATATTTTTCAAGTTACAATTGTATTGTTTCGTCGTATTTTTTTGAGTAAATCTCGCACCATCTAATAAGTAAAAGTTTGTATACTGATATGCTTTTTGAAATTTTCCATGATTTGTCGTATTTTTCATGTTCCATCTAAAAAGCTTCGTCGTATTTTTCATGCTTTGTCGTATTTAAAAAAAGTTGATCAGAATTCGAATGGCCTAAATACAATCTCATAAGCAACAAGCTGTTATTTAAATTTTTTTATTATATTCTTTCTTTTAAATGCTAATTTTTGTAGAAAAAATTGATCAGATTTCGATCACCCTAAGCACCATTTAATAAGCAATAGACAGTTTTAAAAAATTTTGATCAAATTTTAAATATCTATATTTTGACCTGTTTTTATTTTTACAAACATTCTTCAGAAAAATTAAAAAAATCTTTTTTTTCACACAAATTTCGCTATTCATAAGTTAAAAGATCTGTAAAGCGTATTTTTTTTACATTAAAGAGATTCGTTTTTATCTTAATATTTGTTATTTTTTCAACAGAATATTTTTTCAACAAAAGTTTGATCAGATTTGATTATTTTTTTAAATTGTCAATTTTTTTTAAAAAAATTGATCAGATTTCGATCGGACTAAACATTGCCTCATAAGCAACAAATTGTTTTTAAAAAAATTGATCGGATTCATTTTTAAAAAAAAAATTAAAAAATTAAATTCTCTTTTTTATTTTTCTTTACAAAATTTGTCAATTATAAATTAAGAGAAATATTTAAATTAATTTTTTATAAATATATCAATAGTTCTCACATATACAAGTTAATGACATTTTATTCCAAAAAATATTAAATATATAAATATACCCAAGGTGCGGGATGTAAATTAGTTTGGGTTAATTAGAGAGGTCTTCTCTTACACATACTATATCACATGCCATTTTTTCACATTTTCAATTTTACTATTTATTATTAGTTTATTTCTTATACCTTCTAAATACATTTTAGTTTTGATAAAAAGATTCTAACGCATTCTTTCCCTTGATATAATAAATTGGATAAATTTTCTTACAAACTTAATTTGTAATTAAGCAAAAATTACAATATACTATCTTTATAATAAATCAAATAAAAATATACTCTTTAATTATCATAAATAGAAAAATAGTAATTAGAAAATATGTATTTTACCTTAATTTTTTAAAAAATGTATGAGTGAAGTTTAGAGCTGTCAAAATTTGACCCGACCCGTGAAACCCGCCCGATCCGCCCGATCCAAATCCGACCGATGCCCATCATAAGGAAAAAAATTACGCATATGAGACCGACCCGGTGTTAACCGATTGAACCCGAAACCAAACATAACCCAAACCCGAAAGCGATTGTAACTCGATTATACCCGAATGAACCAGCCCGGCAACGCCCGAAACCGAAAGTACCCGACCCGAAATGATCCGATTCCAGAAATAACCCGACCCAAAATTCCCGAAACCCGAAAGCCGTTGACCCGGCATGACCTGTGAACCCGTAATGACCCGACCCAAAATAATTACCCGAATTACCCAAAATAACTAACCCGAATTATTTCAAGAACTAGTAGTAAGTTGGCTCAAAGCAGAATGACGTATATGATAACCAAGGCCTCGAATTTAGAGGATCTCCGTTCAATTTTTCATTATATAATATATTTTTTCTTTTAAAAATTGTAAACATAAAACCCGAGTAGCTCAGTGGTTGAATGTGCATGTGAACATTGTATTTCATCTAGGTTGTGTTCGAAACCTAGCGTCAACTATCTATAATTCACACGTGACATTTAGATATTTTGCTTTAATACAAACTAATACATGGGTTATCTGATAAATAAATAAAGTTTTTAATGAGAAATTTGATAAGATAAAATAATTTCAAAAATACAAATAATGTGAATCAAATATATTTATATAAATAAATAAAATACAATCGATTTTTTTGTTACTATTTATTATTAAATAAAAAATAAAATTATAAAACTAGAATATATGAAAAAATAAAATGATAAAATTATAATCAACATAGTTCACACGTGGCATTTAGATATTTTGTTTTAATACAAACTAATACATGAGTTATATACATATGCGATTTAATTGAAATTTAACTTAAAAATAGATAAGAAAATTATAATTTTGTACAAATATGTATATGTAATAATCTTAGAATTTTATTTATAATGCTCACAAATATAAAAATTTATAGAAAAAATGAATGATTTAGTGATTATATAATATTATATGTATCTACTTACTCTCTCCTTTCACAAATAATTGTCGTTTTACCATTTTGCACACTTATTAAAAATATACCAATTTACCCCTCATTCATTACTTTTTATTTTTTTGAAAATTACAACTAACAAACTACTAATGATTAAAAGGGTAAATATGTAAAGTAAATGTCAAAATAGCTAAAATGACAATTATTCTTTAACAAAAGTGTAGGGGTAAAACTACAATTGTTTGTGAACGGAGGGTGTATAAAATAAATTTTATATATTATAAATATAAAGTGTGTTAGATGAAAATTTAATTAGAAAAATAAAAGATAATAGAATAGTTTGTTAAAATGTATATAGAATGTATTTAAAAATAGATAGTTAGTTCACATATTTTTAATTAAAAGTTGTAAAAATAAGAATGCGTATAAAAATAACACGTGGTGAAATGAATAAAAAGTTGACACATGGTGTTATTGTTAACTATTAAGAGTTTTTGCTTCATATTATGCATTAGCATATAGGTATATAGATACTAATTAATAGTTAGTGGTTCAGTCATATATAAGACTATGTATCGATTTTGTTATGGTTTATGTTTTTTTTCAATTGTAGTTAAATTGAATGTAAAATATATATTAAAATTAATACGACTTAAAGTTGTTTAAAATAATACAATGAGTCATACATACAGGTCGAGTATAGCTTAATGCAAGTGACATAGTACAAATTTCCCTTTAAAAAATTTGTTGTTGAGTTCAATGTAAATTAGTATTGTAATATTATATTAGTATGATGCATAATTTATTTTAAATAAATATTAGTCAAATTTTTTTATAACTTTACGCATGAAAAAGCATAAGAAATTAATAATCATACACTTTGATTGTAAATTTATAATATAGTCGTGAATTAATTGTGTTTTTATATACTTACAAAATAACTATGATGATGTTAGTCATATTTGACTTTGGATGTACATACAAACTATAGTACTATCATGTTATTGTTCATAATATAAATTCTCATACTTTGAATTTCTGTTATTTCATAATATAATACAATTGCTAGCGAATAAACAAAGATGAAAAAAATAGTTAGTGATCATATACGATTTTACCTAACACATATCATATTATTACATAAATCACAATATATAGATCAAACATTTATTTAAAAATATATTTATAATTTTTATCAATTACCTTTTAAAATTATTTTCTTAATTTTATAAATTAATTTTCTTAATTATATCTTTATAATTAACAAAAAATATAAGCATACTAATTTTTTTGATCGGGATTTTAAGCATACTAATTACTTATACCCAAAGTAATTCAACCCGGATTTACCCAATACATAAACTAGACTGACCCGAAATAACCCGATAATTGAATCGACCCGACCTGAAATAGACCTTGAACCCGAATTTCAATGGTACAAATGATCCCGACCCGATCTGAGCCCGACCCGAATTAGCCCGATAACCGATTAAAACAACCCAAGATTGCCCGAGAACCCGATTATTAGTTGTGCAAGGGCAACCCGAATAAACCCGACCCGACCCGAATAAAACCGACATGACATTATTAACAATTTTGACCCGGCTCAAAGTGACTCGACACAAAATTGACCCGACCCGAACTCGGCCGACCCGCCCGTTTGACACCTCTAGTGAAGTTACACTAATATATGATTAAATATAAGTGGAATTACACTAGGAATGTTCATTACCGGATATCCGATATAATCCGGCTTTTGAAATCGGAAATCCGAAGTCAAAATTCATTTTTTATACATTCCAAATCCGATCTCAAATTACTCGGATATCCGATCAGAGAACTACGGATCGTAACGGATATTCGCGTCGGATATCCAAATAAATGTAAATTATAAGGCAATGACACTTGGGCCGACCTAGATAGTCTGTGGGTTTTCTCCAAGACCAAAAATTTCATCAACTTTGTAATGAAAAAGGGCATTTTAGGAACTGAACGTGAGAACAAACACAACTGTGAAGACATGGTACCAACTTAGTGTTTGATTTTGTCGAATCATATGATACTTTATAAATTATATACACATACATATACCCTAGATATCTGAAGGCAAAATAAATTATTTCGTATCAGATCCGGTGATCCCTGTAATTTTTCTCGCATTGTATCGGATACGTTAAATTAATTGTCGGACTCGGATCTTCATGGATCAAATCACCGGATTGTCGGACCGGATATAACGGATCGGAATTATATAAACGCCCCTATATTACACTAATATTTGATTTAATTGTTTATGTCTTTTTGCGTTGGTGGAAAAATTCCTCCTTTTCTCTTGAAGAATTAAAAGAGCTTTTTCGGTAACGGACACTATACTCTCCGTTCTCCGGTGGTGGGCTCGCTCTCCTTTGCCTTGAAAATATCGGTGCTTTCGGGTCTACTTGTTGTACTTTTGTGTTTTTTTATATTCTTTTATTTTCTGGTTTTTCACGATGGTTTGTCCGTGTGCCGATTTCTTTCAGCTTTCAATCCATTAGACGACATGTTGTCTAGTACATCGAACTTTTTCCTTTATATATAAAAAAAGTCTTTTCGGTGAGGAGATCCGGAAATCCAGAGTGTTTTCATGGAAGTGTGTAAATAAACCCTTCAAATTTGAGTCAATGTGGTTATCACGACCTGATTACGCTAACCTCATCAAACAAACTTGTAAAATCTAATTTCCTAGTACATATGTTCAACTTAGTTAAAAAACTAAGTCTTGTGAAATTTAAATTAAAAAATGAAATCGAGAGAAATTTGATAACATTAATAAACAACTTAAACAAGTTGAAATTGAGATTGAATTACTCCAAAAACATAACTTCCAAAGTTATGACCAAGCTCAAAACGACAAAATTAGTAAACTTACTCGTAAACGTGAATGCCTCCTTAACTATCGACACAATTATTGGATGCAATGAGCAAAAACTAATAACCTCTCCCTAGGTGATAAAAAATACAAATTTTTTTCATAGAAGAGCAACTAGAAGACGAAATAGAAAGATCATTGCCACAATCACTAAACTTAATGGTCAAACCCTTCCAAAGAAGAAGATATAAACATGGAGTTCATCAATGCATATCAACTTTTTAAAACTACATCCTCAAATATGCATGAAATCCAAAAATAGTTAGAAGTCATTCAAACTGAAGTCAATGACTATCATAACAACGCATTAATATCTCCTTTCACTACTAATGAAATTAAAGAAGCCACCTTTGATATTGAAAGTGATAAATCTCTGGGTTCGGATGACATAATGGCTGGCTTCTATAAAAAATATTGGTATATCATTGGTCATGTTTTTACTAGAGATATTAAAAGCTTCTATAGAACTAGGCAAATTCTCAAGCAAATTAATCATACTTTTATTGCTCTTGTCCAAAAAACTGATAACCCAACAAGTACTTCCCATTATAGACCAATAAGCTTTTGCTCGACAATATACAAAATATTAGAAAAAGTTCTCGCTAAAAGACTAAGTATTATCCTTCCTAAACTTATCCATCCCCTCCAAGGGGCATTTACCCATGGAAGAGCTATTCATGATAATATTCTTATCACCCACGAAATTTTTTACGGGTTCAAAAGCAAAAAAGGCAAGGAGGGATTTATGGCCATTTAACTTGATATGAAAAAAACATATGATAAAGTTGAATGGCCTTTCCTCAAAGTTATTCTTGAAAAGTTTGGCTTTTGTACAAAATTCAGACACCGGATCGAATAGTGTATTTTCACGGTTTCTTATACTGTCCGTATCAACGACTCCCCTACTACGATAATTCTTCCACAACGCGGTCAATGCCAAGGTGATCCTTTGTCTCCCCTCCTCTTCAACCTTGGAGGGGAGGTACTTGTTAGGAATATTCAAAAACTAGTAATTGCTTTCCAAAATCTATTGGGTACCCTATCTCTAGAGGTGGCACTGTCATCCCTTTTCTTGTCTTTGCTAACGACATTATTATTTTCACTAAAACCTCTCCTGAAGCTAGTAATAAAATTATTTCTATCCTTCAGGACTATTGTGATGTTTCCGGACAGCTCATTTAGTTTTCACAAATCGGCTTTCCAAACTACCGTTAATGTTGATACAACAAATAAAAGACGGATACAGTTGCATTTGGGAATCTGTGCTTCTACAAATCTTGAACAATATCTTGGTTGCCCTATCATTAAAGAAAGAGTCAATAGAGACATTTTCAACTCGGTTATCCAAAAATCTGAACAACAACTAACAAAATGGAAATAATCTTCTCTCTCTCAAGAAGGAAGAATTAATCTTATAAAAGCTAATCTAAAAGCTAAACCAAGTTATATTATACAAGCTTTCATGCTCCCGTTAAGTATCCACAAGGAACTTGATCAAATTAACATAAATTTCTTTTGGAACAAATGTCCAAATTACCATCCACTCATCAGTTGGGACAAAATCTGTAAACAAAAATCTCTTGGAGGAACCGGATTCAGAAAATCAAAGGATATGAATAAAGCACTTCAAATGAAAAGTAACTCTTGTGGAAAATTATGGGAGGGCCAGGAAATATTTGGGTGAAAATCATTGAAGAAAAACACCTGAAAGGTGTTCGCTATTCGACCGAACTCGTTGGCTTTGCGTCTATGGGATTACCATTGTGGATCCTCTATTTCTTCACAATGGAATAAACTTATGAAGCTCAAGGAGGAATTTAACTTGGGAATCAAATGGAGAGTCGGGTGTAACATCTAGAAATTTTATTTCTGGTTTAATTCCGAGTCCACTGGACTGCGACCAATTCATTCTCCTTTCAAGTTTTAATTTTTTTTTAAAACACGCTTACCGGTACGTCATGACAGGCCAGCCGGGCCCGTCATGAACATGCCATCCGGGCCCATTAGGGTTACACTTTGGATTTGCAGATCCCTCAATCTCTCTCACGTCTCTTCTCTTGCACGCCCATCCTCCCTCGTACGCCTCTCCTCTCTCGCACGTCTCTCCTCGTCTATCCAGAAGCGCCGGAACCCTAGCAGGCTCTCCTCACCTTCACGTTAACCTAGTCCTCCGGATCCTAACCTTGTTGATGCGCGTCGGCGGCACACAAAGCGCTAGTCTGCACCTCGCCTTCGTCGCACATGCAGGGCAGTTCTGGGATTCCTCTCGTCTTCTCCGTCTTCGTGCACAACGCAGCAACCATGGATCGCTTCTCTCCTTTCTGCACACCGACAACGACGACAAAAGCTACAATTGGACGTGTCTCCCTTCGGTTTCACTACATCGACGACAGTAGCGGAGAGACACCCCCCACAACCTCTTCGGCAAGTCCCAACATCCAGTCGAGCAGTACACCAACCGCAGCACCAGGATAGATGACGAACTACACCTCTACAGCGGTGCCGCAGGCGCGCCTTGCCCTAGCCATTGGCGCAGTTGGGAGCCCAGACCGCAGGTGCACCTTGCTTTGGCCGCAGGGGCGCCTTCTGGGGCCGCAAGTGCTCCTCTTTGGCCATTTCCGCTCCCTCCTCCCTGCTGCGGTTGCGGACTCCAGCAACAACAGTTGGTGATGCTTCCTTCGCCCCTTTTGAGACACGAAATCGAGTAAGATCAATACTTATTCTTTCTTGGTCCTTCTCTGGCTTTAACCTTAATATATATGTGCTGATGTGAACAACCGTTGTGTCTCCAAGCCGTACCTAACAGCCTTGGAAGATAGCTTGAAAAGCTGAGGCGTATTCGAGTTTTCACGAAGTGACGAGCAATCATTTTCAAGACCAAATTTAGGTATGAAAGACTGATCCTTTTGGGCTGAAATTTTTATATGTTATAGATGGGATATTTTGGTAGAACATATTAAAATTTGAGAGTAATCCAGCGAGTGGTTTAGGATTTATGATTTTTCAAAGTTTGGGTCGTAAGCATTTTTTTTCTGTTGTGCTGAAATTTCTTAGTGCTGAAAAACTACATGTTGATACAGTGTTGTGATCCAGATTTGGGTAAGTTAGACTCCTCCTTTGTTGCTGATTTTCGGATATGATGTAGTCAATAGTGCGTAGCAGATCATACTAAAATTTGGGAAGAATTGGAATTACAGTTTGAGAGTTATGGTGTTCCAAAGTTGGCTACTCATGCAGTGTTTATAAGTGTGCTGAGTGTTGAGAAAAACTGCATATGATGCAGTTTTGTGAGACAATTTAAGATAGGTATTTGATCTCTGTTGGACTTGAATTTTGTATATCTCTTAGTTAGGATTACATAGTAGAGTATATCAAAAATTGAGGGAAATTCATCAAGAGGTTTAGTAGTTATGATTTTTCAAAGTTGAGACAGTAAACAATTTTTCTGTATTTGGTGCAATATTCTAAGTATGGGAAAACTGTGTGTGGAAGCAGTTTTTGGATCTAGATATGAATGGGTTAGATCTATCTGATGGACATGAAATTTTGATGGAACATAGAGTGAGATGCATACTATGATGTATCAAAAGTTGTGGTCGATCCAGCGATCGAATCTAGACTTATAAGTTTCCAAAGTAGCCTAGTGTGCAGTTTGGTAAAGTACAAATTTTTGGCTAAGTATGGGAGAAATTGTGTTGAAGAGTCAACTTGGGATTTTTGTGTAAGACTAGTTATTGATTCCTTGTGAGATTTATTTCTTCTAGTGAGTAGAATACTTTGCATATAAGGATTATATATTTTATTTGAGATTTTTAGAGTTTTGTATGAGCGTTCTAAGTTAGGTAAAAGTGAGATCGTTAGTGATTTTTTTTATGGAAGTTAAAACGTTGGAAAAAATCTTCCAACTTAAATAGATCTTTCTTGTGAGTGATATATTATGGTTTTGGACTTGTTATGAAGTTCTAAAAATATACTAAGAATACTTCTAGGGTTTCAGACACTAGGGGCAAAATAGTCATTTGCCTTTACGAGGGTATTTTGGTAATTTGTCTGATGATAGAGTTTAATATCTTAGAAGTTGAAGACTTCTAATAAAGTGGAATACATTATTGAATCACTTGTCTTTTATAATAGGTGGTTGAGTTCCTGCGATTGCGGACCGAATTGAGATAACAAGATTATGATTTGATTCAGGTAAGTCCTTTGGGCTTACTTAGCTAGCTTCTCGATATGAGTGTGAATAATGGTAGTGGTGTGTGAATGAGATGTTTATAGTTGTACTTAGTATTAATTTATCCACCGACCTATACATTGGCCTAAGAGTAACGGGCGGTGGCATTCTGCTCAGTTAGCCTGATGACGCTGGGGGTTTCTTTAGGGACTAGTCCACACTCGTTTTGTAGTGATGCTACCGGCGGAGGTAAGCTAGACCTACACCCAGTTAGATAAGGAACGGAGGCGAGAACTTTTAAGATTTCTCGTGCCACAACTTTAAAACGGAATAAAGTGAATCACCTAAGCTATCAGACAATAACCGAATTGTGTGCCAGCATGATGGGTGTTTATTTTACCTTGTTTGTGTTTGTGCTATCTTTATTCTACTGATATTTAGAGTGTTAGCTAACGGTTTATCCGTGTTGTAGATTTGTTGAGATAGACAATTGCAGAGAGATCCGGGACGGATGGTCAGCCGGGTCCACGTACTCATTAGATGGGGACGGGAGAGTCTTCCATTCGGCATGCATGTTATATAAATATATAGATATTTTTATAAGGCTGTCACATGTGTACATTCATAAAATAAATTATTATGTTTTGAAATTGTTTTAAATACATTTGTGCCTTGTTGTAAGATCCTAGTAAAATTGTTGTTAAACCAAGGTCAGGACCCATTGTGAGGTCCTAACCAGTAGTTCCCCGAGTTCCGAGAACTTAGGGTGTTACATCGGGCATGGAAAAACTATCAAATTTTGGAAAGACCCGTGGATTTCAGATCAACCTTTATCGAAATTTAGAACTAATGCCCCCTTGACTAATGAGAATGTTCTAGTTGCTGACGTCATTACTAACCGTAAATGGAACACTCAACTACTTAACCAACTTCAAATTACCCTTCCAAGTTATATTATCGAAAAAAATTAAAAAATTTATTCTACAAATAACCGATATTCGTGATAGAATTTATTGGGCCAATGACGATAAAGGTTGGTTATCCACAAAGTTAGCTATTGATTTGATCCAAAAAAAATAAGGTCGGTGTTACGCAAGATAAAAAAAACTTGAATTTGGGACCTAAATATTATGCCTAAAACCAAGAACTTCCTTTGGAAACTCTCTCCTGGCGGGCTTCCTACTAAAGAAAATCTTGATTCACAAAAAGTCTCGGTGGTCACGCATTGCGGTTTTTGTAATCATCATACTGAATTTGCTCAACACCTGTTCTTTAATTTTCTTGATATACTAAAATCCTTAAATAATGACAAGATTCTCCAATGTATACAAAGTTGTGATACTCTCAACCAACGTGTCAATGATATTATTGATGATATCAAAGGAACAATCTCACATACTGAATTTTGATTTCTTATTATCTTGTGGTGGTTTCTATGGATGCATATGAATCAAATGTGTAACATCCGGAATTTTTATTCTAGTTGTTGAGCGGTTTATCAAACTTTCCGCAAGCACGGCTCAGGCTTTCCGTAGGCACGATGTGCTGAGTGATGGGATTTTATCCCAATTACGTTATGACCCTTCGTTTTCCCGCTTCCCACTTTTGACCCCTCATTCCTTATCCAAAGGAGAGTCTTGTGGGCTGCTGACCCCTTGGTTCCCCCAAAAGGAAGAGCATCTTTTCCCTCCTCCCTTCTTAACTCTTTCACGTTACTTTCATTCCTACACGTCCTCTCCTTGGCTTGTTTCTCTCTTCCCTTATCCCTTGGATGTTCTTGGGTGTGGTCAGCAGTGGAGAAGCTGTAGATCTATCTTGGTAAGTCTCTTCCTCCTCCTTACCTTCTTTTTCCTTACCCCCTTTCCCTTCTCTTCTTCTCCTTCCTCCATTGTTAAAGTTGGAGGTTTGGAAGAAGGTTGTTCTTGATTCCTTTGCACGCTTGTGTTCCTAGCATGATTAGGTCGTGGAAAAGAGCCTAGATATTGTGGTTGAAGCGTTGATAAGACCCAACCAGAGAAGGAAGCCATAGAAGCTCAAGTGCACAATCGAAGATCAAAGAAATCGTTGTTTCTGGAGTTCTACCGCGAGGTGGCATCAGGCGCCGCGGCGGTGGATTTTAGCCAACCGTAGGGGCGGTGAGCAGAGCTGCAGGGGCAGCATCAGGATTTCCAGGCGTCGCGGGGGCCGTGACCTTCAACACGCGGTCGAGCCTTTTGTTTCCGCGGCTGCGTTTCTTCAACAGTAGGCTCTTCTTCTCCCTTCATCTTCGTTGCTTCCTTAGTTGTGATCCATGTTAGTAGCATGTCTAGGGTGGACCTAGGATAGTTGTGAATGACATCTAGTGGTTGTGGACCTTAGGAGACCTTAGAGTCTCGGTTTTTGCTTAGGATGACTCGAGTGTGATGTTCATGTTATACCTCTTAGACTAGTTGTGTTCTAGCTTGGTGATGAGTTATCCTTGTAGGAGAGTGGGCTGTTGTAGTGCCTTTATATATGCTTGATGAGTTATGGTCCCTTGGAGCCTAGGAACGTTCCCTAGCTTATGCGTTGTAGGATCTTGTCTTCGTTTCCTAGATTGCAAAGTCTAAGGACTTCTAGCCTTTGAGAGTGTTGTTGATGTGTGTCTCATTTTGATCAGGCCTTGGTTGTATTCCTACGGGAAGTTGAGATCGGTTTTGGTTAGCTTTGAGACGAGATAAGTCTTCGGACTTACTTAGCTCGCTTTTATGCATTATTTGGATATGTGATGGTTGTGTGTGTTTTGGTTTTGCTTCTATTCATGAAACCGGATTAGGACAACTTGGTTATATATATGATGTTGGCCCATTGTTTATTATTATCGGGCGGTGACATCACTGCCCAACTCCCAAGGGAGACTGTGAGGTTCTCTACGACCAGACCATACATGGTATACAGGCGAGCTTCTTCACCACTCCACATGGTATACGGGTTGAGCTCCACATCACTCTTGTTGGTTATACGGGGACAGAGGCGAGAGTTATAAGACTCGTGTCACACTTAAAACAAATGAAACTAGTAACAAATGACTTAGAAAGAGAATATATGAATCGGATTGTATGTATATGAGCATGATGTGTGTTATGTGTACTTATGTGTGTGTTTGTGCCCTTGTTATCATTATAATGTCTAGAAAGTGAGCTAACGGTTTTATAACGATTGTTGTAGTTGATGTGTAGGTTAGGATGTGGCCGAGTGATTCGGAGGAGTGGGCAGCCGAGGTTTCGTACATCATAGATCGAGTTTGGGGGATTTGAGTCTGTGTATGGTTATTGGATATTTGTGTATTGTTGACGTTGTTGTATAGTCGGCTGAGGTCTTTCTTTCTTTAAGTATTCGGGAATCATATCATTGCATTTAAATGTATTTCGGTTTTGGCCTTTATTTGTGTCTTGTTGCAAGATCCGGTGAAATTGTTGTCAGGCTAAGGGTCGGGACCAATTGTGAGGTCTCCGCCCGTAGCATCCCGAGTCCCTCGGATTCGGGGTGTTACAAAGTGGTATTAGAGCCTTAGGTTGACAACAATGACACTCACAATCTTCTAAAAGGCCGAATAGACCAATAAACAAAACCCGCAAGAGTTTTGAGTTTCAAAAATGAATTTCATTTTCAAACCAAGAGCATAGTCAGTTGGGTAGAATGTACGGGACCACCACTTCCTCCGCGGACCTTGGCGACGTAGTTATTGATTATTATATTATGTATATATATATATAGATACGTACTTGTGGACTTAGGATGTTTTGGACTCTGGATTTATGTTGGATTGTAAGTTGTTTTTGAACTTGTTGTATATGTGAATTGTCGTTACGCATGATGGACTTGGTATGATATAATGGTGGCATGATATTGGACTTGTTGTACATGTGTCATGATAGCATCATATTAGGGTTTGGACCTTGTAGTATGATAGTGGACTTCTTGGAGTTGATATGTTGGTAGTAATATGGACACAAGGTTTATATAGTCTTTTATATATATAAATGCTTATTATATATAGTAGCGTATGGAGATATGAGACCTTATAGTTAAGATGATAGTTTGACATCATCGCCTTGGAAAACGCCGTTGGGGTTAGAATAGTATGCATGCAAGGACGAGTCGACTCATTTATCGAGGTGAGCATCACGTGTTGGCGAACACCTTGACGTGTCATCGGATTCCTTTTGAGGATGCCAAAGCAACCATGAGAAGGCTATTGAAGTATCTCCGCAAGGACGAACAAGTAGAAGAAAAACTCGAAAAAACCTAAGAGAAATCTAGATGGAATTAATACCAGCAAGAAAGTAACATTGAGATGTGGAGCGGTTTTGAAGAAACAATGATCGAGCAGAAATGAAAGCAACTAAAGACAACCAACTTATGGTGAATCCAGGAGGCGTGGCGATAAACGGAAGAAGTGGATTAAATGTATAGGATTGCAAGTGGCGATCCCATTTAAGGCAAGTTTTTCCTAGACACTCCTAAGAATGGGAGTCAAGATGAGATGTATGATCAACAAATGACGAAAGGATTATTAGGAGGCCCGTAAGTTAAGCTTATTGATAGCATGTATTATAGTCTATATTTTGGGATTGGTTTAGACGTTTTATCTTCATAAATCTGCATGTATGAATGTATATTCTTTGATTATATTGTTGTTTTGTCTACCTTTGCGGGAATCGAGATCTACACCTAGTTTTGTTGTAATTGTAGGTAAAATGGCACGTTTTGGACCAAAATTGGAGCTAGGAAGCTAAGTAGTCATTGGAGCTACATTATGGAGCTTTGAGAAGATCTCAGGAAGCATGAATATGATTAAGAAGATTAATTTTGGACCAGATTCGAGATGATTCACATTCAATTGAGATTCACCTCGGTCAGCTACAGTACCACCTCGACCGAGGTGATCTAGAAGAGCGTCCCGACTGAGGAGAACACCCTGCCGCCGGCGAGATCTTTATTTTTGGTTGGGATCTTTTATTTTTGGAAGGAGGATATCTTATATTTTTGGCTGGATTTCTAGAAGGAAGATATTATATTTGGCTAATTTATTTTGAGAGATATGGATATATTTTGTAGGAAATTATCTATTTAAGTTATTATTATCTTTGGAAGATAATTCTCCTATATAAAGGGTTGGATTTTCAACAAGTTGAACCATGCTCAGAGCATCCAGCAATTGAAGGGTTTTTTGGAAGTTTTGAAGGAAGAGTTGAAGGAAGTTTTGAAGGTTGAAGTTCAAGGAAGGAAAGAATCATAGTTGGAGTTGACTTTTTGAAGGAGTTTGTAAGATCTTCTTAGATTGCTTTTGGTTTGTTGTCTTTGCTGATTTGTGATTGAGGAACGCTTGTTTGTTACTTGTTTGATTCAGTTATTGCGACCTTTGTGTTAAGGTTTTCTTGTTTGAATATTGATTCATTTCCTATTAATTTGATTATTGTTATCATGATAATTGTTGGCTAATTTTCTTATGCGATTCTAGGGTGATTGGCTGAAATTTGTGGGAAAGACGATGATAGAATGATCTTAATCTCAGTAGGACCCTAAAAGCTCGAGTCTTTACCTTAACCGTAGAACACCTCGGTCAGTCATTGAACATCTCGGCCAGGATGGAATATAACTGAGCGAGGTGAACCTTTCCTGAACCTATCTGAATTAAGAGTTTAAGTTCGCCAAATCCTATCCTTATTACACCTTTCCTGGTTCAACGCAAGCCTAGGATGAGACTTATCAGGTGATTTCTTTGTTTGTTTACCCAAGATCAGGAGTGTAGGTAATAAAGGTTTATCTTTTATTAGGGTTTGAGTGTGCCTTCATCCCATCTTTGTGAGTTAGCCTGAGACTTACCCGGTAAAGGTTGATTCTATTCCCTTGGGTGGTGTGTTTGTTTGAGATTATAGTTCCTTTCCTTAGTACCTTGAGACTTACCCAGTAATAGGAGCTTTGGTTTGGGATAGTGAGTAGTGAGACTTACCCGGTGATCTATTCCCACCTTAGAAACACCTTCCCTTTGCAAACCTCAGCTTTGTCCGCGTTATCCTTTGAGATCTTGAGTCGGAACCACAACTAGATGCTTTAATCCCTAGAATCCGCATTCCCTTTATCTGACTTTATATCATCTTTGATTGCTTTAATTCGTAGTAATTAGCAATATTTGACAACCTCATTCCGTGCTTTGTTTCACCATAGTCCCTGTGTTCGACCCCTGGAATTCTTGCTTTTATTACAATTGATCCGTGCACTGCTGGTTCGCATATTGTTCAAGCATACTTCTTGGGTTATAAATTTTAAAGTTTGCACACACCTTTTGGAGCGAACACTTATGGAGGTACCAAAAGATGAAGTGTCAAGTTTTCTAGGATACCGGCGGGTTGACTTCTTCGGACTTACGAGAATTATGAGAAGAATGGCAAGGTGAGGATTCACATAGTAGAATTTCTTTGGTGGAGTTGACCGTTTTCCATTATTGTGATAAGGCTAAGAAACGCCAAGAAGAATGAAGAGTGAGGAGACGCTGATCTCGAGAGGATGAGAAACGCGACAAGAAACTTCCTGGTGTGAAAGGATTTAAGTTACAAACCCAAGAGAAGTGTGAGCGGACGCTATCAAAACGTGAGAGATGTTGCAAAAAGGTGCTCTTGAAGGACTTCATGGGGAAGTGGTGAAGCTTATTAAGGTGAGTCATATGACCCAACAAGGTCAAGAAGCATGTAGTTATCTGTGAAAGAAGAAGAAGCCTAAGAGTATAGACCGATCTAAGAGAGTTAAGGTAAGAGTACCCAAGTAGGGTAGCCTTCGTGCTTATGATAACATGAAAATTATGGAAGGAAGTTAGTCGATGACCTCAAGGAGGTCAGCTATAAAGTGACGGTGGCAATCAAGAACGCACATGTGCGGGATTGCCTAATGATGAGTATGGATAGGAAGAGTAAACAAGGTTGTGGGAATATAGCGGATTGGTGACCGGAGTTGGTGTATGCCCGGCGGTTCAATGCCAATGGTAAGGTGTATCAACTAAGGCGCTTGTGTCTTGGTCATATAATATGAAGAGGTTTAAGCAAGTAACTAAGATTAGACCTCCCAGGGAGAAATTGTAACGACCTTATGTGACCTTTTGTGGTTATGGGATTGACATGTGAGAGAACGTCATGGATTTGGACCTTTAAGGTTTGAGTATGGTTAAGAGGACTAGTGGTTTAAGAGGAAGGTGAGGTTTCCATTGTGCTTTACGCAAATGGTCATGTAAAGAAAGAAGATGCATGATACTTTCTTTCTTACGAAACGGATGATATGTTGTCGCGAATAAGAGATGGGTCAAGTTTCTTTACTCACACGAAGGAGCCATGTTGCTATGGTGTGGAATTGAGGACCGCGATTATGGTAACACTGTAAGCCTCAACAGTAAGGTGGTAGTACTTCGGGATTGACGAGTTGGAGGTTTCAGTGGTTTTGAAGGGGGAATTTCTTTTGGTTTTTCCCACAGGCATTTTGGTATGGTTTTTTAGGAAAGGTACGAGGTGGAAAGGTTGTACTTCGATTATCGAGAGATGGGTATAATTAACGACAAGTAAAGGTATCTTCTCCGTAGAGAGGGGCTAGTTAAGACTAGTTGCATATGATTGATATGTTTTATAAGATCGACTTTAAGTCGAGATGCCACCAGACTTGGGTGGTGAGAAGAAAGGACCTTCGTAAGGTGGCATTTAGGGCCGATATGGTCACTACTAGTGTAGTGAAGTCATTTGGGGACCATGAGTGCGATTGATGAGTTAGAGTTTATATAGATGAGTACCCATTAGATTTTTGGATCGGGTTGCGATGAAGTCGCACAGTTTGTGGTGTTTCACGGGGATCCAAAGTGGACCCTAACCTGAGGATTGTAATGGCGGTTATTGATGCATGAGTTGCACGAACGATTCTTTATGTTCTTACGTTTGAAGATGTCTTGTTTCACTCGCGGAGTTAAGAGGCACAAGTTGGGCATGGGCGACAATGATACGGGTTATGCGAGACAAAAGGATAAGCAGAGTTGTCTAAGCAAGATAGGACGTCTGAGGTGACTTCCTAAGGGACGCAGTGATTTTTGATAGTGTCAAGCTGATCCAATGAGGACGAGGTGATAATTTTAGTCATACCTCCAAGGTATGTAGAGGAGCTATGCAACCTATAATTTGGTGGACCATAACTGCCGAGTGGCGGGATGATTTTGACACTTCCTCCTTTTTGAGGAAGTCAATTAGATCGTGGGGATTGAGACGTGTCCATGGAGCTTCATTAGAAGCGGCAGAGGTGAGTGACCAATTCCAATTTCTTTGACACAAGCATTGAGTCATGAGGATTATATGTCATGATGAATACGTCCAAGTGGGGCTTGGGATACGCGTGAAGCAACGAGAGAGGTCTCACATGTGTGTTAGACGATTGTGGGCATATAAGGAGAATGAGCGAGGAAGGGTCAAGAGTCAGGCGCTTTAATGCACGCACTTAAGATGATGACGATATTCGCGTGATGAGCGACACGTTAGTGGTATACGGACGATAAGAGTATGATATGTGTATATATTGCTCTGCAAGGGTTGAATGTCCACCGGAGGTGATGGTTAAAGTTGGTTAAGGACTGCGGTCTTATGAATTTGATATCATCCGGGGTAGGTGAATGTGATCACCAAAACCCTTAGTAAGTGGACGCTTTGATAGGAAGCAACAACTTAACTAACGGTTCGGCCTCAGTTTGTTAACGAAGATAATAAGTGAAGAGATCGGACAGAATTATGAGATTTGAAAGGCTTCGAGAAAGATCCGGGATAGAAGGTCCCGAGGAGAGACCTCATAGTTACCTCTATGGGATGACGGTTTTGTGGAGGCGCCAAGAGCGTCTATGTGTACTTATAGTGGAGAGTTGAGATAGAGCCTTCAAGATGCTCGCACTACCCTTACTAGTTCACCCTGGTGCTGGTAAGAGGTATCCGAATTAGTGATGCTCACATTGGTGAGACGGCCTTAAGGCCGAGGTGGCTAAGTACATAGCCATTATGCGACCCGTCGTCAAGTCAAGTTCGACCATCATAAGACGGGGAAGAGGACTTGATCCACCACAAGTTACCTAGTGGAAGTGGGAGGATACCTCCAGAGAGGTTATTACGGGTTTGAAACAATGTAATGATTGTGACGTGTTTGGGTCATTATGGACCGACCGGTGGAGATGATGCGTTTTACACCCTATTGGAAAACCGGGCCGATGAGTCGGCTAGTTGTTGTATGTGCTAAGCGATAGTGAGATTACTTGGGGATACTGAGTATTGTTATCTCGGATTGAGATGAGCGATTCATCTTAGGATTTGTGGGTAGTGATATCGTGTCGTTTAGGGGACTAATCAACTTTCATGACGGTTCTATCCTCAGATAGTTGGTCAACTGGAGAGGACGTCTATGATCTTTGATGCCGTACAGAGAGCATGTGTGCAAGGTAAGGGGTAAGGTTAGACATGATACCTCCCCTTTGATCGAGCCTTCACCTGATGATAATTTAGATGTATCGTTTGTGATGGCCTTTGAGAGGCATTTTATGTACGGAAGTAAAAGTACACTGTGGTGTTGGAATTTGATAGTATTTATAAGGATAGCACTGAACAGATACAGGACGACCTCGCTCGAGTAGCGGTGGTCCAAAGGCGGATGCTAGACGAGTTGAGTCGCTGGAAGGCGTATGTATAAAGATGAGAGGCGCAGACCTCTAGAGTTCAGTTATGGAGTAGGTACGGTTGAATTGAGAGTTTTACGGGCGCGAGGCGTCAAATGTTTCGCTTTTAAGGGGGTTGACTTTCCGTTTTACGGACCTTTTTAAGAGATGAGCACGAGTAGGATGTGATTTACAGATTGGTGTTGTAACAAAGAGTGGATGGTGTCTACCCGACGTTTCTTGTAACAGTCGAAGGAGTACATGTATAACTTGAGTTATGATATTAGTCGTGTTGATCTAGCAGCAGACGAGGAGCCGATGAGGCTACCGGGAGGACATGGGGTAATGTCTTTGGTTGAGTTTACGACGAGCTAGTTGCATTGATATGGCCGATGGGTTGGATTTTATGTGCATGTGTGAGTTTATGTGTTTTGTGCCCCGAGCGGGAATGTTTCGTATGATTGGTTAGATTTTTTACTTGGCATGCGTAATGCAGTTCATGTGAGTATGTATGTCGGCCTTGTGAGGTCTTGACGTGATTATACGAGTGTGTTGTGGTTATCGAGTAGAGAGTTGGCACGTTTACGGCTTTTGAGTGGTTACCGAGGTAGTTATTCTTGAGAGTTCTGCGCTATCAAAGTTTCGGGACGAAACTTGTTTTTAGGGGGATTAGTTGTAACATCCGGAATTTTTATTCCAGTTGTTGAGCGGTATATCGACCTTCCCGCAAGCGTGGCTCAGGCTTTCTGCAGGCACGATGTGTTGAGTGACGGGATTTTATACCAATTCCGTTATGACCCTTTGTTTTCCCACTTCCCACTTTTGACCCCTCGTTCCTTATCCAAAGGAGAGTCTTTTGGGTTGCTGACCTCTTGGTTCCCCCAAAATTAAGAGCAACTTTTCCCTCCTCCCTTCTCCACTCTTTCACGTTACTTTCATTCCCACACTTCCTCTCCTTGGCTTGTTTCTCTCTTCTCTTCTCCCTTGGATGTTCTTGGGTGTGGTCAGCAGTGGAGAAGTTGTAGATCCAGCTTAGTAAGTATCTTCCTTCTCTTTCCCTTCTTCTTTCTTGCCCCCTTTCCCTTCTCTTCTTCTCCTTCCTCCATTGTGGATGAAGAACCGGTAGGTGAAATAAACTAGTTAAAAGATACTCTAGAAGGGGGGTTGAATAGAGTATGAGAACTTTTTGCAAACCAAATCTCAAGGCCTTGAAACTCCTTTCAAGGGCCTTGATGTCGATCTGTGCTCTTTGTGAAACTTTGATTTCAAGGGCTTTGAAACAACTTTTAAGGACCTTGACTTCGTGCTCCTGCAAAACAAAGTTAATCACAATAGTGAAATATAGTGCGGAATGTAAAAGATTGACACGAGGATATGTTTACAAAGTTCGATTCTAAATAGCCTACTCTTCGTCCCAGGGTATAGTCTTAGGATCTAACTATCTATTATCAGCTTCAAAGAGTCCTAGATACAAAGTAGAAGAAATCCCCTTATTCTCTCACTGTAGCCAATGCTACAATCTATCTCCAACTCTCAACCTAGCTATAACAACCTAGTTACTTTGCAGAGTAACACACACTCTAGTATAACACTATTTAGATCTTCCAATGGAGCTCTTGTGTTTTCTCTCTCTAAGGGGATAAAGCTTTTGTGTAAATGAGAGAAAGAAAAACAACGAATGAAGATGTTTAGGTTGCTTGAAGACGTAAAGATCTTTTCCGTGTATGCTTGTGTTTCTTTTCTTCTTCGACCATCATCTTCATTTATACTCTTCTATGGAGAGGTCTTCTAGCCGTTGTAGAGATGACCGTTTGAAGATAAATTTTCTACTCCATAAAGATCGCTTCCTGTTTTAAGATAAGGTAGACGTTGCAGATCTTCTACTCCTGAGAACACGTCGAAACCCTAGCTCCTTAATCTTCTCATTTTCGGTTGAACCGAACAAGAAGAAATCTTGACGCTTTTTGTTTGTAGAAAATCTTCTGAAAAGATTCTCTAATCTTCGTGTTACGCTAGAAATTGTGACACGCAAAAGTCTTAAGTTTATAACTCGATATATTTCTCCTAACTCCTAGCGAACCCACAGTGTATGGGTCGTTTTGTAGTAAGGATAGTATTCCGAGGTCGAACACGAAGACTAAGGTGAAATTGAGTCAATAGTGACTAAGAATAGTGAAGATCTAGGCTAAGAAAAGAGAAAGAAATAAAGAAATGAAAATCTCAATGTTTTTGGTTTAGTTTTGTGGTGATCAATCAAGGATCACAAATCATGCAAGATTAACAAACAACTAAGCTAGCAAACACAAATAAACAAGCAAACACGAGATAGTTAACCAACGATAGAGAAGTGGAATCTAGGGGTTAGAAATTCCGGTTATGACATAGGACTCAAGCTATCTAGTCATTCTTTAGATAAACTATAGTATGTTGGGAGTGGGTGTTTCTAGATTGGGATCAATCACCGGGTAGGTCGCATGGTCCACTAGTCCGTTCCTAAGGTCTCATCACCGGGTAAGTCTCAAAGAACCTAAGGTTAGGAATTCTACACAAACCGGATTGCTATCTAGGGATCTACCTCTCCTCACCGGGTAGGTCTCGGGAAGGCAAGTCCTAAACATAAATCCTAGCACACTCATTCCAATAGCGGCTAGTGAGGCTTTCTTCTCCTACAAGAGTAGCTCCAATCCAATCTTCCAATGTGAGAATATGTGTGAGGTAAGGTGTGTAGTGGATAGTGGATTCCCCCCTTTTCCTCTCAGCCTGCAAGAGTACTTATAGCCTTCACCATTTGCAAGAGTCGGTTATGGAGATCGTGGGACAGCTGTCCCAGCTGTGCAGAGGGAATCACGGGCAGTTTCCACGGCCGTGGAACTCCCAGTGGCCGTGATTCTTGTGCTTCAGGCTTCTTTTGATCGTTGAGCCATGAGTTGGTGCAAGACATGCACCAACATGGTCTCATGTGTTCTCCTTTGCTCCTAACTTGCTTCCCAATGAGCTCGGATACGTTTCATCACGAGGAACGATCCTTGGATGTATCGATTGGGCTCTAAAACCTCCCAAAATACCTATAAAACATGCAAAAGTCCGTGTAGACGTCTATCTCGACAAATATACATGTATTGAATGTAAATGCCACGAACTAATGCTAAACTATGCATGATTAGCGGGAAAAACTATCTAAATGGATGCCTAGACTAACGTCATAAATCGTGTTATCAAAATACCCCATACTTAAGGTTTGTTCGTCCCCGAGCAAGTCCCAACTATAGACTAAGAGATGACATGATTTATGCATGCATAAAAACAACAAAATCTTTTTGGAATTGTGCTTCTAATATTGGATCACCTTCATAGTCATGTTTCATGGCAAATGGACAAGCAATTATGCATCAAACGATTGAAGGCATGGAAAGACAATTATACTTAACTAGAAAGCATGCATGAATGGTAAAAATGAAGAATTCAAGATAATCATGAGCATGTCCAATCTAGATCACTAAGTCTTACACACATGCAAATAGGTCACAGGGACTTAGGAAAGAGAAGGCTAAGAAACGTTGTGAATAGGTGGGAATTTTTAGGTCATGTGATGCTAATCCGGGAAAGGAACTAACTCCACAATTTCATTTTTGATCATCTTCACCGTAAGTGTATATTTTCTCCATCTTTTCTTTGTTTTCTTTTCTTTTTCACTTTCTTTTTCTTTTATTTTTGAGGCAATGGCATTGGTGTACAAAAGCCGAAACCTTGTTGATTAGCGGACCTCGGGATTTTTCCGAGGTGCCTCACACCGGGCACACATACCAAGGCTCGTTAGGACATTCGGTTTATCCGACTTTGGCAAGGCACAAACACCCGATTATGTGAATGGTGCCGAGTTACTCGTCATCAAAACCAAAGTCTCCAAACCTATATTTTTCTCTACACTTTTCACAATAAATTCAGCACTTCATTCACCACATACTTTCATCAACAACTTCACCTCACACTTGCTTTTCACACACATCAACACACTATCATGCTCCTATTCCCGGATGGGTTAAAAGAGGTCAAATTTTATATCGATTGAGGTACTCAAACAACATGATAAAGATGAGAAGTAGAGAAAGATGAATTGCCTTAATCACTCCTAAATGATGTGCAAGAACTAGCATGTAATTTCGACATTTAATCCTCAATCCAATCAAGGTAAACATTCATGATCACAATTCACACATGGGATTCAAGATAAGTACTTCAAGTCTACATATACATTCATCAATTCAACACACAAGGCCATCCATAGCCAATTCACAAGACAATCTCATCATAAGGGTCATACCCAAGCTTAGAAGCACTAAATTTTTTTTAAAATTTTCTGATTTTTTCGGATTTTTCGAAATATCTATGTAAAATGCAAACATGTGACAATATTAAATTGTCCTAGTTGCTAATCATGCAAGTGATCGTGAAAACCCCACCCCATACTTAGAAACACATTGTCCCCAATGTGTAAATGAAGTAAATGATAACACGATTTATGACTTAGGATTAGGCACTCATTTAGATAGTTTTTCCACTCATTCATGCATGGTTTAGCACTAGTTCACGACGTTTGCCCTCAATTCATGTATTTTCTCGAGATAGACGTCTATACGGACTTTTGCATGCTTTGTAGGTATTTTGGGAGATTTAAGAGCTTAATCGATACATTCGAGGATCGTTCCTCGAGATGACACACCTTCGGACTCATTAGGATGCAAGCTAGGGGCTAAGGAGGACTCATGGGACCTTGTTGTTGCATGCCATGCACCGAATCGTCACTTAATGATCCAAAACAAGCTGAGGCATCAAAACCACGGTCACTGGGACTTCCATGGGCGTGGAATCTGACCGTGGTTTCTGCCAGACGGTTGTGACAGCTGTGCCACGATCTTCATGGCCGACTCTTGCAAAATTGTAGGATAAATAGGTGGTCCTGCAAGGCTGAAAAGCATCCACCAACATCCACTCTCACTACCATTCTCTCAACAAGAAAGATTCTCTCATTTGGAAGCTTGGATTAGAGCTACTCTTGGAGGAGAAGAAAAGTTTCATTGGAGAAGAAGAGAAGAACACACCATTGTTAGTCTTTGGTACAATTTAGAGAGAAGACTATCGGATTCATTTTCTAGGGTTGTAAGAATCGATTAAACCTTCTTTTGAAGGGTTGTGAGTCTTTCTAATTCTCATATTCAGCTTGGTTTTAAAAAAAAAAATTTACATTTTCTTTTATTTAATTTTATTTTTTTATTTTTTTTATTTTTTTTATCTTTTTATTTTTTTTTAAAGCCAATCTGAATATGAGAATTAGAAAGACTCACAACCCTTCAAAAGAAGGTTTAATCGATTCTTACAACCCTAGAAAATGAATCCGATAGTCTTCTCTCTAAACTCTACCAAAGACTAACAGTAAAGAAGAGTGAAAGAGGAACCTCACAATGTAAAATGGTTTTGCTTCGGTATTTGGGTTCACTCAAGTGGATTGATGGTGGATGATCCTATCAACGATGGTAGAGAGCTCAAGGTGTTCGTTATGGCGTCGGGACCCGCGCTAGGCACCGCTAGCCGTCCAAGTTCCACGTCCGCTCCACCCATAATTGATGAGGGGCTCATCATCATCATCCACATGCCATGCAAGGCTTCCATGCTACTTAGACTCTATCACACAAACTCCAAACACACACAAAACACATAAAAACAGAAAAAATCAAAACAAAAACAAAAATGAAAAGGGAAAGATGTTTACCAATGGGTTGCCTCCCACCAAGCGCTTCTTTAAGGTCATTAGCTTGACCAAATTCGGGGGCGTCTCACTCAAGGTGAAGTGGGGCAATCATATCCACCGGAGCTCCCGGGATATACTTCTTCAAACGGTGCCCATTCACCTTAAAATCTCCACAATACTCCCCTCCTATTTCCACCGCTCCATGGGGAAAGATCTTCTTCACCACATAAGGACCCGTCCATCTTGACTTTAGCTTTCCGGGGAAGAGCCGCAGCCTTGAGTTGAAGAGAAGGACAAGGTCACCTTCACTCAACTCCTTGGGGATGAGACGCTTGTCATGCCAACGTTTGGTCCTTTCTTTGTAGATCCGGGCGTTTTCATAGGCATCCAACCGGATTTCCTCAAGAGCGTTCATATCTAGCAATCTCTTTTCTCCGGCCTCCTTGAGGTCAAAATTCAGCCACCTTATAGCCCAATACGCTCTATGCTCCATCTCTACCGGAAGGTGGCAAGACTTGCCATAAACTAGCTTGTAGGGAGTGGTGCCAATCGGTATCTTGAAAGCGGTTCTATAAGCCCACAAAGCGTCATCGAGCTTCATAGCCCAATCCTTTATCGTTCTAGAAACCGTCTTCTCAAGGATTCCTTTTATCTCCCGGTTGTAGATCTCCACTTGGCCACTAGTTTGGGGATGGTAAGGTGTTCCCACCTTATGAGTCACCCCATACTTAGCCAAAAGTGTCCTGAAGTTCCTATTGGTGAAGTGCTTTCCTCCATCGCTTATGATCACCCTTGGTGTCCCAAACCTAGGAAAGATCACTCGGTTGAAGAACCGCACCACAACCTTGGCATCATTTGTGGGAGAGGTGATTGCCTCCACCCATCTTGAAACATAGTCCACCGCCAATAGGATGTAGAGGTTGCCACAAGAGGAGGGGAATGGTCCCATGAAGTCCACACCCCACACATCGAATATCTCCACCTCTTGTATGTTGTTCAAGGGCATCTCATTCCTCCTTGAGATGTTCCCCATCCTTTCGCAAGCATCACAAGCTACCACAAAATTATGCACATCCTTGAACAAACTTGGCCAATAAAACCCGGATTGCAACACCTTTGCACATGTCTTGTGTGAGCTAGCATGGCCTCCACATGGCAAGGAATGACAATGGCAGATCACACTCTCCACCTCATCCTCCGGTATGCATCTCTGTTCGCCACTTACCTTCGTGCAAATAAGTCTTAAATTTATAAAACTAGAAATCAAGCAAGCGAACCCGCAGTGTACGGATCGACGTAGTTAAGCAAGAATTCCAGAGTATCGAACTCAGGGATTTGGGGGGTTAAATCCAGTTATAAATTGTCAAGCGAGTAAATGTATGAGTGATAACACGATTTATGACTTAGGTTTAGGTAATCATTTAGATAGATTTTTCACTCATTCATGCATAGTTTAGCACTAGTTCACAACGTTTGCACTCATATCATGTATTTTCTCGAGATAGACGTCTACACGGACTTTTGCATTGCTTTGTAGGTATTTTGGGAGATTTAGGAGCTTAATCGATACATTCAAGGGTCGTTCCTCGAGATGACACACTTTCGGACTCATTGGAATGCAAGCTAGAGTCTAAAGAGGACTCATGGAACCTTGTCAACACAAGCCATGCACCAAATCGTAGCTTAATAATCCAAGGCAAAGCTGAAGCACCAAACCACGGTTACTGGCACTTCCACGGTTGTGACAGCTGTGCCACGATCTCATGGCCGACTCTTGCAAAGTTGTGTATAAAAAGTGGTCCTGCAAGGCTGAGAGGGACATCGAATTTCAGAATCAAAATCCACACTCTCTCACACACTCTCAACAAGAAGATTCTCTCAAGAAGAGAGCTACCATTGGAGGAGGAGAAAAGCTCCATTGGAGAAGAAGAGAAGAACACACCATTGCTAGTCTTTGATAAGTTTTGTAGTGAAGATTATTGGAATCGTTTTCTAGGGTTGTAAGAATCGATTAAACCTTCTTTTGAAGGATTGTGAGTCTTTCTAATCTTACTTTCAGCTTGGTTTTACTTACTTCACTTGTTCATCTCTTTCTCTTCATTATCTTGCAAATGGAAGCCATGATTCTATGTTTGATGATTTCGATTGTTATGATATATGTTGTAGGCTAAATAGATGCGATTCTAGGGTAAAGAAAGGATGGTTATGGCTAGGACTATGATAGGATGGACTTAGATTTGCCCTTGGATAATTCATTTGCTTGAACAAAGTCACTGCTATAGTCCACAGTTTGTTCTTGCCAGTCCACGGCCGTGGAAGTGGTAGAACAACCCGTGGTTTGCCTGGTTCGATGGATCTAAGTTCTAGATTGTTAAAATGTTGAAATCCTAGTGTTTGTTGAGTTAAATATATCCTAGGGTGACCTAGTGTTAGCAACTAAGTGTTAGAAGAGACCTACCTGGTGATTCTTACTCTTAGATTTCAAAGATGATAGTGGTGAGCCTCATAAGCCGCCATTGGACTAAGTGTGCTAGGATAGTTTTTTAAGACTTTCCCTTCCGAGACTTACCCGGTGAGGATAGGTTAGATTCCTAGGTGACAATCCGGTTTGTGTAGAATTCCATTCCTTAGGCTCTTTGAGACTTACCCGGTGATGAGACCTTAGGTACGGACTAGTGGACCATGAGACCTACCCGGTGAATGATCCCAATCTAGAAACACTCACTCCCAACATATCATAGTTAATCCAAGGAATGATTAGATAGCTTGAGTCCTATGCCATAACCGGAATTTCCAACCCCTAGGATCCGTTTTTCTCTCTTTGATCTCGTATCTCGTGTTTAGCTTGTTTGTTTGTGTTGATTTGTTAGCTTAGTTGATTGTTCATTTTGCATGATTTGTGATCCTTGATTGATCACCTAAAAAAAACCTACCAAAAACATTGAGATTTTCATTTCTTTATTTCTTTCTCTTTTCTTAGGCTTAGATCTTCACTAAACTCAATCACTAATCGAATCAATCTCATCTCAGTCTTTGTGTTCGACCTCGGAATATTATCCCTACTACAAAACGTCCCGTACACTGCGGGTTCGCTAGGAGTTATGAAGAATATAACGAGTATAAATTTAAAGCTTATTGCGTGCACACTATTCCTAGACGTGACAATGAGCTTTGCAAATATTGGAGAAAACAGCAACCCTAAAGATCCAGGTATCTAATTGTGGCAATCGATTCAAGATATTCTATAAGTATAAGGACAGAGTCAAGAGTTGCACAGGTATGCTAAGGTAAAGCAATGTACGGTGAAGTTCCAAAACTTTATATGACTTATCTAGAAATACTGTCTATAAAGGTTGTTGAGGCTTCAGTATAGAAAGGATCTAAAGACAAGAATTAATGTCAAATACCCAAACTTGTAACCCAAGAATCAAGACTAACTAAACCGATTAAGGTTGTGACACTCGAAATCGAAGTAGAGGTTGTTGAGGCTTCACTACTACCTAGAAAAGGCGAGCCAAGACTAAGTTAAAGCAAATCTTTAACTTTGGATTAAAGTAAAAGCAATGTTCGTAAACTAGGGGAAATTACAGGTGGATCTTGAGATTCCACGTCCGTGGAACTCAACAACAGGCCGTAATTTTGGTTCGTCGGCGAAATCTCTCTAACTCTCAAAGTCCAATCTGTTTACGATCGATCTATCATCATCTAAGCCACAACTATCAACCCATCACCTTAGAATTGCTAAAGGGTTTTAGCCAATAACAGTCATTATGATATCAAATTCAAGATTAAGAAGTATGAAAGATGAAAACCTTCGAAAACCTTCAATAAACTTCAAATCAATCTCAAATCCACAAACAATGGTATAATGTATATCAGATTTGAAATAACACAAAACAATCACAATCCTTAATAAGAACGAAGAACGGGATGTCAATCCGTCTTCTAATCAAACCTAAGGATAAAAGACGCAATCTCCGTACGTCCAATGAAACCTTCAATGCGCGGGAACGAAGTTCCAAGCGAAGATGCCCTAAGCGATGGTGTAGAGCGAGATCTCCAAGCGCGGTCCACGTTTTCTCCCTCCTCCAGTCCTTTTATAGGGAAGGATAGAAGTAACCCTCCAGCCCATTGTGTAAAAGATCGTGGCTTTAATTAGTACGTCAAAAGATCGCCTAAATCACGGTCAAAGAGGGTTCCACGCCCGTGGTTTAGAGCGTGGATTCCATTACGGTTCTTCACAACTTCCACGACCGTAATTTATACCGTGTAACTCTCTGGAATGCTCCACGCTCATGATGCTAAATTCCACGGCCGTGGTTTAGAGTGTGATCTTCATTACGGCCGTAATTTAGAGCGTGGAAGCATAGGTTGCTCGTAAGTCCCTTTGTTTTGTGCCATTCTTCATCCTAGCATCTTCCTTAGCTTCTTCGTGGTGTCCTCAATCTTGGATATTCTCAATCCACCTCCATCCTCTCATAATTCGTTCGGTTTTAGCTCTTATTTACCTACAATCAACACAAAGCTTATGTAGACCTCTATATCGACAATATAGACAAACTAGCTCACAATTGCTTCAATGCTTTATCAATGAACACCAATATGGATGAAATACATCTAGAAAACGAGCGTAAAATATCACAATATTTCATACTAACAAAATACCCCATACTTGTCATTTGCTTGTCCCCAAGCAAGGTCTTTCAAAAGCTTTAGAACACAAGTTAGGATGAAATTTGTATGCAAACTCAAAAACAACTTCTTTCAAATGAATGTGTTTCTAATCCATAGATCATTCTCAAATCTTGCTTCTTTCGTTTATAAGACTCTCATATACATAACCAAAGAATAAAGAGTAAAGAAAACTCATGAATTGATCAAACTTCCATGCAAACATCATAACCTTCAAACATTATCAAAATCAATCATAAGAAACTTCAATTTAGATCACCAAGTCATATAGCATTCTTTTGATCTTAAGGACTTTCAGGTAAGGTCTAGAATGCGGAAGGGAAGAGGAAATTATAAGGAATGTGGTGCATGAATCCGGGAAAGTGGATAACCAACTCTTTTCTTTTTCTCTTGCGGTTTTGCAACACTTTCAACTTAGAGCTTTGCTCTCTTCTTTTCACATTATTTTTCGACTTTACTTTTGGAGTTATGGACAGAGGTGCACAAAAACCGAAGCCTAGGAGATCGGCGTTTCTCAATTTTGCGAGATGCCTCAAACCCTTGATGCACATACCATAATCCGCTAGGAATATTGCTCAATCCGATTTTGGCAAGACACAAACACCCGGCTATGTGAATGGTGCCGAGTTACTCATCGTCATGATTGACTTTCCCAAACCTATAAGTTCTTTCTATTCTTTGAATGCAAAATTTTGCTTTCATGGCCCTCCCACATCAAACATGCCAAACATCAACTCCTCCAAATTTCCGGATAGGTAAAGGAGGCCATAATTTCATTGAGGGGCTAAATGATCAAAGAAAGAAGAAAGAAAATCGAATTGCCTTAATCATTTCAACAAGAAGTATAAGAACTTATTATATGATTTCAACCTTGATTTCTCAATATGATTTAAGTAACGTTCTTCACATTATGAAACTTGCAAAAGAGGAATAATTAACTCATTCAATTTCTTTTCAATTCACTATTTGTTTAAGCATGTGATTGTCATCAAAACTCAATTCACAAGTAGTGATTATCATAGAAGTCATCTCTATCCTTAGAAGCACAAAATTTTCAAAATTTTTCGATTTTTATGGGTTTTTCAAAAGCTTTTTCATGCAATGCGATAATGAAACGTGTAACAATGGAATGAAACATGCAAGGTGTTCTCAGTCAAAGCAAGCAAAGTGAGTAGAGTTATTACAAACGAATAGTCACACCCCACCCCATACTTGAGACAAACATTGTCCCTAATGTTCAAAAAGAAAATAAAGAAAAGAAAGAAAGAAAACAACTCACAAGACGGCGGTGGAGTGACTAAAACGGTAGATCATCCAATGTCATCACTGAGGTGCCAGTGGTGGTGGAAACGGGAAGAAGTCGGGATCATAGTTCCGTCCAAACTGCTGGCGGTAAATATCTCTCATCATGCGGTCATGTGTGTCGGCTTGTGCATCCCTAGCATCTGCGCGGATCTCCAAGGCTCCGACCCTACTGGAAAGATCGGTGGCCCACTCTGGCAGCTGCTCGTACCATCCCGGCGGCTGGCTATACCATGCTGGTGCGTCTGACGGTGCTGGTGCAGGTGGTGGCTGGGCATGCCAAGCTGGTGGAGCTCCCATCCACTCTGGCTGAGTGCTATACCATGTAGGAGGATCCGCCATCCATGTCGGCCTCTCACTCACGCTGGCGCGGCGAGAGGAAGAACCTGAAGCTCTAGCGGGACGGGGAGAGTGTCTAGGTAGGTCGGGAACTGCGTCCGACTGATCCGAGAAGGTACCAAAGTCATGCTCCTCTCCTCCTCCCTCAAACTCATCATCCCCTCTCATCTCCTCCTCATCTACAACCGGTGGCTCCGGGGGAACGTAAGGAGGGGCTACTAGTTTGTTCGCATGCATGGCAGCGAACGTCTCCTTCCAGTTATGGCGTCCGGCCATAATGGAGTACTCTGGGATCCATACTACTCCTCTACCTCCTCTGTCCTCACAAGGCATGGCAGTTGTAGGTGGACCTCTATGTCTAGGAAAGATAATGCCTCTAGTCATGAGGCTCTGAAGTCCTAGATGTCTAGCAGCTATCCTAGTGCATGCAGAAAAGTCGATCCCCAGCTGCCTAGCAATGTGTGAGCGTTGTGCTAACCTCTCAAGCATTTGGTCGATGAAGGGTAGTGGGAAGTGATCCTTCCTCGTCGCGTTGTTTAGCTTGCGGTAGTCTATGCACATCCTCTATCCCGTCACGGTTCGTGTAGGAATGAGCTCATTGTTTTTATTGGTGATGACTGTCATTCCTCCCTTCTTTGGAACCACCTGTACGGGACTCACCCACTTGCTATCAGAGATAGGGTAGATGATACCTGCATCAAGTAGTTTAAGAATTTCCTTCTTGACAACCTCCTTCATGGTCGGATTTAACCGCCTTTGAGGTTGTCGCGAAGTTCTAAAATCGTCCTCCATTAGGATCTTATGCATACATAGTGAGGGTTTGATTCCAACTAGATCCTCTATAGTATACCCTAAGGCTTTCCTATGTTTCTTAAGAACAACCATGAGCTTACTATGTTCATCCATACTCAAATCGGAACTAACGATTACTAGAAAGGTAGAATTAGGTCCGATGAATGCGTACCTTAGATGTGTAGGAAGTGGCTTCAACTCCATCACTTTAGGAGTCTCTAGCTGCTCTTGAGAAGTGTCCACTTCTTCCTTAGAAGTATCCAAGGATGTAGAAGATGTTGGAGAAGAATCAAGAGAAGTGGTGGAGAGAACACAATTATCTTCAGATTCACCCAGAATTACGGCACCCCTGACTCCTCCACGGCCGTGGTTTTGGCCGTGTAACTTACTGGAGTCCTCTGAATAAGTGATTACGGTCATGTTGGTAGAAACCACGGCCGTGGAATAGCATACCTGGCCGTGATTCCTAACGTTTTCTGACCCATCGTAGAGTTTCTCAAACTCCTCTTCATGCACTTCTTTTTGCTCCTCCAAAGCTCTAATTTCCTCATTGCATTCCTCTTCTTCCCCTATATCCATAATGCTGATAGAAATAACTATTTGCAAGGGATCTTTGAAGAGAATCGAACTTACCTCCTCTCTAGATAGCACTTCGTCATGGATATTGAATATATCATCGTCAAAAGTTGGTTATTTCATCAAAGTAGAAAGAATGAACTCTACCTTCTCTTCTCCTATGTCGAAGGCGAGTCTAGCATTCTTGCAATCGACTATACAGCCGGAAGTTGCAAGAAACGGTCTTCCGAGTATGATCGGGACCGGACTATCTGCAGGAATGTCAAGCACAACAAAATCTATAGGGGCATAGAACTTACCAAGCTTGACCGGAACGTCTTCAATTATACCGACGAGACGAGTTATGGATCGATCTGCCATGTACAACGTCATCTTCACCGGTTTAGGTTCACCTAAACCGATCTTCCTGCATAAGGCAAGCGGAATGATACTCACGCTTGCTCCCAAATCACATAATGCATCATATGTGACATCTCCCACTCCTATGGGAACACAAAATGACCCCGGATCCTTCAATTTCGGGGGCATCTTTTCCTTCATAGTCTTAATGAGATCCGAAGAATCCGAACTCATCTTGACCTCTCCAAAATCCTATAACTTCCTCTTATTAGAGAGGATTTCTTTCAAGAACTTTTCATAAGTTGGCATACCTACAATTGCATCAATGAAAGGTATATTAATATGCAGTTTGTTCATGAGTTCAATAAACTTACCAAATTGTTTGTCTAGACGCGCTCTTGCTCTAGATTGTGGGAATGGTAGGGGAGGTTTGTAAGCTGGAGGAGGAATGTAGATGTCTTCCTTCTCCTTCCCCTTTTCCTTCTCTTTCTCGACGGGGACTTCTACAAACTTAGGTTGCGGGTCGGTGGTTGTTGCTCCGCTCCTAGTTGTGATAGCCATGACCCTTCCCTTTGGGTTATCCTCCGTCTTTCCTGGAAGTTTTCCTTGATTCCTAGGAACTTCCTCGACATTGCTAAACATTTGGTTTTCTAAAATCTTTTGGGCTTTATCAACCTTAGTAATGTGATCATCGACCTTAATGATGCGAGTCTCCAATCCTTGAAGCTTTCCCAAGATTGTTTCCATCATGGGGTCGGGTTTCTCTTTCCCCGGAGTGCTTCCACTATTTGATGTTTGCCCTTGGCTTTTCAAAGGAGTGGAAGAAGAAGAAGGTGGAGTTAGTGAATATCCTGAATTGGGATAAGAATTACCGGAATTTTGTTGGTTAGAACGCCAATTGTTGTTGTTTGAACTCCTATTGTTGTTCCAATTGCTGTTCCGGTTGTTGTTGTTGTTCCAATTTTTCCGGTTGTTGTTCCGGTTATTGCGATTGGTATCCTCATTCCCATTGTGGTTATTGTTGTTTCCTAAATAACCGACATCCTTCTCACTAGACTTTGGAAACCTAGCCTTTATGACTTCCTTCAACTCTTTAATCTCCGTGTTGAGAGAAAAGATTTGAGTTTGAGCGGCTTGTGTTAACTTTGCTCCTTGCTCCACATAATGTGCTTCTACCTTCCGGTGGGAGTACTTCTCTATGACTCGGGCTTGCTTCTCAATGAAGTCTCAAGCGTCATCTTCCCTCATGTCCATGAATGCACCACATGAAAGGGATTGGAGCTTGAATTGTGTTTCCACATCCAGCCCCTTATAACATATCTCTAATAGCTCCAACTTGGAAATGCCACGGTGTGGGCAATCCAATAGTAAATCCTGAAATCTCTCCCATGATTGAAACAAACTTTTGTTAGACCTCATGGAAAATGCATTAATCTTACCTCTCAACTCCGCCGTTTTGGATGGCGGAAAGAATTTGGTGAGGAACTCCGAAGAAAGATCCTCCCATGTGTCCATTCTTCCATTTGGAAGAGCTTGAAACCAAGATAAAGCTTTCCCTTTCAAAGAGAAAAAGAATGGCTTGATCTTGTAGTTGTTGGTAGTTGCATTCTTTGGCTTCATGGTCTCCATCATAGTCTCATAATTTTGTAAATGTTGATGTGGAGATTCAACACTCGTTCCCCCAAACTGATTTTGGCGAACGATGGTAATGACTTGTGGGTTGAAGCTAAACCCCTGCATATCATCAGCATCAAAGTTCACACCTAGACGGCGTGGCTGCTGAACTGGATCCATCCTTTGGCCAAGAGTTCTTGGCCTTTCATCTACTCGTGCGACCCTCACATTCCCAGCTGGAACACGACGATTGGCCGCCGGTCTTGGAACAAATGGGTTCACATTGATCGCCGGATCAATGTCCTCTAGAGGTGGCATGGAAGAGTCGCTATCATCGCCGGAGGAATGGGCTCTAACCAATCTTGACGATTTCCTGCTCTTCTTCTTTTTAAGATCGCTTATTTCCACCCTCATTTGAAATATCATATTTGTTATATCATCAACTTTTGATTGATGACGATCCGATTCCTCCATGCGAGTCTTCTCGCTCCACCTAAGTTGAGCTTCGGACTCCGCTAATTCCGTTTGATAATCTCGTTCTTCAGCCATCTTTCTTTCCTTGAGCTTCTTCCTCAAGGTCTTCTCAAGCTCTTGATCGAGAGGTAAGAGGTCTATGTTGTTTCTAGACCTACGCATATACCTAAAGTAACCTGCAAATATCACTCACAAAAGATATCAAATAACAAGAGCAAACTCCCAAGCTTGACAACCGGTAACCGAATTCGGTCTAGACCAAATCCCCGGCAACGGCGCCAAAAACTTGTTCGTCACTTAGCGTGCGTGCAAATAAGTCTTAAATTGATAAAACTAGAAATCAAGCAAGCGAACCCGCAGTGTACGGATCGACGTAGTTAAGCAAGAATTCCAGAGTATCGAACTCAGGGATTTGGGGGGTTAAATCCAGTTATAAATTGTCAAGCGAGTAAATGTATGAGCTTTGCAAATATTGGAGAAAACAGCAACCCTAAAGATCCAGGTATCTAATTGTGGCAATCGATTCAAGATATTCTATAAGTATAAGGACAGAGTCAAGAGTTGCACAGGTATGCTAAGGTAAAGCAATGTACGGTGAAGTTCCAAAACTTTATATGACTTATCTAGAAATACTCTCTATAAAGGTTGTTGAGGCTTCAGTATAGAAAGGATCTAAAGACAAGAATTAATGTCAAATACCCAAACTTGTAACCCAAGGATCAAAACTAACTAAACCGATTAAGGTTGTGACACTTGAAATCGAAGTAGAGGTTGTTGAGGCTTCACTACTACCTAGAAAAGGCGAGCCAAGACTAAGTTAAAGCAAATCTTTAACTTTGGATTAAAGTAAAAGCAATGTTCGTAAACTAGGGGAAATTACGGGTGGATTTTGAAATTCCACGGCCGTGGAACTCAAGAACAGGCCGTAATTTTGGTTCGTCGGCGAAATCTCTCTAACTCTCAGAGTCCAATCTGTTTACGATCGATCTATCATAATCTAAGCCACAACTATCAACCCTTCACCTTAGAATTGCTAAAGGGTTTTAGCCGATAACAGTCATTATGATATCAAATTCAAGATTAAGAAGTATGAAAGATGAAAACCTTCGAAAACCTTCAATAAACTTCAAATCAATCTCAAATCCACAAATAATGGTATAATGTATATCAGATTTGAAATAACACAAAACAATCACAATCCTTAATAAGAACGAAGAACGGGATGTCAATCCGTCTTCTAATCAAACCTAAGGATAAAAGACGCAATCTCCGTACGTCCAATGAAACCTTCAATGCGCGGGAACGAAGTTCCAAGCGAAGATGCCCTAAGCGATGGTGTAGAGCGAGATCTCCAAGCGCGGTCCTCGTTTTCTCCCTCCTCAAGTCCTTTTATAGGGAAGGATAGAAGTAACCCTCCAGCCCATTGTGTAAAAGATCGTGGCTTTAATTAGTACGTCAAAAGATCGCCTAAATCACGGTCAAAGAGGGTTCCACGCCCGTGGTTTAGAGCGTGGATTCCATTACGGTTCTTCACAACTTCCACGACCTTAATTTATACCGTGTAACTCTCTGGAATGCTCCACGCTCATGATGCTAAATTCCACGGCCGTGGTTTAGAGCGTGATCTTCATTACGGCCGTAATTTAGAGCGTGGAAGCATAGGTTGCTCGTAATTCCCTTTGTTTTGTGCCATTCTTCATCCTAGGATCTTCCTTAGCTTCTTCATGGTGTCCTCAATCCTTGGATATGCTCAACCCACCTCCATCCTCTCATAATTCATTCGGTTTTAGCTCTTCTTCGCCTATAATCAACACAAAGCTTATGTAGACCTCTATATCGACAATATAGACAAACTAGCTCACAATTGCTTCAATGCTTTATCAATGAACACCAATATGGATGAAATACATCTCGAAAACGTGCCTAAAATATCACAATATTTCATGCTAACAATCTCCTAAAGAACTTCTTCCTTGAAGAACTTCTTCCTTTGGGCATAGGATAAACCGGGTGGCACCTCCTCACAAACGAGATAGTTTACTATGTCGGCATACCATGGCTCATTACCCCTTGACACTTGAAACAAGCACTCCTCCACCATTTGCAATTGCTCATCCCGGAATGAGTCATCAATCGGGATGTCATCTCTCTCAATCTCCAATGGTGGGAGTCTACTAAGATGGTCCGCCACAGAATTTTCGGACCCTTTCTTATCCCGGATTTCTAAATCAAACTCTTAAAGAAGAAGGATCCACCGAATTAAACGAGGCTTGGCATCCTTCTTAGTAAGGAGATAACGGATCGCAGCATGATCCGTATACACAATGACCTTCGCTCCAACAAGATATGAGCGGAACTTCTCAAATGCGTACACAACCGCTAGCAACTCCTTCTCGGTGGTAGCATAATTGAGTTGGGCATCATCTAGCGTCTTGCTAGCATAATAGATGGCATCTGTAAGCCCATCTTTCCTTTGTCCCAAAACAGCCCCAACGGCTACATCACTCGCGTCACACATGATCTCAAACGGTAAACTCCAATCCGGAGGTTGCATGATGGGTGCGGAGATCAAAGCATTCTTCAACCTACAAAAAGCCTCAAGGCAATTCTTGGAGAAAACAAACTCAACATCTTTCATTAGTAGGTTAGTAAGAGGTTTAGAAATTTTAGAGAAATCTTTAATGAATCTCCGGTAAAAACCGGCATGCCCTAGAAAACTCCTTACCCCCTTCACCGAGGTAACTGGTGGCAACTTCTCTATCGTCTCTATTTTAGCCTTATCAACCTCAATGCCACGGTTGGACACCAAGTGTCCCAACACAATGTCTTCACTTACCATGAAGTGACATTTTTCCCAATTCAAGACAAGATTTGTCTCCTCACATCTCTTAAGCACCAAAGACAAGTTAGCTAAACAATCATCAAATGAAGATCCATAAACAGAGAAATCATCCATAAATACTTCCATGAAATTCTCAATATACTCAGAAAAGATAGCCATCATACACCTTTGAAAGGTGGCGGGTGCATTACACAACCCAAACGGCATTCTCCTATATGCAAATGTACCCCAAGGACATGTGAATGTAGTTTTCTCTTGATCATCGGGGTGGATAGGGATTTGGAAGAATCCACTATAACCATCTAAGTAACAAAAATGGGAATGTTGAGCTAATCTCTCTAGCATTTGGTCAATAAAGGGAAGAGGGAAGTGATCTTTCCTAGAGGCCACATTTAGTTTTCTATAGTCTATACACATCCTCCATCCCGTAACCGTTCTAGTCGGAATTAGTTCATTATTCTCAATAGTCACTACGGTCATCCCACCCTTCTTAGGAACCACATGCACAGGACTAACCCATTTACTATCCGAAATTGGGAAAATGATTCCCGCATCTAGCAATTTAAGGATCTCTTTCTTTACTACTTCTTTCATGATGGGGTTTAGTCTTCTTTGAGGTTCAATTGAAGGTTTATGATTATCTTCCATTAAGATATTATGCATGCACAAAGAAGGTTTGATTCCAACTAAATCATTAATGGTATAGCCAATAGCCTTCCTATGCAACCTTAATTCATGCAACAATCTACTCAACTCATCATCATTCAAACATGCATTAACAATCACCGGATAAGTAGAATCTTCACCAAGAAAAGCATACTTAAGATGAGAGGGGAGGGGTTTAAGTTCAAGTTTAGGAGGACCTTTATCGATTGGAGACGCTCCATACAATGTAGGTTGAGATGAATCCAAAGCTATGGGAGGCTCTCCAAGGCTGCTTGAAGCTTGATCAACCACCAAGGCACTTTCTGGAGAAACCACGGGCAAAATCACGGCCTCTGGCACAACCATGGCCGTGGAACTTGCTAAGCTAGCACTTTTGAGCATTCCAAAGAGTTCCACGGGACAAATCACGGTTGTGGTTCTCCCCCCTTGGTCGTGGATCCTACAACAATTCAGCACACCTTCGTGTGCTTCAAATTCAGCTCTTGTCTCCTTTTCCAATGCATCCAAAGCCTTGGTTTCTTCATTGCAATCATCCTCAACTCCTTCCTCCATCAAACTTAAGCTAAGAACCTTCTCCAAGGGGTCCTTGATCAAGATCAAGCTCACAACTTCTCTATATTCCTCTTGCTCGACAATGTTGAACACATCTTCACCAAGGGCTGGCCCCTTCATCATTGTGGATAATTTGAAATTGATATTCTCTTCCCCAATGTTGAAAGAGAGAATTCCATTTTTGCAATCCACCAAACATCCGGAAGTGGCTAGGAAAGGTCTCCCCAAGATGATAGGAAGCGGATAGTCCGCCGGGATGTCCAAGACAACAAAATCTATCGGCACATAAAACTTCCCGAGTTGCACCGGTATGTCCTCCAAGATTCCAACCAGGTGAGTGATTGAACGGTCCGTCATGTAAAGGGTCATCTTGACTGGCTTTGGCTCTCCTAGCCCAACCTTGTTGCAAAGTGCAAGCGGGATAATGCTTACACTTGCTCCAAGATCACATAGGGCTTCATACTTCACTTCTCCCACTCCAATTGGCACACAAAAAGATCCCGGATCTCTTAGCTTAGGAGGCATCTCCTCCTTCATGGTTTGGATCAACTCCGAGGACCTCTTTGTCATCCTCACTTCTCCATACTCCTCCAACTTCCTCTTGTTGGAGAGTATTTCCTTCAAAAACTTGCCATATGCCGGCATACCTAGAATAGCATCCATGAACGGAATGTTAATATGCAATTTAGACATAAGTTCAAGGAATTTACCGAAGTGTTTGTCCAAACAAGCTTTTGTTCATGATTGTGGGAATGGTAGTGGTGGCTTGTATGGAGGTGGTGCCACATATGTTGGCTCATCATCCTTGCTCTTGCCTCCATCTTCTTGCAATATCTCTTCTTCTATCACCACTTGCTTCCCCTTATCATTTCCCTTAGGTAAGGGATCCTTCATGCTCAGCCCACTCCTTGTTGTGATGGCCAACACTTGGCCTCTTGGGTTATCTTCGGTTCTTCCTGGAAGCTTTCCCGGATCTCTATGAGAATTCGCCCGCCTTTTGGAACACTTGTGCTTCCAACACCTTTTGAGCTTTAGAAATGGAAGTCACCGTGCTCTCTAGACCGCTCAACCTTCCAAGCAATTGCTCAAACATCATCTCGGTTCTATCCTTTAGAGGTTGAGTGAATCCGGGTGGAGGTTCTTGTGAAGCCTTTGGCGGTGGAGCTGCGCTTGTGGAAGCGGGAGGGTTCAAGGCTCCATCCGGGTTAGAATAGGAAAACCCGGGATGGTTGTGGTTAGGCCGGTAATTGTTGAATTGCCGGTTGTTGTTGAAGTTCCTTGGGCCTTGATAGTTGTTGTAGTTTCCCCTTCCCATGTAGTCCACATCTTCCTCCTTGGAAGACAAGTTTGCTTGCACTTGCGCTTGAGGGCTTGCTTGACTCTTCAAAGTTGTAGCACACAACTTCCTCAAAGACTTAAGCTCATTGTTGATTGCATCAAGCTTGAAATTACTCATGGTGACTTCACTCACCTCATATGCTCCCGCTTTCCTACCATCACTCTTCCTATGGGAGTACTTTTCAATCACCAAAGCTTGTTTCTCTACAAATTCTCAAGCTTCATCCACATTCTTTTCCATGAAAGTCCCACCGGAAAGAGATTGAAGCTTGAATTGGCTATCTTCATCAAGTCCCTTGAAGTAGATCTCCAAAAGCTCTATTTTCGGTATACCATGGTGTGGACAATCTAGGAGAAGGTCCTTGAACCTCTTCCAGGACTTGAATAGGCTTTCTCTATCCTTCATCACGAAGGCGTTTATCTTCCTTCTTAGCTCGGTAGTCTTGGAAGACGGGAAGAACTTAGTCAAGAACTCGGTTGTCATTTCCTCCCAAGTACTCACACGCCCTAGTGGAATCGATTGGTACCAAGCCAAGGCTTTATCCTTAAGAGAAGGAAAAAGCCCTAAGCTTATGGTTGTTGTTCTCCAACCTAGGCGGCCTTAGAGTTTCCATCAATATCTCGTAGTTCATCAAGTGTTGATGAGGAGACTCTCCTTCCATCCCTCCAAATTGGTTATGCCGGATCATTTGTAGAACTTGAGGGCGGAGCTCATAATCATGGGCTGCGGGATCTCCAAAGTTCACACCCGGATGGTGTGCTCTTTGAGCCGGATCCATGCGTTGCTCCAACTTTTGTGGCTCCTCAATAGCAATGGGCATAACCCGAATATTAACCGCCGGCTGCGGTTGTGGTGGAGGTGGAGGTTGTTGACGATTAAGCTCTCTTTGTACAAGAGCTTGCCCCTAATCTCTTCAATCTCCCTCCTAGTTGCTTCTTGCCTCTCATTGGCAAGTCTCCTCTCATTCTCCAAGAGCTCATCTCTTAACCTAATTTGCTCTAAAGCCTCATCCAACTCAGCTTGAAGATCTCTTGCAGCCATCTCCTTCTTCTTCTTCTTAATGCTCTTAGATGTAGCTTCAAGGGTTTTCTCCGGTTCGGGATCGAATGGAGCTAAATCCTTGCCACGAGATCTTCGCATACACCTAAAGAGTGAGAGATGTCCTGAAAATGCAAAGACACAAACCAAACAAGATCAAAAGCAACAAGAAAGACCTACATTATAAACAATCACAAAAATGACTCAATCTAGACCTAGTCCCCGGCAACGGCGCCAAAAACTTGTTACGCTAGAAAATTGTGACACGCAAAAGTCTTAAATTTATAACTCGGTATATTTCTCCTAACTCCTAGCAAACCCACAGTGTATGGGTCGTTTTGTAGTAAGGATAGTATTCCAAGGTCGAACACGAAGATTAAGGTGAAATTGAGTCAATAGTGACTAAGAATAGTGAAGATCTAGGCTAAGAAAAGAGAAAGAAATAAAGAAATGAAAATCTCAATGTTTTTGGTTTAGTTTTGTGGTGATCAATCAAGGATCAAAAATCATGCAAGATTAACAAACAACTAAGCTAGTAAACACAAATAAACAAGCAAACACGAGATAGTTAACCAAAGATAGGGAAGTTGATTCTAGGGGTTAGAAATTCCGGTTATTGAATAGGACTCAAGCTATCTAGTCATTCTTTAGATAAACTATAGTATGTTGGGAGTGGGTGTTTCTAGATTGGGATCAATCACCGGGTAGGTCTCATGGTCCACTAGTCCGTTCCTAAGGTCTCATCACCGGGTAAGTCTCAAAGAACCTAAGGTTAGGAATTCTACACAAACCGGATTACTATCTAGGGATCTACCTCTCCTCACCGGGTAGGTCTCGGGAAGGCAAGTCCTAAACATAAATCCTAGCACACTCAGTCCAATAGCGGCTAGTGAGGCTCACTACTACCTAGGGTTCATCATCTTTGGTACCTAAGAGCAAAAATCACCGGGTAGGTCTCATCTTACACTTAGTTGCTAACACTAGGTCACCCTAGGATAGATCTAGCTCAACAAACACTAGGATTTCAACAATCTAACAACCTAACACTTAGATTTATCAATACAAGCAAGTCAGACAGAATCACGGTCAGTTCCTCACTTCCACGGCCGTGGAACCTACTAGAACAGGCCGTGATTCACAACAGAGGCTAGGTTCGAGCAAACAATTCATCCAAAGGTACGTTTAAGTCTATCCTATCATAGTCCAAGCCATAACCATTATTTCCTTACCCTAGAATCACATCTATTTAGCCAACAACATGCATCATCACAATCAAAATCATCAAGCATAAAATCATGGAGTCCATATCAAGAGGATGAAATGAAAGAGAGATGAAGTAAATAAAACAAGAAAAACGAGCTGAATAGATGTTAAAAGAGAGACTTACAACCCTTCAAAATAAGGTTTGAATCGTTCTTACAACCCTAGAAAATTGTTTCCAACAAACTTCACTCTAAAAACTAAGAAACTCTAAGAATGGTGTGTTATTCTCTTCTTCTCTAATGGAAGTCTTTCTTCTCCTACAAGAGTAGCTCCAATTCAATCTTCCAATGAGAGAATATGTGTGAGGTAAGGTGTGTAGTGGATAGTGGATTCCCCCCTTTTCCTCTCAGCCTGCAAGAGTACTTATAGCCTTCACCATTTGCAAGAGTCGGTTATGGAGATCGTGGGACAGCTGTCCCAGCTGTGCAGAGGGAATCACGGGCAGTTTCCACAGCTGTGGAACTCCCAGTGGCTGTGATTCTTGTGCTTCAGCCTTCTTTTGATCGTTGAGCCATGAGTTGGTGCAAGGCATGCACCAACATGGTCTCATGTATTCTCCTTTGCTCCTAACTTGCTTCCCAATGAGCTCGGATACGTGTCATCACGAGGAACGATCCTCGGATGTATCGATTGGGCTCTAAAACCTCCCAAAATACCTATAAAACATGCAAAAGTACGTGTAGACGTCTATCTCGACAAATATACATGTATTGAATGTAAACGCCACGAACTAATGCTAAACTATGCATGATTAGCGGGAAAAACTATTTAAATGGATGCCTAGACTAACGTCATAAATCGTGTTATCACTTCGGTTGAAAAAGATCTTCTCTGAAATCTTTTTGTTAAGCAAATCGTTCCTGGAAAATCTTCTTTGCATTTGAATCCTTGTTTCGTGCAACTATATAACTCCAAGACTTTTGAGAACGTCCCTTCGTAGCACTATCTTCCTTGTGTCCTTGAGTTAAACTTCAAGGCCCTTGACATCAAGGCCTTTTAATCATTCGATAGTTCTTGCACTGAAATCAATCTAATCAAGCATCTAGAGAATATAATCAATACATTGTTAAAGTATTAAACTACTTCATTTGTGTTAAATCTTCCATCATCAACACCTGTAAAATATTATAAACAAGGTGGAGTTTTCAATCTCCCCCTTGATGGAAGACAACACAAATAGTTTATCGTACCTGCATTTGTTAGTTTAGCAATGCATATGAAAATCAAAATTAAATGCAGAATGCAGAATGTAGAATATCGAATGTCGGATCACACATTCATTTCTCCCCATTTGTCTTTCAACAAGGGAGAAAAAATAGTCAAAGCACAGGAGTTTTTTAAAACGATTACAGACCCAAGAGTATTTTCACAAACACCACAAAGAAAATTTCTCAACCAGCAGACTTAATTCTCCTCATAGAACTTCCTTTTTCCTTTGGATGAAGATTTCTTGAAACGCCAATCATCCATTTCAGCTGCTAACCGTCTTTTCTTTTCTTCAGCTCTTCTCTGCTTAACTATTTCATACTCAACTGCTGGCAAAAACATTGGCTCAACATGAGTTGGATACAAAATTGACTTATTTTGTACACGCCTTTTACAATTCATCAGCACATTCTCAACTTTCCCTTTAGTATGTTGAGCTACATCTTCAGGCACGGGCAAAATACTTCCCATTGTAGTCAGTGTAAGAGCATTCATCAAGTACATCTCATTGACTTTAGCATTTATAGTAGATAGCAGCTCAAAATTTGCATTCATTCGTCTCTTAGTGTCAAACTGAAAATCAGATAATTCACGATTCAGACACACTATTTCTTTTTCACAACCTTCTAACCTGATTTCTGGAGTAGGAGAAGTTTGAGCCTCTTCAGTTGAATTTTGAGTAGTTCCTTGAGTAGTTCCTTTTCCTTTTAAATTCCATGTGCCTGCAAGAGTCTTCTCAATCCCCAAACGTTCTAAGCAGTTCTCATCAATTTTGCCAGAAATTGACTATCTATCTTCAGAGGATGTGTCAATTTTAAAATAATAAAAGATTTTAGGCAGCAAGTTTCCGTAAGGAAGAGGAATAGGTCGCTTAGAATTGACAAAGTGAATCATGTGGTTGAGAATAAGATTAGGCATATCTATGTCCAAATCAGACATAAGCAGATGAATTAATTCCAGAGATTGATCAGTCAGCAGCTCTCTTGAGTTTGCACGAGGAACAACACATCGAACCAGTATAGTAAACACTATTTTAGCCTCTAAGGTTAGATATGTATGAGTAAGTTAACGCGACGTTGAATTCGGAACCAGAAATTTCTCCTTAGCACTTTCTGATCTTGAAGGATGATTAAATACAATGTCTGTAGGAATTCCAAATATCTCACTTAAAACAGAAGAAGTGAGTGAAATCGGAGTACCTTTAACTGAAGATTCAAGAGTGATACATCCTTTGTCTCTTCTTGTGATAAGATTAACATAGAATAGTCTCGTGAGTCGTGGAAAAGCAAAATTGCCAGGGTTTAGAACCTTCCAGATAATTAAACTCTTGAGCTTGTCTATGCAAGGAATCTTAAGGGTATCAAGAAAATCAGTATCCACCAAATCACACATACAGAGTGGTCAATTGTGAAAACCATTAAGCCAAGATCCAAAGGCTTGAAAATTGATAAACCAAGATGAGGGAATACCAGTCGTTTGAGATATATCCAGATCCTCAAAAGGTTTTTCTTTTTTAGCAATTGAGGAACATTGGTCGACTTTCTTTTGGGGAGCTTGAGCAGATTTCTTGCTTCTGGGTGCCATGATGAGAGTTTTGAGAGAGAAAGCAAGGGATTTTAAAATAGGGTTTTTGTGAAAGAATGAAAAAAGGTAGGAAAGACAGGTCCTTTTTAATCGTGATATAACAAGATCTTGAGAAAATCAAGCCTTTTAAAAGACCAATTTTAATACCAATAAAACAACACCAAATCTGTTTCAAAATTTCAAATAAAACTCATAAAAACATTTTAAGATTAAAATATCTAAAAGATATTAATCCTTAAAAGATCCGTAAAATTAATATACCCTTTGAAATATGTTTCAAGGCCCTTGAATTTCATTTCAAGACCCTTGAAAACATCAATTGGGCTGCATGCGTATGGACAATCAAACTTGTTTACTCCCCCTACGTTAATGCTTCCTTGTTCAACATACCAAGCTCCAATCTAATAAAATTAAATTGTTCCTCAGGAAGAGGCTTGGTAAAGATATCTGCAAGCTGCAAGTTAGTTGATATAAAAGAGATCGAAACATCACCTTTCTCAACATGATCACGTATGAAGTGATGCCTTACATCAATATGCGTTGTCCTTGAATGCTGCACAAGATTTTTGGTTATAGAAATAGCACTAGTATTATCACATTTTATAGGAATACCTTTCAAGTCAAAGCCAAGATCATGAAGTTGTTGAGCAATCCAAAGAATTTGTGCACAACAGGCTCCTGCAGATATATATTCAGCTTAAGCTGTGGATAGGGCAACAGAATTTTGCTTCTTGGAGTGCCAACTAGTTAGAGATGACCCTAAGAATTGGCAACATCCAAAAGTACTTTTTCTGTCGACCTTATAACCTGCAAAGTCTGCATCTGAATATCCAACAAGATGGAACGAGCTTTGACGTGGGTACCATAACCCTAGATCCTTAGTGCTATTGAGATACCGAAAAATTCTTTTCACAGCTATCAAGTGTGACTCTTTAGGATCAGCTTGAAATCTTGCACACATACACACGCTAAACATAATGTCAGGACGACTAACAGTTAGATACAATAATGAACCGATCATACCTCGAAACTCCTTTTGAACTACACTTTTGCCATTCTTGTCATGATCTATCGAAAGTGTTGAACTCATAGGAGTCTTTGCAACCTTAGATTGATCCATTTTGTACTTCTTAAGCAAGTCTTTAGTATACTTGCTTTGATTGAGAAAAATTCCTTTCTTTGCTTGTGTAACTTGAAGTCCAAGAAAGAAATTTAACTCTCCCATTAAGCTCATTTCAAATTCCTTGCACATGATATCTGAAAATTCTTGCAAAGGGAATCATTAGTAGCACCGAATAATATATCATCAACATAGATTTGTACTACTAGAATGTCGTTGCCTCTGGTTTTGATAAATAAAGTTTTATCAATCAAACCTCTTTTAAATTTGTTTTCAAGAAGATATTTTGACAATCTCTCTTACCAAGCTCGAGGAGTTTGCTTAAGACCATAAAGAGATTTGTCTAGTTTAAAAACATGATCTGGATATTCATCATTTTCGAAACCAGGAGGTTGAGCAACGTAGACTTCTTCTTCTAAGAAGCCGTTTAGAAAAGCACATTTTACATCCATTTGAAAAAGTTTTATACTCATAAAAGATGCAAATGCAAGTAGCATACGTATGGCTTCTAACCTGGCAACTAGAGCAAAAGTTTCCTCATAATCAATACCTTCTTCTTGGTTATAGCCTTGTGCTACAAATCGTGCTTTATTTTGTATGACTTTGCCACCTTCATCTAATTTGTTTCGAAAAACCCATTTCGTGCCAATGACTGATTGATGTTTTGGTCTTGAAGTGAGAGTTCATACCTTGTTTCTCTCAAATTTGTTCAATTCATTTTGCATAGCAATGATCCAATCAGGTTCTTGAAGAGCTTGAACGTAGTTCATTGGCTCGACAAGAGATACAAATGCGGAGAAGGCACAAAGATTGTTCACTTTAGATCTAGTTTGAACTCTAGCATTTGGATCTGAGAACACATTCTCTTGTGGATGATATGAGGAATGTTGAACTTTTCTTCTTTTGACAAATGGAGCAGATCCAGAAGGTTGAGCTTTATATGTTTATCTAGATTCAGGTATCGTTGGTATATTACTAGTTGAACCAATCTCAAGGCCTTGAAGTTGGGTTTCAAGCCCTTGAAGTTGAGTTCTGTTATCACAATTTTCTTTTTCAAGGTCTTGAAGGTGTGTTTCAAGGTCTTGAGGATTTTCTTCGGTATCTTAAATCTTTTCCTCCATATTCTTTTCTCGATCTTTAGGATCTTCCTCTTCATCCGAATTATGATCTTCTCGTTGATTCAGATTTAGATCTGCAAAACTTTCACTCAAAGTACCATCATTGCTTTCATAAAAAATAATATGAATGCTTTCTTCAAAAATTTTGGTACGTTTGTTATATACTCTATAAGCTTTTCTATTTGAAGCATATCCAATGAATATTGCTTCATCACTACGTGCATCAAATTTCCCAAGATTATCTTTGCCATTGTTATGAACAAAACAAGTACATCCAAAGGGTTTGAAATATGAAATGTTTGGTTTCCTTCCTTTAAAAAGTTCATAAGGAGTCTTTTTCAAGATAGGGCGAATTAAACATCTATTCAAAATATAATTTACAGTGTTTACTGCTTCAGCCCAAAAACTTTTTGGCAAATTGTTTTCTAAAAGCATTGTCCTAGACATATCCTCAAGAGTGCGGTTCTTATGTTCCACAACTCCGTTTTGTTGAGGAGTTCTAGGAGCTGAAAAATTATGTGAAATTCCATATTTTGCACAAAACAAATCAAACTTTAGTTGATCAAATTCCTTACCATGATCACTTCTTATAGAAACAATTGGTAGGTTTTTCAAGGTTTGTAACTCCTTACACAATTTTGAAAATTCAAATAAAGCTTCAGATTTTTCTCGTAGAAAAGAAATCCATGTGAAACGAGAGAAATCATCCATTATAACAAGGATGTACTGCTTGCCTCTGGCAGATTTGACACGCATATGTCCACAAAGATCCATGTGTAAGAGTTCAATGGGTCGAGAAGAACTTACAGTTTTTGATGACACGATTTATGACGCTAGTTTAGGCACTCTTTTAGATAGTTTTCCTTCCCATTCATGCATGTTTTCGCATTAGTTCGTGGCGTTTACACTTAATTCATGTATGTTGTCGAGATAGACGTCTACACGGACTTTTGCATGTTTTGTAGGTATTTTGGGAGCTTTTGGAGCTTAATCGATACATCCGGGGATCGTTCCTTGTGATGACACATTTCCGGACTCATTGGGAAGCAAGTTAGGAGCAAACGAGAACACATGGGACCTTTTTGGTGCATGTCTTGCACCAACTCGTGACTTAATGATCCAAAGAAGGCTGAGACACCAAAACCACGGCCATTGGGACTTCCACAGGCGTGGAAATAGGCCGTGGTTTCTGTCTAGACCACCTTGACACGTGTCCCATTATCTCTTTGGCCGACTCTTGCTCTTGATGGGGTATTTAAGTGATCTTGCAGGTTGTAATTGGGGGACATTCAGATCTCTCTCTTTCCTTTTTGACTTAGCTTCTTCCCCAAAACATTTCTCCATTATAGCCTCTCTTCCAAGCACCCATTGTGGGTGTTCTTAGAAGAGATTAGTGTAGTTTTTCGTTTTAAAGTGAGATTAGAGTGGTTTTGAGTGAGGTTTCCATTGTTGACAACTTGGAACAGCTCTTGGTGCCTTTGTAAGATTTGGTAACTTCTATTCTAGCTATTAATGTCTTTTCTTTGGATTATTCTTCATTATCTAGCCATGATTTGCAAGCATGCTTTATTTGTGAAGTTTGATCTTGAAATGTATGTTGTTGGCTGAATAGTTGTGATTCTAAGGTGAAGGAATGGTGTTTATGCTTTGTACTATGATTGTATGGACTTCCATGTTAGCTTATGATCGATTTGTGTTCGAAACCCCAACTCAGTGGAGAATCACGGCCTGTTCTTCATGGTTCCACGGCCGTGGTTTCCATGATTCATCCGTGATTCTCTCTGTTGTGCTTGTATTGATGAATCTGGATGTTAGGATGTTGATGTGTTGAAATCCTAGTGTTTGTTGAGTTTAATCTAGCTTAGGGTGACCTAATGTTAGCAACCTTTTTGAGGGATGAGACTTACCCGGTAATTGCCTCTCTTAGATACATAAGATGATGAACTCTAGGTAGTAGTGAGCCAATAAAAGCCGCTATTGGATTGAGTGTGCTAGGATCGTTGCCTAAGACTTACCTTTTCCGAGACTTACCCGGTAAGGAGGGGTTTGATTGACCCTTAGGTAGTGGCCGGTTTGTATAGAATTCCCGTCCTTAGGCTCCTAGAGACTTACCCGGTAATAGGACCTTAGGTTCGAGACTAGTTGAGGGATGAGACTTACCCGGTAATTGCCCCCATTAGAGAAACACCCAACTCCGAACAACCACAACCTTCCTTTGATCTTTAGAAGCATGAGTCCATTGTCATAATCGGAATTCCGAATCTCTAGAATCCGCTTTCTTACCTCTTATCTCTTATCTTTGTGTGTGTGTGTTTGCTTGTTTGTTTGTGTTGATATATTTGTGATTCTTGTTTGATCACCAAAAACCAACTAAAAATATTGTGTTTTGCACTTTCTTTATTCCTCATCTCATCTTAGTTTAGATTTACACTATCTTTGATCATTGAATGACTTAATTTCACCTCAGTCCTTGTGTTCGACCTCGGAATACTTTCCTTTCTACAAAATGATCCGTACACTGCGGGTTTCACTAGGTAGTTTAGGATTTTATATCGAGTTTATAAATGTAAAGCTTTTTGTTCTACCTTTCTAGCGTAACAAGTTTTTGGCGCCGTTGCCGGGGACTAGGTCTAGATTAAGTCATTTGATTTTGATTGCTTTTAGTGTTTATCTTTCTTGTTACTTTTGATCTTGTGTTGTTTTTGTCTTTGCCTTTTCATGTTTGCCATGGACGGATTGTACTTCCAAGACGACCTTGACGACATGGAGTATGAGGGATGGATGGAAAGCCAAGATCTAGGACCTCTCTATGATGAGTTTGAGTATTGGGAGGAGTTTAATGCATATCATGAGTCCCATGATCAAGCTCACATGACTACATTACCTCATGAGGAACCTCACCATCAACTTCATGAAGATCGATTGGAATCAATGCTAGAAGAAATGTTGAGGAAGATGGATGATCTAGAGAGTAACCTTGCTTCCATTTCGAGTTCCCACGTGGAGCTTGAAGCGGAAGTATTTCAACAAGAAGAGGTTCACCATGAGGAGATCCAAGAATTGCCCGAATCAATCATGATCATTAAGGAACTTCAAGAAGAGTTGGATGAAGATTGGGAGCAAATGAGGCTAAGGGATTTGGCCCTGAAGGATGAAAGAAGATTGAATTTCGAGAGAGAAGAACAAATGAGGAGGGAGATTGAGGAGATTAGGAATGCTCTTATGGTAGGAGATCCTACCATCCTTCAAGGCTTACCTCCACCTCCTTCACCTTTGGAGGAGTGCAATGAAGTGCTCTCACCCTTGGACATCCTTGCCATCAACCCCGGAACCACACTTGAAGAGCTCACGAGGGAGTAAGAAAACAGAGATTTCCACGGCCTATTTGGCATAACCATGCCTGTGGTTTTGCCCGTGGAAAGCTCTGTCGTAGAGAACCCTAAGCTAACTTCAACTCCTTCCAATCCTTTCTTGCTTACCCGGAGTACACACGAAGATTGAAGTCCCTTTCCTAAGGAGTATCCCATATTGAATGAAGGAGGGAAGCATTATGGATCCATGATGGTTATGAAGCACTTCAATGAAGGATTCTTTCCAAGAATCGGCTTTCTTCGGATTATAGAGGATGAGGATGGCAAGCATTTCACCGGTGTGACCGCGGAGTACCAATTTTCTAAGTATGGGGTGGCACCTATGGTCGCAACTCCATACTATCATCAAGGGAGCGGTGATGAAGGAGTCTACTACTCACCGGTAAAGAGAGAACTTAAGGCTTAATTGGGCATCAAGTGGCCCGTGCTTGTCATCATGGATGCCGGTAAAAGATGGTTGCTTGGACTCCTCAAGCAAACCATGGTATTTGAGGTGGATTGACATATCCACGGAGTTTGGTCAAGCTAATGACCTAAAAGAAGCGCTTAATGGGAGGCAACCCAATGGTACAACTCTTTCCCTTTTCTCTTTCGTTTTCGTTTTTGCTTTTGTTTTTGTTTTTGTGTGTTTTTGTGTTTTGTGTTTGTGTGGTAGATTTTAGGTAACAAAGAAGCCTGTCAAGGCGAGTTGTTGATGATGATCCCGTTTTCAACCATGGGTGGAGCGGACGTGAGACTTGGACGGCATAAGGTGCCTTTGCTGGATGGAAGAGCTCCCATCTTGCATACACCTTGGCGCGGGTCTCGACGCCGGAATGACTATGAAGAGCTCTTTACCATGCTTGATAGATCATCCATCACCACCAATCCACATGAGTGAACCAAAATACCGAACGACACCACTTTTACATTGTGAGGACTTCTTTCAATCTTATTTACTTGATTTGCACATTGGGGACAATGTGTTTCTAAGTATGGGATGGGGTTTTCATGATTCTTAGCATGGCATGATCGCATCTAGGATAGTTTCATTTATTGTCACACGTTTCTTATCATGTTTTTGCATTGTACATATATATCTCAAAAATTCCAAAAAATTGAAAATTTTTAAAATTTTGTGCTTCCTAGTTTGGATATGACCCTTATGATGAGATTGTTTTGTGAATTGGCTATGGATGGCCTTGTGTGTTGAATGGATTTATGCATATGTGGACTTGAAATACTTCTCTTGAATCCTATGTATGAATTGTGATTATGATGTTTGCCTTGATTGGATTGAGGATTGATGGTCGAAATTACATTCTAGTTCTTGCACATCATCTAGGAATGATTAAGGCAATTTATCTCTCTTCTTCTCATCTTGATCATGTTGTTTGAGCACCTCACTTGATTAAAAATTTGACCTCTTTTGACCCATCCGGGAATAGGAGCATGCTAGTGTGTTGAGTGTGTGAAAAGCAAGTATGGGGTGGTGAAGTTGGTGTGTGAATTTTGTGAATGAAGTTGTTAAAAATGTGTTGTGAAAAGTGTAGAAAAAAATATAGGTTTGGGGACTTTGGTTTTGATGACGAGTAACTCGGCACCATTCACATAATCGGGTGTTTGTGTCTTGCCAAAGTCGGATAAACCGAATGTCCTAACGAGCCTTGGTATGTGTGCCCGGTATGAGACACCTCGGAAAAATCCAAAGGTCCGCTAATCACCAAGGTTTCGGCTTTTGTACACCAATGTCATTGTCTCAAAAATAAGGGAAGGAAAATGAAAAAAAAAAAGAAAAGAAAAGAAAGGAAAGAAAAGAAAGAGAAAAATACACTTTGGTGGATAAAATATAAATGTGAAGTTGTGGTTGTCTAGTTCCTTTCCCGGATTTGCACCACATGACCTTAGAAAATTCCCACCTTATCATCACGTTTCTTGGCCTCTTCTTTCCTAAGTCCTTAAGACCTATTTGCTTATGTGTATGACTTAGTGATCTAGATTGGATATTCTCATGATCATCTTGACTTCATCATTTTTACCTTTCACGCATGCTTTCGAGTTAAGTATAATTGTCTTTCCGTGCCTTCATTCATTTAATACATGATTGCTTGTCCATTGCCATGAAACATGACTATGAAGGTGATCCAATTTCAGAAGCACAATTCCAAAAATATTTTTTCTGTTTTTTTTCTGCATTCATAAATCATGCCATCTCGTAGCCTATAGTTGGACCTTGCTCGGGGACGAGCAAGTGCTAAGTATGGGGTATTTTGATGACACGATTTATGACGCTAGTTTAGGCACTCTTTTAGATAGGTTTCCTTCCCATTCATGCATGTTTTCGCATTAGTTCGTGGCGTTTACACTTAATTCATGTATGTTGTCGAGATAGACGTCTACACGGACTTTTGCATGTTTTGTAGGTATTTTGGGAGCTTTTGGAGCTTAATCGATACATCCGGGGATCGTTCCTCGTGATGACACATTTCCGGACTCATTGGGAAGTAAGTTAGGAGCAAAAGAGAACACATGAGACCTTTTTGGTGCATGCCTTGCACCAACTCGTGACTTAATGATCCAAAGAAGGCTGAGGCACAAAAACCACGACCATTGGGACTTCCATGGGCGTGGAAATAGGCCGTGGTTTATGTCTGGACCACCTTGACACGTGTCTCACGATCTCTTTGGCCGACTCTTGCTCTTGGTGGGGTATTTAAGTGCTTTTGCATGTTGTAATTAGGGGACATTCAGATCTCTCTCTTCCCTTTTTGACCTAGCTTCTTCCCCAAAACATTTCTCCATTGTAGCCTCTCTTCCAAGCACCCATTGTGGGTGTTCTTGGAAGAGATTAGTGTAGATTTTCATTTTAAAGTGAGATTAGAGTGGTTTTGAGTGAGGTTTCCATTGTTGACAACTTGGAACAGCTCTTGGAGCCTTTGTAAGATTTGGTAACTTCTATTCTAGCTTTTAATGTCTTTTCTTTGGATTATTCTTCATTATCTAGCCATGATTTGCAAGCATGCTTTATTTGTGAAGTTTGATCTTGAAATGTATGTTGTTGGCTGAATAGTTGTGATTCTAGGGTGAAGGAATGATGTTTATGCTTTGGACTATGATTGTATGGACTTCCATGTTAGCTTAGGATCGATTTGTGTTCGAAACCCCAACTCAGGGGAGAATCACGGCCTGTTCTTCATGGTTCCACGGCCGTGGTTTCCATGATCCATCCGTGATTCTCTCTGTTGTGCTTGTATTGATGAATTTGGATGTTAGGATGTAGATGTGTTGAAATCCTAGTGTTTGTTGAGTTTAATCTAGCTTAGGGTGACCTAATGTTAGCAACCTTTTTAAGGGATGAGACTTACCCGGTAATTGCCTCTCTTAGATACATAAGATGATGAACTCTAGGTAGTAGTGAGCCAAAAAAAACCGCTATTGGATTGAGTGTGCTAGGATCGTTGCCTAAGACTTACCTTTTCCGAGACTTACCCGGTAAGGAGGGGTTTGACCCTTAGGTAGTGGCCGGTTTGTGTAGAATTCCCGTCCTTAGGCTCCTAGAGACTTACCCGGTAATAGGACCTTAGGTTTGAGACGAGTTGAGGGATGAGACTTACCCGGTAATTGCCCCCATTAGAGAAACACCCAACTCCGAACAACCACAACCTTCCTTTGATCTTTAGAAGCATGAGTCCATTGTCATAATCGGAATTCCGAATCTCTAGAATCCGCTTTCTTACCTCTTATCTCTTATCTCTTATCTTTGTGTGTGTGTGTGTGTATTTGCTTGTTTGTTTGTGTTGATATATTTGTGATCCTTGTTTGATCACCAAAAGCCAACCAAAAATATTGTGTTTTGCACTTTCTTTATTCCTCATCTCATCTTAGTTTAGATTTACACTATCTTTGATCATTGAATGACTTGATTTCACCTCAGTCCTTGTGTTCGACCTTGGAATACTTTCCTTTCTACAAAACGATCTGTACACTGCGGGTTTCGCTAGGTAGTTTAGGATTTTATATCGAGTTTGTAAATGTAAAGCTTTTTGTGCTACCTTTCTAGCGTAACAGTTTTCTTAGGTTTGAATGAACCTCTTGTTTGTTTACCTTGTGAACAAGCCTTACATAGATCATTAACCTTGAAATTTAAGTTTGGCAAACCACGTACCAAATCTTTTGTAAGAAGCTTCTGCGTGGTGTGCATGCTTACGTGACCAAGTCTTCTATGCCAAAGCCTTGGATCATCAGACAAGGCCATTAGACATTTTAGCTTAGTTCCTGAAACTTGGTTAGTACTCATGGAATAAACATTATTATATCTAGGAGCCGTAAGCACCACTTCACCCGTCTTTTTGTCTTGAACCTCACATTTATCTGAATCAAACATGACTTTATTGCCTTTATCACATATTTGAGAAATACTTAGCAGATTATATTTTAAACCATTAACCAGATAAACATCATCAATAAAGTTAGATGAATTATAGCAAATTTTACCAATGTCAATAATGTCACACTTTCCTTTATCACCAAGAGTAATGATTCCAGATGATTGCTTCTTTAAATATGAGAATAAAGAGCTTTTTCCACTCATGTGTCTTGAGCAACCACTATCTAATATCCATTTGTGCTCCTTTACCTTGGTGATATCCTGCAAAACAGCAAACATCAACCTTTCCGGGTCGACCAAATGGCATATTTTGGTCCGTATTCAGGTTCGATCATGTTTGGTGGTCTAGTACCTTTAGGAACCCAGATTTGTTTGACCTGTTTCCTTAAACATAAAGGATAGGTATTTCTAATGATATAAGGATCATTTCTTCTATAAGGACATGTAGATTTAACATGACCCTTTTTACAGCAGTAGAAGCAAGTAGGCATATGAATACTTCTTTTGGCCTTGACAAAAGTGGTAGTAGGTTTTCTAGGAAAGTTCCTATGATAACCTATACCATTTTTGTTAAGGGAGGACTGTTGTTTGATAGCATGAATTATAGTCTATATTTTGGGGTTTGTTTGGACGTTTTATCTTCAATAATCTGCATGTTTGTATGTATAATATGTGATTATATTACCATTTCATCTACCTTTGCGGGAATCGAGGTCTACACCTAGTTTTGTTGTAATCGTAGGTAAAATGGCATGTTTTGCATCAAAAAGGAGCAAAAGGAGCTAAGGAGTCATTGTAGCTACATTCAGGAACATAAGGAACCATCCAGGAAGCATAACCATGAATTAAAGATTTACTTTAGACCAGATTTGAGAGATTTCACATTCAGTTGTGACTCACCTCAGTTAACCACAGAGTCACCTCGACCGAGGTAATCCAGAGAAGTCGACTCGACCGAGGCGAACACCTGGGACGTGGCGAGAATATTTTATTCTTGGCTGAGATCTTTTATCTTTGGAAAGAGATCTTATATTTTTGGGCTTGGCTCCTGGAAGGAAGAAGATATGCTAGATGATATATTTTACCTATTTTTATGGGAAGAGATCTTTCTAAGATATCTTATCTTTGGAGAGTAATTTTCCTATAAAAAGGGTCGGATTTCCCACAAATCCACATCATGCTATACCACCGATCAGGGTTTATACACCGCTGCAACCATACTCCAGTTGAGAGATTTGAAGAAGGAAGCTTGTAGCTTTTATAGCTTTTGAAGGGTTTTTGTAAGATTATCTTAGATTCCCTTCTTTGTCATTGTCTTGTTGGATTTCTATCCAAGGAACGCTTTGTTGTGATATTTGATTCAGTTATTGAAGTCTTTTCATTAAATTCTTCTTATTCAAATACTCACTTTCTTCCCATATACTTGATTAATACTTTCATGATGATGAGTGGCTAATCTCTTTGTGTGATTCTAGGGTGATTGGCTGAAGGTTGTGGGAAAAACAATGATAGAATAATCTTAATCACAGTAGGACCCTGAAAGTTCGAGTCTTTAACCTTAACCCTAAGCATCTCGCTCAGTCGATGAACATCTCGGCCGGGGTGGAATTCTTCTGACCGAGGTGACTTATCTGATCCGAAACTGAGAGTTAAGTGTTAGAGTTTGCCAAATCCTATTCTTATTACACCTTTCCTGGTTCAATGCAAGCCTAGGATGAGACTTACCCGGTAATTCCTTAGTTTGTTTACCTAAGATCATAAGTGTAGGTAATAAAGGTTTATCCTTTATTGGGGTTTGAGTGTGCTTTCATTCCATCTTTGTGAGTTAGCCTGAGACCTACCCGGTAAAGGTTGATTCTATTCCCTTAGATGGTGTGTTAGTTTGAGGTTATAGTTCTTTATCTTAATTCCTTGAGACTTACCCGGTAATAGGAGTTACGGTTTGGGATTATTGAGTAGTGAGACTTACCCGGTGATCTATTCCACTTTAGAAACACCTTCCCCATGCAAAAACCTCAGCTTTGTCCGCTTATCTTGAGATCTTGAGTTGGAACCACAACTAGATGCTTTAATCCCTAGAATTGCATATTTCCTTTATTGACTTTTATCATCTTTGATTGTTTTAATTGCTTGTGGTTAGTAATTACTAAAGCTTACCGTAATTGGACTTTGTTTCACTAAGTCCCTGTGATCGACCCCTGTAATTCCTTGCTTTTTACTACGATTGACCCGTACACTGCGGGTTCGCATCCTTGTTTTAAGCTTACATCTAGGGTTATAAATTTAAAGCTTGCACACACCGTTTGGAGCAAACATTGTTCACCCATCATTCTCTCAAGATTAGCTTATGAACGAGTAAACTTAACAAGTGCAGTCTTCTGGTCTTGACACGTCAAAGTTAGATCAACTTTCTCTTTCTCTAGATCGATATAGTTTCGATGAAGAGAGGAGAGGTTGTCCTTGAGAATCAGGTTCTCTGATTCCAAGGCCTTGATATTGTCATCAAGGTCTACCTTTTCTGTGTTAAGATTTTCAATCTCCAAAGACATTTCACTTAGTTGTTTTTCTTGTTCAAGTAGCTTTTCTTTTAAAGAATTTAACCTTATTCTATGTTCCTTATCACATATGATAATATCTTTAAGAAATTGTTTCAGGTCAGATTCAGGTTGAGACATGATTGTACTTACCACATTGTCAACATACAAATTTGAATCTTCTTCATGATCGGCCATTAGACACAAGTTTGCTTGTTCTTTCTCGTCTTCTGATTCATTTAATGATTCTGAATCGCTCCAAGAAGCAACCATAGCTTTCTTCTTTCGATCATTTTTCTAGAAATTTGTCCTCTTCTTTTGTGGACAAGCCTTCACCAGATGATCTGTTTCACCACATTCAAAACAAGTCAGTACTCTCGTTTTCTTATTAGAGTTAGAAAACTTACCTCGGGGTTTTGATGCTCGTGGATATTCTCTATTAGCAGATTGTTTCTTTATCTTGAGAATTCTTGCGAGACCCTTAGAGATCATGGCAATAACATCTTCTTCATCATCGTCATCACTATCCTCTTCGTCAGAAGGTAATTCATCTCTTCTTAATTATAATGCCAAATTCTTCGAGTTGGATGGGAGTTCTTTATCTTCTTCACCAAGAACCATTTCATGTGTGATGAATTTTCCAAGGAGGTTATCAAGAGGAAGAGTTGTGAGATTCTGAGCTTCTTCAATAGCAGTCATCTTTGGTCCGCACTTAGCTTTAGGTAGGCTCTTTAGAACCTTCCTAACTTTCTCTTCATTTGTGAAGATCTTTCCTAGTAAGTCCAAGTTGTTCACGATCACAGTGAATCTGGTGAACATTTCTTTGACTGCTTCATTTGGATTCATCTTGAATAGCTCGTATTGTCTGAGGAAGATTCTAATCTTTGTTTTCCTGACTTGACGTGTTCCTTCATAAGTGACCACAAGCTTGTCCCATATTTCTTTTGCACTCTTGCATGATGAGATGCGGTTGAATTCATTTGCATCTAATCCACAGTATAGTAGGTTCATTGCTTTGTAATTCTTTGACACACTGTCTAGGTCAGCCTGTGTGAAGTCAGCTTCTTTCTTTGGGACTTGGACATCTTCAACCGTTGTCATTGGAACTTTAGGTCCATTTTGAATGATGCTCCAAAGCTCCATGTCCTGGTCAATAATGAACATACGCATGAGTGCTCTCCAATGAGCAAAGTAGTTGCCACAGAAGAGTGGTGGTCGAGATGAGGATCTTCCTTGAGCAAATCCACCATCACCTACAGGATTCATGATTAGTCTCACTAATGGTTAAATCAATATACGTGAGTCTAGCTCTGATATTATGGATGAAGAACCGGTAGGTGAAATAAACTAGTTAAAAGATACTATAGAAGGGGGTTGAATAGAGTATGGGAACTTTTCGCAAACCAAATCTCAAGGCCTTGAAACTCCTTTCAAGGGCCTTGATGTCGATCTGTGCTCTTTGTAAAACTTTAATTTCAAGGGCTTTGAAACAACTTTCAAGGACCTTGACTTCGTGCTCCTGCAAAACAAAGTTAGTCACAATAGCGAAATATAGTGCGGAATGTAAAAGATTGACACGAGGATATGTTTACGAAGTTCGGCTCTAAATAGCCTACTATCCGTCATAGGGTATAACCTTAGGATCTAACTATTTATTATCAGCTTCAAAGAGTCCTAGATACAAAGTAGAAGAAATCCCCTTCTTCTCTCACTGTAGCCAATGCTACGATCTAGCTCCAACTCTCAACCTAGCTATAATAGCCTAGTTACTTCGCAGAGTAACACACACTCTAGTATAACACTATTTAGATCTTCCAATGGAGCTATTGTGTTTTCTCTCTCTAAGGGGATAAAGCTTTTGCGTAAATGAGAGAAAGAAAAACAACGAATGAAGATGTCCAGGTTGCTTGAAGACGTAAAGATGTTTTCCGTGTATGCTTGTGTATCTTTTCTTCTTCAACCATCATCTTCATTTATACTCTTCAATGGAGAGGTCTTCTAGCCGTTGTAGAGATGACCGTTTGAAGATAAATCTTCTTCTTCATGAAGATCGCTTCCTGTTTTGAGATAAGGTAGACATTGCAGATTTTCTACTCCTGAGAACACGTCGAAACCCTAGCTCCTTAATCTTCTCATTTTCTTTTGAACCGAACGAGAAGAAATCTTGACGCTTTTTGTTTGTAGAAAATCTTCTAAAAAGATTCTCTAATCTTCGGTTGAAATCTTCGGTTAAAAAAGATCTTCTCTGAAATCTTTCTGTTAAGCAAATCGTTCCTGAAAAATCTTCTTTGCATTTGAATTCTTGTTTCGTGCAACTATATAACTCCAAGGCTTTTGAGAACGTCCCTTTGTAGCACTATCTTCCTTGTGTCCTTGAGTTAAACTTCAAGGCCCTTGACATCAAGGCCTTTTAATCATTCGATAGTTCCTACACTGAAATCAAACCAACCAAGCATCTAGAGAATATAATCAATTCATTGTTAAAGTATCAAACTACTTCATTTGTGTTAAATCTTCCATCATTAACACTTGTAAAATATTATAAACAAGGTGGAGTTTTCAGTGGACCTTAGGAGACCTTAGAGTCTCGGTTGTTGCTTAGGATGACTCGAGTGTGATGATCATGTTTTACCTCTTAGACTAGTTGTGTTCTAGCTTGGTGATGAGTTATCCTTGTAGAAGAGTGGGATGTTGTAGTGCCTTTATATATGCTTGATGAGTTATGGTCCCTTGGAGCCTAGGAACGTTCCCTAGCTCATGAGTTGTAGGACCTTGTGTTCATTTGCTAGATTGTGAAGTCTAAGGACTTCTAGCCTTTGAGAGTGTTGTTAATGTGTGTCTCGTTTTGATCAGGTCTTGGTTGTATTCTTACGGGAAGTTGAGATCGGTTTCGGTTACTTTTGAGACGAGGTAAGTCTTCGGACTTACTTAGCTCGCTTTTATGCATTATTTGGATATGTGATGATTGTGTGTGTTTTGGTTTTGCTTTTATTCATGAAATCGGATTAGGACAACTTGGTTATATATATGTTGTTGGCCCATTGTTTATTATTATCTGGCGGTGACATCACTGCCCAGCTCCCGAGGGAGACTGGGAGGTTCTCTACGACCAGGCCATACATGGTATACGGGCGGGCGTCTTCGCCACTCCACATGGTATACGGGTTGAGCTCCGCATCACTCTTGTTGGTTACACGGGAACAGAGGCGAGAGTTATAAGACTCTCGTGTCACACTTAAAACGAATGAAACTAGTAACGAATGACTTAAAAAGAGAAGATATGAATCGGATTGTATGTATATGAGCATGATGTGTGTTATGTGTACTTATGTGTGTGTTTGTGCCCTTGATATCATTATAATGTCTCGAAAGTAAGCTAACGGTTTTATAACGATTGTTGTAGTTGATGTGTAGGTTAGGATGTGGCCGAGTGATTCGGAGGAGTGGGCAGTCGGGGTTTTGTACATCATAGGTCGAGTTTTGGGGATTTGAGTCCGTGTATGGTTGTTGGATATTAGTGTATAGTTGACGTTGTTGTATAGTCGGCTGAGGTCTTTCTTTCTTTAAGTATTCGGGAATCATATCATTGTATTTAAATGTATTTCGGTCTGGCCTTTATTTGTATCTTGTTGCAAGATCAGGTGAAATTGTTGTCAGGCTAAGGGTCGGGACCCATTGTGAGGTCTCCGCCCGTAGCATCCCGAGTCCCGCGGATTTGGGATGTTACAAAATGATATGTAACAAACAAAAAGCCCCTAACATTAATAACATTCTTGTCATGAACCATATCTCTGAGTCACAATCGGGATAAACCTAAACAAAAACGACTAATAAAAGAAAGAAAAACTAAAAACATCAAATGGAAAAGACCTACTAGTAAATCAGTTAAAATCAATTTCAATGCATCTAGAATTGTTAATGGTCAATCTGATTTTGGTTACATTATTAGAAATAGCTATGGTGATGAGCTTCTTGCTTTTGGTTATGGTAAGTGTACGGCAAACTCCGTCCTTGAAGCTGAAGCTTTTACCCTCCGGGAGGGCGTCTTGTAGGCGGCATTCCTTAGATAACCTGACATTGTGGTTGAGAGTAAAAATTTGACTCTTATCAATTCGATCAACTTCTCTTGAAAACCTCCTTGGAATGTTGACCTTCTTGTTTCGGATATCACTACTTCTCTGTCTGGGTTTTCTTCTTGTAGTGTCCATCATATCTTTCGCAATTTTGTTGCGGACCGGCTGGCGTTCTACGGCTTCTCCAATGTTCCCTGGTCCACCCCTCATGATGTTGATGTCCTCATCCGTCTCTAGAGATTGATTTCCATTTTTCCTTACCTTTGTATTAAAAAATATTCGGTTAGTTTAGGAATAATTGAAATTGGATCATCTATGAGATTTAGTGTTTTTTTTTTTTTGCATTTTTATGAGCTTTTTCAAGCTTTGAAATGAGCTCTCTAATGGTGGTTCCGGTGAAGAAGATGACCAAAAATTAAAAAAATAATATTATAATTTCATAAATTGAATTTTTATTTTTAAAAAATTTAGATTGTGATGAAAAATATTAGAGAGAAGAAGAAGCGAGAAGCTAGACTTGTCACAACATCCGCCCATCGAGAGGCTAAAGCTCAGTGGGATAGATTTGCCACGGCATCCGTTCAGGCACCCTTTGAGGCATCCGTTGACGCATCACTTGATGCATCCGCTGAGGCACATGATCATATCATCGACGAGGAGGATGTGAGACCATCATCACTTGTTCCGGATTATGATACAAATGACTCCTCACAGGGTATTCCACATCTAGATGACATTCTGGATGGTGAGCATGAGTAGATACCTGTTCAATGATAGGAGGTACATGTGGAGCACAAATAGGTACCTGTTGAGCCGGATCGGGTACATGTTGAGCAGGAGCAGATACCTGTTGAGTAGGAGCAGGAGTAGGTACCTGTGTTATTTACATGCTACACTGACCATAGAGCTAGCATTATATGGGCCGAGAGGGTATAATTATTTCCTTTAAATGTTTAATAAAGATTTTTCTAAACCATCTTAGGAGGATCTCGTGGTGGTTAGGGCCGTTAGGAGACTGGATGCGATTAGTAGATTACACGAGTGACATCGAGATTTGGATGACCCGTATTTTCTTGGTTTGGTTTGGCTAGACGCAACGGACTTACAGAGTTGGAGGACCTTCAGTTTGTTGGGGTCGATCACCGTTTGATTACGGCGTTTGTCGAGAGGTGTCACCCCGAGACAAACACATTTCATATGTTGTGGGGGAGATAGGTATCGCGCTACCATGTTCAGGTGATTATAGGACTTGCAGTGGATGGAGATGCATTATTGACTTCCATGGATGATAATGTTAGGCATGATTGACTTGTAGTCTTTGAGCTATCTCCTACGGATGCTAGACGCCAGTCTAGACAGCTATATTGCGACACTATTATGACTAGAGCCACAACCATGTTGGTCCTTCCAAAGCTTCCCCATGACGCTATCGCATCTACATATTTGTTATTATTCATATCGTCGGCCTTGTTAGTCGACAAATCTACCAACAAGATGCGACCATGGCTTATCGACCTAGTACGAGATCATGTGAGGACAAACTCGTATGATTGGGACACCAGGACCCTTGTATTTCTATATAGATGTTTGTGGGACGCTACTCGGAAGAAAGTGACGACGATGAGAGGTGCACTATACTTTTACAAGTCCACCACCAACTTCCCGTTTCAGATTCTAGAGTACGTTTGTTTTTATTCCTTAACTTACCTTTTAATTTATTTTTCAATTTTTTTAACAAATTATTTTTTGTATTGCAGCATCTTCACATTCTTGTTGGCCGTCTACGAGATATGCAGGATCACGGTCTACCGTATTCACCTGAGGATGTATCTTTCATGATAGAGGAGGCAGTTAGGCGTCGTCCACCTGTGTCTCCTTCTCACGTCCGGGCTTCACGTCATGGGTGATTACATGTTTAGTTGTAGCTTTTTATGATTGTGTTTTATTTTGTGTTTCCAATACTTGAGTTTTAGTTTGTGTTTCACATATTTGAGTTTTAATTCTAATATTATTTTGTGTTTCTATTTTATGTGTTAAAAGTCCATAAATAAAACCATATATCAAATACCACTAAAGTCAAATACTTATTACATGATGAAAACGGATCACTAAATCCATACAAAAAGGTTCATCCAAAAACAAAGACCACTAAAGTAATCTTCACTCGGGTACCGGTGAACACTCAACACGATGAAGCTTCACGTAACAAAATATCCTTTCAACGAACTGCACATCCCATCCATCAACACTTGGATCGTGATGGTTAATCGACATAATATTCAATTCTAGTAAAGGGGCATCATCATTTAGCCATACCTACAAATATGAAGTTACCAAAAAAAAAGTTATTGAGTCTAATTACGATAAATTAAAAAAAAAGTAAAACGTCGACATACCGGTACAAAGTGTGTGTTGTTTGAGATAAACGCTATCGAACGGATCACTATAGGCGGGTCATGGTTAGGAGTGGTTGCTATAATAGGTAGGAATGTCGATGGGGTATTTCCAAGGAAAACCAGGACAATCAAATAATAGGTGGTTGTAAACATGCAACAATAGGTAATTCCATCCACCGCGGTTCTGAACACGGAGACTTTCTCGTCCAATGAACGTTATAAACACTTGCTCAAACTCTACGAAGACAGTACACTACATAGATTAACAAGTAAAATTACGGATGTTAACTAAAAAGTTAATAACAAAATCAATTACCTTCGAATACAATGTTCTTCTCAAATTTAACTCCATAAGCATATCCCTCCGTATTGCCGAGTAATCTTCATCCGAGAATCCCAAAACCACGGAAATTGCTCTATATCCACAATGACCGTCTCCTTGTACTTTCCTTGCCCCCGATACATATGACTCCATGAACTTTGAGAATTCTACATCTCTCTAACGAAATTCCCATCATTGGGTAAATGATCTGTATCCAAGGGTTATTTTCCTTTACGATGCACCCTACTAGTAGGAGTCAACTCCTCCGATGTATATTCTACAAGTAATACAAACCAATGATTAAGTTCAAATCTTCTTCTTGTTAGTAATAAAAGCCAACAAATAACGTACCCTCCGAACTTCTCCTTTTGTTCACATAATATCCACGTTTGATCAACGTATCAAGTGCTTGTTGTAATGATCCTCTTCCTTCGGCTTGTTCCACTATAATCTTCAAAACGGTGTTGTAAACTTGTTGGATGGTAGTGACATTGTCAGGATCCTCTAATTGCATGGATTTTAAAATATGTCTCGGTTTTAACATGAAATCCAATTCACGCTCCACCTTTCGGCCCAACTTGGGAGTCAAGTGTCTTGCATATGTATGACCCCTTAACACCGAGGGAATTACGTGGTTGTGGATTCGACATACAACCCTCAGTCTCCATTTTTCCTCTTTAATTTGCATTCCCTCAAGTTGAAACAAACACATACAATTCTTTGAATTTTTTTTCGGCTAGAACTTGGAACATGATCAGGATCAACATCTTTCTCTTTTCTAGGTTCTCTGTGTCTATCACATGCCAATTGTAAGATACGAAACCCCGCCTATTCAACCATGATTTTTTTTATTGACCAACACCATATTCATTAAGTTTCCACATACCGAAGCCAACCCAATAAGTTTTTTTTTTGTCCGAAATATATTCATGGAGCTCAAATTTTGACGAAAAATCGGTACCGATTGCACGAGAATATTCCATAAGATCCTAAATAAAATAAGATAGAGTATTATTTTAAAAATTCATATATGACATTCTTAAATGAGTAAAAATAATCCAACTGATTCAACAATTCTAGTTCTCTATTCTAACATGTCTAAAACTAATCCGACTAATTCAACAATTCCAGTTTTCTATTCTAACACTTCCAGAATTAATCCGACTAATTCAACAATTTCGGTTCCCTACTCAAACACTTCTAAAATTAATCCGACTATTTCTACAATTCCGATTCTCTATTCTAACATTGTATAAAAGTAATCAGATAAAATATATATTGTACATTTACTTCAAGTTGTGCGAGAAGTTCTTCCGGATCACTATATTTATCCACTTCGAACGGCATAATAGAGTTTTCACCATCGCCTTCTGCATCACCTCCTTCTGAAAACGTCGACAATTTAACGACCTTTTATAAATTTGTTTTCTAGTCGTTGTAGTGATTTCGGATGTAAATAGTAAGATGATTTGACATGTATATATAAACTCGTAAATGAACAAAGGCTCTTCAACATATAACAACCACCTTGGTGCGGACTCGTAGTCCAAATATGCCCCACGGTGGGGAAAGAGTCGGAGTCCGTCTATGCCTGATATGGCGCGGGGACGGACTCCGCCCGTGTGGGGCGTTTGTCCGCCCTAATAATAAGCATGCGGTGTAAATAAGGTTAGGGTTTATTATCAAACACACCCTTTCGTAGAAACCCTTGTCCAACTTATGTAATTAGAGCAGCCATGTGGGTCCCAACTATTTTAGAGTAACGCCAATCTGGGTCCCACAGTTCACTTTAATGACGCTGTTGTGTGTCAGGGAACGGATTGTGGAAGCCACCACTTTTGACTCGCCGATAACAATCCAAATCGTGTTTTGATGCTAGTTAGGGTTATCACTTTCTTGTAAGAGAAGATTTCGGAAGAACGGGAAAGGAGAATCTTTACATTCATTAACTTCCTACAGTTCGAATTCTGCCGATTCCGATTTCGATTACGATTCTTCCTCGCGTCGATTCCATTTGGGGAGAGAGAGCTAAAGTGAGAGAGAAGATAATCTGATTGCCTAAACGAGGTTTGGTACAAATTGACGGGAAAGGTTGTTGTTGCGATGATCCTATAAACTCTTGCTTTGATTATCCGGAGATTTGATTTTCTTTCCAATAGTCGTCGGGATTTGTGCGGCTGCGGACTCTGATTGTAATTGTGGAACAGGTATTGAAACCCTAGCTTTTCGATTTCTACGCTTTCTGTATGGTCGTTGTTTTCCCTTCACGAACAGTTCAGCAAGATTACTTCTTCTTTACTTCCGAGACCAACCCGTGGATGAACTATCCTACGATTGATTCTTGTAGATGCTGAATTCTATTGGTCAGATCGGGCTATTCCTTGGCCGAAATCATTATTTTCTGTCGCCTATCATGAAATAATTTTGAGTTTATTTTGAATTTGAGAATGAAGACTCGATTTCAGCGCATACAAGTCTCAGAAACCTCCTTTGAAATTTGAATTAGACTGGCACTCCCAGGTATTCATCAGCTGTGTCTGGCTTATGGTAAGCGAAAGAAGCAGTTGTCAATCCTTTGTTGTTGGTCTTTTGTAATTGAAGAGTCGCCTAAAACAGGAGATTTGGGTAACACGTTAGTTCTTCCTTTGTTTGCTGAGGGCTAGAACGCAAGGTTTTGCACATATTCCAAGGCTGATTCTGCTATGTCAAGAGCACGTCGTAGCTTTTGAGGGGGTGTTTCAGAAAACACCATCACAGCAATAACTTTTTACCTGTTTTGATCTATATACATGAGATTGCTACAAGGAATACCGGTTTGCATGAGATGAAGATTACTAGAAAGACGGGGTTCCAAGGAACGCGAATTCTCACTGCAGTGTTCATCTGATTGAATTTGATGGTCATACTTTAAGCTGTGGCACGCATATGTCCTTGATCATGCTTCTGGTACTTCAATAGGCTGTGTCTGAAGCTGAACTCCAATTCTGCATAGTGATGAGCTATTCTTTTATAGTTTAGTGGTTAGGAAGGTTTTAGGAACACTAGCACAACTGCACATACCTTTTAATGAGGGTTGTCAAGGTTTAAACACCAATTATTATTTCATCCGTGGTGGTTATTGTTGGTTCGTTATCTACAGTCTTCATATTGAACAATCATGCTTAGGAGAAAATTACTGGATAGCAATCGGGGTTGCTGTTAGACTCTAGTTGATGGAAAGGGAACCATTATTTCTATCTTTATTTCTGTATTTTTAATGCTTTCAACTTTACTTAGAAACATAGGTGGTAGTTCTTGGATCACAATGCTTGGGAATCCATCAAGTTTGTAGCTACAGTGGTGAACCAGTTGGATATCTTGCAGGAATAAAAAGTGGTTCACTGTCTGCCCCAAGGTAAAACCTTTGGTGGCATATACTGGTAGCTTTCTTTAGCTATTCAGCTTTAAAATGTTGCCATACAGTCATATATAGGCTCTTGTTTGTCAGAAATTTTAATAAATCAGACAATAAATGGGTATTTAATATCCTACAAGGCGAAGCTGGTTAAGCTAAAAAGGGTTTGAGGTCTCAAGTATGGTGTTAGAAAGGTCATTGAGTACATTTATTTTTGATCACTTGTTTCTGTACCTTATTTTTCCCTCCCTCATTTGTACTGGTTGTGTTGCTTGATTTATACTTATTGGAAGATTTTCTGTTTCTCAGAGCAATACCCTTCAGTTGTGATCTTTTTTGAGGGCCCAAACCAAGAACTATCTTGCACATACTGATTACATGATCCATTGTAAAATTTAAGTAGAGATCAAATAATGGCAATAAAATAACAATCTGCTAATTCAGGACATTAAATTTGTGTTGTTTTGTGAGGTTTGTTGTGGTTCATGTATTATCTCTTCTTGATGGATTAGGAATTTGGGTGACCTGCTTTGCTTATAGAAAGGTGCTGCAGTCATTCGAATGAATAGTCTAGTGAAACTCTGTAGTGTTCTGTCTTTTTGTCCATCCAATAATTTTTTTTCTTATTTGATTATGGTCATCACCTTACAAGCAAATAAATAATATTCATCAACTCTGCCTTATGGTTCCCTAATAACTCTATGTAATCTGTTGTAATGTGAATGTTTGTCTTGTATGTTTAGTTATGTATATTATCATTATTTTATCTGATGATAGAATATGTCCTATATATCACAGAGATCTTGTAAGCCCCTGGATTTGGTCAATTGTGGTGTCTGAAGCAAGCCGAAAGATTACTCGACAAGATTGCAGCAGAAAGGCTTCTAGTTGATGGAATAGGGTTTTCCCTTGAAAGTATGAGCACAGCTGGTTTAGAACTTTCAAGTTTTATTAATCCTAAGTTGACTTGGAAGACAGTTTCAAAAGGTAGAAGCACCTCGAGGCGCTCAAGAAGACTCGTGTTGAAGAATTTAAAAATGGGTCATGAGCAGAACAAGAGTCCCAAAAGAGAAGAGTCACAAGTTTCTGAATGTGTGAAGGTGATTCTCTTTTCTAATTTGGGTTAACTACCGCTTGAGCGTCCAACTTTTTAGTTTCCTGTTAGCTGTACAGTGTATTGTTACTGATACGAATAATTCACATACTCAGGTTAATGGTGTTGCACGGCGGTATGGTGATAGCATGGAGCATATACCAATCAAGAAAAGAAGGTTTCTTTTGCGGTCTCCATCACCGCCACCTCGGTCACCTCATGATGAATCCGGGGAGCTTGAGAAAAGTAGCTGCATCTCTGATCTACCAACAATTCTAGTGTCAAATAAAATTGGAGACGATTCTGCCAATGTAGAGACATCATTACTAGATGCTGATGATTCTTCTTGTGACGGTAACAAAAACAAACTGAAAGCCACTGATGAGGTATGTGGTTTTGGTGACGACTTTTCTGGCATAGTAATACTTGCAGATGCCTGCATTGATATGCTTTATAAACCTTCTGTGAATAACATGAGTGCAATTGACAAGACTGTAATAAAAGAGCATATCAACTCACCTAAAGAACACATGATTGACAAGGCATTACCTCCAGCGAATTGTGTAACTAGTCAAACAATAGAACGGACAAAGACATCTACGGCTTCCCGTGATGATAGGTTGCACTGGGACTTGAATGCTCCTATGGATGAGTGGGATCATCCGCTTGATTATACGATTGTTGATTCTGCTATGGAACTGGAAACTGAAACAATGGATCGTTTGGAAGAAGCAAATGTGTGCACCTTAAAGGAATCTACCTTGCAGCCTAGTGTAGGTGGAGTTTATACATGTAAAGCACTCTCAGTCTCAGATGTTACACACTTTCTATCTGGGACAGAGTTGACACAAAAGAGGGATTGCCACACTGGTAACTCTGGACTTACTGCAGGCGAGGCACTGTCAGAGTTGACTCACAATGCTTCTGATAGTAGTCCAGTTCAGGTGTTTGGTAAGGTAGAAACTTTCCAGCAGCATAATATTGGACCATCTTCTTGCATGAAGGATAGGTTTATTCCTTCTGGTATTAGCAATGGTCAGGTGGCTGATAGGTTTGAAACTGTTGATCATTTTCTGCAGTTGGGATCAAATGTTACTAGAAAATCAGTATCTGGGGAAAAGAGTATGGTAGCAGACAGTGCTTTCCAGATTGTTGCTAAGGAAAGATCTGCATCCGCAATAGAAGTTGATGATAATGAGAAGAGTGAAAAGGGTTTGTTGCTCAAACCAGTTTCTATGGAGGCTGACTTTGATTCTGATAATGCAACTCGTGAAGTTGTGAAGAACATATCCAAAATTATGAAATCAGATGAGATAAAACTTGAGCTGCCTAAGCTTCCCTTCCAACCTTTGCAGCATTACTCTATGGCTCCCCAAAAGAGCGAACTTGCTTTGCCAACTTTGGGAGCTTCTGTGGATGAAGCAACAAATGAGGGGCTAAATAAAGTTAATTATGACCCTCTGGAATTGTCTAAATATTGTGAGATTAAGACTAAAGTGAATAATGCTATGGATCAACCTTTGGTATCCAATCAGCTTGATGCAAAAAAATGTGAAACTGAGTCCATAGAAACATCAGATTTAGAGCAGACCTGTAAAATCCAGATTTCTAACCGTGAAGATATTGTGGTACCTGAGAAGAAAAATGAAGCAGGCTGCATTTCTTGTAATCTTGATGATGTTCCTCAAACTGTTGAGTCTTACCGAATTGATAGTGAGAATGACATCATTTTGAAGCATGTTGGCATTTCTTGTTATTCTACCAATTCTAAAGACGGTGCCTCCACATCAAAAGATGGAAAATATCTCAACTCTGCTTGTGGAGTGGAAACAGAGAGTGAAACTGGAACAGTTGGTGGTTACGAGGTGCAACTTCACATGAAAATGGAGAATACTTTGGTTGACATGATGGAACTTCCTTGTGAGGATTCTTCTGATCGTATCCTTAAGTTGCAAGTCTCTCATGATGATTGTATTCAGGTTGTATCCAGTGGATTAGAAGGCAGTTATGATTCTTACATAGAAGATGGAGAGTTTCGGGAGCATCATTGTGTGGACAATGATGACAAGGAAAGGGAAAGTGAACAGGCTCACTCTGATTTTGATAATATAGAAGAAAATAAATTTACTTGTTCTATTGGTGAACCTATTGCTGAAAAACTTGTTGCAGTAGTATGTGAAGAACAGTGTAATCAGTTACTTGATCATCTGCAGTGTGATCAACTTCCATCTGTAGAGAAAAACATTGAAGAAGAACCTTCTCGTTCTCATCAAAATAGCTTATTGGCAGGAGGTGATGTTGGAGAAGACTGCCTTAAGGCAAATCCATCCCCCTCAAACTCAATTTCCATGACTCAGCTGAGTGCAATGGACAACCCTGAAGTAGTTGATATGGATCTTGACGATGGAAGGAAGTCAAGTGTTGTCTTTGGTGATCAGAAGGAGGATGCAAAGGATTGTTTTGAAGATATTGGTGATGTGTACATTGGTGGTGTAGGAACAAAAGATTCCAGGAGAGAGTTGCAGTCTCAGATTGAAGGACCATTCTCATCCTATAGGAGAGGCGCTCATATTACTCCTAGAAGCAGGTAATTTACTTCTACATATGCATCCCATCTTTGTTCAGTGTAGGAAGTTGTCCATGACTTTCTAATTATAGTTTGAAAGTGCATTTGTTTGTATAAAACTGTAGATATGGCAGTTTCAATCAATCCTACTATAGGGATGAAAGGCGTATTGGTGTGAATGAATCCCTTGGCAGGGGCAGATCCTTTCACCTGGATCGTGGGGGGCGTCTAGGCAGTCGCTATTGGAATCGTGGATTGCGGAATGTTGCTGCTGATTCTGCTACCGAAGTTAATGATGAGAAATTTGTTGGACCTTCAGATGAGGACTCCCTAGGAGCTCGTCAACAAGGTATGTTTCCTGGCTTGAGAGGTGGGTACACCCATGTTGCAAGGAGAAGATCTCCTGCTGGAAGGGATGAATCGTACGACATGGGTCTTGTGAAGGTACGAGATGTTAACTCAGAGAATGGTCAAAGAAACAGGTATGATAGACATTTCACTGGATTGAGCAGAGGTCCTAGGGAGGGATACCGTGGGCCTGTTTATGAAACTCCAAATTCTTCTAGCTCCATGTCAAATCATTTCATCAAAAGAGATCAAAGCTTCTCTCCAGGTGGCAGTAGAGTAGATACACATCCTCCCAGGGGTGGTGGTCAGGCAAGATCCCGCTCAAGATCCAGAACACAATCACCAGATATAAGGGCAGATGATAGAATGGGGAGAATGAGGGTTCAATACCATAATGCTGATTATTTCAGGGAAAGACGGCCCCCTTTAAGGGTATTTGGTCAGGGTCAGAGATTTGACACCAATGTAGAAAGATTGAGACCTGAAAATTGTGTCAGACCCGTTTCCCGGCCTGTTAGATTCCTAGATGGACCTCCATCTGGTAGACTTCATGAATATGAGAATGATAATAATGACGGTAAAAGGAAAACTTATCCTCCTAGAAGCTATAGGAGATCACGCTCAAAGTCAAGAAGTTGCTCGCCTGAATTTAGGAATGAGGCTAGAATGGGAAGGATGAGGCCCCCTTATGGAGTAACTAGTCATGCAAGAGATTATATGACTGATAGGAGATCACCTTCAAAGATCTTTCACGCAGGTAAAAGGTTTGATAGCACGGGTTCACCCCCTAACAGACCAAGATCTGGTGACTACATGAGGCCCATAGGGCGACCCGTAAGATTCCAGGATAATGGTCAACCTAGCAGAGAAAATGAATATGAAGGCGATGATTACAGGAGAAAACCTCGAACAATATTTGACAGAATTCGTCCAACAAGGAATTATGATATGGAAGGTGATGGTAGGCGGTTTGAGTATGATGTGGAAGAGGGAATTGCAACTCAAAACAATCACAGGGGTGATACCTATGGAAGAGGTGGTGATAGAAGACCATCTGATGTGGTTAGAGGTTCCAGGGAGGAGACGAGTAGTACAAGGTACAACATGGAGAGAATGTATTTAGGTGGCCCCAAAGCTTTAGGAATTCACGAGTACAGTGATGATGCATTGCCCAGGCATCTGCGACCTGAATGAGCCGAGTCCATCACAAGAACTTATACTGGCATGTTCACATAAATCTTGGTTTTGTTTTCAAGTAAATTGAAGAATATGCTTTATACGGTCACTGGGTGTGCACTGTGCAGTGGGATCTTAGGTTTGTTATTTTTGTTTGATTATCGGGTTTTCACAATAAACTTCCCTCCTGTTTACTAGCTTATACTGATGTAACTTGTTTATGAGGTAATGAAATGATCCCTTGGCTTTCAGTTTAGATCTCAAGGTTTCTTTGTTAGATGGGTGGAGATTTTTTTTCCAGTCTCGGCTAATAACTCTGTACGGAGTTGCTCGTTCGTTTCATCTGTATGGTGTTTGCAAAAATAAATACTTGGCTGGAAATAGATACTAACAAAGACCGACACAACAATACTGACACCGTAGTCAGAAGAAGAAGAATCAGAATATGAACTGAACTAAAAGAAGAATGAGGATTAGGAGTTGGTCCCACAAAAACTTGGGCATGGCTGAAAGATCTAAAACAATTAATGTTAGAGCTGGTGCCATATTTCCAAAGACAGGATAGCTTGCCAGAATGACCTTTGATTACGCATCAACATTAGTGTTATTGCTGGTTTGTTATTCGAATAAAATTTGGTGCTAAAATCTTATCATCTAGCAATTGTGAGTGTTCATTGGGTTTCATCCCACAAATTGTGTGTGGTGGGGTGTCGAGTGTCCAAAAGAGTGAATAGTCATTGACACTTGTAGGTATTTTTGATTTAGATTTCGTGTAAAAATCAAAGATCTAGCATAGATTAAGAAATAATCATTTTCATCTCTTAATGAGAGTTGTAGTGTCTTTGGAGTGTCGGGTAATACAACAATTACAAGCCGATTTTGAGGGTGTATGCTTTTGCTTCAAAAAATCTTTTAATTACAAAATTATAACTTTTTTGCACCAAAGCAAACAACCTCACAGTTATGATTTTGGTATACATAGCCAATGAAAGTTTTTCTAGACTGTTTGTTAACGGAATCAATATAAGGGTATAATTTTGTCACAGCTGGTTTCAGTGAAAAAAAGGTAAGTAAGAAGTTGGTCTTGCGTAATATATTCTAAAATCAATGGCTCTCTTTGGCTGGTTGGTTGCCTTCATCCTTCTCTCGCACAAAATCAGCAAATGCATAAGTTTAAACAATCTTGCTGTCTTCCACTCACCCGCTTAGTGCACTCATCTCATTAGTGAGCGCACTACTGCACTCTCTCAAGTCAAAAAGCTCCAACTCGCATTCACAAACAAAAATTTTAAGCCATGGCTTCCCAAATCTTAACTACAATTAACCCACAAGCTTGATACTGTAATCCCCAATTTGCATCTCCCGAAAATGGAACCCAAATTTGCTCACCTTCTTGCCTCCCTCTTTCTAATTGTTTCTTCTACCTTCACTTGCGCTTCCTTCTCTCCGGCCGACAACTATCTCATAAACTGCGGTTCCAACGCTAATTCAACTTCATATAGCCGTACGTTTGTGGGTGACTCAAAATTCCTCTCCATTTCCACCGGAAGATCGGTTTCTGTTACGTATCAGAACCCACCAGCAGATACGCCGCCTTTATACACCACGGCTAGGGTTTTCTCTACACTCTCTGCTTATGAATTTACTCTTAAGGAAACGGGTATGCATTTTGTACGCTTCCATTTCTCACCCTTCAATTCTAGCAAATACGATCTCGCCTCTTCTGTTTTCGGTGTTTCTGTTAACGGGTACTCAATTTTCCACCATTTTAGCACTTCTAGGTTTTTACTGAGAGAGTTCTTGTTGAAATTAGATAGTGGTAGGGTTCAAATCCAGTTTATACTTCCTCAGGGAGGAGCGGGTTTTGCGTTTGTTAATGCAATTGAGCTGATTTCAGCTCCACATAATTTGGTCCCTGATTTTGGACCTGAATTGGTGACCCGTGATGGAAATAAAGAGTACAATAATTTGACTTCTAGGGCTTTGGAGACTGTTCATAGGGTTAATGTGGGTGGTCAGCTATTGACACCCTTCAATGATACTCTTTGGAGAAATTGGGTCACTGATAGTGATTATTTGTTTCTGAAATCTGCTGCGAAGAAGGTGTCCACCACTCAACCGCCGAATTATCAGGAGGGCGGCGCCACTCAAGAAATCGCGCCTGATAGCGTTTACATGACAGCTCAAGAGATGAACCTGGACCATACTGAGGCCTATGCTATGTTCAACATAACCTGGGATTTTCCGGTGCAAGATGGTCTCCAGTACTTTGTTCGGTTGCATTTCTGTGATTTTGTTAGTGTTGCACTTAACCAGCTTTACTTCAATGTGTTCATCAATGGGTTGATGGCAGCAAAGGATTTTGATCTGTCTACATTGACATTCCATTCTCTAAACTCGCCATACTATGCTGACTTTGTTGCAGAAGTGGATAAGTCGGGCTTTATTCGAGTTAGTGTTGGACCATCTTCTTTGAGTAGTAATCTAAAGAAAAATGCTATTCTGAATGGAGTAGAGATCATGACGATACTTGATAGTAGGATAACTTCAGCTGCGTCGAAGAGGAAGAACACATGGCTCGTGGTGGGTTCAGTTGTTGGGAGCAGCCTTGTTTTGTGCTTAGCTGTGATTGCGGCTGTTTTGGTACTGAAATGCAATCGGAGAAAGGTAAAACCGAAGCCTGCAGAAAGTACCGGCTGGACACCACTGTGTGCACAAGGACCTGGCTCGTACAGTAGAATGACTGAACGAACTCACAGTGCTTCACCGGGAAATGGCTTGAAAATTCCTTTCGAGGAAATTCAGTTTGCTACAAATGATTTTGATAGGTCACTAGTTATTGGCTCAGGTGGGTTTGGTATGGTGTATAAAGGGGTTCTTAGTGACCAGACAAAGGTGGCTGTGAAGAGAGGCGTGCCGGGATCTAGACAGGGTCTTCCAGAATTCCACACTGAGATTTCTGTTCTTTCCCAAATTCGTCATCGCCATCTCGTATCATTGGTTGGATATTGTGAAGAACAAAATGAGATGATACTGGTTTACGAATACATGGAAAAAGGGCCACTGAAGAGGCATCTATACGGTACTTCCGGGTTTATACCGCTATCATGGAAACAAAGACTGGATATCTGTATCGGTGCAGCTCGAGGTCTTCATTATCTGCATACAGGTTTTGCTCAAGGAATCATACACCGAGATGTAAAATCCACCAACATCCTCCTCGACGAGAACTATGTTTCCAAAGTTGCTGACTTTGGTCTCTCACGGTCCGGCCCATGCCTAGATGAAACCCATGTGAGCACTGGAGTCAAAGGTAGTTTCGGCTATCTAGATCCCGAGTACTTCCGTAGACAACAACTTACTGATAAATCAGATGTATATTCCTTCGGGGTGGTGTTATTCGAGGTCCTTTGTGCAAGACCCGCAGTTGACCCCTTGCTTGCAAGGGAGCAAGTCAATCTAGCTGAGTGGGCGTTAGAATGGCAAAGGAAAGGCATGGTTGAGGAGATACTCGACCCCCACCTGAGGGGTCAAATAAAGGCGAGATCTTTAAAGAAATTTGGCGACACAGCCGAGAAATGCCTAGCGGACTACGGGGTTGATAGGCCTACAATGGGAGATGTTCTATGGAACCTGGAATACGCGTTGCAGCTACAAGAAAACGAAGATCAACCTGAAATAGACGAAAGCAGCGACAGTCACGTATCAGCAAGTAGGAGTGTCACGGTTGCTCCTAGCAATGCTAGAACCTGGGTTGATAGTAGCGACGGCAATCTGGACATATCGACAAGTCGGGTTTTCTCCCAGTTGATGACTAATGAGGGAAGATGATCATTCTGTAGTTCTGTATCGCAGTTGTTGCTTACCAGGATCATTTGTTCTGAATATGTTCATGAGGTTTGAGTGTTGTTTGTAAATTGTAACTCAACTGTGATTTACTTGCAGTAGGTACATATCTCGATGTTATTGGTGATGGAGAGCTGAACCCAAACTTGTGTTGTGGGCTGCTCGGGTTTGTAAAAGATGAGCATTATTGTTAGTAATTAATTAAAAATAATAACATTTCGGTGAAATTATATTCCCATTTGCATGACTTTTTCATTGGTTGTATTTTTTTGATTTAGATGATCTTCATTCTTTGATTATGTTTTTATTTATTTTGGTTCTTAATTTTTCCTCACCTTATATTTGGTTCTCTTTCAACATAACAGTTAAAAGTATGAAATTATGTAAAACAAATTACGTAGAGACAGCTAGTGCACAATACATGAACTAAAATCATATTCTAATAAAATATTTTCTAGAAAACTTGTTTCTTGTCATAACTAAAATTTTGTATACCAACAGTTCAAAGTTTTGTTAATTTAATTCACAAATTTTCTATATTTTTTTTTTTGCACTATCTTCAAGTAAAGTTTATGGAACACAAATTTTATTAGTATATTTTTATTATAATATTTTCTAGTTCACAGTGAGTGAAGTGAACCATTAGCTCAAAAAAATTATTTTATTAGTTCATACTTTATTGTATTTTTGGTTACTTAACTGTTTAAAAATTTTATAATAATATCAATTTTTATAATATTATTTCAAATTTTGTCTATCATTAATTCGAACATTGTATTTTGTTAGCTCAAACATTATGTTTTATTAGTATAAATATATATACGAGTAAAAAAGTGCCTAAAACATAAATATTAAATAGAGCAAAAAAAAAATACATAATCAATACTGGGTGAACAATACAATACCTTTTTTTTGGTGGGATGAACAATACAATACCTTACCCAAAGCTATGTGTCTATCATAAAAAACCTGAAGGTAAATTAATTTATGTTATGTGTCATGCTGGAAGTAATGTAATAAGATTTACGTCTTAATCAATTATTAATTTCACAAGAAATATAAGCCATTTTTAATCCAAATTAAAAAATAATTTTTTTCTCCACATTTATTAATTTCACAAAATCTCCATTTAAATAAAGTTATATTTCACTATATTGATTTTTAACTAATTTATGAAGTTAATATCTTCTGATTTTTCATTTTTACTTTTCGAACTACTCTAACAAAAAAAATGGTGGGAAGGAGAGTTAGTAATCTCTACCGTATCAAATCACGCTTTTTATTCAATCAAAAGTAGGTTAAGTAGTCGGCATCCGGGGGATAGGCCGACCCTTACATCAGCGCATTTTAAGATATTCAATATATCCTCAAGAGGGTTAATCAATACATGAAAATCAATGTTAGTATTAAAAGCAGGTTAGCTAGATAATCTATAACATAGTTTGTTGCACGGTAAATATGACGAGTTTGGATAATCCAATATCTTTGAATAAATACTTGACATCTATGTATCAAGCTGGCCAAAGGATGACAACGATGGATGTTCTTATTGAAAAACATAATTAGTTGTCAATCCGTGCCTAGGATCACACATCTAGCTCCCATGTCCCAAGAAATCTCAAGTCCTTGTACGATAACCCGAAGCTCTGCCATAGGAATTGTACACATACCTAGGTTGCAAAACCATGTTGTTATTCACCTCTATCATTTCTAATCAAACCCTCCGCCGTGGCAAAACCATTGCTTGTCACCTCACCATCCGTGTTGATCTTGATCTAGTTGTTCGGGGGCTTCGTCCAAGTAATCCTTCTGGTTGTAGTAGTTCTTTCGGGGCTTCGGTTCTCCCTGCTTCTCCAGGCTTTTATACAAGCAGTAGCTTTGTCGAGTATGATTTGAGTAGCGTTTCCTGGCCTTTGGTTATTTCTAAAAGCCATTTCGTTCCTCCATCTCCAAACATGCCAAATTGTTACTGCTAAAATACACTTTCACTCAATTAAGGGGTATAATTAACTTTAGCGAGAAGATTACCTCTAAAACAACAATAAAAGTTCATGTTGAAGAAGTTAGACAATCTCACTATAGCTTCCAACTATTCCCAAATGAGCTTCGTCTACGGACAATTCCTAAGCATGTGTTCAAGGGTTTCGTCTCCTCATCGCAAACCGGGCATTTCGCATCTCCCGTGAAGTGTTTCTACTTTCTAATGTACTTATACTTGAATATTGAGACCCAAAAAGCCAAATCTTCATTTAAAAATCTCCGGCTGAACTTACTTTGTTTAATACGGCCATGGAAATGAGGCTTATAGCCCTCCTTGTTGTTTTGGTTTACAAAGCTCAATCCAAGATATAGTGTGCAACTGTGCATCCTACGAGTATTCTCATTACCACCCCAAATGAAGGTTCTACAAATCTGATATATCTTGTCGCAGACCCCTTTAGGGAGTAGGATAATGGGCATGCAATAGACAAAGATTGAAGCAATGACAATTTTGTGAGGGTTATCCTACCGGCCATACTAGGGCATCGGCTTATCCACCCTGTCAGGCGTGCATTTATCTTGTCCAAAAGGGGCATGAGCAAATGTGTCGTCTCATTTCATTAGAGACATTAGGAGACACGAAAACTTTGGACTTTGATTTATTTATCTTTGGTCTTGTAACCCTGAAGAAAGCATCAATGATCCGTAGAACACATCTCAATTGTCTATTGCTCGCCTCATCAAATAAAGTAATGTCATCTCAATTGTCTATTAATCGACTTCCATTCCTTTGTTCTACTACTTGGTGAATGAGGTGACCGAACATCTCAACACAAAGAACAAAGATATAAGGAGAGATAAGATCTCCATGTATCATTTCAATCCAATTTTCTAGCAGTTCCACTTCAGAAAGTATTTTCAATAAAATCCCATCTAATTCGATCATCAGCTTTCTCTAGATCGAGTTTAAGTGTCATCAATTTATAACCCGTCTTTTTTCTGATCATAGAGTGAACCTCTTACATTAATACAATGTTATCTTGTATCAGTCTAAGAGGGATAAAGCTTCCTTGAGTCGGACCTATAAGATCACCAACAATACCTTGTAGTCTAAACTTCCATATGATCATAAGCAAAACATTACACAAAGAAATGAGTCTAAACTTCCAAATTCTTTTCAGTTTACCCACCTTTGCAATGAGACAAATGAGTTTAAGATTAAGCCTTTTACGGAGCTTTCCAAGGTCGAAGAATTTTTGTACTTCCAATCTAATTGAGTATCCCACGATTCTCCAACATTTATGGTAGAATATCAGTTGAAAAGCATCAAGTCCTGGAGCCTTGTATGCTCCTACAGACTACATTACTTTCCAGTTTTCACACATCCGGGTTTATTCTCAATAGTCAAGAAGGTTTGCGTATCTAGTGAGCAGCTCGTCGTGTCCTCAAACCCATCAAGGTTGTAGAGTTTCCTGAAGAACTCCACCGCGTGCTTCTCCAAGATGGAATTATCCTCTTCACATTCGTTGTTTACAGTAAGAGATTTTCAACCCTATTCCTCCTTCATTTGATTATTGTAGACACGTGGAAGTAAGCAATATTAATTACGATCTCACAAACATAGCCATTATTCTCTAGACTTTTGGAGCCAAAGTATCTCCTCATGCTCTAGAACAATCTTCATCTCATGTTGTAGGCGTCCATTATGATCTAACAAAGCTTGCGTCCCAGTAAAATCAGGGTTTTTTGGAGTTCCCCAATCTTATCTAGTAGCACTTGTTTCATGCGTTGGATATCCCCAAACACTTTGTGGTTCCAAGTTAGTAGTTGTAATCTGAGGGAAGCAAGAGAAGAACTTACCCCGAGATTTATCGCCCATATGTTCTCCACCATGGGATGAAAGTCTTTGTGGGTCATCCATGCAAATTCAAATCTTAATGGGCGTCTCTTATTGATCCCATTAACGTTCAGCTTAAATCTGAGTAATAGTGGGGCGTGATCGGAAGAGTAACGAGCAAGGTGTTGTGCTGAAGCATCCTCCCACAGTAATTTGGCCTCCCTATTCATGAACACTTTATCAATCCGTCTGGATATAACTCTATTGGTTGCTTTTCCACTATTCCAAGTGAACTCCGGACCCGTAAACCCCATATCAATCAATCCATGTGAAGAATTGATAGGTTGTAAAAATGTTGATTATTGAGCGTAGCTTCACCATGTTTAAATACAAGACAGTAGCAGAATCTAAACAGATCTAAACAGAAGATAAGAACAAAAAATAATGCTGAAAATAAACTAACAAATTATTCATATCTATCTACTTCTGTTACAGAAGATCCCGGAAAAGACTACTGACTTGGTAACACTCCCCCGCAAGCTTGTGGGTAGCTGGACGAAGCAACACCAAGCTTGGACAGCAGGTATTGAAACTGTTTGGCTGATAAAGCGTTGGTTAAAATGTCTGCTAACTGGTCTGTAGAGCGAACATATGCCGTTTGCAAATTACGAAGTTGCACTTGATCTCTAACTGTGTGGCAATTGATATCTATATGTTTTGTGCGCTCATTGAACACTGGGCTGGAAGCAATGTGCAAAGCTGACTGATTATCACAAAATAGGACCATAGGAAGTGTTTGTTGAACACCCACCGATTGCAACAGATTTCGTAGCCAAAGTAATTCACAAGTTGTGGCTGCCATAGCCCTGTATTCGGCCTCCGCACACGAGCGCGAGACTGTTACCTGCTTCTTTGTTTTCCAGGACACCGGTGATTTCCCAAGCAGTACGTAATACCCAGCTGTAGATCTCCTTGTGATCGGACAAGCAGCATAGTTTGAATCACAGTAAGCCCGCAGGCGAAGATCACTAGAAACCGAGAGCAATATACCTTGTGTGGGATTGCTCTTAAGATACCTGAGTACACGCAACGCAACAATCCAATGACTTTGACGAGGCTGCTGCATAAACTGAGCAAGCATGTGAACAATGTAGCAGATATCCGGCCTTGTAATCGTAAGATAGATCAACCGCCCAACTAGACGACGGTATTTATCAGAGTCGGTTAACAAGGGACTTGTGTCCATTTGTAAGTTGTGCGTAGTTGGTAGAGGGAAGTCTACTGGTTTACAACCAAGCAAGCCTGCTTCATCCAGAATGTCGAGCACATATTTGCACTGATTTAAAACCAAGCCGTCCGGTGTTCTTATCACTTCGATACCCAGAAAAAACAGTAAGGGGCCTAAGTCCTTCATATAAAAACACTTGTGTAAGTAATTCTTGAACCGTTCCACTGTAATAACATTGTTGCCTGTAACAATTAAATCATACACATATACAAGGACATGGATACATATATCATGTTTGTTATATGTAAACAAAGAATAGTCAGCATAAGATTGCACAAACCCATATGTCTTGAGAGCGGAAGAGAGCTTTGAGAACCAATTACGTGGTGCTTGACGTAAACCCTACAAAGATTTCCGAAGGAGGCTGACTTTGTTTAACGGAATTTTGTAACCGGGTGGAGGATTCATGTAAACTTCTTCATTGAGATCTCCGTGCAAAAAGGCGTTATGAACGTCTATTTGATGTAATGACCACCCTTTGACGACGGCAACCGAGAGAAACACTTTGAGAGTCACAAGTTTGGCCACCGGCGCATATGTCTCCTCAAAATCAACCCAATCTGTCTGTCTATAGCCCAGAATAACAAGCCTTGCTTTATATCGTTCAACCGTCCCCTAAGCGTTAAGTTTAGTTTTGAACACCCATTTGGTGCCAATTGGTATTCGATGTTGAGGACGATCCACAACGTCCCAAGTCTGATTACGAGTTAACGCATTCAACTCATCTTTAATGACTGCTTGCCATTTCGGATGTTGCATTGCTTCCTTGTAAGATTTCGGCTCAGCCTCTGCGTGTAAATTCCTCAGAGCAGATACAAACGCAGGAGATAGATTATTATAACCTAATAGATTAGCAATGGGATACAATGTACCTGAAGACGGAGCCGGAACGGGATTACCAAAAACATGATTGTATTGTTGTGCTGAGCGACATTCATAGTCTGTGAGGTGGGTTGGTCGTTTTGTGGTGCGGGTGGACCGACGAGCCGGTGTTGAAGGAATAGGCTGGATAGTGGAACGTATGGGGCTAGGGTTTTGTGTAGTGGGAGGAGGAGAGGGGGCTGCTATTGATATAGGAGGGGACTGTGGGACCGAGAGGGTTTCTAGTGGGATGTCATGGGTATATGGATTTGGGTAAATGGGTTTAGTTAAGGCTGGTTTTGTATCTTGAAAAGGAAATTTGTCTTCAAAAAATTTGGCATCCCGAGAGACAAAAATCTCTTTTGAATTTAGATCCATCATTCTCCATCCTTTTTGTGAATATGGGTAACCTAAAAACACACATTTTCTACTCCGCGGACTGAATTTGTCGTTTTGACGAGGGAGAATGGAACAATAAGCTAAACAACCGATAATACGGAGATGAGAAACTGAAGGTGGTTTACCATAGAGTATTTCATATGGTGTTTTATTTTGAAGAAGTGGTGTTGGAGTACGATTAATGAGATAGCAAGCTGCTAAGACACATTCCCCAATATGTTTTAGGTAGATGACCGTCAAACATTAACGCCCGTGCCACATTTAGGATATGGCGGTTTTTGTGCTCGACTTTACCGTTTTGTTGCGGTGTGTATGGACATGTGGTTTCAAGAAGGATTCCTTTTTGGGAAAGTAGGGGGTCGAAGAGAAAGAAATTCTTGTGCGTTGTCACTACGAAAATTTTTCATTGTATGAAATTGAGTGGTGGTTAGAGCACAAAAATTCTCAACAATTTTCCGTACCTCACTTTTGTGTTTTATTAGATACACCCACGTTGAACGAGAAAAATCATCAAGAATAGTGACAAAATACGAAGAACCAAATGTAGAATTTATTTTATATGGACCCCAAATATCCAGATGCACGAGTTCAAACAAAAAAGATGTAGTAGATGAACTAGGTGGAAAGGGAAGACGGGTTTGTTTTGCACGGAAACAAATATCACAAGGGTGATCAGAGTTATTTGCTGAAAGGGAATTAAGCGAAGAATGACCGAAACGCCGGTGGAGTAACTTGGTTTCATCGTGGATGGTGACAAGGAAAGGGGAAGGTGCTTGAGGAGAATCCATCCAACGCAACCAATACACTCCGTTTTGAGCTTCACCCGCTCCAATCACCGTCCTCAAAGTGCGGTCCTGTAACACACAAAGCTTATCAGTTAGGATGATAATAATGTTTAAATCTTTGGACAGTTGATTCAAAGACAGAATATGACAATCAAGGCATGGGACCCAAAGAACTCTTGGGAGGCGAAACTTGTTTGTTAATGTGACGGAACCAGCTTGAGTAGAACTAACTCGACTTCCGTTAGGAAGTTTGATATGTGTTGCTTTGACATTATAAAGAGTCGATAATAATGTCGAATCTCCTGGCATATGGAACGATGCGCCAGAGTCAAGGATCCATGGGAGAGTGGCTATACCTGAAACCGTGTCATGGGCGGCGTGAGCATGATATGTCTTAAACGAATCGAACAGATGTGTCCATTGTGCATCTATAAGACCTCCGATGGCTGCCCTATCAGACAAGGTCAGTATCGAGGACCCGCCAGTGTGCGTTGCATGGTTAGCATGGCCAGTAACCGCCATTGCCGCCTTTCCAGATGTAGAAGTATGAGCAGTTTGTTTTTGTTGATTGGTGGATTTGGAGTTGGACACACCCCGGCTATTGTTCCACCAATCCGGGTAGCCGATGATTTTGAAACATCCGGCCGTATCATGTCCAGGTCTGTTGTAATGATTGCAGAATAACTTACTCTTGTCTGGCTTTGGCGGAGAAGTGTGTGATGTGTGAGACGTGTTAAAGGCAACCGTATCTGCTCGTGGTTCACGGCTACACATAATTGTTTTCAAGCGTTCTTCCTGAACAACCATGGAGTAAACTTTGTTGATTTTAGGTAGTGGTTCTTGCGCCACTATAGCTGATCGAAGAGATGAAAAAGTCTCGTCATCGAGTCCGATCAGGAATTGATGGACTTCCTCTTCTTCCTGCTTCTTTAATTTGTTGCCGCAATTACAAGCGCAAGAGTAGATGATTGTCTGATTTGTATGGATTTCGTCCCACACTTTCTTCAAAAGCCCAAAATAAGAGGCAATGTTTTCGCCATCTTGATGGCAACGAGATAGCTCCGAACGAAGTTGCATAAGCTTTGGACCGTTAGCGACATCGAATCGAAGTTTGAAGTCGTCCCATAATGCTTTTGCGGTAGCAAAATAAGATACCGACTTACGAACAGTGGGTTCGATGGCAGTCATTGTCCATCCGACGAGCATCGAATTGACACTTACCCAATATGGGTATTCAGTGGATGTTGCTGCAGGTTCAGTAATTGTCCTAGTGATGAAGTCGAGTTTGCGTTTGGCAGAAAACGCATTCTTCATCGCAACACACCACTCCTGATAGTTTTCTGTATTGAGAAGAATTGAACAAATAGTGAGACCAGGATGGTCAAAAGGATGAAGGTAGTATTGTGATGCAGTAGTGATTGGGTCTGTTGCAGCCGCCATTGTGTTTGGTTGAGTTTTGGTTTTGGTTTTGTGGATCTATAAGCCTGATACCATGAAGAATTGATAGGCTGTAAAAATGTTGATTATTGAGCGTAGCTTCACCATGTTTAAATACAAGACAGTAGCAGAATCTAAACAGATCTAAACAGAAGATAAGAACAAAAAATAATGCTGAAAATAAACTAACAAATTATTCATATCTATCTACTTCTGTCACAGAAGATCCCGGAAAAGACTGCTGACTTGGTAACACCATGAGCACTCACAAGGTTACCGAAAGTATCAATATTTGTGGAGATCTTCAATGCCCCTTCTCTCTCATTTGTAGACAATATGCAATTTAAATTCCTCATCCAAGCTAACCGAAAATTCCTTCCTATTACTAACAGTAGGCGGTGCATAGATAACAACTAGGTGGAATTTATTATTCTCGGCAGCAACATTTGCATGGATGAATCGATTATCCATCTTGATGATAGTGATGTTATTTCTTTTTTTGTACCATAGTAGCCAAATGCCACATTTGAAACCCACAACTTCTATGATGCGGCTGGTTTATCTTCTAAGACTTCCATGTTTGTGATCCCATTGCCCTTAAGCGTGTGACCATTGTCCTCAACGTCCCTCCCGTCAGCCAAAGCTATATGGAAGTAGTATCCTTCATTGTCACCGTTGAAAATGGTAGGACCGGAGCAACCCTATACTTTCTGCTTTTTACTAAGGTTCCAGTTCAGATAAAATTATTCTGGAGAAATGGTCAATAACTTGGAGAAGTGACGGAGGTCAGCCGGCCACATAGTGTAGATCGGTTGATCGCTTCCTCAACTCAGAGCAAGTCTTTGTATTTCACACTCGGATCTCAACCAAATTTGTCTTGACCTCGACTTCGTTGACCGTAGGGAGAACCTTAGTGTGTTGAGGACATTCTTCCGTCTATAACTCCATTTTAGCTTTAGAAATGTTAGAATGTCTATAATATCATTAATGCACAAGTAGATCTCCACAACACAAATGAAAAAGGAAATACATCAATATACAAAACAAATGAAAATGATTTTAACATATTTATCAGCTTGAACCTGATTTCTTGCCCCATCTTCCAATAGTGTGCAGAAGTCAACCAATCGACATATAAATGTCCCTTTAACTGATCAAAAAGTGTGTGGTTGTGCACTTCACAAATAAAACCCAACGCCCATTATCAAAACCACTTTACAACCCTCAAATTCAAACAAACACCCACCTTTCTTCAATACGTGGATTCGGCTAGACGATGAATTAATATTATGGTTGATGGCTTTCTTCTTGTAAAACAAAACGTAACGAACCTAATTTTGTTTTCCCATTACCTATTTGTGGTTAATACTGTATTTTTGTACCTCCCAATAAAACGAGTCTAATCAACTATTCATAAAATAATCCATAAAGATGAAACATAATCAAAAAATTTGTACCAACCTCACATGGATAATTGGGTAGAGCTGAATTGTAAAAAAAATTAACATTTAAATTTATTTTAATCATTATACCCTATATCCTAGTTTGATTCTACATTCTACTAACACTATATACAATACATAAGGCTCTTCAATCATAAAATACCATAATTTTGTATTATACTAACACTACACATAATAATTATACCTTATATTCTAGTATGGATCGATATGATTCAATCACCAAATTCTATGTCTTCCTAGCACTATATGTAATACACTATCATTATAAGTATCTTGCAATCTTACTCGGAGACGTGGAAGAAACTTGTTCACAAATATGACCATTGTATTCCAATGCTTTGAGTTGAGCCAATAGCTAAGGGTTGATGCATGTACATCAAACTTGTTAATCAGGAGTGACCCACAAACCTACTTTACAAACTCGATTAACCATTCAAACCTTTGAGTGCTGTCCAGACATTCCCATCCATTCATTTCCTTCAATCATACAACCCTATAATAGGCACACAAATTTTGTACTTGAACACCCATTTATAAGCTTCTCTCTTTTAGCATGAATCAGATCAAAAACATATAAAACAATAAAAATGTGCATAGTCAAGTAATCAAAAAGCAATTGTTTTTCCTTCTATTAAATTAATATAAACATACTATACATTCATGGCAGGTTCATTCCCTTATCGGGGGGCCCTAATTTGGAAATAAAAATAACTGATGAAGAAGAAGCTAAGATTTTGCCCTACCATCTCTCTACAATGATGATTGCATTTTTCTCAATTTGTATCTTCTGAATTCTGAGGACAAGACCATCTCTCTCTTAGAGAGATAGGCACACCGCTTAACTCCTCACCCGAAAATTTGATAGAATGAATCCTCTTCGTCAATCTGAAAAAACTCACCGCTGCTACCAGAGGCCCTTAGAGTAGGCATTGGCCTTTGTTGACGTTCATCTTTCCGGCTTTTCTGGTTCCGCTTTTGTCAAATGTGGAAATCGGCTTTACGAGGATCACGGATGAGGCTTCACATTTCGATTTCCAGTGAGTGTTGGAGAATGGGAAGCTGCTGTATGAGAATAACACAAGAAATAATGATTTTAAGATATCCTATGTGTGCTATAATGTAATCAAATCACGCAAAACAGACACTATAATGTACATGATTTTTTTTTTTCGTTGGAATATGATGCCGAATTTTCAAAATATTGGACTACTACAAAAGTCAGTAGAGGTTTCGATCTTATAAAAGAGCATTATACAGACACTACTGGAACTCCATAAAATGTCATAGCTTTACCTCTTGATAGGAGCTTCACCACTAGGGCAACCTACTCCTTCAAGTGTTTTCTCGACTCTGTCATCTCGGACTTTTTTCTGCACTCAATCAAACACCAGCTGCTGAGCAATCACAAAAGCATTCAACAAATAGCCATACTTTATGACAGCGTAAAATCTAAGGGCCCGTTTGGTTCCAACTCCGGAAACGGAAACGGAAACAAAATGGAAACGAATTTAGTCCATATGTATAACATTATTCAATGAAATTTTATGAAATCATTCCTTGTGGTTTAATGCAAAATGCACTTGCTTCCCCATATTTAGTTTCCCTATAGGGTATCAAAAGCAATCAAACCCTACTCCAATTACTTCAAACTACAAGGAATGATTCCATAAACTTTCATGAACAAAGGTATACGTACGGACTAGATTCGTTTCCAATCTGTTTCCGATTCCGGAATTAAAACCAAACGGGCCCTAAGAGTGCTGAATAACTCGAAAATAAAACTAAACTGAATCCATGCTTCCACCATGGAATAAGATCTTAATTTGAAGGGTTATAGGTTTAATCACAATCACATGCAAGCTATGGAAAAATAACTTACTAGATGCTATGTGACATAATTATAAATAAACTTAAAACAAAAAAAATCCATGATAAAAACACAAACAGAGATGATGAAGAAGGCCAAATTAGCCTATATGTAATAGGAAACTCTGTTGAAAAACCGATTGAGGTGAACCATTCCTGACGGCCTAATCAATAAAAAGCAAAAAAAACTAACAGGAAAACTTTGCGATACTCTGTCACGAAGCAATGGCTGGCAATCTCAGGAGACCGTCGTCATGAAACACAGACTTGCTTCTAAAATAATCATTTACAACGGAGCTCTACAAGCAAAGATCCTTATGATGTATACAAGCAATATATACAAGTAGTAAACATAAGCAATGGTAGGCAATCTCAGGAGACCGTCATCAGGAAACGCAAAGACTTGCTTCTGCATTATTAACTACAATAATTATTAAGAACGCACCTCTATAAGCAAAGCTCCTTATAATGCATTTAAGCAATAGACAAAAGTAGTAAACCAGATTGATCCAATGTCATTTTGACTGAGACCTACTGGTCTATTATCATTTTACAGTTTGAAAAAGAAAAAGAACAACATAAAATCATGTGTTGAATCTCTGAGTAGAGCTGTTTCAGAATTCTACACAAATATATTACTGTCATGACATGAATTTAGATATCTAACATGTATAAATGAACAATTAAGTCTTATTTCCACAATACAAAAACACGCAATAGTCAATCTGTCTACTGTACCAATGAAGATATGAACATTCTTCTGTAGCCAAAGGTGGCTAAACTAGAACAATAATGATCAAATTCCGTTTCAAATGTTGTCAAACACAAGTTACACAATATAAACATTCATCAATTCCTTGTCTTGTTAAACCTTTTGATTTCTGGGGTTTGGAGATATTGTTAGAGAAGGAATAATACAGTGTTCCTAACTGCTGCAATTCCATGCTTCAATATACAGGAAGAAAAGAAAATTGCATAGGCCTACCAAAAATATAAACCGACATATCTACTTCACAGAGGGACACAATGTAGCAGCCCGTTAAGTGCATCATCTGCTGAACTGAATTTAGGTTCACAAACACCATAAGCTTCAACAGAGTACTGAATAACACATATGAAGCAAAGTAAGTACTGAATAACACATATGAAGCAGCATTATATATTCACCAGCTAGATATCAATCCATCATATAGATAGACGTGAGCTGTGTTTTCAACAATTAAAAACAACAAATTTGAGCAATGACAAGTCTCTCAGAAGTTCACAGTTGGTAGAGATAAAACTACCATTCTAAGAAGTTACCGGTTATATAAACACACATCAACTATCAGAGATTACATAAAATCATATTCCACAATTCACGCCCGGGTTCTCACGCTAAAAATATCACGAAATTCAAGCACCATCAGAGCAAAAAAGATCATAAATCTATTATATTTCATTTAGCAAGATTAAGTATAACGCGTCATCAAATCAAACAACTGAAAAGTAAAAGATAAAAGAAGCACAGCCCGCAAGCAACCGTTTAAGCTTTTGGAAATATATGGAAGACAGAAGCATATGCTAGTTTTATGAGATACTATATGCTCAGCCTTCAACGATCTTGAAAAAGAACCACCATTTACAAGCGCGTGAAAGATGAGCTCATATTGTTGATTTAAACCAGCACCAAGCTCACTACAATGATCTCGACCATAAAACGAAAGATTGAATTCCAAAACACCAAAGTAAGGCGACCCATAGGAGCTATAAATGAATGATCTTTCCAAAAATTTTTAACATGCAATAATGGTTGTCAAATGAGAAAGCACCATGATTTTCCAAAAACAGGATAATCTGCATGGATAGAGAACACCTGAACAAATTGGTCATTATGGATTGGCATCTAATAAACAGGGCGTGCTTCTTTTATAATAGATTTATGATCTTTTTTAGTTAGAGGTGAAAAGGCTTAGTTCATGAACATAAAATAATGGATGACTGATAAGGAAACAACCAATGGCAAGCATAACAAGAAACCATGCTTGATCCAGAAACCACGATACCCGTTCTAACTGCTGATTGAAGAGTATCCTTTGATATTTGAGCATGCAATAATAGAGTACAAACAAGAAAACGACATGGTTGTGACAGAAGCAGAACGGATGAAGCTCGAAAGTCCGTCACAAGTCGCAAATGAGGAATTCACATACAAAGAGAACACTCGCAATGTCAAACCACCATCAAAATAAAAGAAAAAGACAAGAGAGCATCAAATAATCACCAAGAACGCATAAAGAAAAGAAAGAGAAGTAATCTTACTTCCTTGATCAATGGCACTGCAGCATCTGAATCAGAAACCCTAGCAATCTTCTTCTTTTTCTTATCCCTCTTCTCCTCAGCATCACCATCTTCGTCGTCATCATCTTTCTCACTGGAATTAGGTATCTCCAACCTCCTCTTCCGCCTGACACTCATCAAGCCTGGCACTGCAGCATCTGAATCAGAAACCCTTGCAATCTTCTTCTTTTTCTTATCCCTCTTCTCTTCAGCATCACCATCTTCGTCGTCGTCATCTTTCTCACTGGAATTAGGCATCTCCAACTTCCTCTTCCGCCTGACACTCATCAAGCCCCTCGACTTCTCCTCCTTCTCTCGAACCTTCCACAAACTCTTACTCTTCTTTTTGCGAAACGCAAACATCTCAATTTTCCACCCCTGAATGCTGGAGTCTATAACAGTGACCTCACACTTTGAATAGCCCTTGAGCTCCACTGCTTCCTCCAATTCCGCATCAAGCCCCAATTCTCCGGGATCCTTACGATGCTGATTCAAACTATTATCTCCACTGGAAGCCAATCCATTGTTATTAAAATTACGATTATTAGCATTCCGTCTCCTCAAATCGTCGGAGGAGCCTCCATTGGAGCTCTTCTTTGACGAGCCAGTTGCGTCCCAGAACTTAGGGTTTTTCTGCTTACGGGAGCTCTTCCTCCTGTTACTCGCATGAATCGAGGTTCCCCCTCCTCCCATAGCGAACAGCTCGCATAGGATGTCGTTCATGCTCTCATCCCTCTCCGACCGGCCGTTTTGACCTCCTCTGGTGTCGTTGAGGGTACCAAGTGTTGAGGAGCTAGGAGGGTCGGTGGCGGAAGCTGAGTTAGGAGCGGCGAGGAAGTGGTCGAGGTCGGCGGTGGGCGGCGGGAAGCCTCTAGAGGAGCGGAGGCGGTCAAGCCAGTTGGCACCGGAGACGTTGGTGTCAGCAACAGAGAGTGGGACCACAGGACAAATCATTTTGCGTATCTGACAGAGAGAGATGAATAACAGTTTATGTTGAAGGAAGCATCTACCACAGAGGGTTATAACTCTTAAACTTCACAACAACAATAAACCAAATAAATCCAATTCATCAATCCTGTCAAAGCCCTTCACAATAATAAAAAAATATATATATACTTTTTGTATAATTTTAATAATAAAATAAATCTACCTTCTATCTAATTTTGTGAGTTTTGTATTCCATTTTTAAATTTTACAACAAACTAAAAACAAAACTCACAACTCAAGTTTAATAAATTATAAATATTAATTTACGATATTAGCACTCATAAATTAAGTTTAACCACGTTGATAATCAACGTAAAAACAGTTTGTCCACATTCACTTTCAATGTGAAAATGTTATATTTACATGGGCTCCCAAAGTGAAAATGTTATTGAGAGAATTAGATGGAATACATCCAATGATAAATTCTATTTGATAGATAACTCAAGCCTATAAATTATTAGGTAATAAGATCCCCGAACATCATATGTTGCTTGGAGAGCGAGTCTCTCCCTATTATAGGCGTCTTGAGCTTGCCGACACATCACATTAATTTGTTGTTGCAGTTGAGCAAGGGCAACAACACCATCAACAACAATCATTCCATCAAGATTAGCCATCTCAACAGTGTTGGGGTGATGGGTTAGGTTGAATTGAGTAAATAGATTTCCCGAAAGGTTAATAAGATTCCCGGATCTTGTACGTCTACACCGTAGGATTCTATTGAAGGAATTGTGTCATTTTACAATTATCGATTGGAGATGCTCCATATAATGTAGGTTGAGATGAATCCAAAGCTAATAAAGACTCCTCAAGGCTCCTTGAAGCTTGATCAACCACTAAGGCTCTTTCTGGCAAAATCACGGTCTGAATCACGGCCTCTAGAGAAACCCCGGGCGTGGAATCTAAGAAGCTAGCATGGTGGAGCACTACAGAGAGTTCCACGGGACAAACCACGGCCATGGTCCCCTGTGTCAGACCGTGATTCCTACAGCTCTTCAGCACACTTTCGTGTACTTCAAATTCAGCTCTTGCCTCCTCTTCCAATGCATCTAGGGCCTTGATTTCTTCATTAAAATCATGTTCATCTCCTTCCTCCATCAAACTTAAGCTAAGAACCTTCTCCAAGGGGTCCTTGATCAAGATCGAGATCACAACTTCTCTACATTCTTCTTGCTCGACAATGTTGAACACATCTTCATCAAGGGCTGGCCCCTTCATCATTGTGGATAATTTGAACTTGATATTCTCTTCTCCAATGTTGTTAGAGAGAATTCCATTTTTGCAATCCACCAAACATCCGGATGTGGCCAAGAAAGGTCTCCCCAAGATGATAGGAACCGGATAGTCCGCCAGGATGTCTAAAACAAGGAAATCTATGGGCACATAGAACTTTCCGAGTTGTACCGGTATGTCCTCCAAGATTCCAACCGGGTGGGTGATTGAACAGTCCGCCATGTAAAGGGTCATCTTGACTGGCTTTGGCTTCCCCAGCCCAACCTTGTTGCAAAGTGCAAGCGGTATGATGCTTACACTTGCTCCAAGATCACAAAGGGCTTCATACTTCACTTCTCCCACTCCAATTGGCACACAAAAGGATCCCGGATCTCTTAGCTTAGGATGCATCTCCTCCTTCATAGTTTGGATCAATTCCGAGGACCTCTTTGTCATCCTCACTTCTCCATACTCCTCTAACTTCCTCTTGTTGGAGAGTATTTCTTTCAAAAACTTACCATATGCCGGCATACCTAGAATAACATCCATGAACAAAATGTTAATATGCAATTTAGACATAAGTTCAAGGAATTTACCGAAGTGTTTGTCTAAACGAGCTCTTGCTCGTGATTTTGGGAATGGTAGTGGTGGCTTGTATGGAGGTGATGCCACATATGTTGGCTCATCATCCTTGCTCTTTCCTCCATCTTCTTCCAATGACTCTTCTTCTATCACCACTCGTTTTCCCTTATCATTTCCCTTAGGTGAGGGATCCTTCATGCTCATCCCACTCCTTGTTGTAATAGCCAACACTTGGCCTCTTGGGTTATCTTCGGTTCTTCTGGGAAGCTTTCCCGCATCTCTATGAGCTTCACCCGCCTTTTGGAACACTTGTGCTTCCAACACCTTTTGAGCCTTAGAAATGGAAGTCACCGTGCTCTCAAGACCACTCAACCTTCCAAGCAATTGCTCAAACATCATCCCGGTTCTATCCTTTGGAGGTTGAGTAAATCCGAGTGGAGGTTCTTGTGAAGCCTTAGGTGGTGGAGTTGCGCTTGTGGAAGCGGGAGGGTTCAAGGCTCCATTCGGGTTAGAATAGGAAAACCCGGGATGGTTGTGGTTAGGTCGGTAATTGTTGAAGTGCCGGTTGTTGTTGAAATTCCTTGGGCCTTGATAGTTGTTATAGTTTCCCCTTCCCATGTAGTTCACATCTTCCTCCTTGGAAGACAAGTTTGCTTGTACTTGCACTTGAGGGCTTGCTTGATTCTTCAAAGTTGTAGTACACAACTCCCTCAAAGACTTAAGCTCATTGTTGATTGCATCAAGCTTGAAATTACTCATGGTGACTTCACTCACCTCATATGCTCCCGCTTTTCTCCCTTCATTCTTCCTATGGGAGTACTTTTCAATCACCAAAGCTTGTTTCTCTACAAATTCCCAAGCTTCATCCACATTCTTTTCCATGAAAGTCCCACCGGAAAGAGATTGAAGCTTGAATTGACTATCTTTATCAAGTCCCTTGAAGTAGATCTCCAAAAGCTCTATTTTCGGTATACCATGGTGTGGACAATCTAGGAGAAGGTCTTTGAACCTTTCCCAAGACTTGAATAGGCTTTCTCTATCCTTCATTACAAAGGCATTGATCTTCCCTCTTAGCTCGGAAGTCTTAGAAGGTGGGAAGAACTTAGTCAAGAACTCGGTTGTCATTTCCTCCCAAGTACTCACATGCCCTAGTGGAATCGATTGGTACCAAGACAAGGCTTTATCCTTAAGTGAGAAGGAAAAAGCCCTAAGCTTATGGTTGTTGTTCTCCAACCTAGGCGGCCTTAGAGTCTCCATCAATATCTCGTAGTTCATCAAATGTTGATGAGGGGACTCTGCTTCCATCCCTCCAAATTGATTATGCCGCATCATTTGTAGCACTTGAAGGCGGAGCTCATAATCATGGGCTGTGGGATCTCCTAAGTTCACAACCCGAATACTAACGTCGGCTGCGGTTGTGGTGGAGGTGGAGGTTGTTGAGGATTAGGCTCTCTTCGCACAAGAACTTGCCTAATCTCTTCAATCTCCCTCCTAATTGCTTCTTGCCTCTCATTGGCAAGTCTCCTCTCATTCTCCAAGGCTTCATCCCTTAGCTTAATTTGCTCTAAAGCTTCATCTAACTCAGCTTGGAGATCTCTTCCAACCATCTCTTTTCCCTTCTTGATGCTCTTGGATCTAGCTTTAAGGGTTTTCTCCGGTTTGGGATCGAATGGAGCTAAATCCTTGCCACGAGATCTTCGCATACACCTAAAAAGTGAGAGATGTCCTGAAAATGCAAAGACACAAACCAAACAAGATCAAAAGCAACAAGAAAGACCTACACTATAAACAATCACTAAATAACTCAAGGTTGCGGCTCTTCCCCGACAACGGCGCCAAAAACTTGTTACGCTAAGATCGTGACACGCAAAAGTCTTAAATTTATAACTCGATATATTTTTCCTAACTCCTAGCGAACCCACAGTGTATGGGTCGTTTTGTAGTAAGGATAGTATTCCGAGGTCGAACACAAAGACTAACAAACAACTAAGCTAGCAAACACAAATAAACAAGCAAACACGAGATAGATAATCAAAGGGAGAGAAAAGGATTCTAGGGGTTAGAAATTCCGGTTATGGCATAGGACTCAAGCTAACTAGTCATTCTTTGGATTCAACTATAGTATGTTGGGAGCGGGTGTTTCTAGATTGGGATCAATCACCGGGTAGGTCTCATGATTCACTAGTCCGTTCCTAAGGTCTCATCACCGGGTAAGTCTCAAAGAGCCTAAGGATAGGAATTGTACACAAACCGGATTTCTATCTAGGGATCTAAACTCTCCTCACCGGGTAGGTCTCGGAAAGGCAAGTCCTAAACATAAATCCTAGCACACTCGGTGCAATAGCAGCTAGTGAGGCTCACTACTACCTAATGTTCATCATCTTCGGTATTAAGGGCAAGAATCACCGGGTAGGTCTCTTCTCACACTTAGTTGCTAACACTAGGTTACCCTAGGATAGATCTAGCTCAACAAACACTAGGGTTTCAACAATCTAACAACCTAACACTTAGATTTATCAATACAAGCAAGACAAGCAGAATCACGGTCAGTTCCTCGCTTCCACGGCCGTGGAACCTACTAGAACAGGCCGTGATTTGCAACAGAGGCTAGGTTCGAGCAAACAAATCATCCAAAGGTATGTTTAAGTCTATTCTATCATAGTCCAAGCCACAACCATCATTTCCTTACCCTAGAATCACATATATTTAGCCAACAACATGCATCTCAACAATCAAAATCATCAAGCATACAATCATGGAGTCCATATCAAGAGAATGAAATGAAAGAGAGATGAAGCAAATAGAACAAGAAAAAAAAGCTGAATAAATGTTAAAAGAGAGACTTACAACCCTTCAAAAGAAGGTTCGAATTGTTCTTACAACCCTAGAAAATGTTTCCAACAAACTTCACTCTAAAAACTATGAAACTCTAAGAATGGTGTGTTCTTCTCCTCTTCTCCAATGGAAGTCTTTCTCCTCCTCCAAGAGTATCTCCAATCCAAATCCAAATGAGAGAGTATGGGAGAGAATGTGTGTGAGGTGTGTAGTGTAGTGGATCCCCTTTAGAATCAGCGTGCAAGGGTACTTATAGCCTTCACCATTTGCAAGAGTCGGTTATGGAGATCGTGGGATAGCTGTCCCAACTGTGCAGAGGGAATCACGGCCTGTTTCCACGGCCGTGGATCTCCTAGTGGCCGTGATTCTTGTGTTTCAGCCTTCTTTTGATTGTTGAGCCATGAGTTGGTGCAAGGCATGCACTAACATGGTCCCATGTGTTCTCCTTTGCTCCTAACTTGCTTCCCAATGAGCTCGGATACGTGTCATCACGAGGAACGATCCTCGGATGTATCGATTAGGCTCTAAAAGTTCCCAAAATACCTACAAAACATGCAAAAGTCCGTGTAGACGTCTATCTCGACAAATATACAAGTATTGAATGTAAACGTCTCGAACTAATGCTAAACTACGCATGAATAGCGGGAAAAACTATCTAAATGGATGCCTAGACTAACGTCATAAATCGTGTTATCAGGAAGCCATGAAAGCTTACCAAGCTGGACTTCCAGAGATCAAACACAGCAACACCATCACCTCAAGTTGGCTCAACAAGGCACAACAACATCATCATCAACAATCCACAAGAAAAGCCAAGCACAACGCTCACAAAACTCACAAAACTCAAAGAAGATCAAAGATGATCCAAGGGAGAAGAGAGGAGACGAAATGTAGGCAAGAGAGATGAAGCAAGAACTGATAAACCCTCATCACAAGGAAAGAGATGAAGGTTATAAAGGGTAAAAAGAGTAAAGCACGGGTCAAAGGGTCAAAGAAGACGACTGCAGCACACAAAGCCGCAGGGGCGGACTTTGTGAGCCGCAGGGGCAGCCCAGGCAAACCGCAGGGGCGCCTACTGGGTCACATAGGGGCAATATAGGCTTAATTTGGGTCCTCATCTCAGTCTCTCAGCAACTCATTAACTAGGCTCTTACAGCAAGATCCGTTGTAGATGAAAGGATTGCCGCCATATCCTTGGATAGTTTTAGAGGTTATATACTTTTAGAGTTTTCGGATTTCAGTATTAGAATTGCCTTGTTGGAAAAGGATAAATTAGTGCGTTTTTTTTGGAAAGTGATGATTAACCTAGAAATTGCAAATCTCTAGAGATTGAATAAGTTATTGATCCAAGTTTTCTTGTATGATCAAGCAGTTGAGATCATATTCGGACAGACGTAAAAAGTGATATCGTTATCGGGACTTGACTTGATACGGGAAATGCCTTTGGGATTAGTTAGATGACATTCTATTTGTTGGTTGAATTGTACTTGTGGTGTGTGATTTTTGTGTTTAATAACTATAACTTGAGTTGGACGACCATATTGTTAATCTACCAAAGTGTATTTATAACGGGCGGTGGCATCACTACCAAGCTTTGACATGAGACTGGGAGGTTCTCTACGACTAGCCTAGACAAGTACATAGTGAGGTGCATCGGATCCAGTCATGTTGGTACACAAGGAAAGTGGTGAGGTTGGGGAGATCTTCATACCACACCATAAGTTGAATTAGAAGTGAATAACATAATGAAAGATAATAAATGGACTTCTATGTAAGCATGATGCGTGTTTTGTTTCTGTAATGACGTGTGTGTGTGCGCTACTGCAATTCTTTTGATATATTAGAACTTTTAGCTAACGGTTTATCCGATGTTGTAGATGCCTTGCAGGATAGAGTAGTTGCAGAGTGATCCGGACGGAGTGGTCAGTTGGGTTCTCATACTTTATAGGACGGGCTTTGGGTTTTCTTCATTTTCGTCTTTCATTTTCGCATTTGTCGCTTCGGATTGTCGTACATATGTTGTAATATCCAGAAATTTAATTTCCGTTTATTTTAGAGACAAACCGGAACTCGACCGGTTTAGACTTTTCCGTTATTATTCTCATTTTATGTGACACTAAGTTCTTCAACATTTTGTTATCTTTTTAGGCGAGGTTTCTAATTGCATAAAATATGCGGGATCGATCTACTTTTTCTTAACCATCAAAAGAGTTCAATTCTTTTAGATAGGACATCCGAGCCCATTAAGCATACCATCCGGGCCCAATAGAAGGACGATGGAGCCAGCCCATGCCTTGTGTGTTTTACATGCAACCTTCCACCCTCTTGTTTTTTTTACGTAAACCCTAGAACCCCTCCCCTCTTTCACGTTCTAACCCTAACCGCCTCCCTAGCTGGCCTTTCTGTCCGTCTCTCTCCCTTTCCTTTTTCTACCAGAACGCCAGGTGATAGAGCCTTGCTGGAGCAATCGACGGCGGCAATGGTCCTTCTCCATGCCTCTCCTGCTGCCTTGCCTTACCCGCCACACCCCTTTCCTCTCTTACCTGTCGTCGAAAGGCAATAACACTCTATTTCATCCTTTATACTTCATGTGAGACGCAACACCGTGGCTCTCCTCCCTTGCACCGATCGTCGCCATGCTACAACCTTCGCCAGACGTGGACGCTGCCGACAACAGAGGTTCCCTTGTGATCAATTGGTGATCAATAGCGGGCCTCCTCTCTCGGCAGGTTGGAATCCAACAACAGATCCCTGGTACGCCTGCGTCTTGAGGCAAGTCCGAACGGCTGTGGGTTTTCCTGTAGACCAGTAGAAGTAGAAGGATTTCACAATGCCATCTATCTCCCTTCCGGTAACAAGAGCTCGTTGTTGGAAGTCACAGGGACAATCAAGGTCGCCGACGGGCATACAAGCAGTCCTTCTCCACGCAAATCTTCTGCCTTCTTCCTCGTACTAGTGAGCTTGTCGAGTCACTCTTTTCAAAGTACTGGAAATATCTTGTGTTGTGCAGTCATGTTTGAACTTAAGTTTGGATATCTTAGAAACATAATTCACCGTTCAATTTTTAATATAATATAGATGGATATGTATACTGGGACGTATCAGAAGTGGAGACCAATCCAACGGTCGGATCTGGATCTATAGGAGCTAAAAGTCGACTGTTTGTGCAGTTTGGGAAATGACTCAATTTTGGCTAAGTATAGAATTCCTAGATTTTTGTATCCAACTTTGGAGAATTGCGTAGAATTTGTTGTTGGGTATTTTTGAAATTTCTTGCTTCTATAAGCAGAGTGCATCATGTAGAAGACCTAGATATTTTATTTGGGATTTTTATATTTTTATTCGGTTCTCATATCTTAAGTCAAAGTCGGACCTTAGCGACTTTTTTTGAAAGTCAAGAATGTAGTTAACTCTTCTAAATCTTTAGCAAACTTCCCTTTGAGAATTTTGAGTGTGGTTTTGAGTTCAAAAGAATAGTTTGGAACTTTGTTATAGAATTTTATAGAGTTTCGGGACCAGGGGTAAAATGGCCATTTACCCGTATAAGGGTATTTTGGTAATTTCTTTATGATCGATTATATATCTTAAAAGTTGGAAACTTCTAAGAAAGTGAGATACATTATTGATCCACTTGCCTTGTATAACAGGCTATGGAGTATTTTACGGTTGTTGAACGAATTGAGATTTAGACAGTCGAGATTGATTCAGGTAAGTCCTTTGGGCTTACTTAGCTAGCTTCTAGATATGAGTGTGAATAATGATAGTGGTGTTTTAATGATATGTTTATAGTTGTACTTTGTAGTAATTATCTACCGACATATACATTGGCTAAGAGTAACGGGTGGTGGCATTCTGCTCAGTTAGCCTGAAGGCGCTGGGGGTTTCTTTAGGGACTAGTCCACACTGGGTTTGTAGTGATGCTACCGGCAGAGGTAAGCTAGACCTACACCCAGTTGGATAAGGAACCGAGGTGAGAACTCTTAAGATTCTCGTGCCACAACTTTAAAACGGAATAAAGTGAATCACCTAAGCTATGTGATAATAACCGGATTGTGTGCCAGCATGATGAGTGTTTATGTTACCTTGGGTGTGTTTGTGCTATCTATATTCTACTTATATTTGGATTGTTAGCTAACGGTTTATCTGTGTTTTATAGATTTTGAGAGATTAACAGTTGCAGAGAGGTCCGGGACGGATGGTCAGCCGGGTCCACGTACTCATTAGATGGGGACGGGGAAGTCTTCCTTCCAGCATGCATGTTATATATATATATATATATATATATATAGGATTTTGTTCAGGTACGGTTCAATTAATGCGGTACGGCCGACACGTGTCCCGAAAAAAATTTCTTTTTTTTTTTTCCAAAAACGAATGAAAATTTGTTTGAACTACCATGTTATAATTTAAGCACTATTCTCCTATAAACTTTGAACTATTCCCATATAATCCATGAACTATTACTTTTTGATATATTTTATCAAATTATTCATAAATTAATCGTTTATATTTTATGAACTATTCAATTGTAACTCATGAACTATCATTTTATAAGTTATGCACTATCCTTTATAAATTTTGCACTTTGAACTATTCTATTATAATTCATGAACTATCCCATAATAAGTTTTGAACTATTACTTTCACTCCTTTATAAATTTTGCACTTTGAACTATTCTATTATAATTCATGAACTATCCTTTTATAAGTTATGAACTATTCCTTAATAAATTTTGAACTATTACTTTCACTCGTTTCTGAAAAAAAAAACAAATTTTTTTTCGGGACACGTGGCGGCCGCACGGCCATACCGGAATAATGTGCCTTACCTTAACAACACCCTATATATATATGTTTTATAAGGCTGTCACATGTGTACATTCATACAATAGAATATTATGTTTTTAAATTGTTTTAAATACATTTGTGTCTTGTTGTAAGATCTTAGTAAAGTTGTTGTTAAACCAAAGGTCGGGACCCATTGTGAGGTCCTAACCAGTAGCTCCCCGAGTTCTGAGAACTTGGGATGTTACATATGTAGTCCTCGGTTGTGAGTCTTTCTTTTCTGATCATGACATTATTGCATATTATTTATTCGGTTTCCCCTTTTTTATTTGTGTCTTGTTGTAAGATCCAGTGAAATCGTTATCAGGCTTGGGTCAGAACCTATTGTGAGGTCCTAACCCGTAGCACCACAATTTCTGAGAATTTAGGGTGTTACAATTCCGGTGACATTTTACTAAAATTTGTTCCAAATATCATGAACTAAATGTGTATAAAATTCTATTTTTATATATTTAAAGCAATGTTTTTACCATGGAATTTCAAAGAAATGGGAACAACATAACACAAAAGTGACGCCCCCTTAGGCAATACCTCTAATATAAAAGGACGTTTTATACCATGTGAAATAGAAAAATTTTCAAATTTTCGAAAGTTTGAACAACGTCAACCAAAAGATTGAAAAAAATGTATTACAAACTAAAATAGGGAACATACTCGCAAGCCTAAGTTGTTTTTCAAAAGGTAAGTAACCTTTCAACTACATTGATCAATGATTTTCAATTGATTATATATGTTTGTATGAGTTATAGTAGTTAATGGACTATTCCTTGCGAAATGTGAGAGTAAAGTTTGTTATCATCCTTTTCCAGTTGTTCTTCTTATTAATGGAAAAATTCGAGAGCCGAGACACTCACACCTTCATGTTGAGTTCGATATGAAAAATAGGCATTGTCTTAGGTACGTGACAATCGATGCGGCCAATACCCATCAATATATGTCAAGCCACGCCCCAGCCACGTGACAATCAAACGAAGTTCTTTCCCATATAGCTAGACATACATTCAATTGTGAAAATGTAAATTGAGATCGATCTTATATGTATGTTGTGGTGATGTGGATAAGTTAACTACTTTATTAATTGATTACTTATTATTCATTCTTCTACCCTGGAGTTGTCTGGTTTTGTTTCATGAAAAATACAATATTTCTCCCTTTTTATTACTATTTTACGTAGATTTTTGAGGAGGCCGGTCGATAAATGCCCTTAAGGCGATCAAGCATATTTAAGAATTTATCGTCTTCGCTTCGCTTTCACATGTATTTTGTTATTTATTTATTTTGGATCAATGATCGTGTTTTTGGTTGATCGATTCTATTAAGGTCAATCGGCCGTACTTGGTTTATGTTTATGTTCTCTTTGTTTGACAATTTGTTTATATTTAGTTTCTATTGTTTGTTTAGTTTCTTAATTAATTCGTCAAAGCAAGACATCGCCTTCCCTTTGTTCGATTCCGACTCCCTATACTACAGCAGGTCTTGTAATTTATTTGCGAGATTTGAGGCTCAAACTTCAGCGCTTATTGAAGAACCTCTTATCTAGACGAGTCAGAAATTGATGTCGAAGGAGAAAAATCATGTGATTTTATCAACTCACAAACGAAAGGGATGCAATAAGCCCTATCATCATACTCAAATTCCTTCAATAACACCAAGCATGGATAAGGTGCTTACCATAACTTTGGATGGATGAAGACAAGGAGATGTATCGGCTATATAGTTCTTGCATGATAATAAAATAGCAACCAAACATATTTTTATATCTTTTTCAATAATATGGGAACAAATATTATGCATAAAAGTTTATTACGAGCCAAAGCTTTTATTTTTGTAGCTATAATAATTTTTGGACCGCGAGCATCCTGCATGACCTAATTCATAGTTTTCAATATTTATGGTCAATTTCCATTGGTACCTACATAAATATTAAAACAAATATACATCACGGTTAATCCAAGATGATAGTAAAGCAATAGTATATGTTGTTCGTTAATAAACGTACTTGTTGAAGATGAATCATGAGAACAATCCTCACAATGTTGACCACCGCCTATGACCATTTGATTGGTACCTACGACTATAATTAAAACAATAACAAATTATTAGAATTTGTAGCTTAATTAACAAAATATCAAAATTTCATAGATAACAAGGTTATATTTTTATATGTAAACATACATGTACGTGTCGCAAAACCTTCGGCTACACTTGATGAACCATGAGCCCGTTTGCATCTTTTTACGCATCTGGTGCGTTCTCTAGGTGGAAGTGCACGACAAAGTTGGACACACCTCTTTAGATCGGATTCACCTATAGAATATATTCAAGGGTAACTAGGTAAATCATCAAATTGTACAAAACTCAATAATTAATAAATATACACAATAAAACCATGGATCGTAAGTCAATTTAGTAATTTGTGAAAACAAACAAAATATATGGAGAGCATGTCACCCGATTTATTGATAAACGTACTTTCCAAAGATAAAACTGGAGGACACCCCTCACGATGTTGGCCACCTTCTATGACCATTTGATTGGTACCTATGACTATAATCAAAACAATGATAAATCATAAGATTTAGTAACTTAATTAATAAAAAAAATATAATATGGCATGATAACGAGGTAATATGTTTAACGTAAACAAGCGTCTGAGTGCGACAAAACCTGTTGAGGCGGTAGACAAATCTTGAGTCCATTTGCATCTTGAATTACACATTTCGCGTAATCTTTCGGTTGGAAGTTCATTGCAAATCTGGTGACAGCTTCGTAAGTAGTGTTTACCTATCCAACCTACGTTATTGGTACCTATGTGAATTATCAAAATGTAAAGAACTCAATAATTAATAAAATAAACACGATGGTTCATAAATAAATTCATATATGAAAACTAACATAATATATAAGAAATGTTTCAATGAAACTTTAATTTATGGAGAAAAATGAGAAGGGTCGTGAGCCACTCATTTTTAACAACATATCTCGAATAGTTATTTTGTGTGCACGCTATGCCTCAAGCAAAATTGCACATCCTATAGGAAAAAAAACCTCAAAATTTTTGGATTATGGGTTTTTTAGAACGAATTTGAAAATTTCACAAATAATGATTAAAAAAACATAACCCTAAATAAGAGTCAAAGTGAATAGATAAGGATTTGAAAGCACGATTAAGAGTAAAAGTGTACAAAAGGTCAACTTTCTTGTGTATATATATATATATATATACACATACACGAAGAATATCATATGAGAACTTATCCTATGCTAAGAAGTTGAAACAACTAAGAAACATTTGACATAAAAAATGAAGGTCTTGATTTCGCCACATGTCATATATATATATATATATATATATATATATATATATATATATATATATATATATATATATATATATATATATATATATATATATATATATATATATATATAACACAAACACGAGAATATCATGTGAGAACTTTTCTTATGCTAAGAAGTTGAAACAACTAAGAGACATTTGACATAAAAAATGACGGTCTTGATTTTGCCACATGTCTACGTGGGGTTCTTAGGTGTAGGATTGTTCACCCTTCATGCACAATTTTACGATTTACTTTAAGGGTACATAGTTGTGCACCCTTCACGCACAATTGAGTGCTTTCCTTTAAGGGAGTACGATCGCGTAACTAACAATCACGTGTGAGACAAGTGGAGGAATCAACAGTGTTGATTATTTTTTGATCAAACGTCTCTTATAAGATTTTACTTCTTACCGTGAGAAAGTTCTAACTTGACTATATGTTTGTGTGTAGTTTGCACAATTAATGATATATAGTTCATTGCTAAATATACTTATGGGCGATGAATCTTGAGTACACCCCTCACAATGTTGACCTCCACCTATGAGCATGTCACTTGTACCTACATCTACAATAATAATAATAATATTAATAATAATAATAATAGTAAATAGTAATAATAGTTGTAGTAATAATAATAACTATTATTATAAAAATAATAATAATAAAAATAATAGTAATAATAATAATAAAGATAATAATAATAATAATAATAATAATAATAATAATAATAGTAATAAATCACAAATAAAATTTATGTTTATTGTATATCTTGAGCCACTTGCATCGTCAATGAAACTTTTTGTATGACCTAGGTGACAAATCACACGCATTTGGTGACAATTCTTTATAAGTGTTGTTTTACTTATCCAAACCCTTATCTGACTTATGTAAGTCATTAAAATTTAAAAAAGTGGATAATTAATATATAAGGTTTCACAACTTAATTAGGTAATTTGTTAGAAACACATGCTATATATATATATATATATAACATTGTTATATTTATATATATACATATATATGTAGGGTGCTATTCAGGTAAGACACATTATTTCGGTAGGGTCGTGCGGCTGAACGTAGAGAGGACACGAGTGTAAGTAATAGTTTAAAACTTATTAAGGGATAGTTCATAACTTATAAAAGGATAGTTCATGAATTATAATATAATAGTTCATAGTACAAAATTTATAAAGGATAGTGCATAACTTATAAAATGATAGTTCATGAATAGTTCATAGCATATAAACGTTTAATTTATAAATAATTTGATATAATATATTAAAAAGTAATAGTTCATGAATTATATGGGAATAGTTCAAAGTTTATAAGAGAATAGTGCAAAAAATTCAATCGTTTCAGGAAAAAAAATAATAAAAAAATTTTTTTGGACACGTGTCAACTCAATGTTCAGCCACGCCCCTACCCTAATAAATGAACCGTACCTGAACAGTTACCTATATATATATATATACACATATGTATATACATATATATGATGTATATATATATACACGCTCCTTTGTGTACGTAATCGATGAATAACTTGTAATAGTATAATAATATACACTCCTTTAATTACTCAACTCCTCACTTATATATGATGATGTAATATATGTCATAACTTTACATTTTACTTCGGATGATAAAAATCACAATGTATAGGAGCTTAAAATAATTACTTGAACCTTTTAAGCAAAACATGAGAATATTGTTTACGGTAGTGTGCATTTGAATTTGAATATTATTTTAATTAAAGATCATAATGATATCAAATACTAAAAGAAAAATAAAATAAACAATGAATAACTAAAAAATTTTATCAAATATAAATAATTAAAAATAATAATAATCTATCATACGTAAAATGGTCATTTGAGTCTACAATAAACTGTCCATGTCTAAGGAAAAATTTGTAGTGCACAATTAAACTTTAGGAACGCAAGTTAAAGGACATACTATAAGGACGGGAAATAAATAATCATTTTTAGCGATTCATAAAATGATTATATTTATAAAAAAATATCGTATAAGTGATGGTACTTAGGATTGAAATTGTAAAATTTCTCATAATTGTGATTGTTTGTTGCTCTTTTAATTCGGATAATTTTCAAAAATTATATACCATGACATGAATAGTTTAATAATATAATAATAGAGTAATAAAAAGGAGAATGAAAATTGTTACAAATAAAACAAGTAAAATAAGAAAATTGTAACGTTTGTACCTTTCGAAGTAGTCAAATGCACAGTCATAGATACGAAAGTCCAAAAAATTAGAAACACGGGGACTTGTAGTGTAGTCATAGATGAAAAGTTCTATTTGATATTTTGTTTTAAGTTGTTTGGTGTGCAATATTTTTTTTTTCTTGAAGGTTACTAATTTATATTATTGTGAATGTGGTTGTAGCATTATTATTTCTAGTTTATGTTGGATAAACTATCGTTATAATATAGAAAAAATCTCTTCCTACATAAAAGTAATATTTTTGTATAAGAAATGACTATATTCATGGTAGAGTTACATTGTACATGGACATTGTGAGTATTTTAAAATGTATAAGATATGCACCAATATTACAAATTAAAAAATAAATAAATGTTGTGTATGAGGTCTCTCAATAATTTAATGTTTACTTTTAAGGTATGAAATTTTATCATGTAAATGGAATTAGATTTCTTAAGGGAATGAATATGATTTATATTTAGTTTTTACCAAACTTGTCAATCAAGTCGTATAGGACGAGACGTAGAGATATATAATCTGATGACATTAGGTAGTCATAACGTTTTGCTAGAAGTTAACTATGACTTATGTATTTTATATGATAAAATATATTGTTTATATTATCGGATCCTACGAGGTCACACCCATTGGGTTGATGGACTAGATCGTTTAAGAAAGAAGATATAATATACCTATATATATTATAAACATTATATTCGATATAATATGAGAGTATATATTTATTAGATAATAAAATGTTATTTTCTAATGAAAAATAGTTAGAGATATTTTTATTTAAGAAACAATTGTATCCGCAAGCAATATAAAAGACAAGTTTTCTAACAGAAACATGGGCCACAAATTTACAGTCATAATTGAGACCTTTCATCTTTACCCATCAAGTTATAACTTTGTCTTAACTTGGAATAGATCGGAATTTAAGTCACAGAATTATGTTCCGAAATTAAAGTCCCGAATATAAAAAGTCCATTATTAAATAGTCGAAATATTTAATATGTCTTCAAAATGGACAAGCTCCGCTTGCCGAGTCCTTCTAGCCGGAAACACGGATGTCGTCGTCATCCAAGGATGTATCAATATATTTTCTAGATTATCTTTTAAAGTTATATTTCTTAGTTTACGTAAGAGATCTCCCCTATATAGCCTTAGGGGGGGGGGTATTGTTAGACAACTTAGTTGTTGTGAGATACTTGTGACTTCGCTCACGGGGTTTGCATGTTATCATTTCTATTCAAACAAAAGGAGAGTTTTTTGGTTGAAAAGTTGTGAGTCCTTGCTAGGTTGTTATTGTGTGTTAATCTTTTTGAATATTGGTGCTAATAGTAAAACTAGTCCCTCATTGTGCTTATCTTATCTAAAAGGTTTGTGTAAGGTTAGAGAAGGAAGAGCGAATGATAATTCTTTGTTTAGGGTTTGACACATAATTGGACAAGGTTCTTTGCAAGTCTTATGATGTGGGACCACCTTGATCGCATCTACACCTACATTACATGGAGCATTTACTAATCCAAGAGCAGGAGAAACTCAAGGAAAGGTCGCTTACAAGCTACAAACATGGGAAGGATCGATAGAGTGGAAGATTGCATGGAAGATGCAATATCTCGGCCAACACTCAGGTATCTCGGCCGAAATCACAACCGATATTTTGCCTCTAGCGCAAACTAGAAGATCCGGCCAAACATCTTTTCATTTTGGCAACTATCTTTTATATTTTATTTTCTTAAAGCTCTCAAATTATCTTAAGAAAGTTGTTAGTTTTTTTTATCCTATTTTTTTAGGATTATTTTTAGATTATCTTGAAAAGTTATCTTTCTTAGATTATCTTTTAAAGATATCTTTCCTAGTTTATATAAGAGAGCTCCCTTATAAATAGTCTTAGAGGGGGAGATTGTTAGATAGCTTAGTTGTGATTATTAAATTCCACATTATTGTGAGATACTTGTGACTTCGCTCACTAGGTTTGCCTTTCATCATTTCTATTTAATCAAAACGAGAGTCTTTTGGTTGAAATGTTGTGAGTCCTTGCTAGGTTGTTCTTGTGTGTTAATCTTTTTGAAGATTGGTGCTACTAGTCAAACTAGTCCCTCCTTGTGCTTGTCTTATCTAGAAGGCTTGTGTATGGTTAAAGAAGGAAGGGTGAAAGGTAATTCTTTATTTAAGGCTTTGACAAATAATTGATCAAGGTTCTTTGCAAGTCTTATAATTGTCCTATCTTCCTATATGTATCATTTATCATTCCATAGTATTATCTTCTTATCATTCCATATCACTCATTATTCCGCATTCTGAGTTTTTCATAAATCTCGGTCTTTTCTTCATTAAATCTCGCCCGAGATTTGCTTCTGTCGAGGACTCTCAATCTAGATCGGGAATTGCGGCTTCAACCCCGCATCAGTGTCCTCTATCACTAATGGTGACTCGAGGCGTCCCAAATCTTGGGAATATCGTTCTATTGAAGAATTTCACTACCACATTGACGTCAATTGTAGGAGAAGCAATAGCTTTCACCCATCTAGAAATGTAATCTACCGACAAAAGTATGTACTTGTTCACACAAGATGATGAGAATGATCCCATGAAATCCACTCCCCACACGTAAAAAATTTCTACTTCTTGGATGTTGTTTAGAGGCATCTCATTCCTCCTTGATATGTTTCCTGTTCTTTGACAAGCATCACAAGAAACAAATTTTTTTTACACATCTCTAAATAGGTTAGGCCAAAAGAAACCGGATTGAAGTACCTTATCACATGTCTTGTGGGAACTAGCATGTCCACCACAGGCAATGAATGACAATGTCTAATAATGCTTTCCACTTCATCTTCCGGGATGCATCTTATGAACATCCCATCCGGACCTCTCTTGAAAAGAAGAGGCTCATTCCTGTAGTAGCGTCGCACATTCTTAACGAACTTCTTCTTTTGTGTGTAGTACAGGCCTGGAGGTATTTTTTGACAAACCAAATAATTGACAATATTAACAAACCATGGTTCATTACCTTTTGAGATTTGCTGAAGGCAATCCTTGATATCATGAAGCTACTCATCCGGAAAGGAGTAATCTATAGGCATATCACCCTTCTCGCTTGCAATAGGAGGTAGCCGGCTAAGATGATATATCCGCCACCGAGTTTTCGGATCCTTTCTTATCCCGGATCTCTAAGTTGAACTCTTGTAGAAGGAGGATCCATCTAATGAGCCATGACTTTGCATCTTTGTTGGTGAGCAAATACCGGATTGATGTGTGGTCAGTGTAGACAATGACTTTCTTTCCCACAAGGTAAGAACGAAACTTCTCGAAAGCGTAGACCACCACTAATAACTCCTTTTCCGATGTAGCGTAGTTCAGTTGAGCTTCATCTAGCATCTTGCTAGCATAGTAGATGACATGAATGCGTTCATCCTTCTTCTGTCCATGTACAGCTCCTACGGGTACATCACTTGCATCGCACATGATCTCAAAAGGGAGACTCCAATCCAGAGGTTGAATAGTAGGTGCGGTTATCAAAACTTCTTTCAACCTGTAAAATGCATCTAAATATTCCTTTGATAACTCAAAAATCACATCTTTCATTAGTAGGTTAGTCAATGGTTTTGCAATCTTAGAAAAGTCCATGATAAATTCCTGTAGAAACCTGCATGTCCTAGAAAACTTCTTACCCCTTTTACCGAAGAAGGTGGAGGTAGCTTCTCAATATTCTCAATCTTTGCTCTTACCACTTCAATTCCTCAGTTGAAAATCAAGTGACCTAGAACAATGCATTCGCTAACCATAAAGTGACACTTCTCCCAATTTAAGACAAGATTAGTGTCTTCAAATCTTTGTAAAACTAGAGAAAGGTTAGCTAAGCAATCATCAAAAGAAGAATCATAGACAAAAAAATCATACGTAAAAACCTCCATGATATTCTCAATGTATTCGGAGAATATGACCATCATGCACCATTGGAATGTAGTTGGTGTGTTGTAAAATCCAAAAGGCATTCTCCTATAAGCAAACGTACCCCAAGGGCACGTAAAAGTAGTCTTCTCTTGATCATTAGGATGAATGGGGATTTGGAAGAATCCACTTTACCCATCCAAGTAGCAGAAGTGTGAGTGTTGTGCTAGTCTCTCAAGCATTTGATTGATGAAAGAAAGAGGGAAGTGATCCTTCCTTGTTGCTACGTTCAGTTTCTTGTAATCGATGCACATTCTCCATCTTGTAACTGTTCTAGTAGGAATCAACTCGCTTTTGTTTGTGACAACGGTCATTCCTCCTTTCTTGGGAACCACGTGAGTGGGACTCACCCATTTGCTATCAGAAATAGGAAAGATGATACCTGCATCAAGTAACTTAAGAATTTCCTTCTTCACAACCTCTTTCATGAACGGATTTAACCGTTGTTGAGGTTCACGTGAAGGTTTGTGATCATCTTCCATGAATCTTATGTAAAGAAGGTTTAATACTAACAAGATCATCAATAGTATAACCTAAAGCTTTCCTATATAATCTCAACTCACCACTCACCTTGCTGACTTCATCCTCACTAAGTCTAGCACTAACTACGACAAGATATGTAGAGTTAGGTCCAAGGAAAGTGTACCTTAAGTGTGAAGGAAGAGGCTTCAACTCCAAAGTAGGAGGACCTTTAATTGACGAATTCTACACTTCCGAAGCATCTCGGGATGCTTCCATGGATGTAGAAGGAGTAGGAGAATGTCTGGGAACACTTCTGAGCAACTTTGGAAAAGGTTCCGAAGTTTCAAAAATCGCGACCCCCTTAGGAAAATCTTGACCGAGATTTTGGTCGAAGTTGCTCTCGACATGGAAAATCTCGGGTGAATTAAGTAAAATCTCGGCCGAGATTTCTTGTACTTGAACGAAATTTTTGGCTTCACTCGTTCCATCCTTTAGCACTTCGGATCCAGCCCTGGGGTCTTACTCTAATGTTCTTAAAGCTCGGACTTCAGTATTGCAGTCCTCTTCTATTCCTTCTTCAACAATGCTCATACTTATGAATTTTTCAAACGGATCCTTGAGCAAAATAGAACTTACTAATTCCCTTGATTCTTCTTCATCATAGATGTTGAAAGTATCCTCTCCAAGGGTTGACCCTTTAAGCATAACAGCTAGTTTGAACTCAATATTCTCCTTACCAATGTTGAAGGAGAGTGTGGCATTCTTCCAATCCACCATGCAACCGAAAGTTGCAAGAAATGGTCTTCCAAGGATAATTGGAACTGGATGATTTGTAGGAATGTCTAACATACCAAAAACAATGGGAATATAGAACTTACCTAGTTGTACGGGAATGTCTTCAAGAATTCCCATTAGATGCGTTATTGATCTATCCGCCATGTAAAGTGTCATCTTGACGGATCTTGGCACTCCAAGTCAAATTTTCTCACATAATGCAAGCGGTATGATGCTCATGCTTGCTCTGAGGTCACATAAGGCTTCATAAGCCACCTTTCCAACACCAATAAGAACACAAAAGGATATGGGATCCCTTAGCTTTCGACATCTCTTCTTTCATTGTTTCGATGAGTTCGGATGACCTCTTGGTCTTCCTCACTTCTCCTACATCCTCTAATTTCCTCTTGTTAGAGATTCTTTTCTTCAAAAACTTTCCATACGCGGGCATACCTACGATGGCATCCATGAGCGGAATATTAATATGTAACTTACTCATGAGTTCAAGGAACTTACCAAAGTGATTGTCAAGGCGCGCTCTAGCGCGAGATTGTGGGAATGGAAGTGGTGGCTTGTATGTTGGAGGAGGTACATAAACTGGTTCTTTTTCTTTTTGCTTCTTGATGTCGGACCATCTTTGTTCGCTCCAAAAGGTGTGTACAAGCTTTAAAATTTATAACCCAAGAAGTATGCTTGAAAAATATGCGAACCCGCAGTGTACGGATCAATTGTAATAAAAGCAAGAATTCCAAGGGTCGAACACAGGGACTATGGTGAAACATAACACGGAATCAGGTTGTCAAATATGCTAATGACTACGAATTAAAGCAATCAAAGATGATATAAAGTCAGATAAGGGAATGAGCTTCTAGGGATTAAAGCATCTAGCTGTGGTTCCGACTCAAGATCTCAAAGGATAACGCAGACAAAGCTGAGGTTTGCAAAGGGAAGGTGTTTATAAGGTGGGAATAGATTACCGGCTAAGTCTCACTACTCACTATCTCAAACCAAATCTCTTATTACCGGATAAGTCTCAAGGTACTAAGGAAAGCAACTATAATCTCAAACCAACACACCACCTAAGGGAATATAATTAACCTTTACCGTGTAAGTCTCAGGCTAACTCACAAAGATGGGATGAAGGCACACTCAAACCCCAATAAAAGGATAAACCTTTATTACCTACACTCATGATCTTGGTTGAACAAACAAAGGAATCACCGGGTAAGTCTCATCCTAGGCTTGCACTGAACCAGGAAAGGTATAATAAGGATAGGATTTGACAAACTTAAACTCTTAACTCAGATAAGGTTCAGGAAAGGTTCACCTCGCTCAGTTATATTCCATCCCGGCCGAGATGTTCAATGACTGACCGAGGTGTTCTACGGTTGAGATAAAGGCTCGAGCTTTCAGGGTCTTGCTGGAATTAAGATCATTCTATCATCGTCTTTCCCACAACTTTCAGCCAATCACCCTAGAATCGCATAAGAAACTTAGCCAACAATCATCATGATAACAATAATCAAATTAATATGAAAGAAATCAATATTCGAACTAGAAAACCTTAAGAAAAAGGTCTCAATAACTGAATCAAACAATCAACAAACAAGCGTTCCTCAGTCACAAATCAGCAAAGACAACAAACCAAAAGTAATCTAAGAAGATCTTACAAAACTTCTTCAAAAGCCAACTTCAACTATGATTCCTTTCTTCCTTGAATTCAACCCTTCAATTTCCTTCAACTCTTCAAAAAATCCTCCAGAAAATCAGTGATCCGAAGATGGCTGAATTGTATAAAATCCAACCCTTTATATAGGAGAATTATCTTCCAAAGATAAGATATCTTAACAAGATAATTTCTTAGAAAATATATCCATATTATCCAAAATATATCAGCCAAATATAATATCTTCCTTCCAGAAATCCAGCAAAAAATATAAGATATCCTCCTTCCAAAAAATATCACCTCGGTCAGCTACAATATCACCTCGATCGAGGTGATATTGTAGCTGACCGAGGTGAATCTCAACTGAATGTGAAATCTCTCGAATCTGGTCCAAAATCAATCCTCTCAATCATTTCCATGCTTCCTGAGATCTTCTCAAAACTTCATAATGTAGCTCCAATGACTCCTTAGCTTCATTTAGGTCCAAAACGTGCTATTTTCCCTACAATTACAACGAAACTAGGTGTAGACCTCTATTCCCGCAAAGGTAGACAAAACAACAATATAATAAAAAAATATACATTCATGCATGCAGATTTATGAAGATAAAACGTCTAAACCAATCGAATAATATAGACTATATAATACATGCTATCAAAATACCCCATACTTGTCACTTGCTTGTCCCCAAGCAAGTTCCAAATCTTAGATACAAGATATAATGGATTATAAGTCAGAAAAATTAATGAAAAAGCATTTCAAAACATTTTTGTGGTGTGCTCCACTCATAGATCACTCTAAGAGAATGCTTCAGGGAAAATAAAATCAAAACATGATCAAAACATTTTATAAATATAAGAAAGTTGTTCATCTTTGCATAAAATCGTAGAATGTATAATAAATCATATGTATCGAAATCAAGCATGTATAATCCAGTTTAAACCACCAAGTCAATCAACAATCTCGAGGTCTCAAGGGCTTCCAAAAGAGGTCAAGAAACGTGTCAAGGTGGGATGTATATTGTTAGCATGAAATATTGTGATATTTTAGGCACGTTTTCTAAGTATATTTCATCTATATTGGTATTCATTGATAAAGCATGGAAGAAATTGTGAGTTAGTTTATCTATTTTGTCGATATAGAGGTGTACATAAGCTTTGTGTTGATTGTAGGCAATTAAAAGCTAAAACCGGACGAATCAAGGGACAATGGAGATAGATTGAGCATGTCCAAGGATTGAGGACATCATTAGGAGCTAAGGAAGATGTTAGGATGAAGAATGACACAAGACTAAGGAGAATTGCGAGCTACATGTGTTCCACGCTCTAAAATACGGCCGTACTAGGATCCACGCTCTAAACCACGGCCCTGGAACCTTGGCAACACAAGCGTGGAGCATTCCAGCAAGTTACACGGTCGTGGAAGTTATGACAAACCATGATGAGTTTCCACGCTCTAAACCACGCTCTAAACCACGGGCGTGGAATCTTGGGAAACCGTGATTCTGACGATCTTTTAACGTACACTTTGAAGCCACAATCTTTTACGCAATGGGCTGGGCTCATATTTTATCTTGCCCTATAAAAGGACGGAAGAAGATTCCGTCACCTTCGCTTAGACCTCCGTGGAGAGATTGCGCTTTGCCCTATTGAGATTTCCGAATTGACGGAAAGGTTTACGGAAAGAGTGAAGATTTGGAAGATTGTTCGTACGGAGATTGCATCTTTGTCCTTAGGTTTGATTAGAAGACGGATTGACATCCCGTTCTTCGTTCTTATCAAGGATTGTGATTGTTTGTGTTATTCTGAACCTACTTACATCATTGTTCTTGATTTGTGGATTTGAGATTGATTTGAGATTTATTCAAGGTTTTCGAAGGTTTTCATCTTTCATTCTTTAAATCTTGAATTTGATAACAATATGATTGTTGTTGGCTAAAACCCTTTAGAAATTCTAAGGTGAAGGGTTGATAGTTGTGGCTTAGATGATGATAGATCGATCGTAAACAGATTGGATCGTGAGAGTTAGAGAGAATCGCCGACGAACCTAATCCACGGTCTGTTCTTGAGCTTCCACGGCCGTGGAACTCAAGAACTACCCGTAATTTTGTGTCAGTTACGAACCTTGCTTTTACTTTAATCCAAAGTTAAAGATTTGCTTTAACTTAGTCTTGGCTTGCCTTTTCTAGGTGGTAGTGAAGCCTCAACAACCTCTACCTCGATTTCGAGTGTCACAACCTTAATCGGTTTAGTTAGTCTTGATCCTTGGATTACAAGTTTGGGTATTTGACATTAATTCTTACATTTAGAACCTTTCTATACTGAAGCCTCAACAACCTTTATAGAGAGTGTCTTTAGGTGGGTCATATAAGGTTTTTGGAACTTCACCGTACAATTACTTTACATTCGTATACCTTTGCAAACCTCAACTCTGTCCTTATATCTTTAGTATATCTTGAATCGATTGCCACAGCTGGATTCCTGGATCTTTAGGATTGTTGTTTTCCCAATATTTACAAAAGCTCATACATTTACTCGCTTGACAATTCTATAATTGGATTTAACCCCCCAAATCCCTGTGTTTGATACTCTGGAATTCTTGCTTAACTATATCGATCCGTACACTGCGGGTTCGCTTGCTTGATTTCTAGTTTTATAAATTTAAGACTTATTTGCACGCACGCTAAGTGGCGAACATATATATGGTATGTGGTGCTAGAATCCGGGATTAGGATCTTACTTCACTTTCTTTGAATCAAAAATCTTTCACCAATAAGCTTTGTTTATTTTAATTTACTTTTTGGGATGCATGGACAGAGGTGCACAATAACCGAAGTCTAGAAGATCAGCAATCATCAATTTCTTGAGCGCCTCAAACCCTTAATGCACATATCATGACCCGTTAGGAATATCGTTCAATCCGACTTTGGCAAGACACAAATACCTGGCCATGTGAATGGTGTCGAGTTACTCATCATCATGATTGACTTCCCCAAACCTATTTGTTTCTTTCTAACACTTTCAACCAACATCTCAACTTCACTTTCACTTGCTTTTCTTTGCTTGCTTCCAAATTCCCGGATAGGTAAAGAGAGGCAAATATGTATATGAGGGGCTAAAGCATGATCAAGAAGAAAAGAGAAGAGAATGAATTGCCTTAATCATCCCAGGAAGAATGTGATAGAACTCATCATGTGGTGTCAACCTTCAAATCCAACATAATTTTGATAAAAAAAAAGTATTAAACATGCTAAAACTTTAAACAAAGCATTTTGCAACTTAAACATATCATTAAACCTTTCGAGCATATAAAGATTTTAAAACCAATCTGCAAACAAAATCATCATTGAGAAAATATCCAGAGAAGAAGCACAAAACGTTTCAAAAAACTCTCAGTTTAAGAACCCACCTCGGTCGAGGTGTTCTGACGTCATCCGAGGTGGTCAATCTCGATCGGTCATGAACATCCCGATCGAGGTCATAAAAAAAATTTTCAAACCAGTTTTCGACGTTTTTCTCAAACAGAAACCTGTATGTATGCATGTAATGACAGATAAGCACATAGAGCCAAATAAGATCATAATCAAAGATCAAGAGAGTCATACAAGTCATACAAATACCCCATACTTGGGACACATTGTCCCAATGGGTCAAATATAAGTCAAAAGAACAGAATACTCACCGGACATAATTGAACTGCATAAAGAAACAAGAAACAGCTCCTAGATAAGACCATCTCGGTTGGCGAAGAACATCTCGGTCGAGGTCCTGTGAATGCAGCCGAGATGTGTCTCAGTCAAGCTCCGTCCTCTCAATTTCTCGAACTTTTGTTCTTCCAGCGTAGCTCCTGAGGTGTAATCCTTCCTTAGAAAGTATCTGGTTTCTGTCTAGAGGACGCCAAAAACAAAGCAAAGCAAGCTATCTAAAACTAAGCTAGAAAAGGGAAAAGAAAGCAATACCTTGGGTTGCCTCCCAAGAAGCACTTGATTTAAGGTCGCTAGCTGGACCGTACATCATCCTTAAACATGCTGGAAGGTGTCCTCACCCCATACTTCACCTTCATCATGGGGTGAAACAAAGAAATTTATCCAACGTTCCAACAAGTGCAAGTGCTCATCGGGAAATGAATCATCTGTGGGTAGGTCGTCTTTCTCGAGCAAGGAGGGAGGTAGCCGGCTGAGGTGATCCGCGACAGAATTCTAGGATCCCTTCTTATCGCGAATCTCTAAGTCAAACTCTTGAAGCAAGAGAATCCAACGAATAAGACGCGGCTTTGCATCTTTCTTAGCAAGCAAGTAACGGATGGCTGCATGGTCGGTGTAAACAATAACTTTCGCTCCCACTAGGTAAGAACGAAACTTCTCAAAAGCATATACAACCACCAAGAGCTCTTTTTCGGTGGTGGCGTAGTTTAGTTGAGCTTCATCTAGCGTCTTCCTAGCGTAGTAAATGACGTTGGTCCGGTCATCCTTCTTCTGTCCAACTACCGCTCCTACGGTCACATCGCTAGCATCACACATGATCTCAAAGGGTAAGGTCGAATCGGGAGGTTGAATGATGGGAGCGGTGATCAAAGCTTCCTTTATCCTGTAAAAAGCATCAAGGCATTCCTGGAAAAACTCAAAAACAACATCCTTATTCAAAAGATTAGTGAGTGGTTTAGATATTTTTGAGAAATCCTTGATGAACCTCTTGTAGAAACCTGCATGCCCGAAAAAACTCCACACACCCTTAACAGAACAAGGAGGAGGAAGTTTCTCAATAGTTTCGGTCTTAGCTCGATCGACTTCAATACCTCGGTTGGAAACGAGGTGTCCTAGAACAATTCCTTCGCTAACAATAAAGTGACACTTCTCCCAACTTAGAACAAGATTAGTGTCTTTACAACGTTGTAGCACTAGAGAAATGTTAGCTAAACAATCATCAAAAGAGGAACCATATACCAAAAAGTCATCCATGAATACCTCCATGATCTCCTCAATGTACTCGGAAAAGATAGCCATCATACAACGTTGAAAGTAGCGGGTGCATTACACAATCCGAATGGCATCCTCCTATAAGCGAATGTCCCCCATGGACAAGTAAAAGTAGTCTTATCTTGATCATCCGGATGGACAGGAATCTGAAAGAAGCCACTATAACCATCTAGATAGCAAAAATGGGAGTGTTGAGCTAACCGTTCAAGCATTTGGTCGATGAAGGGAAGCGGAAAATGGTCCTTCCGAGTGGCCACGTTCAGCTTCCTATAATCGATACACATCCTCCAGCCCGTAATGGTCCTAGTCGGAATCAACTTGTTGTTCTTATTCGTCACAACGGTCATCCCTCCTTTGTTCGGAACTACATGCACCGGGCTCACCCACTTGCTATCCGATATGGGAAATATGATACCTACATCCAATAACTTAAGAATCTCCTTCTTCACAACCTCTCTCATGATCGAATTTAACCATCTTTGAGGTTCCCGTGAAGTCTTATGATCGTCTTCCATTAGTATCTTATGCATGCAAAAAGAAGGTTTAATACCAAAAAGGTCATCAAAAGTATAGCCTACAGTCTTTCGATGTTTCCCCCGCAATGGCGCCAAAAACTTGTTCGCTCCAAAAGGTGTGTACAAGCTTTAAAACTTATAACCCAAGAAGTATGCTTGAACAATATGCGAACGCGCAGTGTACGGATCAATTGTAATAAAAGCAAGAATTTCAAGGGTCGAACACAGGGACTATGGTGAAACAAAGCACGGAATCAGGTTGTCAAATATGCTAATGACTACGAATTAAAGCAATCAAAGATGATATAAAGTCAGATAAGGGAATGAGTTTCTAGGGATTAAAGCATCTAGTTGTGGTTCCGACTCAAGATCTCAAAGGATAACGCGGACAAAGCTGAGGTTTGCAAAGGGAAGGTGTTTCTAAGGTGGGAATAGATTACCCGGTAAGTCTCACTGCTCACTATCCCAAACCAAAGCTCCTATTACCGGATAAGTCTCAAGGTACTAAGGAAAAGGAAATATAATCTCAAACCAACACACCACCCAAGAGAATATAATTAACCTTTACCGGGTAAGTCTCAGGCTAACTCACAAAGATGGGATGAAGGCACACTCAAACCCCATTAAAGGATAAACCTTTATTACCTACACTCATGATCTTGGTTAAACAAACAAAGGAATTACCGGGTATGTCTCATCTTAGGCTTGCACTGAACCAGGAAAGGTATAATAAGGATAGGATTTGACAAACTTAAACTCTTAACTCAGATAAGGTTCAGGAAAGGTTCACCTCGCTCAGTTATATTCCATCCCGGCCGAGATGTTCAATGACTGACCGAGGTGTTCTACGATTGAGATAAAGGATTGAGCTTTCAAGGTCCTGCTGGGATTAAGATCATTCTATCATCGTCTTTCCCACAACTTTCAGCCAATCACCCTAGAATCGCATAAGAAACTTAGCCAACAATCATCATGATAACAATAATCAAATTAATATGAAAGGAATCAATATTCGAACAAGAAAACCTTAAGAAAAAGGTCTCAATAACTTAATCAAACAATCAACAAACAAGCGTTTCTCAGTCACAAATCAGCAAAGACAACAAACCAAAAGTAATCTAAGAAGATCTTACAAAACTTCTTCAAAAGTCAACTTCAACTATGATTCCTTTCTTCCTTGAACTTCAATCCTTTAATTTCCTTCAACTCTTCAGAAAATCCTCCAGAAAATCAGTGATCCGAAGATGGCTGAATTGTATAAAATCCAACCCTTTATATAGGAGAATTATCTAACAAAGATAAGATATCTTAAAAAGACAATTTCCTAGAAAATATATCCATATTTTCCAAAATATATCAGCCAAATATAATATCTTCCTTCCAGAAATCCAGTAAAAAATATAAGATATCCTCCTTCCAAAAATAAAAGATCTCAGCCAAAAATAAAGATCTCGCCGGCAACAAGGTGTTCGTCTCGGTCGGGACGCTCCTCAAGATCACCTCGGTCGACGTGATATTATAGCTGACCGAGGTGAATCTCAACTGAATGTGAAATCTCTCGAATCTGGTCCAAAATCAATCCTCTCAATCATTTCCATGCTTCTTGAGATCTTCTCAAAACTTCATAATGTAGCTCCAATGACTTCTTAGCTTCCTTAGCTTCATTTAGGTCCAAAACGTGCCATTTTCCCTACAATTACAACGAAACTAGGTGTAGATCTCGATTCCTACAAAGGTAGACAAAACAACAATATAATCAAAAAATATACATCCATACATGCAGATTTATGAAGATAAAACGTCTAAACCAATCCAAAAATATAGACTATAATACATGTTATCAAAATACCCCATACTTGTCTCTTGCTTTTCCCCAAGAAAGTTTCAAATCTTGGATACAAGATAGAATGGATTATAAGTCAGAAAAATCAATGAAAAAGCATTTCAAAACATTTTTGTGGTGTGCTCCACTCATAGATCACTCTAAGAGAATGCTTCAGGGAAAATAAAATCAAAACATGATCAAAACATTTTATAAATATAAGAAAGTTGTTCATCTTTGCATAAAATCATAGAATGCATAATAAATCATATTTATCGAAATTAATCATGTATAATTCAGTTTAAACCACCAAGTCAATCAACAATCTCGATGTCTTAAGGGCTTCCAAAAGAGGTCAAGAAACGTGTCAGGGTGGGATGTATATAGGGTATGTGGTGCTAGAATCCGGGATTAGGATCTTACTTCACTTTCTTTGAATCAAACATCTTTCACCAATAAGCTTTGCTTATTTTAATTTACTTTTTGGGATGCATGGACAGAGGTGCACAATAACCGAAGCCTAGGAGATCAGCAATCATCAATTTCTCGAGAGCCTCAAACCCTTAATGCACATATCATGACCCGTTAGGAATATCGTTTAATCCGACTTTGGCAAGACACAAACACCCGGCTATGTGAATGGTGTCGAGTTACTCATCATCATGATTGACTTCCCCAAACCTATTTGTTTCTTTCTAACACTTTGAACCAACATCTCAACTTCACTTTCACTTGCTTTTCTTTGCTTGCTTACAAATTCCCGGATAGGTAAAGGGAGGCAAATATGTATATGAGGGGCTAAAGCATGATCAAGAAGAAGAGAGAAGAGAATGAATTGCCTTAATCATCATAGGAAGAATGTGATAAAACTCATCATGTGGTGTCAACCTTCAAATCCAACATAATTTTGATAAAAAAAAAACAAAGTATTAAACATGCTAAAACTTTAAACAAAGCATTTTGCAACTTAAACATATCATTAAACCTTTCGAGCATATAAAGATTTCAAAACCAATCTGCAAACAGAATCATCATTGAGGTCATATCCATAGAAGAAGCACAAAACGTGTCGAAAAACTCTCAGTTAAGAACCCACATCGGTCGAGGTGTTCTGACGTTATCCGAGGCGGTCAATCTCGATTGGCTATGAACATCCCTGATAGCATGTATTATAGTCTATATTTTGGGATTGGTTTAGACGTTTTATCTTTAATTATCTGCATGTATGGATGTATATTATGTGATTATATTGTTGTTTCATCTACCTTTATGGGAATCGTAGGTAAAATGGCACGTTTTGCATCGAAATGGAGCTAAGGAGTCATTAGAGCTACATTTTGGAGCTTAAGGAAGAACTCAGGAAGCATGGAAATGAAGAAGAAGATTAACTTTGGACCAGATTTGAGAGATTTCACATTCAGTTGAGATTCACCTCGGTTAGATATAGTGTCATCTCGATCCAGGTGATCTTGAGGAGCGCCCCGACCGAGGCAAACACCCTGCTGTCGGCGAGATCCATATTTTTTGCTGAGATCTTTTATTTTTGGAAAGAAGATATCTTATATTTTTGGGCTGGATTTCTGGAAGGAAGATATTATTTTTGGGAGATCTATTTTAGAGATATAGATATATTTTCTAAGAAATTATCTTTTTAAGATATTATTATCTTTGGAAGATAATTCTCCTATATAAAGGGTTGGATTTTTCACAATTCAGCCATCTTCTACACACCTTTGGATCCAGATTTTTGGAGTATTTTCTGGAAGCTTTGAAGGAAGGATTGAAGATCAAGGAAGGAAGGATTCAAAGTTTGGAATTAGCTTTTGAGGGAGTTTGTAAGACTTTCTTAGATTCCCTTTTGGTTTGTTGTCTTAGCTGATTTGTGATTTAGGGAACGATGATTTGTCGTTATTTGATTCAGTTATTGAGACCTTTTTCTTAAGGTTTTCTTGTTCGAATATTGATTTCCTTTCCATCTATTTAATTATTGTTATCATGATGATTGTTGCTTAACTTTCTTATGCGATTCTAGGGTGATTAGCTGAAAGTTGTGGAGAAGACGATGATAGAATGATCTTAATCCCAGCAGGACCCTGAAAGCTCGAGTCTTTAACCTTAGCCTTAGAACACCTCGGTCAACTGCGGAACATCTCGATCGAGATGGTACATAAACTGAACGAGGTGAACCTTTCCTGAACCTATTTTGAGTTAAGAGTTTCAGTTTGCCAAATCCTATCCTTATTACACCTTTCCTGGTTCAATGAAAGCCTAGGATGAGACTTACCCGGTGATTCCTTTGCTTGTTTACCTAAGATCATGAGTGTAGGTAATAAAGGTTTAGCCTTTATTGGGTTTAAGTGTGCCTTCATTCCATCTTTGTGAGTTAGCCTAAGACTTACCCGGTAAAGGTTGATTCTATTCCCTTAGGCGGAGTGTTGGTTTGAGATTATAATTCCTTTCCATAGTACCTTGAGACTTACCCGGTAATAGGAGCTTTGGTTTGGGATAGTGAGTAGTGAGACTTACCCAGTAATCTATTCTCATCTTAGAAACACCTTCCCTTTGCAAACCTCATCTTTGTCCGCGTTATCCTTTGAGATCTTGAGTCGGAACCACAACTAGATGCTTTAATCCCTAGAATCCGCATTTCCCCTTACTTGACTTTTATATCATCTTTGATTGCTTTAATTGCTTTTGGTTAATTGCAATATTTGACAACCGATTTTGTGCTTTGTTTCACCTAAGTCCCTGTGATCGACCCTTGTAATTCTTGCTTTTTATTACAATTGACCCGTACACTGCGGGTTCGCATATTTGTTCACGCATACTTCTTGGGTTATAAATTTAAAGCTTGCACACACCTTTTGGAGCGAACAATCCCGGTTGAGGTCATAAAAAAAATTTCAAACCAGTTTTTGACGTTTTTCTCAAACAGAAACCTATATGTATGCATGTAATGACAGATAAGCACATAGAGTCAAATAAGATCATAATCATAGATCAAGAGAGTCATACAAGTCATACCAATACCCCATACTTGGGACACATTGTCCCAATGGGTCAAATATAAGTCAGAATAACAGAATACTCACCGGACATAACTGAACTGCATAAAGAAATAAGAAACACTCCCAGATAAGACCATCTCGGTTGGCGAAGACCATCTCGGTCGAGGCCCTGTGACTGCACCCGAGATGTGTCTCAGTCAAGCTCAGTCCTCTCAATTTCTCGAACTTCTATCCTTCCAGTGTAGCTCCTGAGGTGTAATCCTTCCTTAGAAAGTACCTAGTTTCTGTCTAGAGGACGCCAAAAACAAAGCAAAGCAAACTATCTAAAACTAAGCTAGAAAAGGGAAAAGAAAGCAATACCTTGGGTTGCCTCCCAACAAGCGCTTGATTTAAGGTTGCTAGTTGGACCGTACATCATCCTTAAACATGCTGGAAGGTGTCCTCACCCCATACTTCACCTTCATCATGGGGTGAAACAAAGAAATCTATCCAACGTTCCAACAAGTGCAAGTGCTCATCGGAAAATGAATCATCTATGGGTAGGTCGTCCTTCTCGAGCGAGGAGGGAGGTAGCCGGCAGAGATGATCCGCAACAAAATTCTCGGATCCCTTCTTATCACGAATCTCTAAGTCAAACTCTTGAAGCAAGAGAATCCAACGAATAAGATGCGGCTTCGCATCTTTCTTAGCGAGCAAGTAACGGATGGCTGCATGGTCATTGTAAACAATAACTTTCGCTCCCACTAGGTAAGAACGAAACTTCTCAAAAGCATCAATTCTCCTCCTCAATTGGCTTTGGATCTTCCTCAACCATCACTTATTTTCCCTTGTCAACATTCTTGGGCGATGGCTCATTAGTCTTCAATCCACTTCTAGTAGTAATAATCATAACTTGCCCCTTGAGAATATTCTCAGTTTTTCGGGGAAGCTTTCCTAGATCTCTAGGAACTTCTAATGCTTTGTTGAACACCTAATTTTTCAAGGCCTTTTGAGCCTTAGAAATAGAACTAATGTCGCTCTGTAATTCGTTCGTTTTTCCCATCATTTACTCTATTAACATCTTCATCCGATATTTGGGTTGATTAAATCTCGGTGGAGACTCTTAAGTCTTTGGTGGTAGAGCTCGACTAGAGGAAGCTGGAGGATTCAATGCACCATCCGGATTTGAATAAAAAAACCGGGATGATTATGATTATGCCTATAATTGTTTCCTCCATTGAAATTCATGTTGTTGTTGTAATTATGTGGTCCTTGATAATTTTCTTGATAGTTTCCTCTACCCAAATAGTTCACATCTTGCTCCCTAGGTGGCAACTTAGCTTGTGCCGGTGCTTGCATTTGAGCTTTCATTTGCTCCTTCAATGCTTTAAGTTCATTATTAATAATATCAAATTGAGCATTATTAGCAGTGGTGGTACTTACCTCATAGACTCCGGGTCTCCGGAGTCTCTCGTCAACTCTTCTATCGGAGTTCGTCAACTCTTCTATCGGAGTATTTCTTGATCACTAAGGCTTGCTTCTCTACAAATTCTCATGTTTCATCAATGATATTCTCCATGAAAGTCCCCCAAAAAGGAATTGAAGCTTGAATTGAGTTTCCTCATCCAAACCCTTAAAATAGACCTCAAGAAGCTCGATCTTTGGTATGCCATGATGGCATGATGAGGACAATCTAGCTAAAGGTCCTTGAACCTTTCCCATGACTTGAACAAGTTCTCCTTGTCCTTCATCATAAAAACGTTAATTTTACCTCTAAGTTATGCAGTTTTCGATGATGGAAATAATTTGATGAGGAATTCGGTAGTCATCTCCTCCCTAGTGCTAACTCTTCCTTGTGGAAAAGATTGATACCAAACAAGAGCCTTATCCTTCAAAGAAAAGGAAAATCCCTCAACTTGTGACTGTTGTGCTCTAGTCTTGGAGGCCTCAATGTCTCCATAAGTATCTCATAATTTTTCAAGTGTTGGTGTGGATACTCCCCCTCTAATCCTCAAATTGATTTTGACGGATTGTTGTAATGACATTAGGACGGAGCTCATAGTCATGATGTGCGGGATTTCCAAAATTTACTCCCGGACGGCGTGCTTGCTGTGATGGATCCATTCTTTGACCAAGTATTTGTGGTCCCGTCACATATGGATCAAGTCTAATATTCCTTGCCGGCGGGCGAGGTGTAGTTCCTGGTTCAGCACGTGGAGGTATCTCTACTCGCACATTGCCTCCTCTTTCAAGAAGCAATGTCCTCATATCGGTTTGCATCTCAAGCATTTGTGCATCATGCTCTTCTTGTCTTTCTTGTACTACTTCTCTTTCTTTTAGGCAAGGGCTTCTTCATTAACCATTAGCCTTTCCAAAACATCTGCTAGTTCGGCATGAACATCTCTTTCAGCCATCTTTTACTTAGCTTCCCTTAGTCTTCTTTTGTAAGTTCTCTCCAGTTCAGGATCGTAAGGAACGAGCTCTATATCGGCACGATATCTTCACATAAACTTAAAAAGAAAGGGAATTCTTGCAAGAACAACTACTCAAAACAAAAAGATTAATATTAAAAGCAAAAATTTCTAACTAGACAACCGAAAATACCGCTTGGTCTAGACCAAGTCCCCGACAATGACGCCAAAAACTTGTTCGCTCTCAGACGTGTGTAAAATATGAAAGAAATTAAGCTTTAAATTTATACCAGAAATAAAGGCCAAGCAAATAAGAGAACTTGTAGTGTACAGATCAATTGCAACAAAAGCAAATATTTCAGGGTCGATCACAAGGATTATGGTGAAACCAAATAGTAAAAGCAATCTAGAATAGTCTATTGCAACTATCAAATAATGGAAAAGATGAAAAAACAATGATATTAAGATATGATAATCGGGAAAGTGCAGATTCTAGAGATCAAGGTATCCAGTTGTAGTTTTTGATTCAAGACTTCTAAAGATCTATGGAAGGAGCTAGACTTGCTAAGGGAAGGTATTTCTAAGGTGGGAAAGATCATGGGGGAGGTCTCACTATCCGCTATCCCAAACCAAAGCTCCTATCACCGGGTAAGTCTCAAGGATCTAAGGAAATGAACTATAACTCAAACCACCCACTCAACCTAAGGGAATAGAACTACCTTTACCATGTAAGTCTCGGACTAGCTCACAAAGGTAAGAAGAAGGCACACTCAAACCCAATAAAGGCTAAACCTTATTACATAGAACTCATCATATTTGGCAACCAAGAAAGGGAATCACCGGATAAGTCTCTTCCCAAGCTTGGATGTAAGCTTGAAAGGCTCAACAAGGCTAGGATTTGGGCAATCTACAACCTAATCTTAAGGCTATAACAAAAACAAAAAACCATGGGCGGTTCTTGCTCAAATCTCGGCCAAGATTTCTGAAGAACAAACCGAGATTTGTATATGCAAAGTTAAAACAAACTCTTACGGTTCAATCTAAACTTAAAGGTTCATTCTATTATCATCTCAACGACAACCATCAACCAATCACCCTATGAATCGCAAGGATTTTAGTCAACAACACACACAATCAAATCAAGAAAGATATATGAAATCAAGAAACTCATAAACTCTATAAATCCAAAGAAAGGTAAGAAATACTTAACAAGGGGTCTTCAATATCCAAATTTGTAGTAAAGCAACTAACAAACATCCAATCTTGTGTTCGAAATCAATGAAATATAAAAACTTAGTATTCTCTCCAAGAATCTTCACAATCTCTCTCAATCCTCAATGTTGTTGATCAATCAATGTAATCTCCTTTGATAATGCTCGATAATGTGTGTTCTAAATGTGTGTTCTGAATGTGTAAGATTCAGTTTTCTAATACTTGATGCAACCATGATATCTTATAGAAGGACCTAGGATTTGAAGTTAGCGTTTTGGGCCGCTTTTATTAAATCTCGGTCAAGCCCGTTAATAATTCCGGCCGAGATTTCCATGAATGAACCGAGATTTGTATTTTGTTGCGTGTTTCCCTTAGCTCTTTGCTTCTATCCTCTTTATGGTGATCCTTTGCCCTCATTTGCTCTCCAAAATGTTTCCTATGTTATCCATCTTGATGACTTATCCATGTAAGATCCATTTGCGCTCCAAAATGTGCTAATCTACCTACAATTGCAATAAAACTATGTGTAGATCTCTATTCTAACAAAGTAGGCAAATATAAGCTAAAATGTTATGAATCTTATGTCGATGCATGCAAAACAAAGGGAAAAACTACATAAATGCATGTCTATAACTAGGTCATAATTCATGTCATCATTATCAAGGTGCCATTGTGTGGCTTATCCAAATGAAATGATTTTAACATATTTATCAGCTTGAACCCAAACCCGGTTTCTTACCCCATCTTCCAATAGTGTGTGAGAGTCAATCAATCGACATATAAATGCCCCTTTAATTGATCAAGAAGTGTTTGGTTGTGCACTTCACAACTAAAACTCAACGTCCATTATCAAAATCACTTTACAACCCCTCAAATTTAAACCAACACCCACCTTTCTTTAATATGTGGACTTGGCTATACACCATGGCCTTAATATTATGGTTGATATCTTTCTTCTTCTTAGGGTATCCAAAACGTATGCATGCAAAACAAAACGTAACGAACCTAGTTTTGAATTTCCATTACCTAATTGTGGTTAATACCATATTTTTTGTTCCTCCCAATAAAACGAGTCTAATCAACTAATGTCTCTCGTTCGTAGAAATATCCATGAAGATAAAACATAGCCGAATAATATGTACCAACATCACATGGCTAACTAGGTAAAGCCGAATTGGAAAGAAAAAAAACATTTAAGTTTATTTTAATCATTATACCCTATATTCTAGTTGGATAAATATATTTCAATCACCATAATTCTACATTATACTAACACTATATACAATACATAAGGCTATTCATTTATAAAATACCATAATTTTGCATTATACTAACCCTAAGGGTCCGTTTGGTTTTTACTCCGGAATTAGAAACGGAATATAGTCCATATGTATACCCTTTTCATGAAAGTTTTTGAAATCATTCATTGTGGTTTGAAGTAATTGAAGTAGAATCTTATTACTTTTGATACCCTATAGGAAAACAAAATGTGGGGAAGCAAGTGCATTTTGCATGAAACCACAATGAATGATTCCATAAAATTCCATAAATAAGGATATACATATGGACTAAATTTATTTCCATTCCGTTTCCGTTTCCGGAGTTAGAACCAAACGGGCCCTAAATATAATAATTATACCGTATATTCTAGTATGGATCGATATGATTCAATCACCAAATTTTGTGTCTTTCTAACACTATATATAATACATGATCTCAATAATTTCATTCATACAATACCATAAGTATCTTGCAATCTTACTCGGAGACGTGGAAGATATTTGCTCATAAATATGACCATTGTATTCCAATGCTTTGAGTTGAGCCAATAGGTAAGGGTTGATGCATGTACATCAAACTTGTTAATCAAGAGTGACCCACAAACCTACTTTACAAACTCAATTGACCATTCAAACCTTTGAGTGCGGTCTAGACATTCTCATCCATTCATTTCCTTCAATCACACAAGCCTATAACAGGCACACAAATTTTTTACTTGAACACCCATTTATAAGCTTCTCTCTTTTAACATGAGTCACATAAAAAACATATAAAACAATAAAAATGTGCATAGTCAATTAATCAAAAAGCAACAGTTTTTCTGATGAGACTTGAACCTTCAAGACTCAATATTGTGGGACTTTGATCTTTTGATTTGAGATCTAACAACCGATAAATCTTTTAATTAGAAATTCAACTACCAAGATTGATAACTTTATTGATAATAATTCTTCAGAATGTAGTCTGTGATCCATATATAACCTACTGTCTACCTAAAAGATAGAATAAAGATAACTATAATTAAGAAAAAGATAATTAAGATAAACTATGGGCTTGGGCTGATCTAGCAGCTAGGGTTGGGCTCTCATCATCCACGCGCCCTTGAGTGAAGGCTTGCCCACAAGCCTTGAAAAATGGATGACGTGCTAAGAGATCCGCATAATTCTCTCAAGTGGCTCCGTCGGACTTGCAGGTTTGGTCACAGCAGAAGAGGCGTCCATCAAAAGCAACTGCGGAGTGGCACAGCGATGCCCAGGCTTGTAAGTGTCGTCGCAGTAAAAGCAAAGCCCTTGCTCCCTTCTTTTCTGTTGTTCAGCCCAGGTGAGGCGTTTGACGCCAGTAGGTAGAGCCGGGTTTTCTGGGAGTGGCTTAGGAGGAGAAGTTGACTGAGGGGCCCGAACGGGTGAGGGATTGTTGCTGCTGGAAGCAGTGAAGGCTTTAGTGGCGGTGATGGCTTCCTCCTAACATAATGCTAACTCAAAGGCATGAGACAAACCAGTAGGACTGAGAAGACGGACCCCAGCTTGGATGTCAGCCCGTAGACGGGACAAGAATAGGCTAACTAGGTGCGGATTTTCGAGACCGTGGACCAAGTTGATCAAGGTTTCAACTTCAGTAATATAGGAAGAAACAGTCCCCTGTTGGGTAAGTTTAGACAAGACGCTCATGGGGTCTAAATTCTTGTAGGATCCAAATCTCTTACACAAAGCCGTGGAAAGTTGTCGCCATGTTAATTCTCCCATTGAATGGTGTAGCCAATGATACCATGCTACGGCATCACCGCGAAGATGAATTGATGTCATAGTGACCATTTTCTCAACAGGTATGGGATTCAGGGAACAAAATTGTTCAACTTGAAAGATCCAGCCTTTGGGTTTTGTACCTTCAAATATGGGGAAATCCAGACGAAGCGGTCGACCTTGGATATGCGGCTGCTGTGGTTGGACGAACTGATGTTACTGGCGAGGATCAGACAGCAGAGGCTGCTTTTGTTTCTCAACAGAGGCAAATTTAGAGAGAATCTGCTTCAGGGTTTCTTGATTTCAACCAAGATAGTAGAATGTTGTTGGAGAGTGACAGTGTTTTTGGTGATGAGGCCTTCATGGCGGTTGGTGACTTCCTCAAGATCTTTTACCGTCATTGTTGAATAAGACGGGAAAAAAGGCTCTTATACCAGATGATGAGACTTGAACCTTCAAGACTCAATATTGTGGGACTTTGATCTTTTGATTTGAGATCTAACAACCGATAAATCTTTTAATTAGAGATTCAACTACCAAGATTGATAACTTTATTGATAATAATTCTTCAGAATGTAGTCTGTGATCCTTACATAACCTACTGTCTGCCTAAAAGATAAAATAAAGATAACTATAATTAAGGAAAAGATAATTAAGATAAACTATGGGTTTGGGCTGATCTAGCAGCTAGGGTTGGGCTCTCATCATTTTCCTTCTGTTAAATTAATATAAACATAAATATACATTTATGGCAGGTTTTTCCCTTATTGGGGCCCCTAATTTGGTAATAAAAATAACTGATGAAGAAGAAGCTAAGATTTTGCCCTACCATCTCTCAACATATGATTGCATTTTTCTCAATTTGTATCTTCTGAGTTTTGAGGACAAGACCATCTCTCTCTTAGAGAGATAGGCACACAGCTTGAATCCTCGTCGTCAATCTGAAAAAACTTACCGCTGCTACAAGAGGCCCTTAGAGTAGGCATTGGCCTTTGTTGACAGACATCTTTCCGGGTTTTCTGCTTCCGCTTTTGTCAAATGTGGAAATTGGCTTTACAAGGATCACGAATGAGGCTTCACGTTTTGATTTCCAGCGAGTGTTAGAGCATGGGAAGCTGCTGTATGAGAATAACAAAAGAAATAATGATTTTAAGATATCCTATGTGTGCTATATAATGTACATGTTTTTTTACGTACCAAAAAAAAAAATGTACATTATTTAATACAGACACTGAACTCCATAAAATGTCATAGCTTTACCTCTAGGAGTTTCGCCACTAGGGCAACCTACTCCCTCAAGGGTTTTCTCGACTTTGTCATCTCGGACTTTTTTCTGCATTCAATCAAACACCAGTTGCTGAGCAATCACAAAAGCATTCAACAAATAGCCATACTTTATGACAGCGTAAAATCTACGAGTGCTGAATAACTCAAAAATCAAACAAAACTGAATCCATGCTTCCACCGTGGAATCAGGTCATAATTTGAAGGGAAAGGTTTAATCACAATCGCATGCAAGCTATGGAAAATAACTTACTAGTTTCTATGTGACACAATTATATATAAACTTAAAACAAAAAAAAATCCATGATATAAAAACAAACAGAGATGATGAAGAAAGCCAAATTAGCCAATATGTAGTAGGAAATACTGTTGAAAAACCAATTGAGGTAAGCCATTCCTGATGGCCTAATCAATAAGAAGCAAAAAAAAAACTAACAGGAAAATTTTGCGATACTCTGACACGAAGCAATGGCTGGCAATCTCAGGAGACCATCTTCATGCAGACTTGCTTCTACAATAATCATCCACAACGGAGCTCTACAAGCAAAGATCCTTATGATGTATATAAGCAATATATACAAGTAGTAAACCTAAGCAATGGCTGGCAATCTCAGGAGACCGCCATCATGAAACGCAAACAGTTGCTTCTGCATTATTAACTACAAAAATTATTCACAATGCACCTCTATAAGCAAAGCTCCTTATAATGCATTTAAGCAATAGACACGAGTAGTAAAGCAGATTGATCCAATGTTGTTTTGACTGAGACCTATTGGTCTATTATCATTTTGCAGTTTGAAAAAGAACACAACATAAAATCATGTGTTAAATCTCTGAGTAGAGCTGTTTTAGAATTTCTACACAAACATATTATATTGTCATGAAGAATTTAGATATCTAACATGTACAAATGAACAATTAAGTCTTATTTCCACAATACAAAAACAAGCAGTAGTCAATCTGTCTCCTGTACCAATGAAGGTATCAACATTCTTCTGTAGCCACAGGTGGCTAAACTAGAACACAATATAAACATTCATCAATTCCTTGTCTTGTTAAACCTTTTGATTTCTGGGGTTTGGAGATCTTGTTAGAGAAGGAATAATACAGTGTTCCTAACTGCTGCAATCCCATGCTTCAATATACAGGAAGAAAAAAAATTTGTATAGGCCTACTAAAAATATAAACTGACACATCTACTTCACAGAGGGAAACAAGGTAGCAGCCCGTTAAGTGCATCATCTGCTGAACTGAATTTAGGTTCACAAACATGAAACATCATAAGCTTCAACAGAGTACTGAATAACACATATGAAGCAAAGTAAGTGCTGAATAACACATACGAAGCAGCATTATACATTCACCAGCTAGATATCAATCCATCATATAGACAGACGTGAGCTAGTTTTCAACAATTAAAAACAGAAATCTTGAGCAATGACAATCCTCTCAGAAGTTCATAGTTGGTAGAGATAAAACTACCATTTTAAGAAGTTATCGATTATATATACACACACAGACACATCAACTATCAGAGATTACATAAAATCATATTCCACAATTCACGCCCTGGTTCTCACGATAAAAATATCACGAAATTCAAGCACCATCAGAGCAAAAAAGATCACAAATCTATTATATTTCATTTAGCACGAACAAGTATAACCCGTCATCAAATTAAACAACTGAAAAGTAAAAGATAAAAGAAGCACAGCCGCAAGCAACCGTTTAAGCTTTTGGGAAATATATGGTAGAGAGAAGCATATGCTAGTTTTTTGACATACTATATACTCAGCCTTCAGCGATCTTGAAAAGAACCACCTTTTGCATGCACGTGAAAGATGAGCTCATATTGTTGATTCAAACCAGCACCAAGCTATGTACAATGATCTCGAACATAAAACACACGATTGAATTCCAAAACACCAAATTAAGGAGACCTATAGGAGCTATAAATGAAAGATCTTTCCAGGTTTTTCAACATGCAATAATGGGTGTCAAATGAGAAAGCATCATGATTTTCCAAAAACAGGATAATCTGCATGAATAGAGAACACCTGAACATATTGGTCATTATAGATTGGCATCTAATAAACAGAAAAACTATAATCACGAAGCAGATCCAATGAAGCAAACAGCTCAGAATCAGCAATTCAAAGAAAATAATTATCTGTATAATCTTACAAATCCATTGGCTTAGTTAATGAACATAAAATAATGGATGACTGATAAGGAAACAACCAATGGCAAGCCTAACAAGAAAGCATGCTTGATCCAGAAAACACGACACCAGTTCTAACTGCTGATTCAAGAGTATCCTTTGATATTTGAGAATTCAATAATAGGGAACAAATAAGAAAACGACATGGTTGTGACAGAAGCAGAACAGATGAAGCTTGAAAGTCCGTCACAAGTCACAAATGAGGAATTCACATACAAAGAGAACACTCGCAATGTCAAACCACCATCAAAATAAAAGAAAAAGACAAGAGAGCATCAAACAATCACCAAGAACGCATAAAGAGAAGAAAGAAAATCAATCTTACTTCCTTGATCAATGGAACTGCAGCATCTGAATCAGAAACCCTTGCAATCTTCTCCTCAACATGCAATAATGGGTGTCAAATGAGAAAGCACCGTGATTTTCCAAAAACAGGATAATCTGCATGAATAGAGAACACCTGAACAAATTGCTCATTATAGATTGGCATCTAAATTTATTAACTCGGATAAACATAAAACAGATCATATAAAATATATCTCAATTGGTTGACTTGAGTTTGATTCCATCCAAAGAAAATGTGTGTAATAAATTAAAATCGGTTACATTCATTTCGGTATGAAACATAGGTGATTCCAGGAGTTTTGGTCAATCTGTTGTCGTCAATACCCGCTCTCCATGCTTCTGAGTCCTCAAACCTTCCAGCAGACGCAAACACATTTGATAGGAGCACTGTTTGAGCAGCGTCTTGCTCATCCATAGCTTTTATTCTGTTAGCTGCATACTTAGCTAAGTTGGCGTTTCCATGGAGAAGGCATCCGCTAAGCAACGCTTTCCATGCATTTCTGCCCATCATCTCCTCCACACGAGTGCTTCCCAAAACATTCATATCTGACACGCAACCTGATCTCGATACCAAATCCACTATACACCACAAATGTTCTTCTCTCATTCTATTGTTCATCACCATCTGCTCGAATATCTCTATCCCCTCCTTCACCAATCCTGCGTGGCTACAGGCAGCCAGAATACTGATGTAGGTTGCACTGTCGGGTTCTACTCCACAGTTCAACATGGCATCGAAGAACGACAAAGCTCTTCTTCCGTGCCCGTTCATCCCTAACCCGCTTAATATTGCATTCCATGATACCACGTTCCTGATGCCGTCATCCATTTCTTGGAATACATCCTGAGCATGCTGTACGTTTCCGCACTTGGAATATGCCGATATGAGACTGCTTATGACCGATGCGTATTGAGAAAACCCAGCACGAACGGTGAAGGTGTGAAGCTGTTGACAGAGCTCCAAGTGGGCTAGCTGACCTGAGGCTTTCAAGGCACTCACCAATATTGCCAAGTCCAAGCTACTAACCTCTTCTTTCCGGAATCTGTTGACAAGCTCGACAGCCTCTTCAGAGTGTCCACTGTGTACGAATCCTGAGATGATTGCTGCCCATGAGACTGTGCTTCTATATCTGATTCGATCAAAGATGGCCCTTGAACGACATGGATCCCCGCACTTGGCATACATTGCAATGATAGAGTTCAGAAGAGTCGGCTCGGACCCGTGACCACCAACAATTGCATGAGCATGAACTTCTTCTCCTCTTATCAGATCCCCCAGGATAGTGCAGACTGCAATCAGATCCATGATGGTTATAAGGTCATACTTTATCCCTGAAATCTTCATTTCAAGGAAATGTTTCACGGAAGCAGAGGGAAAATCAAGCTCGTTAAAGAGCTCCATCATTGTGCTGTAAGTCGCAGCATCTTTACATTCCATTTCAGTGAAGGCCTTTTCAGCTGCATCCAAGTTCCTCAAACTCGAGTACATTTTGAGAACTGAATTACTAACGTGCACATCCGTGACAAGGCCTAGCTTGACAGTCAAGGCATGTACCGATTCACACAGAGCCCACGAACCCCATGCAATGCAAGCTTTAATAAGAGACAAAGATGTTGATGAACTCGGCACAAGACTGTTTTGTCTGAACTCTATGAACATTCTCACGGCCTCCTCAAACAGATTATTATAAACCAATCCAGCAAGCAAAGCATTGCAAGAAACTAAAGATGGACAACCCATTTGCTTAAACAGTTGATAGCAAGCAGACACACTTGCACATTTTGCATATGTATCTAACAGTGCGGTTATAACAATTGAATTAGATACGAAGCCGCACTTGAAGAGAAATCCATGAAAGCATTCTGCAAGCAGGAGGTCACGGAGACCGACGATGCCCCCAAGCACACCAACCACCGTGAATGAATTTGGAGCCAAGCCTGAAAGACGCATTGAATAAAATAAGTCGAGGCATTCGGTGTAAAGCCTATTCTGAGCATACCCGTGAATCATAATGGACCACATGACAATGTCCCTTTCAGGAATTTCATCGAACAGCTTATATGCACTGTCAATCTCTCCGAGCTTCAAGTAATTGATCAATAGCTTGGAAGGGTGAGCATAGGACGAAGAGGAAGTGAAAGAGCTAGAGCGGCAACCGCAAGGCCAAGGGTTTATGGCATTGAGCTCCAGAATGACGCCATGAAGACGCTTAGCAGTTCTTACCAGCATGTTTTCGGTGGGAAAGAACCCTCGTAAAGCAAAATGACCTCAACGATTCTGCATTCATGTTATCTATTTCTTTCTGTTGGCCTAAACCGACTTGTCGAGTGTAGTAACAGAGAGAGGGACCAAAGGACAAATCATTTTGCGTATCTGACAGAGAGTTTATGTTGAAGGAAGCATCTACCACAGAGGGTTATATATGTCATAAACTTCACAACGACAATAAACCATAGAGGGAAAGGATGGATAAGACCATTAGATGCTTGAAATTTTGATCAAGGACTTCTATCTAGTTTTGTTAGTTTTGCATTCCATTTTAAATTTTTACAACACACGGAAGAGATTTGTGAACTGAAAGCTTATATATTTCATTGAACAATGTAATGTTTATATAGGAAAACATAAAGAGAAAAGATAAGCCTAATAATAAAAAGATAAGTTCAATACTCTAAAGATAAAGCTCAATACTCTAAAGATAAGCTCAATACTCTAACACTCCCCCTCAAGCGGGAGGTGTGGAAGAAACAACTCCAAGCTTGCGAATTAAGAAGTTGAAACGAGTAGGTTCAAGAGTTTTAGTCATAATGTCAGCTAGCTGAAGTGTGCCAGGAACATGTTGTGTTTGAATAATGCCTCGTTGAATCTGTTCCCTGATGGTATGACAGTCAATCTCAATATGTTTGGTACGCTCATGGAATACCGGATTGTTGGCTATATGAATGACGGATTGATTATCACAAAAGAGGCGCATAAGAGCCTTGTATGGAACCCCGAGTGAATCAAGTAGAGAACGAAGCCAAAGGAGCTCACAAGTAGTAGCTGCCATTGCTCTATATTCGGCCTCAGCAGAAGATCTAGAAACCGTAGCCTGTTTCTTGGTTCTCCAATAAATTGGTGAATTACCAAGGAGAATGAAGTAGCCTGTAGTAGAGCGTCTAGTGATAGGGCAAGCTGCATAATCCGAATCACAAAAAGCACGAATACACAAATCACTAGAACGAGATAAGAAAATACCTTGATCAGGTACTCACTTTAGGTAACGAAGAACCTTTAAGGTAGCATCCCATTGGCCACGGCGCGGAGCAGCCATAAACTGAGAAAGTGTATGAACCGAGTATGCAAGTTCAAGGCGAGTGATGGACAAGTAGATAAAACGGCCAACCAAACGACGATATTTCTCAGGATCATCAAGTAGAGCAGAGGAATCTGATTGAAGACCATGATCAGCAGACATCGGAAACGATGCGGGTTTGCATCTAAGAAGACCAGAATCAGCTAGAATATCTAGAGTGTATTTCCGTTGGTTCAACCATAAACCAGACGGTGTACGAACAATTTCAATGCGTAAGAAGAACCGAATGGGTCCAAGGTCCATATGAAAGCAAGTATGAAGATAGTCTTTAAAACGACGAATGGTAGCAGGATTATTTCCAGTAATGACTAGATCATCCACATATATCAAAATGTGAAGGATGATACCTGAACGTCTGAAGGTGAAAAGGGAGTAATCAGCCAGAGACTGAGAGAAACCATATTTCAGAAGAGCAGATGTGAACGTATGGAACCAATCCCGTGGGGCTTGACGAAGACCATATAATGATTTCTTTAGATGACAAACATGGGACGAGGTTCGAAAACCGGGAGGTGGTAGCATATATACTTCCTCATGCAGATTCCCATGAAGAAAAGCATTGTGAACGTCCATCTGATGAAGTTCCCAATTATAGATAGAGGCAATTGCAAGAAGTAGTTTAATTGTAATTGATTTAACAACAGGAGCAAAAGTTTCATTATAATCAATGCCTTCTTGTTGACGGTTGCCGAGTGCAACCAAACGCGCCTTATAACGCTCAACCTGTCCATCGGAGTTGTATTTAATACGAAAAACCCATTTAGAGCCAATAGGTTTACGATCGAGAGGAAGATCAACATATTCCCAAGTGTTGTTATTGTGTAAGGCTGTCATTTCATCCTGCATGGCCTTTTTCCATTTTGGGTTAGTAACCGCGTCTCTGAAAGAGGTTGGTTCTTGTTCCTGATATACATTGTTAATAGCAGTAACATAGGCATGAGAAAAATGTTCATATGATAAAGAATTCTTTATGGAATACCGGGTACCTGATTTCAGTGGGGGAGAAGTTTCACCCGATTTGGAATCAAAATGACTTGTCTTTTAACAAACATAGTCACGTAAAATGATAGATGGATTTGAAGTACGGGAGCTGCGACGGGGTGGATTTTCGGTCGGAGCATCATTAACGGGTGGTGGAGTTGGAATGATGGGTTGAGGGATTTCAGTGCCCATAGGAAGAGGGGTAGAAGTATGTGGATTAGTAGAGGGAGGTGGGGGACATGCTGGAGGGATGGTTATAGAAATTGGGGAGGGGTTTAGTGGGGTGGTGTAGGGGGCATCAACAACAGGTAGGGGAGAGATGACAGGGGAACCCGTGGTAGGTATAGTTGGGGGATCCGCGTCAAGGGGAATATGTGGGAGGTTTTCTTGGGTGGGGGCTGTTTTTTGGGAAGTTTCTTGGTAATATTCGGGGGAAAAGTCAATGGGGTCTGCTATGGACTCCGTAGGTTCTAGAGAATTTTTCGGTTTGGAGAACGGAAAAATGTTTTCGTAAAAACGTGCATCCCGTGTTGTAAAAATTTTTTGGGTATCAAGATCCAACATTTTCCAAGCCTTTTGTGAAGATGCATATCCTATAAAAATGCATTTTCGACCTCGAGGTCGAAATTTATCTGAAGACCGAGGTATAAAGGAACAATAAGCAAGACAACCAAACACCCGAAGATGATCAAGATTTGCTCATAAGAAGTTTTGTGATGGAGGATGGGAGTAGGGGTCCGATTGATAAGGTAACATGCCGTAAGAACACATTTTCCCCAAAGCGAGACAGGTAAACTTGCTTGAAACATTATGGATTTAGCGACATTAAGGATATGGCGGTGTTTGCGTTCTACCCTCCCATTTTGTTGTGGTGTGTAGGTACAAGAGGTTTCTAAATGGATACCCTTACCTATAAGAAAAGGTCGAAGGGAAATAAATTCCTTAGCATTGTCACTGCGAAAGGTTTTGACACAAGTGTGGAATTGAGTCTCAACCATGACACAAAAATCTCTAATTAAAGTGGCGACTTCGACTTTTCCCTTTATTAAATAAACCCAAGTGCAACGGGTGTAATCATCTAAAACGGTAAGAAAGTAGGAACAACCGGAAGTAGAAAGGGTGCGATAAGGACCCCAAATATCTAAGTGGACTAATTCAAATAACGACAAAGCATGAGAATTGCTAACCGGAAAAGATGATCTAGGTAGTTTGGCCCGGAGACATATGTCACATGGATAGGTGGTTTTGGTAATGGAAGGATGACCAAGGCGGTTATGTTGGGTGGTGGTGTCAATAGTGGTAAGACATGAAGGGAGCGGAGAAGCGTTTGTCATCCAACGAAGCCAGTAGATTCCATCATGAGCTTCACCCACTCCAATCACTGTCCTCGAAGTACGGTCCTGTATAACACAAAGTTTATTAGTTATCATAAAAACACAATTCAAATCCGTAGTTAGCTGATTTAGAGAAAGTAGATGACAATCAAGTCCTGGAACATATAATACTCGGGGCAAGTGAAGGGAGTTATTGAGTCGCAAGGTGCCTGCGTGATCAGCGAAGACTAAAGCTCCATTCGGGAGTTTAATCCGGCATGTAGTGACCGGCTTGACGATGAAAGTAATGAACGATTACCTGTCATATGAAAAGAAGCCCCCGAATCAAGAATCCAAGGGAACGAATTTGAACGGTAGGAGTCCAAAGCTGATATGAGAGTATTCCATTGAGTATCATTAATTGCAAGGTCAATGTCTTTACGGTCCTCAAAGGTTAAGGGACCAGAGAAGGGGTATGCGGAGTTAGCTTGTCCCGCCGCCCCAATAATGGTGGCGGTCATGATACCAGCCAAAGTCGTTTCTTGATACTGACGGACAAAGTATATTCTGATACCGGCTGCCAAAGTCGTTTCTGATACCACTGTCAAAGTCGTCTCTAATACCGGCGGCCAAAGTCGTTTCTGATACTCGCGGTCGTGGCCAAAGTATTTTCTGATACCGACGTCCGAAGTATTCCCTGGTACCGACGACCAAAGTACTCCTTGATACTAACGGTCAAAGTATTCTCTAATACCGTAAAAACGGCAAAAAGTTAATTTTAGGGTTTAAGGTTTTGTTTTGTGCAGAAGCGTATGTTAAGGAAAGTGCTCTGATACCATGAAGAGATTTGTGAACTGAAAGCTTGTATATTTAATTGATCATGTAATGTTTATATAGGAAAACATAAAGAGATAAAATAATAAACTAATAACAAAAGATAAGCCCAATAATAAAAGATAAGCTCAATGCTCTAAAGATAAGCCCAATACTGTAACAGAAACACACTAAAAATAAAAGTAACAACTCAAATTTAGTATATTACAAATATTAATTTATGATCGTGTCACTCATAAATCAAGGTTAAGCACATTAATAATCAGCGTAAAAACGGTTTGTCTACATTCACTTCCAATGTAAAATGTTATATTAACATTGGCTCCCAAAGTGGAAATGTTATTGATAGAATTAGATAAATGCGCTCAATGATAAACTTTATTTATGAGATATCTCATGCCTATAAATTATTATGTGTATAGCATGATTAAATAAATAATGACATATTTATCCTTATCTATGTAACATCCCAAATCTCAGACTCAGAGTGCTACGGGTTAGGACCTCACAATGGGTCCCGGCCCTACCTCGACAACAACTTTATCAAACTTTACAACGAGGCACAAGTGTAAAAATACCAAAACTGAATGAATTTGCAATGTCATGATCCAACATAAGTCTCTCAGCCGAGTATATCAATACATCATAAAGTCTCTACTAATGTCTACTACTAAAATGAAATGAATAAACTCACACCCGTTCTAATCATAAGGGAACCCCGGCTGACCACACCATATGGAGCACCCAACACCCTCTCATGCAAGACATCTAACAACACGGATAAACCGTTAGCTAACAATCTAAATATTAGAAGAACACATAAGCACAAACTCACAGTGCGGAAACTAAAACACAGAGCATGTTACCACAAAATTCATTTATTATCTTTCTTAAGGTCATACACTTCTAATTCCAATTATACTTGTGAGACGAGAAGTATAAGACTCTTGTCTCCGTTCCCGTAAACCAACAAGAGTGGTTTGGTGCACCTCCTTGTATATCATGTGGAGTGGTTCAGTACCCTCCCCGTATACCATGTTTGGGCTAGTCGCGGAGCACCTCCCCTATACCATGTCTTGTTCAGTGTACCTCTTTGTATACCAGGTAGAGTGTTTCAGTAACCTCCCCGTATACCATGTTTGGGCTAGTCGCGGAGCACCTCCCCTATACCATGTCTGGTTCAGTGTACCTCTTTGTATACCATGTGGAGTGGTTCAGTACTCTCCTCGTATACCATGTCTGGGCTAGTCGCGGAGCACCTCCTAGTCTCCCTCAGGAGCTGAGCAAATGAGGCCACCACCCGATACACTTGGGCCAATATAACATGTTAAGTTATCAATACCATAACACATAAACATACACCACTCATGACTCAAAATATTGCAGCTAAGTAAGCCCAAGGGACTTACGTGAATTGAATTACGAGTCTCGTCAACAATATTACTTGATTCCGCAACAGTTAGGTCTCAAACACCTAGTTATAAAAGGATCAAAATATATACTTACATATTAAAAGTTTCCAACTTCTAAGTTAACAAGGATCATCTAAAGAAATAAACCAATCTAGCTGTAATACCCGAAAATTTTTTAAACTCTGTTTAATACCGAATTCAACCGGTTTCCGAACCGCCAACTTTTATTCTGATAAATAAAATAAAGCGATAATTGATTCTAGCATTTTATGTGACCTCGATTCACATAAAATGATAAATCTTGTAAACCGTAAATATTCCCGTACATTTAAAATTCCGTACGAATTTTTATAATTCGTTTCAGCCTTCGGTTAAGGGGTGATTAGGCCCAATTATTGTTTGGCCCAAAAGCCTTCATCCGGCCCATATCCTAATCTAATCTCCTAATTAACCTAACCATCTAATTATCCTAATTTTTAATTATCTCCCTACCCAATTAGCGGCTGAATCCGAAGAGCAGTTCATCCCTTTTAATTTCTCAATCTCTCACCTATCGTACTCACAATTTCAGCCCCGTATCTCGCCTTTCTATCTCGCATAACGTTCCGTCTTCCACTAGTCAGAACTCCTCTGCGTGCCACATCGAACACGACAGCGCCGCCAGCCTACTCCCCAACCAGCAACAACCATGAACTTACCGGAAGTGACTTCTGCCTGGGCGTCTCTCCCCTCTTCTCGCCGCTGCTACATGACGAGTCCCAACCGTCGCGAGTCTATAGGGCGCAAATGAGGACAAGGAAGCCTTCCAGCACTTGCAACCAGCGTTGGGATTGGGCGATTGTCGACTATTCCAGACGGCCTTCATTAGCGCCGAGCCCTGCTCCCTCTTCATGGACCGAGTGAGTCTCGATCCTCCCCTGTCCATCCGGAAGAAACCGCCGCTGCACCATAGTGTTGTCTTCAGCCGGTCTAGGCCTAATCTAATGCCAACAGTGAGACAAGGTCGAGCTTTCCAACCACTACAACGGTGAAGCCGAGCCGAGCCCCTCGATCTCCGAGTCTATGGTACCGATCGACACCAGCAGCCATCCGTGCAGCAGTCCGGTATGAGGTCTGAACTTCGTTGATACCCTGTATAGTAGGAAGATGAAGTTTGTGTATGTGTATGTTAGTGATATCCATGGGAATCGAACCTAGGACATGTTGATAAGGGTTATGCAGATTTCTGTGGTCAGTGAGGCTCGAACTTGGGACCTCTGGATGGTTTAAATGATGAGATATGCTAACAACAGGATTCGAAGTGGGGACTACTGCTTACTATTCTTCAGCCTTGAACTACTGACTTTAAGAACTGATTTCGACCCCCTTAAAACGAACATCCACCGTTGAATTTTTGATATATCGTAGACCGATATACATAGTTCATAGTGTTAAAACTTGGGAACGAGTTAACGGTCGGATTAGAATCTACGAGGCCTCAAAGTAGGGCTGTAGGGCTGTTTTTCAGCAGAGTAAAAATTGACTAAGTATGAAAATTCTAGTTGTTATACCCAACTTTAGAGATTTATATTGGAGTTGTGATTGAGTGTTTGTGAGAGGTCTTTGCTCCTATGATTAATATGGATATCCTAGAGGATCTAAGGATTTGTTTCAAAATTTTTTTTTATATTTTTATTCTAGCCCCATATCTTGAGCTAAAGTCACACTTTAGCGACTCTTTTGGAAATCTAGAATTTTGGTTAACTTCTATAAATCCTTACCAAACTTTTTCTATGAGAACTAGATTATGGACATAGGTTCTAAAAGAAAATGTTAGAACTAAATGATAGACTTTGAGAATTTTCGGCACTAAGGGTAAAATGGTCTTTTACCGTAAGAGAGCTTTTTCCGTAATTCCTTCGCATGAGGTTGGACATCTGGATGTGATTTTGATACACTTGCCTTGTAACAGGCGTTGAGTTTCTACGGCTACGGGCCGAGTCGAGACAACGGGATTTGAGTTTTGACCCAAGTAAGTCGTTGCGACTTACTTAGCTGGTTTCTGGATATTAGTTGGGTGATGATGGTTGTGTGTGCAATGTGTGTTATAATAAGAATAATAACTTGTTAGGACGACCGTGGTTATTATGTGTTAAGGCCCAAGTGTATGTAGAACGGACCGTGACATCACTGCCCAGCTCTGCCAGGAGACTGGGAGGTTCTCTATACCCAGACCATACAGGTACACGGTGAGATGCATCGGATCCACTCCTGATGGGTACACGGGGGCGGAGGCGAGGTTTGGGAATCCCTCATGTCACAAAATAAGTATCATTAGAGTGAATGACTTAAATGAAGATAATAAATGGATTGTTTGAAAGCATGATGAGTGTTTCTTATTTTTATGTGTGTGTGTGTGCTATTATTATTCTTCCAATGTTTAGATAACTAGCTAATGGTTGTTTTGTTGTGGTTTTAGTTTTACAGTAGGTTAGAACAGCAGCTGAGTGATCCGGAAGTAGTGGTCAGCCGGGTCTCCGTACTCCTTAGAGTGGGGGTTTGGGTTGTTGCTTTGTTGTCTTTTCCTTTTGTTAAGACAGTTAGTCTTTTTCGTTGTTTAAACACGATAGGCTGTTAGACTTTGTTGCATTCATCCTTTTACGAATGTATTTTTATGAATTTCGGTTTTTCTTATTTGTGTCTTGTTGCAAGATCCTAGTAATATTGTTGTCAAACTGAGGTCGGAACCCATTATGAGGTCCTAACTAGTAATGTCCCGAGTTCTGAAAATTCGGGGTGTTACAACATGGTATCAGAGCTCTGGGTTGGCAACAATGGCACTTGAAATCTTCTAAAAGACCGAATAAGCACTTGAACAAGAACCCGAAAGGGATCTGAGTTTTAAAAGGAATTTTTGGTTTTCAAATGCATGCATAGTCAGGTTGGGAATAGAAAAGTACGGCTGACCACCACTACTACCGCGGATCTCAGTATGCTTAGTATGGACTTTAGGTTTTACTTTAGTTGGACATATTAGCTTGATTATAAAGAAATGTGATATAGATGAGTATATGCAGAAGATTAGTAGAAATTATAGTTATATTATGTCCTTAACGGAGAGGGCATAATGAGTTTCTCACCCCATTCATACATCTAAGTAGATTTTGAAGGGTGTCATCGTGAAGATTAGTATGCACACCTTATGTGCATTAGGGTAGACAAACGACGGACAACTCATTCGAGTTTATTGAGGAATGTCGAGACGGAAAAGTGAAGCCTGAAAGACAACATCAACTACGATGACAAGAAGGGAATCCCGAGTCAACTCAATGGGATCAAATGAAGAATATACATGAAAGTAGTTCCAACAACGCGTTGGATGACCGGCAAGTATACAAATTGGGAGAGGCAACCCATAGTTTCTTTCAAGATGGTTTAAAGCAACGATGCAAACAAAGGGGATGCCTACAGAAACACACATAGGCATGAAGGTCAACGTGAAATATAGTAAGCGATCCAGACAAGAGACATTGAATCTAAGCTTACTGACGGACAAGAAGGTGAAAGTTTGAGGCTAGAAGCAAAGCGGAATATGATCACTCTTGACAAACTGTTTGCCGCCACAATCAAGATGGGAAACCGAGACAATCATAAGCATAGGAGTCAAGATAAGATACATTGCTCATCCCGATACAAAGAATTAAAGAGCCACAAAATGAAAGCTTACAGGTTGCTAGAAGGGGAAGGTTGATTTCAACAACATAGAAGTGGTGTGACCTCCTAGAACATACAAGAATTACAACCAGGATCGGGATACAACAAAGACCGGATTTCTATAAATTCAGAAGTACAAGCAACACCCCAAGCAAGAAGGGTGTAGGAGAATAACCTTGGGGAAAAAGAGGGTATTTGATAACTTCTCACTCACGAAGGATTTAAGTTAATGACACTGGCGGGTCATAACAGAGAACCGCAAGTGGACAATAACGCGGGTAAAAAGAATCATGGAGAAATGTCTACAAATTATCGCAGAAGAATGTATAAGTCCGTTGACGGGAGACGAAGATACAACTAGACTCGTAAGAGTATAGTACTCTTATAGGAGTGTAATTTGTAGAAGGAGCTAAAGGAAAATAAATGGAAGAGATATATTTCCACCTTGTATATCAAACCTCAAAAGAGATAGAAGAAAAGTAAGTCTACGATCTTATAGAAGGTCAACTCCAGACTAGTTGGTAACAATAGAGAATTGACATGTGCTGGCTAATTAGTGATGGTTGGTTGACAGATAAGAAGCATAACCACAAGGTTATAAAGGGAATGTACCGACATGTGGTGAATTTTTTCCAGAGATCAAAGACAACAATGGTGAAGTTAAATCAATACAAGTACTAGTAGCATTGACGGTAACATTGAATGAGTCCAATATGATAACTCTAATAAAGAAATTAAAGAGAAGCTCTTGACGGTTGGTAACGACCATTGATGATAGTAATGGTGTAAAGGGAATTGTTGGGGGTAGTTACTTACTACCGACTAAGGAAGGATACATATCAAAGTTAGTATGAAGGGATCCCTGTAAGGAGAACTAGAAGAGTAAGAAGAGATATATGATTGTGAACATGTTGTATGTCTTAGCATTCCACACAAGTAGGACTGATGGTGCTCCTCCGAGAAAAAGTGGGGTCAAACTGTCTAGATTGACAGGGGAAGCCCTTGTGATTAAAGATGTGACACAAAATTATTGGAATTGTAGAAGCGGCACAAACATAAAGAGTATGATTTACAACCTTGGTGAAATGTATGATCGAGTTGTGAGGTGATTGCAGATAGAATATGCATGTTAGTTAGAATAGACATGAGGAGGAGTAAAGTTGAATGACTAAAGGTTGCTAAATAGATCCGATATTACCCCAATAAGATAACTTCCTAAAGATGTCTATATAAGAGTAATGTGAAAAGGTGGTACTCCGATGAAAATTCAAGCTGGATGGAAGACATAAGAGTTGATGAAAGTAATAAGACCAATCAACGTGGTTCGTAAAATGAATACGAGAAAACTCAAAGGGGTAACTATCCTATTGCGGGGGTAAAGATTTAAAGAAGGTAAAGCGACACGAGCATAAGGACAACATAATAAATGCGAGTCAAGAACTTTGATTTTTGAGAAAATCATATACAACTAAGGTTTCTTATGCAAATGGTACCGATAGTTGTTTAAAAAAAGTCATGCACATCGGACCGATAATGCTTGGATGGATAAAGTGTAAACCAAAAGAATAACTTAACCAATAAGACGAACAATCATGTATCAAAAGGCGAGTCTTGCTAAATTAGAATAAAATGTTGAGATGAGGATGCCTTTGTAGAATCTATGCAAGAGTACAACGTAACTGAGGTCCAAAATGAAATGAGCAATAATGATCAACGGAAAGTTGAGACCGATTCAGGGAAGGAAATTGTTATAAGACGATTCACCTAGTAGAAGAGTTCACAAGACAAGCTTGAGAAACCAAAAGAGATAAAATGTCGATCCGGATATGAGGGTCTAAGGTGCATGGAAGGGGTACATACAATGGAATGTAGAAGCAAAATGTAGACTTTACAAGTGTGGAGAGGTTTTGATCTCCTCAAAGATATAGGAATTTGGAAGAAATCGCAATGCCGGTATGAAAGACTCGTAGCCTGTAGCGGAAACAACGGAGTTTCATGAAGACAATATTGCCAGTGACACCAGCGAAGGAATGTATATATGAGAACGGCCTTGGTGGACTCGAAAGTCCAAGGTAAACCCAATTATCACGGGACCTAAGTCATCAACACCGCCGGTCCATGCAAAGGGAACTGCAAGGGGATGATAACTAAGGTCATCAGAACTACAAAGACACTTACCAACTATCGTTGAAGACTTGAAATGACTATTTAGGTCAAGATGAATGACCCAGTTGGGCTCGAGAAGTAGAGTTAGTCTAAGGAAACAAAAGTGTGGAAGATAAAACGAATTAGCAAAGTATGAAAGGATTAATCGAGCAGATGATTCTCACCAAGAATTTAACGCCAGTATAGTTATGAGAAGAGTAAGTCCGGGATATAGAGATAAGTCAATTATAGACTGACCGACGTCAACTGAGAACGTGTAGGTGTTGGTTGGTACTGACGAGTACGGTACCGTTAAGAAGAGATATTAGTGAATGCGGATTTAAGAAGTAACTTTACCGATGCCTTGGAGGATTTCCAAGTAGGCTACGACAACCCTCTGGGATGATCTAAGGATATGGAGAGAATCGGGTTAGAGGTTGCTTACTGGTTGGTTTAAGAACATACTACGGTTGAGTGAGAGAGTATGGGTCTGTTTGAAGAGGATCTTACTAGTATTAGAAGGGAAGTATAGGCGGGAGTTGGGTAAATCATGTTGACCCTCAAGTTAAGGAATTAGAGATCTATGTGAAAGGGTCCACTTGGGGGTGTGATTTGTTTTGAGTTATATAAATTTGAAGGCTTGACAAGAAGTACGTGAAAAACCCACTAATTAAGGAACGATCCGATTAGGTCCATTGAGGAAACCGGGTCAAGCAGTTTGTATTACAAAGAGCACTAGGCACTTAGTAAAGTGACGACAGAAGTTTAAGATCATTAGTTCAGAAGCGATAGTCGGGAACTTTCGAGAAAAAAAAAAAGAAAAAAAAATGGACCGATGGAAGAAAAGTTTGGTAGAGTCATCAAAAGAGCTGGAAGTAAGTTTAGAAAACCAAACCGTTGAGAGAGTACTTACCAAACCCGAGACAAATCCGTAGTCATGAGGAGCTGATAGTTGAGCCCGACAATACATTTGTGGAGTAACTAGTAGCTATCCTGGAGCACAGTACTAGACGTCTGCGGTCCAAGGAGATATCAATGTTGAGGATCCAGTGGTCTAGACGAGGAGCGGATGAGACCACTTGGAAGACAAAGTAGAGTATTAGAAGTAATTATCCCGAGTATCTGCGGGGCTAAATGTTACTTATGTGTCGACGAGTTAGTACTCGAATGTGGTGTTGTTGGACCATTCATGTTTTTATATTGGATTGAGTGTTTACGCTTTATGTGATGTGTGTCTGAGTATGATGTTTGAGTAGTTGCACGGTAGAAAACAAAAATTTTTTTTTTTTTTATGAAATTAAGATTTACAAAGAAAGTCAAATGATTAGTTACATTATTCTAAGTTTCGGGACGAAACTTATTTTAAGGGGCACTGATGTAATACCCGAAAATTTTTTAAACTCTGTTTAATACCGAATTCAACCGGTTTCCGAACCGCCAACTTTTATTCTAATAAATACAATAAAACGATAATTGATTCTAGCATTTTATGTGACCTCGATTCACATAAAATGATAAATCTTGTAAACCGTAAATATTCCCGTACATTTAAAATTCCGTATGAATTTTTATAATTCGTTTCAGCCTTCGGTTAAGGGGTGATTAGGCCCAATTATTGTCTGGCCCAAAAGCCTTCATCCGGTCCATATCCTAATCTAATCTCCTAATTAACCTAACCATCTAATTAACCTAATTTTTAATTATCTCCCTACCCAATTAGCGGCTGAATCCGAAGAGCAGTTCATCCCTCTTAATTTCTCAATCTCTCACCTATCGTACTCACAATTTCAGCCCCGTATCTCGCCTTTCTATCTCGCATAACGTTCAATCTTCCACTAGTCAGAACTCCTCTGCGCGCCACATCGAACACGACAGTGCCACCAGCCTACTCCCCAACAGCAACAACCATGAACTTACCGGAAGTGACTTCCGCCAGGGCGTCTCTCCCCTCTTCTCGCCGCTGCTACATGACGAGTCCCAACCGTCGTGAGTCTATAGGGCGCAAATGAGGAAAAGGAAGCCTTCCAGCACTTGCAACCAGCGTTGGGATTGGGCGATTGCCGACTGTTCCAGACGGCCTTCATTAGCGCCGAGCCCTGCTCCCTCTTCATGGACCGAGTGAGTCTCGATCCTCCCCTGTCCATCCGGGAGAAACCGCCGCTGTACCATAGTGCTGTCTTCAGCCGGTCTAGGCCTAATCTAATGCCAACAGTGAGACAAGGTCGAGCTTTCCAACCACTGCAACGGTGAAGCCGAGCCGAGCCCCTCGATCTCCGAGTCTATGGTACCGATCGACACCAGCAGCCATCCGTGCAGCAATCCGGTATGAGGTCTGAACTTCGTTGATACCCTGTATAGTAGGAAGATGAAGTTTGTGTATGTGTATGTTAGTGATATCCATGGGAATCGAACCTAGGACATGTTGATAAGGGTTATGCAGATTTCTGTGGTTAGTGAGGCTCGAACTTGGGACCTCTGGATGGTTTAAATGATGAGATATGCTAACAACAGGATTTGAAGTGGGGACTACTGCTTACTATTCTTCAGCCTTGAACTACTGACTTTAAGAACTGATTTCGACCCCTTAAAACGAACATCCACCGTTGAATTTTTGATATGTCGTAGACCGATATACATAGTTCATAGTGTTAAAATTTGGGAACGAGTTAACGGTCTGATTAGAATCTACGAGGCCTCAAAGTAGGGCTGTAGGGCTGTTTTTCAGCAGAGTAAAAATTGACTAAGTATGAAAATTCTAGTTGTTATACCCAACTTTAGAGATTTATATTGAAGTTGTGGTTGAGTGTTTGTGAGAGGTCTTTGCTCCTATGATTAATATGGATATCCTAGAGGATCTAAGGATTTGTTTCGAAATTTTTTTTTATATTTTTATTCGAGCCCCATATCTTGAGCTAAAGTCAGACTTTAGCGACTCTTTTGGAAATCTAGAATTTTGGTTAACTTCTATAAATCCTTACCAAACTTTTTCTATGAGAACTAGATTATGGATATAGGTTCTAAAAGAAAATGTTAGAACTAAATGATAGACTTTGAGAATTTTCGGCACTAAGGGTAAAATGGTCTTTTACCGTAAGAGAGCTTTTTCCGTAATTCCTTCGCATGAGGTTGGACATCTGGATGTGATTTTGATACACTTGCCTTGTAACAGGCGTTGAGTTTCTACGGCTACGGGCCGAGTCGAAACAATGGGATTTGAGTTTTGACCCAAGTAAGTCGTTGCGACTTACTTAGCTGGTTTCTGGATATTAGTTAGGTGATGATGGTTGAGTGTGCAATGTGTGTTATAATAAGAATAATAACTTGTTAGGACGACCGTGGTTATTATGTGTTAAGGCCCAAGTGTATGTACAACGGGCCGTGACATCACTGCCCAGCTCTGCCAGGAGATTGGGAGGTTCTCTATACCCAGACCATACAGGTACACGGTGAGATGCATCGGATCCACTCCTGATGGGTACACGGTGGCGGAGGCGAGGTTTGGGAATCCCTCGTGTCACAAAATAAGTATCATTAGAGTGAATGACTTAAATGAAGATAATAAATGGATTGTTTGAAAGCATGATGAGTGTTTCTTATTTTATGTGTGTGTGTGCTATTATTATTCTTCCAATGTTTAGATAACTAGCTAATGGTTGTTTTGTTGTGGTTTTAGTTTTACAGCAAGTTAGAACAACAGCTGAGTGATCCGGAAGTAGTGGTCAGCCGGGTCTCCGTACTCCTTAGAGTGGGGGTTTGAGTTGTTGCTTTGTTATCTTTTCCTTTTGTTAAGACAGTTAGTCTTTTCCGTTGTTTAAGCACGATAGGTTGTTAGACTTTGTTGCATTCATCCTTTCACAAATGTATTTTTATGAATTTCGGTTTTTCTTATTTGTGTCTTGTTGCAAGATCCTAGTAATATTGTTGTCAAACTGAGGTCGGGACCCATTGTGAGGTCCTAACCAGTAATGTCCCGAGTTCTGAGAATTCGGGGTGTTACACTAGCCTTATAAATATAAAATGACCATTTTACCCTTGATTTCGGAACACTCTAAAATTCTTAAGATGCTTCAAAAGTTCCTACCAGAACTCAAAGTCATGACTTCAAAAGCTAAAGTGAAAGGCTAAAAAGTTTAAAATGTTTCCTCAACTTCCAAGCTTCCAATAATTTAACTTAAGTCATACTTAGTCTATAAACACAATTCCTGCTAAGTCCCAAAAGCTTATATTTCATCTCCTTAGATATACTTGATTGAAGAACAAGACAAAAACTGCTAATGTAGTGAACACTAACGTACTAATCGGCGGAATATCTAAAACGAAAAAAAAAATCTTACCCAACTACTCCACTGGATGCGACTTAACTCTCGCACTCGTATACCCCTGCTAGCTTAGTTGAACCCATCCTCACTGTTGCCTATTAAACCTTACTCCAACCTCTACGTACTATGTCCAACTTCCTTACTTCATCCACTCACCACCTCCTGCTACTAAAACAAACCACTAGCCGTCCATGAAGATTTTTATTAATCTTATTATTATTAGTGGACTTATATATTATAATAACCAATTATATTATATGACTAAATATCAGCAGACTAATAAAAAGCGATTCAATTAAGTAAAGTATGTAGACTTTAATTAAGCGGTATGGGCTTAACGAGTGAATACCAGATTTTGGCTCAATAGGCTTAATGGGTGGATACCAGACTTTGGCTCAATAGGATTAATGAGATTCTATTAGGTCATTATATAAACGTTATTAGATTATGGTCCTAATACATCAAATCGATCAACAGTTTTCTATTCTCTTTCCATCAGTGAGAAAATCTAAAGAAACTCTAACGAGGTTTGACCGAGGAAGACTATATACCTGCGGTGCTCATTCGGATCGTAGATTCCGCACTAAGGTTTGATCCAATTGCTACTATGGAACCAATGTAATTCTAGATTTCTTGATAATCCTAGCATGAATGATCCTTGCTTTTATGGTTTATGGAATTTGATTATTCCAACAAGTGGTATCAGAGGGGTTAATTATCTTAGGTTATTTGGAAAATTCATTTTTTCTTATTTTGATGGAACTTATATCCAGATATTTGCATGCCTTGTCTTTTGCATGCGTAAATTTGATCCAACATGATTTGTTGAATCGTCTAGTGTCCTCATGAGTTCTTATATTTGGGTCTTCCTTAATTGTTTGGGTTAAATACTTGTTTTAATTATATGGCTGAATTATGATAGATTATTTAATTATTGTAAATATAGGGGTGCCTAAATGTAATTATGTAAACTCGCTTATTATTAATATGAGCCGTCTGATGACGGAAACCCTACGGGAAATTCATCCAAATCTAACATGGTATCAGAGCTTCCTCTCTAAACCTACTTCCGCTTATTTTTCCCCGCCGGCTACACTCTAGCCCTATCTTCGTTACTTTTGAGCATTCATTGAGATTTCCGGCCTTCTTCTTGGTTACGCATCTCACGCCTCCAACAATCGGACTCCTCTTTACGCTTCCCTCATGGCGGCTGACAAGAAACCATCCTTCCATTTCGCGCTCGGTATTTCCAACATCAAGAACAACATTGCTCTTGTAATTGACAATGACACCCCTTATACATCATGGGTCACTCTTTTTCGCGTCACGGCGAAAGCTCACAATGTTCTTGATCATATTGATGCTACGGTTCCCAAACCGCTTGACATTGATGACTCGTTATGGCAACAAGTTGATGCAACAGTTCTTCAATGGATATACAGCACGGTCTCTCGCGATATTCTTCTTCAGATCCTAGATTCCGTTGATACCGCCCTTCAGGCTTGGATCCGCGATCAAGAAATCTTTCAAGATAACAAGAACACTCGTGCCGTTTATCTTGAACATGAATTCTCGAATTGCAAGCTATCCGTTTTGCTTCAATCTCAGCCTATTGTCAACAACTCAAAACTCTAGCGGATCAACTCAAAGGTGTCGGTTCCGCGGTCTCCAACAACCGTCTCGTCCTTCAACTAATTTTAGGCTTACCTGCCGAGTACAATGCCGCTGCTAGTTTCATTCAACAAAGCGACCCGCTTCCGAGTTTCACCAAAGCGAGATCTCAATTGCTTTTGCAAGAAACCCGAATGGCTGCGCAATCCGGCTCCGGCTCGAAGACTTCCACCGCTCTAACAGCCGCTACCTCCTCTGCTGGAGCCAATGGCACTTCTTCCAGACCGCAACCAGACCAGTCCTCACCGGCATCGGAGCAATCCAATCGGAATCGCAACAGAGGTCGTTGGGGCAAGGAACGTCAAACTGGTGGTCAGAGTACTCCTGGCGGCAGCGTCCGGTACGTCTTTTGGCCAAACACCGGCTGGATACCTGTTTCTGTTGGGCCGCCTCCATACCCAACCCAGGCTTGGTATCCGGCCCAAGCCCAACTCCTGCAGGCCGACCCCCATGTCCTTTTCCTACTCAGCAGGCTGGAATTCTTGGGCCCGGTCCCCTGCCACCTTCTCAGGCCCATTACGGATTTACTGAAGCTTCAGCTTACCAGCCCACTGCACTGGATCAAGCGTTTGCGACGATGTCCCTTAATCCCGCAGACAACCTTTGGTACATGGATACGGGCGCTACCTCTCATATGACGAACGATTTCGGTAAACTCTCATCTTTTTCGTATAATGGTAATTTAAATTCGATAATTGTTGGAAATGGCATGCGTATTCCATCTACAGGTCTTGGCAATGCTATACTCCCTACCTCAAACCAACCTCTCCATTTAACCAACATCCTTGTCGCACCAAAAATTGTCAAAAATCTTGTGTCCGTCAGACGTTTTACTATTGACAATCTTGTTTCTATCGAGTTTGACCCTTTTGGTTTTTCTGTGAAGGATCTGCAAATGGGGACCGTTCGTCTGAGATGTAATAGTTCTGGGGATCTTTATCCGGTTACAAACCCACCCATTCGTCCTCAACATGCTCTTTCCGTCGATTCCTCTTCCACTTGGCACGCTCGTCTAGGTCATCCGGGCGCACCTGTCCTTCATTTTCTTAGAAGTCTTCTTTTGTTGAATGTAATAAGGAGTCGTCCGCTCCCATTTGTCATGCTTGTCAACTTGGCAAACATCATCGATCACCTTTTGATCGATCCACAACTAGTACTTTTGCACCTTTTGACATTATTCATAGTGATATTTGGACATCTCCTATTCCTAGTCGAGATGGTTTTAAATATTACTTATTGTTTCTTGATGACTTCTCTCATTTTTTATGGATTTATCCTCTCAAATATAAGTCTCAAGTTTTTGATCTTTTTGTGCAATTTCACAAACTAGTTCACACACAATTCCGAGTCACCATTTGAAATTTTCAATGTGACATGGGAGGTAAATTTAATAACACAAATTTCCACAATTTTTTTGCCACACATGGCATTAATTTTAGGTTTTCATGCCCACATACTTCCCCACAAAATGGCAAGGCTGAACGTATGATTCGAACCATCAACAACATGATGCGCTTGCTTCTATTTCATGCCTCTATTCCTATCTCCCTTTGGCCCCATGCCTTGGAGACTTCTTGCTATCTTCTCAACATACTTCCTTCCACCACTATTCAAAATCGGTCTCCCACTCAAGTGTTATATAACACTTTCCCATCATTCGGACATCTCCGGGTCTCCGGTTGCCTCTGTTATCCAAATCAAAGTGCAATCATTTCCCACAAATTTCAACCTCTCTCTGCACCGTGCGTCTTCCTCGGGTATCCCGCACATCATCGTGGATACAAATGTTTAGATTTAAGTACATATAAAATCATCCTTTCGCGTCATGTCACCTTCGTTGAGCCTATTTTTCCGTTTGCTAACCGGAATTCTTCCGCCCCGGATCACTATAACTATTTGACGAATGACGACCCATCCCCTTATTATGATGCACTCCTACGTACTGCTCAAACTCACTCAGCACCACAAAATTCCAGCCCATATGCCGAAACAGGGCCATCTTCTCCTGCACGTTCTGGCCCATCAGGAACAAGCCCACCTTCTTTTCCTAACAGCCGTACTGTCCTTTCTGGCCCATCCGGTCCTGCCACCCTCAATGACGCAGCCGGCCCAACATCTCCCTCCAGCCTAGTGCGCCCTCAGCCCAGTGCCCAATCTCCTATCCCACATTCTTCACCTGATTCTACAACTTCAGCCCGCCAACATTTTATTGCCCCCCTCCTCCAAACCAACGTGCTGCTAATTCCTCCCGGCCACAAACTCGCAGCCAATCCGGTATTTTCAAGCCAAAACCCGTCTTTGACCTATCCATATCCACCACTCCTCCATCACATGCCATATCTCCCATCCCTAAATCACACAACTTAGCTCTTCAAGACCCACAATGGACCGCTGCCATGCTCGACGAATATCGAGCCCTTATACGAAATAAGACGTGGGTACTGGTTCCTCGTCCTTATGATGCTAATATTGTGCGATGTATGTGGATATTTAAACATAAGTTCAGGTCTGACGGATCTCTTGAGCGTTACAAGGCCCGACTAGTTGCTAACGGATGTTCTCAGCAGGTTGGCATTGATTGTGATGAAACCTTTAGTCCTGTTGTTAAACCCGCCACCATCCGTATAGTTCTCAGCATTGCAGTTTCCCGCTCTTGGTCTATTCACCAGCTGGATGTTCAAAATGCTTTTCTCCACGGTCATCTCAACGAGACAGTGTATATGTTCCAACCACCAGGGTTCCGCAGCTCCTCCAAACCCAATCATGTTTGCCTCTTGCAGAAATCCCTCTATGGCCTAAAGCAAGCTCCCTGAGCATGGTTTCAACGTTTTGCAGGCTTCTTGCATCGCATTGGATTTATTAGCAGTAAGAGCGACTCCTCCCTTTTTATTTATAATCAGGGACCCAAAACTGCTTATTTGCTTCTGTATGTCGATGACATTGTTCTTACGGCTTTTTCTAACGCCCTGCGCAAGCATTTGATATAGCTTCTGAGTAAAGAATTTGCCCTGAAAGACTTAGGCCCTTGTCATATTTCTTGGGCATTTCTGTTCGTCGGACATCATCTGGCTTATTCCTATCCCAAGATAAATATGCTCGCGAAATTGTTGAAAGAGCAAAGATGTCTAACTGCAAACCTTCTGCTACCCTGGCTGAGACGTATGTCAAATTAAGTGCTTCATCCACCCCTGTTATTAGTGATCCAACACTTTACCGTAGTCTAGCTGGGGCACTGCAGTACCTCACCTTCACCCGGCCAGACATCAGTTTTGCAGTACAACAGGTGTGCCTTTTTATGCACGACCCCAGAGAAGCTCATTTTGCTGCTTGTTCGCCCCTAAAGGTGTGTGCAAATAAGCTTTAAATTTATAAAACTAGAATCAAGCAGCGAACCCGCAGTGTACGGATCGACGTAGTTAAGCAAGAATTAAGGAGTATCGAACACAGGGATTTGGGTGGGAACAAATTCAATTGCAGATTATCAAGCGAGTAAATATGAGAGTTTTGCAAATATTGGGAAAACAACAATCCTAAAGATCCAAGTATCCAGCTGTGGCAATCGATTCAAGATTTACTATTGATATAAAGACAGAGTTGAGATATGCAAAGGTATGCTAATGTAAGGTAATCGTACGGTGAAGTTCCAAAAACCTTATATGACTCACCTACAAGGCACTCTCTATACAGGTTGTTGAGGCTCAATATAGAAAGATTCTAAAGGTGAGAATTAATATCAAATACCCAAACTTGTAATCCAAGGATCAAGACTAACTTAACCGATTGAGGTTGTGACACTCACAATCGAAGTAGAGGTTGTTGAGGCTTCACTACCACCTAGAAAAGACAAGTCTAAACTAAGTTAAAGCAAATATTTAACTTTGGATTAAAGTAAAAGCAGGTTCGTAAACTTAAGGGAAATTACGGTTGGATCTTGAGATTCCACGGTCGTGGAACTCAAGAACAACCCGTAATTTAGGGTTCGTCGACGATTCTCTCAAACTCTCAGGGTCTAATCTGTTTACGATCGATCTATCATCATCTAAGCCACAACTATCAACCCTTCACCTTAGAATTGTTAAGGGTTTTTAGCCAATAACAGTCCTGTTGATATCAATTCAAGAATTAAAAGATAGAAAGATGAAAACTTCCGAAAACTTTCAATAAACTTCAAACCAATCTCAAAGTCACAATCAAGAACAAGTATCGTCACGAGATTCAAAATAGAACAAACAAACTCAATCTTAGGAAAGAAGGAAGAACGGGATGTCAATCCGTCTTCTAAATCAAACCTAAACAAGAAGAGTAATCTTCTTGCAAGAAATCTTCCGAATCTTCCGTCAATCCCGGAAATCTGGAAATCCCAGCGATAATCTCCACCAAGTGCGAGATTAGGGCAAATCCAAGCACGAACGTCGATATCCAACGAGATCTCCAAATGCCTCTAAACAAGGGTAAGCGGGGATGCCGTCGATAAGCGGTCTCGTCGCAAGTGTAAGCCTAAAGCGAGATGACGGAATTTCCCTTCGTCCGTCTTTTTATAGGGCAAGATAAAATATCGGCCCGGCCCAATCTTCAAAAGATCGTGGCTTCAAAATGTGGCGAAAAAGATCGCCAAGATCACGGTCGTGGAAGTTTCCACGACCGTAATTTAGAGCGTGGAATGGGTCACGGTTTGAACCATATGTTCCACGACCGTAATAGTTACTGGAATGCATCACGCCTCTCTTTGCATACTTCCACGGCCGTAGAACTGAACGTGGTTTGTAATACGGCCGTATTTTAGAGCGTGGTTTAGGGCAAGAACGTGATTCTTCCCAAGCCTCGTGCATTCCTCAAGTTGAACTCCTTTTTGCTCCTAAGAATGCCCTCAATCCATGGACATACTCAATCAACTCTTCTTTGCTCGATTCCGTTCGGAAATGACTCCCAATCACCTATAATCAACATAGAACTAGTGTAGACATCCATATCGATAATATAGGCGAACTAGCTCACTAATGTAACAATGCTCAATCAAAGACTATCAATATGAATCAAATACGCTTAGAAAACGTGCCTAAAGTATCACAATATTTCATGCTAACACTGCTCTCAAGCGCATTATCCGCTACATTTCTGGGACGTCTTCATTAGGTATCACCATCTCCTCTTCTCCAAAATCTGATCTTATTGCCTACACAGATGCTGATTGGGCAGGTTGTCCTGATACACGCCGATCGACATCAGGTTACTGTGTTTTCTTCAATGACACTTTAATCTCATGGTTTGCCAAAGGCAATCTGTCGTCTCTAGATCCAGTGCAGAAGCAGAATATAGAGGAGTTGCCAATGTTGTTTCCGAATGTTCTTGGCTGCGTAACCTTCTATTGGAATTACATTGCCCATTGGTCAAGGCTTCCATTGTCTACACGGACAACATTTCTGCTACTTACCTGGCAAGCAACCCGGTTCAACATCAACGGACTAAGCACATTGAGATCGACATTCACTTCGTCCGCGACAAGGTTGCCCGTGGTCATATTCGAGTTCTTCACGTACCTTCGGCTTTTCAGTACGCAGACATTTTTACAAGGGGTCTTCCCCGCCAGTTATTTTTAGATTTTAGATCCAGTCTCACTGTTCAGCCTCCTCCAGTTTCGACTGCGGGGATATGATAGATTATGTAATTATTGTAAATATAGGGGTGCCTAAATGTAATTATGTAAACTCACTTATTATTAATATGAGTCGTCTGATGACGGAAACCCTACGGGAAATTCATCCAAATCTAACAAATTGTTCTTGAAGCTGCTACTTTTTTATTTTCGCATGATCTTTTGCGCCGTTGCAGTGCAAGCCTTGAACTTTTGTATTATTATTTTTAAAAAAAGTTGTGCTTTTACTTTTTCAAATGCAAAGTGGGTTTGTGTGTACGTGGTTGAATTATAATATATATATGTGCGTATATTGTTTTCTTATTATACTTTTTGTTTTCGGTTGTTTACACGCGAGTATCTATGTATCTTTGGTATATATAAGATTTGTAAATGATATATGCAGTGGGGTTGTTTTACGAGCGTAAAATTTGGATCTTTTCCACTATATCTTGTATCGATTAAAGATTATCGAGTGTAATAATTAGATTTTATTTACACGAGATATATTTAAGGATCTATATATTTTAAAGTTTATTTAAATTAATTTAATTGAAACAGTATGCTACCAAAGTAGTCTATGTTATGTAAATTATTTTAATTTAAAATTATAAGGGTTAATGTATCGTTTCTTATGCGGATATCAATCGGCCCAAAAGGTAGGTTGATATTTGGTCAAACATTAAATACACTAGTGATTATACTTGTTTATGCGAATATTGACCGACCCAAAGAAAGGTCAATATTTGGTCAAACAAAATCACTCTAAAGATAATATATTGATTAATCAATTGCGTTTTCATTAATTATGCGGATATTGATCGGCCCAAAAGAAGGTCAATGTTCGGCCGAATAGTGAAAGCGCATGTGACAATAAATTGCGATAATGTAACGGTTATCCATGTGAATGATAGTCTATCCAAAGAAAGGCTATTGTCTGACCGAATTTATTATCAATATTGGATTGTTGCATTGAGAGTACTATTTATAATTGATATTTTGTGCAAAAACTAGATGTCAAGTTGTATTGGGTATCTTGTTTTAAAATTAATTGATTAATTTTGTTATTTCTTTGATTTTATGTTTAGTTTCAACAACTACTACTATTGTTTCTGCTCAAATCAATTTCATTTCATTGCTTAATGGGACAAATTTTAAGGTCTGGAAGGAGAATGTGGAAATAGTTCTCGGATGTATGGATCTAGACCTTGCGCTAAGGACTAAATGTCCCACTTTGGTTGAGGATAACTCCAATAAAGCGAAAGTAGAGAAGTGAGATCGCTCTAACCGCATGTGTTTTATGATCATGAAACGTTCCATTCCAGAAGCGTTTCAGGGCTCTATTTCTGAGAGCAAATATGTTGGGCTCGTTTGGTATGACTATAGGAATGGGGTTGGAATCAAGAATCGGAATGGAATAAGGAATTGGAATATGTCATTCCCGATACTTGGTGTTTGGTATGATGTTGGAATGAAAAAATTTGGAGACATGTTTTTTTTAACTTTATATGAGTTATGAAATGAAAAATCATATCATATTTGATGATATATGTGTGAATGTTTATAATGTAAAAATGTGCTATTTTTTAAACTACATTTAAGAAAAATAAAGAGTAACTAATAACTTAAAGAATAAACACTAACAATCATCAGCCCAAATAAATAGATATATAACTTATTTTAATAAATATATTTATTCTAATCAAGCATTTTTCGGTTACATTACATCTTGAATAAAATATTCGTATTATATTTTTAAATATTTTTTTGTCAAAATCATGTTTTTCTACAAAATAATAATATAATTTAAATTAATTGATGGACAATAATTTTTTTAATAAAAAATTATTATTTTTATTTTGTGAAACTAAATAATAAAGTATATATATATATATATATATACATAATAAAAATATATAAATGTAGTTTTAAATTTGAAATGACTTTAAGTTGGAATGGATGATACCCACCATTAAATTATGGAATCAACTTCTTCTTTAGAGTTGGAATGAACCATTCCAAGGAATCATTCTTATTCCGATCCAAAACTTACCAAACACGAGGTATTGGTATGACTCATTCCGATTTCGATTCTTGATTCCATGGGAATCGTACCAAACGAGCCCTTAAGGAATCCTTTGAGACAATTCAGAAATATTTTGCCAAGAATGAAAAAGCCGAAACAAGCAACCATTTGACTGCTCTGACTTCTATAAGGTACAAAGAAAAAGGAAACTTAAGGGAGTACATTATGGAAATATCAAATCTTGCGGAAAACTAAAGACACTAAAGTTAGAGATAAATGATGATTTACTTGTACATTTAGTTCTCCTCTCTCTTCCCACACAATTAAGTTATTTTAAGGTGAGTTATAATACTTAGAAGGAGAAATGGACTCTTAATGAGCTCATTTCACAATGTGTGCAAGAAGAAGACAGGATAAAAAAAGAGATAAGACAAAAAGTGCTCACTTTGCATCAAACTCTAAAAAGAAACCAAAGAAAATGACTAAGGATACTACAACTGGTACACATTTGCTGAAAAAGGTGAAGAAGCAAAGTGATGAACTCACTTGTTTTTTCTGCAAAAAGGAAGGACATATGAAGAAAGCATGTCCTAAGTACGTTGCTTGGCATGAAAAGAAGGATAAAGTTTTCACTCTAGTTTGTTTTGAGGCTAATTTAACTTTTGTACCTATTGACATGTGGTGGGTAGATTCTAGTGCTACTACTCAAATTTGTGTGTCAATGTAGGGTTGCCTTTAGAGTCGACTACCAAGTGATACTGAAAGATTCATCTATGTTGGCGATGACAATAAAATTCTTGTGGAAGCAATATGACATTTTAGAATAAATTTAAGTATTGGATGTTATTAATTTGGATTTGAAGGATACTTTTATTTCTCTGTTATTTAAACGGAATTTAATTTCTACTTCTTGTTTGGACAAAGGTAAATATCTTTGTAGTTTTGGAAATGAAAAATTCAGTATTTCCTTAAATTCAAATCATGTTGGTACTGTTATCTTAATTGATCGTCTTTATATGCTAGAAACGGTTGCTTCCCATAATGAAATCCTGCACACTGGTTCTAAAGATACAAGCGAAAATTTGATGAAGATTTTGGATTCTTATGGCATAAGTGCTTATGTCATATCTCTAAACAAAGAATTCAAAGGCTTATGTCAAAAGGAATTCTTGATTCCTTTGATTTAACAAACTTTCAAGTTTGTGTTGAGTGTTTTAAGGGAAAATTAACAAACATTAGAAAGTTAGATGCCAACAGAAGTACATAAGTCTTAGAACTAATACATATGGATATTTGTGGTCCATTCCCTACAACTGTGTGGAATGGTGAACAATACTTTATTACGTTCATAGACGACTACTCTAGATACAAGTACCTTTACTTGATACATGAGAAATCACAATCTTTGGATGTTTTCAAGGCTTACAAAACTGAAGTTGATCTTCAACTTGGTAAGAAGATTAAAGCCGTTAAATTTGACCGTGGTGGAGAATATTATGACATACATGATGGATCAGGAGAACAACGTCCAATACCCTTTGCTAACTTCCTAAAGGAGTGTCGAATTGTCCCTCAGTACATTATGTCGGGCAAACCCAGCATGAATGGTGTTGTTGAGAGACGGAATAGAACAATATTGGATATGGTAAGAAGTATGATTAATCATTCTTCTTTACCTGAATCACTTTGGGGAGAGGCGCTAAAAACTGCATTATATATTTTTAATAGAGTACCCAACAAATTGGTAGTTAAAATCCATATGAAATGTGGACTGGTAAAAAAATCCTAGCATAAAGAACTTACACATTTGGAGATATATATATCCAGCTGAAGCAAGGTTTTACAGGCCTCATGAAAGAAAGTTGGACTCTAAGACAACTAGTTGCTACTTTTTTGGATATGCTGAAAGCTCTCGTGGGTTTAAATTTTATGATCCCGCTACCTGGTCATTTTTTGAGTCGGAAAATGCCAGATTTTTTGAGAATGTAGAATTTGGAGGGGAAGGATTAATGAACGTCACTATTGACAAAGTTGTCTCTAAGGAAGAAGATCTTACCCCTCTTCCTAATATTGTTATTGAAAGTGATCATGATACAACTCTTGCCACTCTACAAGAAACAACTCCAGTTTTAGACAATAATAAAGTTCCTTCCATAGAGCAAATTCAACCACCTCAAGAAGTGCCTATTTTTAAGGAGATTCGGTAGAGAAAGAAGATATGCAATTTCGGATGATTACATTGTATATCTAGTAGAACAAGAAGATCTTGTGGGAGAGATACCAAATGATTACTTCACGTATCTTATGGAACAAGAAGATTTTACAAGCATTATAGAGGATGATACAATCAATCTTCTTGAGGCCCTTCAAAGTTCTAACTCTCAATATTGGATTATAGTCATGCAAGAGGAGATAAATGCATGAAGGACAATGACATATGGGATCTTGTCGAGTTGCCAAAAGGTGCAAAACCCACTGATTGTAAATGGATATTTAAAACCAAAAGGGATGAAAAAGGCAATATTGAAAGATATAAAACTCGTCTAATTGTAAAGAGATTTACTCAAAAGGAAGGTATTGACTTTAGTGACCTTTTCTCCGGTTTCATCTAAGGAATCTTGTAGGAAAATAATGACACTAGTAGCTCATTTTAATTTAGAGTTACATCAGATGGATGTGAAAATAGAGTTTCTCAATGGAACCATTAATGAAACCATTTATATGGTACAACTAGAACATTTTGAATCCAAAGATTCAAAATCTATGTCTTGTAAATTAAAAAAAAAATTCATCTATGGACTTAAACAGACATCAAGGCAATGAAATCATAAATTTCATCAAGTGATCACCTCATTTGGATTTGAGGTGAATAATGTTGAAGATTGTGTGTATCACAAATTCAGTGAGAGCAAGTATATCTTTCTAGTATTGTATGTTGATGACATACCATTGGCTTGTAACGATATAGGCTTATTGCACGAAACCAAGAAATTCACATTAGGAATTTTGAGATGAAAGAACTTGGGGACGCCTCTTTTGTCTTAGAAATTCAGATACTAAGAGATCGATCTCAAGGTATCCTCAGGTTATCACAAAAGGGATATATCGAAAAGGTACCAAGCAGATTTAACATGAAAGATTGCTCAGCTGAAGATACATCAATAGCTAAAGGAGACAAGTTTAGTCTGAAGCAGTGCCCCAAAACTGATCTTGAAATAAAAGAGATGCAACAGGTTCCCTATTCCTCAGTAGTAGGGAGTCTAATGTATGCACAAGTTTGTACCCATCCCGACATAGCATTTATTGTGGGAATTTTGGGCAGATACTTAAGTAATCTTGGATCGGATGATTGGAAAGCAACAAAAAGGGTTCTCGGTATTTACAAAGAACGAAGAACTACATGCTGACTTACAAGAAATCAAACAAATTGGAGATCGTTGGATATTCCGATTTTAATTTCGCCGGTTGTATTAATAGTAGACGATCCACCTCAGGTTATGTCTTCATATTGGCTGAAGAAGCTATATCTTGGAAAAGTGTTAAACATAGGTAGTTTAGTTACCTCCACTATGTTAGTAGAGTTCATGACTTGCTTCGGACCATCCATTCATGGGATATGGTTGCGTAACTTAGTCATAGGCCTACTTGTTGAAAGGCTATTGAAGTTATTTTGTGACAATAAGGCTGCAGTTTTATACTCCAATAACAACATAAGCTTTTTAAAGGAGAAGCACATTGACATCAAGTTCTTGTCATTGAAGGAAAAAGTTCAAAGTGGACAAATTTGTATAGAACACATATGCACAAACTCCATGATTGCGTTTCCGTTAAGTAAGGGGTTGTCTCCTAAGATTTTTCATGAGCACACTCCTCGTATGTGGCTTGATAGTTTTGTAATCTCTTGACTTAGTAGGAGTTTGATTAGATGTTCTATGTTTTATAGTTTATGCATAATAAAGTTTCCATGCTTGACATTTTAAACTAAATGTTGTTTTGGATTGATCTCCGAATAAAGGACCAGTTGAAAATAGACATGTTTATGAGATCACATTTCTTGTAATTTTCATGTCACTCATCCATATTTGACCTATGTCATCGAATATACTAATGTGGTGAACACGGAAGGTTTAGTCACGATGAGTGTGACGAAAGCCGCCGTGATCTCATATTAATATATGAGATGAACCAGATTGATAAAGAATAAGTCTACATAAAATTAGTCGTTACGTGTACACATAAAGAATTTGGATAATATAATTGTTTGTTTAATATGTAGCCCAAGTGGGAGATTGTAATATTTTTATTTGAGTAAATTACAGAAAACCACCTTCTATTTACCCTATTTTTCACTTAACCACCTCTTATATTTTTTGTTTCATTTAACCACCTCTTATAATCATTCCGTTAACAATCAACAACCGGAGTTCATTTCCGTCCAAACTCTGTTAGTAATAGTGGGGTCTACACAAAAGTACTTAAACCCCATTTTCAAAAGAAAAAAAAATCCCCATTTTCATGAAGTTTGCTAACATAAGCGGCATAAGTTCATTCATTTTTATCAAGGGAAATTTGTTGGTAGAAGTTCATTCAAAAATCAAACTAATCCCACCATTACTAACGGATTCACCTTTTTAAGTGAGTAAGATAAAAGGGGCCTTCTTGGTAAGCATATTAGATATCTATTCTGAAAGTAGAAAGTTCAGTAAACACAAGATGGGGAGAGCACAAATCTGTCCAATTGTCCATACATTGAGTGTGAAGTAGCACGAATAAATCTACATTAACATTTTAACCTACGGTCGCATAAAAAATCCCTAAATGTAGAAACAGGCAATCCCATTTTCAATTGATTCCAATAATCGACCATTGAAACCCTAGACATACCGCAATTCAATCGAAGGTGATTTCTAATCCACCGAGAAGATACCAACGTAAACAGAGAGAGAAGAAAAAGGGAATTGCAGTCAAGATTTTCCATGACTTCTTCAAACTTACGAGTGTTCAAGAGAGGGAAGACGATGAAAGGCAATTTAAAATTGAGAAGGGATGAGGACTGAAGAGTTTTATTTTTACCAATACTCAGTTAGTCTAGTGGGATGTGGTGCTAGACTCCTTAAGTGCTTAGCATGAGATTCGAGTTCGAATCCTCCTTTGAATGAACTTCTACCAGCCTTGATGAAAGCTAGCAAACTTCATGAAAATAAGGGATTAGTTTCTAAAAAAATGGGGTCTAAGTACTTTTGTGTGGACCCCACCATTACTAACGGAATTTGGACGGAAATGAACCCCAGTGGTTGACTGCTAACGGAATGATAATAAGAGGTGGTTAAGTGAAAAATAGGTAAATAAAAGATGGTTTTATGTAATTTACTCTTTTTATTAATCTTATTATTATTAGTGAAGTTACATAACCAAATATATTATATGACTAAATATTAGTAGGCTAATAAAAGTGATTCAATCAAATAAAGTTCGTAAACTTTAATTAAGCGGTATAAGCATAATGGGTGGTTACCAAATTTTGGACTTAATGAGCCCCAATAGACTTAATGAGATTCTATTAGGTTATTAGGTTAGGTTTGACTGAGGAACCGAAGGCTTACCGACTACACCGGAAGATAACTACGGCCAGACAAGGAGGGCTCGATGTCGTGACGGCGGCTGCGAGAAGTCCGGCTTCACTTGCTGGCAAGCGACAACCTATGTACACCAGGAGTCAGAGAATTACACAGATCAGGGTTTGACAAGGGTAAGAAAGTCCGGCTCGCATTGCGGTTTAAGTCGGTGACGACACGTGGTCCTTAGTTTCCGCCGATGGCCGGGAAGCTGTCGAGGTTATCGCTGATGCGGGGCTGGAAAATGGTCTCCCTCCTTCGGTTGTGTGCTGATGTTGAATGGTCCACCTACCCTGTGCGTTCCGAGGTTAAAGACGCTCGTCCCGGTGCGGTTGGACGTTCGTCCGTGTGTGCACTCGTGAGGAAGAAACGAAGAAGTAACTGTGTGATATGAAGAACTGCTTTGAATATGTTGATCTGGAGGCCACAAAATCCGTAGAGGCCGGGTTACGTGAATTTTGGGAGGTGGGCTTCCAGGTGGATTTTATTATAAATTAATTTAGGATTAGAATTTAATTACAGCTCACACGCAAGGAGGGAGTTAGATAAGCTGCGTGATTAGAGGAAATTAGGTTAAAGATTTAACTAGGATTAAAACCTAATTAGAATCCATTTATGAAGAGAAAGGCATAGTGATGCCGACTAAACCGATATGGTGGGCCCATCGATCAAAATAATGGCCACTCACGGTGAGCTCGATCTGTTAGAAACCCGGTATTGTTAAATTCCGTCGGATAATTTGTAAACCCGATCCAACTATCGGTATAAAATAATAAACAAATGTAGTTATGGAGAATTGATCTCTAGTTGGTAGTCTCGTCTGCCCTAACTAGTGATTACGAGCTTAGGTTACATAGCAAATTCACCCAATGTTATTTTTCAATTAAGCTCTCAATGTGAGTCGGATTCGATGTGCTCAATATTTTGACATTGTACATTACATTACCTGATTTTGTGTTTTTCAATATTTTTTTAGCCAAATTTGTTGTTTGCTAACATCAATTCATGCATTCCTGATACGATTAAAGCATTAATTTATCAAAAATGACTTGAATTAAACAATATTGAAATTTCATATATTCAACTAAACCCTATATAGTGAAAGACAAACAATGCAAATTGGCCTGATATTGATTACTTTTTAGGAAAAATGTATAATAAAGAACGGAAATAGCTCTTTGTAGATGTGATTTGAGCCCTCAAATGTTGAATATTTTGTCAATTAAAGATTTGTATGAACTTTAAAACATTTTTAAAAAATAATAATTTAATGTGGTTTAAATAACAAAGGGCAATTTTGGTAACTAGACCTTTTTGAGAAATTAGAGTAGTAACTAGACTTTTTAATGTTTCAATTAAGTAAATATACCCCAACCTTTTGTATTTATTTTCAAACTCTACACACTCTTCTCTCAAGGGGTACATTTACTAAACACAAAACTATAAAAAGCCTAGTAAACCAAATTGTTTCAATAACAAATAGAGTGAAATGGTATACATAATAATTTGTATAGTAGATGATAAACGATATAAATATAAATAAAGGTGTATTAGGAATCTAGTAAATTAATTAAACATAAATAATAATTTTAATCATACAAGGGAGAATTTGACATACTAGGCTTTTTTGAGTTTTTGTTTAAGAAAGTGTACCCCAAATTTTTTACTACTTTCATTTAATAGTAGGTAAAAATTATTAACCCTTCTATTTAGAAAGAAAGGAATAAATGATGTTTGTTAGTTGTTATATAAGTATAATTTTTAATTTTTAATTACTGAATTTATTTTCTTTTATTATTTTTCTTTCCTTTTTTTTATTTATTTATTTTTTATTTTTTATTTTATTTTCTGGACTGAATTTCTATACCGGAATTTTTCATACCAGAATTTTCATACCAGAATTTTTTCATACCAGAATTTCTCATACCAGAATTTTTTTTCCATACCAGAAGTTTCTCGTACCAAAATTTGTCATACCAGAAAATTTTCTACCAAAAGTTCATATCAAAATTTCTCATACCAGAATTTTTTTTATACCAGAATTTTTTTTCCATATCAGAAGTTTCTCATACCAGAATTATCATACCAGAAAATTTTTCATACCAGAATTTTTCATACCAGAATTTTACATACCAAAATTTACATACCAGAATTTTATATACCAGAATTACATACCAGAATGTTACACACTAGAATTTCTCATACCAGAATTTTATAATAACAGAATTTTATAATACCATAATTTTTTCATACCAGAATTAAATTGTTCTTTTTTACATTTTGAGTTCCCTAAAATATAAATTCTGAATTAAAGACACTGACACAGTAGTACAAACATGGTAGCTGAGGCAATAAGAGCATATTTTGCTAATAATATCTACAATAATGACCATATTGTGGAAACGTCTTTCCTTTAGTTACAATAGAAGAAACTGATAAGCAATTCATAAACCCACCAAAGGGAAATTAAATTTAGAGAGCAGAATTATCAACAAAATATAACCCTACTTTTTTAAATGTAAAAATAAAGCCCTTAAAAGTAGATATTCATAAACACAAATTCATCAAAATAACAACCAACTAACCCTTCTTCGATCTAGTGGCTGGTAAAAACTCATTCCCATCTTCAAATCAAACTTCCCATTTGCTTTTGCTTGCTCTTTGTACAACCTCCGTTTTCACCTTCCTTTTTCTTTTTCCTTTTTTGTTTTTTAATTCCATCAAAAACAAATTCCCATCTTCAAATCAAACTTCCCCTTTGCTTTTGCTTGCTCTTTGTACAATCTGCAAACCTCTAATACTCCCAACGAGTTCACTCATTGAGTTAACACGGTAACTCGGCGGGGACATCGGGGCGAATCGGACGGAGACGAGATCACTCAGAGTCGACTCGGAGAGACCGAGTCAGGGAGGACTCGGAGCTGATCAGGAGAATGAGCGAAGAAACAAACACGACGCTTACACTGAGTTCCATCCTTACAAGGCTGAGTACGATAACGAGCAGGATGGAGCCAGCACTCAAAAACGCCATGAGCGAACTCGCATGAGTCGCCTTTCTTACAGCTTCCCTTACGAAACATCACTCCCAATTTTTTCATACCATAACTAACTAGATCTGGATCTGGATCTAGATCAAAAACGCCATAACTAACTAGATCTGGATCTAGATCTGGATCTAGATCCAGATCGCCACCAGCTCCGCCGACGACCCTGGTCACAGCCCCACCGAATCCGGTGACTAATCCTCCTCTTCTGCCACCGACGACGCCGGTGACTAAGCCTCCTCCTCTAGCACCTCCGACGCCGCCCAGTAAGCCTCCTTCTCCGCCTGTTGTTGGGCCGCCACCAATTCCGGCCCCTTACCGGCCATCGAAAAAGAAAGAAGGGACGAGTGAAAAAAGGGGCTGATGTAGTAGCTCTTTGATGGGAGAAGCGGCATAAGCGAGAAGGTAGAGAGGATAAAGAAGAAAACCTAATGTTGAAGAGTTGGACGGTAATAAATTAATTTGGGGTACATTTACTAACTCAAAAATACTAAAAGGCCTATTTACTAATCTAATTCTCAAAACAGCCTACTTACCTAATTAGCCCATCATACAATGTGTAAAAGTACATAATATCCGATATGTTATATAGACTAATATTATATAAATCAAGTAATCTAGAGATTATTAAAAGTTTTTTTTTTATATATATAAGAGACGAATAAATAAAAAAAATTGGGTATATGGGGTGCTTTATTAAAAATGATATGTTTATTAAGTTTAAAGGGATAAAGCGGACCGGACCGGGTTTTTTCGGGCCGGTCCGGTCCCGGTCAATTCTACACAATTCTAATCCAAAGTAGTGATAAAGTTAGGGGAAAGAGAACGCTACCAATCAACTACTTTTTTTTGATAAAGAGAATTTAAAAGCAGTCAACCAAATTGTTTCAACTGGGACATTGTGGACTTTGACGATACTAACAAAGTCGGAGAACCCTTCCATATGCCGCGCATGATCATCTTTTGCTGCACCAAAAAAAAAAGTGAGAAGATAGCAAATTTATCAACCCAACTTTAAGTTCAAAGTAGGGACAACAATTTTTACAACAACAACACCGTTGATTTGTGCAATGTGAGTGGGAAGCATGTAAGCTCCCAATGTAGTGGGGTTGTTCCTTTCATCGGTCATCCTGACTACTGCAACATCAACACGTGTAACCTCAAGATCATATGTTGCTTGGAGAGCGAGTCTTTCCCTAATATAGGTGTCTTCAGCTTGCCGACACATCACATTAATTTGTTGTTGCAGTTGAGCAAGAACAACAACAATCATACCATTAGCCATCTCAACAGTGTTAGGGTGATGGTTAGGTTGAATTGATTAAATAAAATTTCCCGAACGGTTAATAAAATCCCCGGATCTTGTACGTCTACATTGTAGGATTCTATTGAAGGAATTGTGTCATTTATCCTAAGGTCTAATTATTGATTATGTTATAGGACGAGACGCAGAGATATATAATTTGATAACATTAGGTTGTCATAACATTTTGCTAGAAGTCAATTATGACTTATGTAGTTTATATGATAAAATATATTGATAATATATTGATAATATATATATATATATATATATATATATATATATATATATATATATATATATATATTATAAAACGTTATATTCGATATAATATGAGGGTGTTTTTTATTAGATAATAAAATGTTGTTTTCTAATGAATTATAGTTAAAGATATTTTTATTTAAGAAATAATTGTATCCGCAATATAAAAGACGAGTTTTGTAAGAGAAACTCGGGCCACAAATCAACAGTCATAATGGAGACCTTTCATCTTTACCCATTGGTTTATAACTTTGTCTTTAACTTGGGCGTTTCAAAATGAAAGGGTTTATAACTTTGCCTTAACTTCGGTGTTTTAAAATGAAATGAAAAATTGCTTTTGCAATTAATTATAAAATGTATTAAAACTCTCATTAGCAATCTTAGGTCGAGATCGTGCACTGTGCGCGGTTGCAATAATATGATGTTGATACTTTTATATCTCATCATGAGAATTACTAATCAGTAGTATTGTGAGGCTTATCTTTGAATACAATTGATGTTTTACCGGCCGATGGATTTCAATATGTGAATCCACAAGTGGACATGGGTTTTGCAATCACTTGACAAAAGATAATCTATCCAAATGACAATTCAACTCAGAAAGTAAAAAAAAAAAATAGTGTTAGAGAGTTTTCTTTAAACCCTGAACGAAGATATTAATGGATGTATGAGATTGCTTGCTCTTTTCCATAACACGTTCCAACAAATTTGAAGGGTTCGAAGAAGCAACAAAAGGCACAAAAATATCTACACTCCAACCAAATGCACATCATAACAAAAAAAATTCACATACAAAGATCAACTTAAGATAATTTCTTATGAACTTATATAGACTGAAATAATGGGCAACTTAATATTCAATGATGAAAGTATGTAAACAAGAATAATTGGCACATAATATCCAATAAAATCACAAGTAAATTTTACCTTGGACACGAACCAAGGTCATATTCTCCAGTTTGAAAAATGCGTTTGAGAGAATCCTTATTTTGTGACTGTCCAAAACTCTTTGCAAACACAGCAAGCCCACCGGTACTTTCTTGGGGGATTTTTATAGTTAAGAATAAGTAGAGAAAATAGTTTAAATATGTAATCAATGTTAGGAGTTACGACCACAAGAGTTACAAGAACAAAAGCTTAACTAATAGAGTTAATTGGATAATATGGGTAAATTATGGACTTGTTGTGAAGCAAATAATCTTTAAAAAGTGAATATCCAAAACTCTAACGAGCTCACTGGTCCTTTCTTAAAGGATTTTTTTATAGTTAAGAATATGTAGAGAAAATAGTTTAAATATAAAATCAATGTTAAAAGGTACAATCATAGGTGTTACTATAACAAATATTTAATCGAGAGAGTTAATTGGAATCAATGTTCGGAATTACAATCATATGTGTCACAAAAACATGTTAATTCGGTAATATGGGGCAAAATATGGACTTAATGTGAAGAAAAATATGGTCTTAATATGAAATATTTAATGCTTTCAAAAAGCTCAAATTATAGGGTAGTAAGATAAGTCTTGTTAATTGGCTATTATTAGATGTGTGCCTTTTTATGTTTCTTTGTACAAGTTCAAGAGAGCCAATTGTTGCATTATCTCTCCCCTTCGTTCTCCTTTATTCTCGCCTTCAATCATTGCACTAGCATCCAAGATCTAAGGTGATCCAGATCTATATCCTGGTGGAACAACTAGAGGAGTCACATTTGAAGCTTTCAAATATCTCATTCAAAGTAGCGTTCACACATCAAGAGGTATTTCTTTTCTTATAATGTATATAATCGATTATGCATGTGATCCTTGTTTAGATGTTTTTGAAAACTTGTTTCCTGAAAATTTTGCTTATACGCATCTAAATTCCTAACATTTTTTCGGTTCGGGGTTTGCAGGTGTTAGAGTTTTTCCCGCACTCATGCCTTTGTGCGTTTATAAGAGAAATAAAAAGATTAAAGAAAACAACTTTCAAACTTAATAAGTAAAAGCAATTCAAAGCCTTCCTGGAAATGACGCTAAATTGACGAGGGTTGAAGTGTGAGCCTCAAATCTCGTAAATAATTTACAAGACTCACTGTAGTATCGGGGGTCAAGACAAACAAACAACACAGGGAATACGATGTTTGACTTTGACAAGTTAATTAAGAAACAAATGAATAAAACTAAATACATACAAAAAGTAAATAACTTAAACTAAACGACAACATAAGACATTTGGTACGTGGTTTACCAAACCTAAACTTCAAGGTTGATGAACTATGTAAGGCTTGTACACAAGGTAAACAAACAAGAGGTTCATTCAAACCAAACAAGGTTGTAAGTTCTTCTCGACCCATTGAACTTTTACATATGGATTTATGTTGTCCTATGCGTGTCAAATCTCTCAAGGGAAACAATACATCCTTGTCATTGTGGATGATTTTTCTCGTTTTGTATGGATCTCATTCTTACGGGAAAATTTTGAAGCTTGTTTGAGTTTTCAAAACTTTGTAAGGAGTTGCAAACTTTAAAAAACCTACCTATCGTTTATATTAGATGTGATCATCGTAGAGAATTTGATCAACTTAAGTTTGATTTGTTTTGTGCAAAATATGGTATTTCACACAACTTTTCAGCTCCTAGAACGCCTCAACAAAACGGGGTTGTGGAACGTAAGAACCGCACCTTGGAGGACATGTCTAGGACTATGCTTTTAGAAAATAGTTTGCCAAAAAGCTTTTGGGAAGAAGCTATTAATATGGCTATTTACATCTTAAATAGATGCTTAGTCCGCCCTATTTTGAAAAAGACTCCTTACGAACTCTTTAAAGGAAGAACACCTAGTATTTCCTATTTTAACCCTTTGGATGTACGTGCATTGTCCATAATAATATCAAAGACAATCTTGGAAAGTTTGATGCACGTAGTGATGAAGCTATGTATATTGGATACGCTTTAAATAGCAAAGCTTATCGTGTTTACAATAAATGTACCACAATTGTCGAGGAAAGTATACATGTTATTTTTGATAAAAGCAATGATGGTACTTTGAGTGATAGCTTTATAGATTTGAATCTTAATCGACATAGAGATAAAAATTCTGATGGAGAAGAAGACCCTAAGGCTCAAGATAAGAACATGCAAGAACAAATTCAAGATACCGGAGAACAACCACAAGACCTTGAAACGACAAACAACAACGCTTTTGAAAGTCAATTTCATGGACTTGAAACCCAATTCAAGGCCTTGACATAGGAAACAAGGGCACTACTCCAGCGGTACCTGAATCAAGTCATACAACTGAGCCTCAAACATGTAAGACCTCAAATCCGCGGGACTCGGGGCACTACTAGGCTAGGATCTCACAATGGATCCTAACCCTAGTCTGACAACAAGTTCACTGGATCTTACAGCAAGACACAAATAGATTAAAACCAAATATATGAAACTGTACAAATATATACATTAAAAGGGTTTACAAACACAACCGAGTACAAAACGACAACATCATAAACAAACATGTACAAAACATCCCATAACCCTCGCACAACCTAGCATACAGAAGCCCTCAACTGATCACCCATCTGGCTTACTCTATAGTCCTCCTATCCTGCAAAAGATCTACAATACGGTATGAAACCGTTAGCTAACAAAATATAGATAAGAATGAAAGGAATAACACATATAACACATTAACACGTCACAATATGCAATGTCATACACACAACCGTTTATTATCTTCAATTACGTTACTCCATTACTAATTCAACTTCTTTTGTGGCACGAGGAGCCTCACGAACCTCACATTTGTCCCCTTTCACACATGTTTTGCGTAGGGATTACTTCCCCCATAGAGTACCGGTTTCAGAGCACCTTCTCCACTCTCAGCGAGCTTTGACAGGTGGCCACTGTCCGGTTATAATGCACTTGGGCTAATTATGTATATATGGTCGTCATCCTAGTCCAGTTTAGGTTATAAATGCAATAATCATATGCGCGTACACACACACCACCATCACAATCACTCAAATCCACAACTACTCGCTAAGTAAGTCCTACGGACTTACCTGATATCAACGTAACATGTACCACGTCACAGTTTCCCCTCGAGGAAACGATCAGCGTCTGCATCAGCAAGGCACACACAAAATCAAACTCTGCTAAGGTTAGGAGGTTAGTCTCCTACACCTCATAACATAACCAAACTATAACTCAAATCTAAACCTTGATATCTCAACACACTCACAAATGCCAAAGAATTACCTCAATATATACATCACCATACTCATCAAACACATCACTAGCCTAGCTATACTCTTAATCTAAACCAAAAGGGAGAAGGAAATATACCAATCTAGATACGTCTTGGATACGCACTTGAGGAAACAAGAAGACACAGGAGAGCAGCACACCGCAGGGGCGGTGACACTCAGCCGCGGGGGAGACGATACTACTCTAGCCGCAAGGGCGGCACTGTCAAGGCGCGGGGGCGGCTAGCTGTATAGAGGGCGATTCTATGCTTCTCTTTGCTCCTTCTCTCGATCCTCTTCACTTCTTCATTGCCCCAAAGGCAATCAACAACATATACATGTCAAAAAAGGTCTAGGAAGATCAACACAAGCATATCTTATGGGATTCTCTAAACTAAAGAAGGGGAAAGGAAGGAAAGGAGGAAGAAGAGAATGAGGAAGGCTTACCACAACCACTCAGAACGCCTCTCACACTTCTGGCTCTTCAAACCACAGCACACAACACCAAAAACATCATCAGAACCATCTCAAAACATCAACACCACACAGCTAAGGCTCCACAAAGATCAACTCTTGAAGAATCCCAAAGAAAATTAAAGAAAGAGGAGAAGAAGATGAACGTGGGATGTTCGCTCCAAATGGTGTGTGCAATTTATAACCCAAGACGTATGCTTAAAACAAGGATGCGAACCTGCAGTGTACGGGTCAATCGTAGTAAAAACAAGAATTCAGGGGTGTCAATCTCAGGGACTTAGGTGAAACAAAGCAAGTATAGGTTGTCAATATTACAACTAACCACAAAAGCAATTAAAACAATCAAAGATGATAATATAGTCAATTAAGGAAATATGCAAATTCTAGGGATTAAAGCATCCAGTTGTGGTTCCAACTCAAGATCTCAAGATAAGCGGACAAAGCTGAGGTTTTGCAAAGGGAAGGTGTTACTAAAGAGGAATAGATCACCGGGTAAGTCTCACTACTCACAATCCCAAGCCAAAGAACCTATTATCGGGTAAGTCTCAAGGTACTAAGGAAAGGAATTATGATCTCAAACCAACACACCAACTAAGGGAATAGAATCAACCTTTACTGGGTAAGTCTTAGGCTAACTCACAAAGATGGGATGAAGGCACACTCAAACCCCAATAAAGGATAAACCTTTATTACCTACACTTATGATCATGGGTAAACAAACAAAGGAATTACCGGGTAAGTCTCATCCAAGGCTTGCATTGAACCAGGAAATGTGTAATAAGAATAGGATTTGGCAAATTCTAACACTTAACTCTCAATTTCGGATCAGAAAGGGTCACCTCGGTCAGTCAAATTCCACCCCGACCGAGATGTTCAACGACTGAATGAGATGTTCTAAGGTTAAGGATAAAGACTCGAGCTTTCAGGGTCCTATTGGGATTAAGATTATTCTATCATTGTCTTTCCCACAACCTTCAGCCAATCACCCTAGAATCGCACAAAAAAATTAGCCACTCATCATCATGAAAGCAATAATCAAATATATGGGAAGAGAATGAATATTTGAACACAAAAACCTTAAGAATAAGGCTTCAATAAATGAATTAAATATCAAACAATTAAGCGTTCCTTGGATCACAAATCCAACAAGACAAATCAACAAGAAGGGAATCTAAGAAAGTCTTACAAAACCCTTCACAAAAGCTATAATAAGCTATCAATCCTTCCTTCCTTCAAAACTCTGGAGAAAATCCCTTAATTGTTGGATGCTACCAGCCCTCTAAGCATGCTCAGCATTTGTGAAAAATCCAACCCTTTATATAGGAGAATTATCTTCCAAAGATAAAATATCTTAAAAAGATAATTTCCTAATAAAATATATCTTATCTCCGAAAATAAATCTTCTAAATATATGATCTTCCTTTCAGAAATCCAGCCAAAAAATATAAGATCTCTCCTTCCAAAAATAAAAGATCTTAGCCAAATAAAATATATCTTGCTGCGTCAGAATTATTCGCCTCGGTCGAGACGCTCCTCAAGATCACCTCGGTCAAGGTGATACTATAGTTGACCGAGGTGACTCTCAACTGAAGGTGAAATCTCTTAAATCTGGTCCAAAGTAAATCTTTAATTCAATTTCATGCTTCCTGGATTCTTCCTTAAGCTCCTGAATGTAGCTCCAATGACTCCTTAGCTCCTTTAGCTCAATTTCGATCCGAAACATGCCATTTTACATACGATTACAACGAAACTTGGTGTAGACCTCGATTCCCACAAAGGTAGATAAAATGACAATATAATCACATAATATACATTCAAACATGCAGATTATTAAAGATAAAACGTCTAAACAAGTCCCAAAATATAGACTATAATTCATGCTATCATGGGAGAAGAGATGAAGTTGGGAGGAAAATATGGAAACCCTCCTCAAGAAGAAAGAAGGAAGCTTATAAAGAAAGCTAAAGGAAAAGCACGGGTCAATAGGGTCAAGGAAAGAGGTTGAGGCCGCCATAACCGTAGGGGTGGGTCCTCAGTACCGCTGGGGCGGCTCATCGCACCTGCGGCCAAGCCCAACCGCAGGGACGGGGTCCTAAGGAAACTAAGGCTCTTACAAAACATCAGAATCCGTCCCACTTTTCCAAAGAAGAAAGTTCCAACATTCTTCATATCATCCACACGAGAACGTGATTTTAGATCCAAAAGCATGTGTGCAAACCCAATCTAGGGTAAACAATTTGTGTGCTTTTTCTAGGTTTGTGTCTCTTGTACAACCCAATAACTACGTTCAAGCACTTCAAGAACATGATTGGATCATTTCCATGTAAAATGAGCTAAATGAATTCGAGAGAAACAAAGTCTGGACTGTCACGTCTAGACCTAAGCAAAAATCCGTCATAGGAACAAAATGGATGTTTCGAAACAAGTTGGATGAACATGGTAAAGTAAATTGAAACAAAGCACAGCGTGTAGCTCAAGGCTATAACAAAGATGAAGGTATTGATTATGAGGAGACTTTTGCTCCGGTTTCTAGTTTAGAAGTCATACGTATGCTACTTGCATTAGCATCCTTCATGAACATAAAGCTTTTCCAAATGGATGTTAAGTGTGCTTTTCTTAATGGCTTCTTAGAAGAAGAACTCTACGTTGCTCAACCTCCTGGTTTTAAAAATGATGATTTTCCGGATCATGTTTTTAAATTGGACAAAGCTCTTTCTGGTCTTAAGCAAGCTCCTTGAGCTTGGTATGAAAGATTGTCCAAGTATCTCCTTGAAAATAATTTCAAAAGAGGTTTGATTGACAAAACTTTGTATATTAGTAGTACAAATCTATGTCGATGATATACTATTTGGTGCTACTAACGATTCTCTATGCAAGAAATTTTCAGATATTATGTGTAGAGAATTCGAAATGAGCTTGATGGGAGAGTTGAATTTCTTTCTTGGTCTTCAAGTTACTCAAGCTAAGAAAAGAAATTTTCTTAATCAAAACAAATATACAAAGGATTTGCTCAAGAAATATAAAATGGATCAATCCAAGGTAGCAAAAACTCCTATGAGTTATACTCTTTCATTAGATCAAGACAAGAATGGTAAGAGTGTCGTACAAAAAAAGTATCGAGGTATAACCGATTCTTTGTTATATTTAACCGCGAGTTGACCTGACATTATGTTTAGTTGTGCATGTGTGCAAGATTTCAAGCTGATCTCAAAGAGTCACACTTGATAGATGTGAAAAGGATATTTCGATATCTCAATGGCACTAAGGATTTAGGGTTATGGTATCCACGTCAAAACTCGTTTCATCTCGTTCGCTATTTAGACGTAGACTTTGCACGCTATAAGGTTGATAGAAAGACCACTTATGGATGTTGCCAATTCTTAGGGTCATCCCTAATCTGTTGGCACTCCAAGAAGCAAAATTTTATCGCCCTATCCACAACTGCAGCAGAATACATAGCTGTTGGAGCCTATAATATTTACAAATCCTATGGATAGCTCAACAACTTCGTGATCTTGGTTTTGATCTCAAAGGTATACCTATTAAATGTGATAATACTAGTGCTATTTCGATCACTTAAAATCATGTGCAGCATTCAAGAACAAAGCATATCGACGTGAGACATTGTTACGCTAGAATTGTACAACACAAATCCAAGGCAAGAGTGCCAAGAACTTGTTCGCCCAAAATATGCACACAAAGACTAAGGTGAAATCATGATATTTATGGTTTTGTAGCAAGGATAGTACTCCGAGGTCGAACACAAAGACTAAGGTGAAATCAAATCATACAAGTGATCATGGATAGTGCAAATCCAGTCTAAGAAAAGAGAAAGGAATAAAGAAATGAAAATCATGATATTTTTTGTTGGGTTTTTGTGGTGATCAAACAAAGATCACAATCATGCACGATTATCAATCAAACAAACAACTCAAACAAGCAACGTAAACACAAGATAAGTGATCAAGGTAAGAAAAATGGATTCTAGGGATTTGGACTTCCGGTTATGGAAAAGACTCAAGCTTCTAATCAACCTTGGACAAGCTGCGGTACGTTGGGAAAGGGTGTGTCTCTAATGGGAACAATTACTGGGTAAGTCTTATGTTCCACTATCCCGCACCAAGGTCCTATTACCGGGTAAGTCTCAAGGAACCTAAGGTTGGGAATTCTACAAAAACCGGATCACTACCTAAGGGTCAAACCACTCCTTACCGGGTAAGTCTCGGAAAAGCAAGTCCTAGGCAACGATCCCAGGACACTCAATCCAATAGCGGCTTATGAAGCTCACTACTACCTAAAGTCCGTCATCTTCTATACCTAAGAGCGGGAATTACCGGGTAAGTCTCATCCCTCACTTAGTTTGCTAATACTAGGTCACCCTAAGCTAGACTAAGCTCCACAAACACTAGGATTTCAATGCTCAAGCTCCCTAACATGCAGATTTATCAATATAAGTACAACATAACAAAATCTCGGGCTGATCATAGGAAACCACGGCCGAGATTTAAGAGGAACAAGCCGAGACTTTGGTTGGGTGTTAGGGTTCAAGCATGCAAGTCATCATAAGGTACATTCAAGCTATTCTATCATTATCCAATCCATAACTTTCTGTCCATCACCCTAGAATCGCAATTACTTGCCAATAACATGCATTTTAAAATCATCATACAAGCATACATGGATTCCCTAGCAAGAAGGTGAAATAAAAGCAATGAAATGACAAAAGACCTTAGGTGGATATGAGTTCAAACAAGTCTTACAACACTCCAAAAGTTGCTCCAAGTCAGTCCTTACAACACTTCGAAGAGTTTCTTCACTAAAATCACTCAAAATCACTTAAAATCTCACTCTAGATCTAAGGTTTAATGTGTTCTTCTTCTCTCAAATGAGAGTGTTTTTCTTTTTCTTTCCAAGTCTCCTCACAACAATGGATGAGAGAGAGAGAGAGTCCCAAAAGTCAACTTGCAGGCTCTACCAAGTCCACACTCAACCAAGGAAAGCAAAGGTTGGGCAAAGGGAAAAGGTGACAAGTGTCGATGCTGTCCTGACAGGAATATCGGGCCAAAATCTCGGGCAATATTTGTGCAGCCTGGCCGATATTTCTACAGTCGATCCCTCCTTGGATCACCAAGTCATGAGTTGGTGAAAGACATGTACCAACAAGGTCTTTAGTGCTTTTCTTTGCTTCTAGCTTGCTCCTTAGGGAGTCCGGATGGGAGCCACCATGAGGAATGATTCTCGAATGTATCGATTAAGTCCAAAAGCTCCCCAAAATACCTAAAAAACCGACAAAAACTCATGTAGACGTCTTTTCTAGCAATACGACTCGATTAAGCATAAACGCCACAAACTAATGCTAAACCATGCATGAATAAGGAGAAAAACTATCTAAATGAATGTCTAAACTAGTGTCATAAATCATGTCATCAGACATCACTTCACACATGATCGTGTTGAAAAAGTGACGTATTGATATATTTTATTTTGACTAACTTGCAGCTAGCTTGCAGATATATTCACTAAGACTCTACCTGAAGATCGATTCAATTTATTAGATTGGAGCTTGATATGTTATAAAAGGAAGCATTATCTTAGGGGGAGTAAATCGTTTTATTTTCTCCTTCTAATGTAGTCCACTTTTCCATTTCAAGGTCTTGAAATGTAATACAAGATCTTGAAACGGATATCAAGGACTACAGTGATAAACACGGATCGGATTTATGACTGTCATCTTTTTAGATGATTGATGATGACATGAATTAGTGTCTAAGTCATGGCAAGTGTTTTGACTGTTTCTCTTCATTATTTTGCATGCATGGACATATATTCATGTTGATTATGTTATTATTTGCCTACTTTGCAAGAATCGAGGTTTATACTTAGTTTGGTTATATTTGTAGGAATTATGGCACATTTTGGATCAAAAGGAAGCATGAAAGTACAATGAGTCAAAAGGAAAACATATTGGACTACAATGGAGGATAAAAAGGAGCAAAGGAAGCTAGGAACACACACTCGGAGTGAACTCTTATACCAAATCTCGGCCGAGATTTTCGGGCAACCGAGATGGTCAACCGAGGTCATTCCTTGTTGTGTTCATCTCGGTTGGGAGAGATCGATCTTGGTCGAGATCACAATGGGCCCGACCAAGATTCCGTTATTGACGGCCCATTGCCCGTACGTTATAAACCCTAATATTATTATTTAAAGAAGGCTGTTGTGGCGAGGGTTAAGGAGGAGGCCAGAGGCCAAAGTCCGCAGTTGGAGAGAGTTCGGAACGTAGGAAGACAACAATAGAGTAAGAAGAAATAACAACATTGAAGGATCGAAGAATCGCATTACTTAGTTTGTTGTTTTTGTTATTTGAACACAAAGTTGAACCTTTGTTGTTGATTTTGGATTATTGAAGATTGTTGAGAAAATTGGTGTAGGAAAGCCCTTTTTGTATCCATGATACAATCTAGGCCCCTCCAATTTTCTCCCTAATAAAAAACTAAATTAAATTATAAATAATCTATTAATTGCGGGGACCACTCTAATTAAAAAGATTCTCTCCCTTAATTAAGAAGGATAAATAACTATTAAAAATTAAAAAGATAAACTAAATTAAAAAATAAGTGAATATTTAATTGTAGGGACCACTCTCATTAAAAAGATTCTCTCCCTTAATTAATATGACTGTTTTTTAATTAAATAAGAAAAATGAGAGTTGTCCCCACAAATTTTGTACATAATTTTATGTACATAATTTCGCACGCAGATTATGTACATAATTTCGCACGCAGATTATGTACATAATTTCGCACGCAGATTATGTACATAATTTCGCACGCAGATTATGTACATAATTTCGCACGCAGATTATGTACATAATTTCGCACGCAAATTATGTACATAAAATTATGTAATTAATTTTAATGCCAACAAATAAGCGACTCTTTGAAAAAAAATAAGCAATATTAATTAAGGGAGAAAATCTTTTTAATGTTAAAACTAATTCCTTAATTGTAGGGGACCACTCTCATTTTTCCTTTTTTATTTTAAAAAATTAAGGGAGATAATCTTTTTAATTTTGAATAATTGTAGGGAACCACTCTCATTTTCCTTTTTAATTTTGAAAATATCTTAAATTTTTTAGATTTTATCTTTTTTTCAAAATTACAAGGGGCCTAGTTAATACACATTGAAACAAAAAAGCCTACTTAATCTACATTTATACAATAAAAGTCTACTTAACCCTTTTACTCAAGATTGTTTGCTTAGTTTTTTTTTTTTTTCTTTTATTGGTTTATGTCTTATTTGATATCACATAACTTCTTTAATTCAAATATGACTATTGTTGGCTAAAACCCGTGCGATTTTAGGGTGATTAGTTGAAGGTTGTGGTGTAGGTGATGAAAGACTAGAACTTTACCCTTGAGTGACTTGAAAGTTGAGTGTAACCTATGCAGTTGTGCGCCTCGGACTGCTCTTCAGGAATCTCGACCGAGATTGAGTGAGAACATAACGAGATTTGACATGGTCGACCGATCTTGAAGCTTAGGTTATAGTTTGTCAAATCCTATCCTTGTTGTACCTTTCGTGGTTTATATCCAAGTTTAGTAAGAGACTTACCCGGTGATTTCTTTGCTTGTTTACCTATGATGATGAGTGTTAGGTAACAAAGGTTTATTCTTTGATAGGTTTGAGTGTGCCTTCACCATACCTTTGCGAGTTAACATGAAACTTACCCGGTAAAGGTTAGTTCTATTCCCTTAGGTTGAGTTGTTAGTTTGAGATTATAGTTCCTTTCCTTAGATCCTTAAGACTTACCCGGTAACAGGACCTTTCGTTTGGGATAGTGGATAGTGAGAGCTCCCCCGTGATCTATCCCACCTTAAAAACATCTTTCCTTAGCAACCTTGACTTTGTCCATATCCTTAGAAGTCTTGAATCGAAACCACAACTAGACACTTTGACCTCTAGAATATGCACTTTTCTTGATTATGATACATTTGTTGGTTATTGTTGATATTTGATCTATTTTATCAATGATCCGTCACCTGGTGATTTCACCTTAGTCTTTGTGTTCGACCTTAGAGTATTTGCCGTTGCTACGATTGATCCGTACACTACGGGTTCGCATATCAGTCAGGCTTTTATTTTAGGTTATAAATTTAAAGCTTATTTCGTTCATTATTCACACACGTCTGAGAGCGAACAATTGATCATTAAATCATTTTAAAGAAGTATTTATAAAATGATTCAAAAATTTTAACCAAGATTTTGTTTTCAAAAATCAAATCTGCTCCCCAAAATCTTTTCTCATTTTTGCATCGACACCTCTATTGAGGACCAGCAGGTGTCTACTGGAAAAATTGATGAACAATGTCTGGAACGTCTAGGGATTGAGAAGACTCTTGCTGGAGAGTGAAAATTGGAAAGGGAAGGTTGTAGCCGTGACATCTTCTTTAAAAGCTCTTTCAGTGTATGAGATAAGATTGGATGGTGGAGTTGGAATTGGACATGTTGAACAGGGAAATGGTTGATTTTCAGTAAGATATGCTCAGCAAGATGGATGCCAACCATGAGGTTTTATTTGTGGTGCATGCCAAGATTAACCAAATGTTTCTCTGAATGACCTAATCTTCACAACCACTAGAAAAATCATGACGTTGACTGAAGATGCAGCTCAACATACTCAGGAGAACACTGTAAATGTTTTTCTAAATTGTCAACACAGTGTGCAGAACAAACCTATCCTTTAACCTATTCCTGTCGAGCTGACCATTTTGACAATTGAGGAATATGTTGTTGTCAAGGAATACCTTAATGTAGAAAAGAAAAGGCTACTAGAGGCAGAGGTAAGGGACATAAGCAAGGGTACAACCCAGTCCAGGTGGAGAAAGAAGTTCTACAATGACAACCAGGAGTAGATTTCAAAGCCTTGGAATCGATTTCAAGGCATTGAAACTAGATGTCAAGGCCTTGACATGCGCTTCAAATTTTCTTTACTTTTATTCAAGGCCTTAAACTGCGTTTGTGGGTTATTTTTAAAACTTTGTTTTTGAATTGTGGGTCTCTAATTTTTTTTAACTCCCGTACTTTTTTATTTTCTCCCTTGTTGAAAGACAAAGGGGGAGAAATTTTATGCGATCGATCCAACATTACTGCATTCTGCATTTTTGAAATATTTATTTGCATGCATATATCTAACATTGAAGACATGTACGATATTTGTTTTGTCTTACATCAAGGGGAGATTGATAACTCCGCCTTGATTATGAATTGTTTTATTTAAATCATGGAAGAAATTACATATTTATGCAGTTTTATAAACTAACAAATATCGATTATATTTCTAGATTGCATGTATAACACTCCGAATCTGCAGGACTTTGAGCGCTGTTGGGCTAAGATCTCACAATGGATCCTGACCCTAGTCTGAGAACAAGTTCACATGATCTTATAACAAGGCACAAATAAATATAAAACCAAATGCATAAAATTGGGTAATCGTATATCAAAACAAATACAAAGTCTGAGCCGAGTACAAAACGGAAACAACACGACATCTGGGTACAAAACATCCCCAAAACCCACACTGCCTAGTGTATGGAAGCCCTCGGCTGATCACCCCTCTGGCTCACTCTACAGTCTTCCTATCCTGTAGAATATCTACAACACGGTATAAAACCGTTAGACATTAGTTCATGAATAAGAATAAAAATAAAAGCACAAACAAACATATCATCACATCACAATATGCAATGCACACATCAAAAATCGTTTAATATCTTCATTACGTTATACCATTACTAATTCAACTTATTTTATGACACGAGGAGCACCTAGAACCTCGCCTCTGTCCCCTTTCACACAGGTTTGGACCGAGGATCAAGCCTCCCCTTTGGAGTACTGGTTTTAGAGAACCTTCTCCGCTCTCAACGAGCCTCGATAGGCTGTCACAACCCGTTATAATACACTTGGGCCATTTAATGTACATATATGGTCGTCCTAGTCCGGTTAAGTTGTAAATGCAACATTCATTTGCACAAACACCACTATCACAATCACGCAAACTCATATCCTCTCGCTAAGTAAGCCTAAAGGGCTAACCTGTCACAATGTAAACCTCTACCACATGGTCACTGTTTTCCCTCGAGGAAACGAATGCATCAGCAAGACACACACAATATCAAACACCATCCAAGGTTAGGAGATTCCACCTCCTAAACCCCACATTCATACCCATATCATAACTCATAACCAAACCTCGATAACTCATCATAACTCCCAAATGCCTAAGGCATAACCTCATCATATATATCATCAACCTCATCATGAACAAAACTAGCCTAGCCTCACTCTCAAGCTAAAGCCATAAGGAAAGGAAAGACACATACCACACTTGGTATGTCTTGGACAAACGCACCTGCGGAAGCAACAAGGCGCAGGAGCGGTGACGCCGCGTGGGTGATGACACTCCTTCTGCCGCGGGGGCGGCGCTGTCAAAGCATGGGGGCGGTCAAACAACAGAGGGGCGGTTCTCTGCTTTTCTCCGATCTCTTGCTCGATCTCTTCGCTTCTTATGTTGCCCAAGGAAACCAACATCACATATGCATGCATATGCACATTATTAATTATCCAGGAAGGCCAACACAATATCACTTGGGGGAATTCCTAAGCTGAAGATGAAGAAGAAGAAGAAGAAGAAGAAGAAGAAGAAGAAGAAGAAGAAGAAGAAGAAGAAGAAAATGAGGAAGAAGAAAGGAAGCTTACCATTTCAAGCTCAGGAAATGGAGGAACCTCACAACAACAACACATCCTCATCAACACTCAGCCATCATCAACACACAAAGCTTCACTTGAAGATCTTCCAAGAAGAATCAAGGATAGAAACCAAGGAGAAGGAGAAGATGAAGAATGTGAAGAGGGAAATGAGGTTTGATAGAAGAAGAGGAAACCCTCATCTGGAGGATGAAAGGAAGACTTATAGAAGAAGCAAACGGGAAAAGCAAGATGGTCGAAAGGCGGTGCCCACCTTGCAAAACCGCGGGGGAGGGTCACCAGAGCCGCGGGGGTGGTCAACAGAGCCGCGGGGCGGCGTCGTACCTGTGGCCAAGCAAAGGCGCAGGGGCGGGATCCCTAAAAAAGACTAAGTGGCAAGATGGTGTGGGACTCTCTATTGTCCCTGCATCTGGCGCAGGGGCGGGTCCACTAACAAATTATGGTTTCCTAAATGTATAGGACAACCATGTACATCTCTTGCGGGAAGCCATGACAAAGAAGTCCACTAACAAATCACGCACTCCTCAACTCAAAAACTCGATCTCAAGCTCCTTTGGTATCAGTACTACCTCCATCACGACCCTTGCCTCCACTCGGTCCTAGAGCAGAACTTTGAGTGGCAGGATGGTCTGGGACTCTATGTTTTCCTTGCATTTGGTATTGAGGCGGTCTCTTCCCACCTCTTGCTATACTAGTAGGGGAAGAACTCTGTTGTCACGGCACCTTTCCTTGACGGCAATAAGTGGCCCGATGTCTTGGCTTCCCGCAAGAGAAGCAAGTCACTGGTGCTCTCGGGCAATAAGCTCGTATATGCCTAGTCCCTCCACAATTATAACACTACCGTCCTCTCTTAGAAGTCTGTGCAGAAACTGGGTAACTCAAGCGGCCTTGAGTTTGGCCTCGCCCGTACCCTGATGCTCATACACCGGTCTGCCCAGTACATTGTCTCTTCTCAAACCTTCCTGTATGAGAATTCCTCCTTTGACTAGCCCTCTCACGCTCGTAAGTCGAGGCTCTATCCTGGTAATCTACTAGGGACTCAAAGTGGAATTCCGCCATCTAGGAACGGGTACTCTCCCTCAATCGGCAAGAGAACAGAGACACGTGTTGATCCTTTGAAGGTGTAGTTGGACCCAGTAGTGTCAGCTCTTCCTGGAATCGATTAATCGCCTCTACTATCGGCACATCCTCAAAGCCAGCCTCAACAAAGTCTTGCTGTTTCTCCCTCCTCAATGAGGCAGGGCAGAAACGCTCTCTATTCATACTCCGCATCTGATCATAGTTGGTGGCTCGAATCCGCATGGTCCTCCACCACTACTAGGCTAGGTCACGGAATAGAGTATGTACTAACTCTATCCATTTGTCCTCTGGATATTTTTTAGACTCAAGGGCTGAGTCCACATACCCAATCCATAGCTCGACCTCTAACCCCGCCTTTCTAGAGAAAGGGGGTACTCTCATATGGTGAAATGGCTTCAACTAGGAGTTTAGTCGTGGCCCTCTCGACTCATCTGGAGCTCGAACAACCTCAACAACGCGTACCGGTATAACTAGCCCCTGAGTAGCTCCCTGGGAGGGACCTCTTAGATGATCCCTCCTGTGCTGGCAAATCCGGGGCTCGTCTAACTACCCTGGCAGCCTCCTCGACTCTACGGATATAAGCGCGGAACTCTGATCCCCTCATGGAGACATGATCTGAGTCATTTGACTGGACTCGTTGAGATCTCTGTCTCCCAGCCATCCCGTTCCTTATCTCAAGAACGACACTCTCAACAACCTCCACGTGAACATCCTCCGCTGCAGGCGGATCAGCGATGCAAAACTGTCCCTGGCCTATCACTACTGGAGGAAGAGGGGGTCTACCCCTACCTCCTCCTACTGTAGATGTCGCTCTAGTCCGAGCCAACTGCGGGATACAAGCATAAGCTATATATATAGAGGGTGTGGTTCCAATGAGAACACTCCTAACGTGAGAACATGAGAACAATCGTACACCGTTGGATGTGAGTATTAAGGGTTGAGATTTAGAGTAGATATCAAATATAATAATATCTACGAATAATAATAATTAGGAATCCAACAATAACTACGAATAATCCACTCAACCAACAATAACTACGAATAATACATTGAACGATATGACACATTCGTAACAAAACTGATAATAATTACGAATCTGTTCTCATGTTCTCACGTTAGAGGGTGTTCTCATATCGTTCAATGTATTATTCGTAGTTATTGTTGGTTGAGTGGATTATTCGTAGTTATTGTTGGATTCCTAATTATTATTATTCGTAGTTATTATTATATTTGATATCTACTCTAAATCTCAACCCTTAATACTCACATCCAACGGTGTACGATTGTTCTCACGTTAGGAGTGTTCTCATTGGAACCACACCCTATATATATATATATATATATATATATATATATATATATATATATATATATATATATATATATATATATATATATATATATATATATATTCTGTTTCAAGTGAGGAAGACCCTTGTGGATAGGAATTAGGAGAGCCGTGGTGATGTCACGTGACACCACCATAAAATGAAGAGTTAGTAATAAAAATATGAACACTGCCTATAACAAAAAAATTAACAATCATTAGTAAAATTACGAACACTTACTTTGAAAAATATGAACACTTACTCTGAAAATTATGACCACACACTTGTAAAATAATGAACATCATATTTTTTACACGATTTAAAACAAAAAGGAAATTTTTACAAAAATACAAAAATGAACATTTAGTGTTAAAACATGAACAATTAGTGTTGGAAAAAAATGAACAGTTATTAATAATATGAACACTAACTTTAAAAACCATGAACACTTACTTTAAAAACCATGAACACTTATATAGTTGTAAGAACTATGAAAACATACTTGTAAAAATATAAACAACATTTTTTTTACAACCATGAACACTATATTTTTATTATTAACTGTTCAGTGTTGTGTTGACACGTGGCATGCCACGTCACTTTTTTTTTTTTTCTCCTAGATTTTTTTCCCAAAAAAAAAACAGTGACATGGCATGCCACGTGTCACCATCCTAACTCTCCTCATTTCTATCCACAAGGGTGCTCCTCACCGGAACCGGCCTCTCTCTGTCTCTATATATATATATATATATATATATATATATATATATATATATATATA
>BSUD01000004.1:130356610-130385235 GCA_033239045.1 Fagopyrum esculentum
TATATATATATATATATATATATATATATATATATATATATATATATATATATATATATATATATATAATAATTAAATCCAACATTCATGCACAATTCAACAAATAATAAGTATCTATCTATCTATCTATTTATCTATATATATATATATAGGCTTTTGTTCAAGTACGGTTGAATTAATGCGGTACGGCCGTGCGGCCGAACGTACGGCCAACACGTGTCCCAAAATTTCTTTTTCCTTCCAGAAACGAATGAAAATTTGTTTGAACTACCATGTTATAATTTATGCACTATCCTCCTATAAACTTTGAACTATTCCCATATAATCCATGAACTATTACTTTTTAATATATTATATCAAATTGTGAACTATTCAATTGTAATTCATGAACTATCATTTTATAAGTTATGCACTATCCTTTATAAATTTTGCACTTTACACTATTCTATTATAATTCATGAACTATCACATAATAAGTTTTGAACTATTACTTTCACTCATTTATTAATTTTGCACTTTGAACTATTCTATTATAATTCATGAACTATTCTATTATAATTCATGAACTATCCCATAATAAATTTTGAACTATTACTTTCACTCCTTTATAAATTTTGCATTATGAACTATTCTATTATAATTTATGAACTATCCTTTTATAAGTTATGAACTATTCCTTAATAAGTTTTGAACTATTACTTTCACTCGTTTCTAAAAAAAAATAAATAAAAAATAAAAAAATAAAATAAAAAAATTCGGGACACGTGTCGGCTATACGTTCAGCCGCATGCCCGTACCGGAATAATGTGCCTTACCTGAACAGCACCCTATATATATATATATATATATATATATATATATATATATATATATAAATATATATATATATATATATATATATATATAAATATATATATATAGAGAGAGAGAGAGAGGGTGTGGTTCCCATGAGAACACCCCTAACGTGTAATCGTACACCGTTGGATGGTGAGTATTAAGGGTTGAGATTTAGAGTAGATATCATAATTAATAATAACTACGAATAATCCACTCAACCAACAATAACTACGAATAATACATTAAACGATATGGGACCTTCGTAACAAAACTAATAATAATTACAAATTTGTTCTCATGTATACACGTTAGGGGTGTTCTCATAGGATCTATACTATATATATATATATATATATATATATATATATATATATATATATATATATATATATATATATATATATATATATATATATATATATATATATATATATATATATATATATATATATATATATATATAGAGGCCGGTTCCGGTGAGGAGTACCCTTGTGGATAGGAATGATGAGAGCTAGGATGGTGACACGTGTCATGCCATGTCACCGGGTTTTTTTTTTCTTCGGAAAAAAACCCCGGTGACGTGGTATGTCACGTGTCACCACCACAAAATGAACAATTAGTAATAAAAATACATTGTTCATATTTTTACAAGTATGTGTTCATTGTTCTTACAACTATGGTGTTCATGGATTTTAATGTAAGTCTTCATGGTTTTTAAAGTAAGTGTTCATATTTATTAATAACTGTTCATTTTTTCTCAAGACTAATTGTTCATGTTTTAACACTAAATGTTCTTTTTTATATTTTTGTAAAAATTTTCTTTTTGTTTCAAATCGTGTAAAAATATATGATGTTCATTATTTTACAAGTGTGTTCATAATTTTAGAGTAAGTGTTCATATTTTCAAAGCAAGTGTTCATAATTTTATTAATGATTGTTCATTTTTTTGTTATAGGCAGTGTTCATATTTTTATTACTAACCGTTCATTTTATGGTGATGCCACGTGACATGCCACGTTACCTTTTTTTTTTCCCAGAAAAAAAGCGGTGATGTGGCATGCCAAGTGGCATCACCACGACTCTCCTAATTTCTATCCACAAGGGTCCTCCTCACTTGAACCAGAATCTATATATATATAGGGTGCGGTTCCCATGAGAGCAATCTTATTTTGTATCATGAGAACAATCTTAGACCGTCGGATGGTGAGTATTAAGGGTAGATATAATAATTATTAATACCTACGAATAATTATAACTACGAATAATCCATTCAACCACAAGAACTACGAATAATTCATTTAACCACAATAACTACGAATAATCCATTCAACCAACAATAACTACGAATAATACATTAAACAATATGACACCTTCGTAACAAAACTAAAATTAACTACGAATAATATATTCATGTTCTCATGATTACACGATAAGGTATGTTCTCATAGGATCTATACCCTATATATATATATATATATATATATATATATATATATATATATTAATACTTGTATAGGAAATACAAAATTAAAGTTAGAAAATAGTTCTAATAAGTAATTAGTAAACCATAAGTTAAAATCAAAATTTATTTTAATGAGTTAAAAACATTGTTACCTTACGTTCATCGTATTCGTGTCGGAGTTGCATAATGTCATTATAGACTTATAATTATAGTATGGAATATGTAATATGTATTTATGTATATATAGACAATATAATGAATAAAAAATATCTTTAAAATTCTTATTCTTAAAAATTATAGTATGGAATATGTAGACGATATAATGAATAAAAAATATCTTTAAAATTCTTATTCTTAAAAATTATTGTATGGAATATGTATTTATGTGAAAAATGATTTTAGTCGGTTTGAATAATTATTCGCAAATATTTGGATGATTTGTTGATCGAAATGATCTTTAACTAGATTTGAATATCCGACTTATAGAATGGATTATGTAATATGTATTTAATATGTCATTATAGAATTATACTATAAACTTAAAGTATGGATTATGCCATTATATACTTAACGGGTTACTTCGGGCTGGGTTACTTCGGGCCTGGTTACTTCGGGCTATCGGGTTACTTCGGGCTATCGGGTTACTTCGGGCTATCAGGTCAATTCGGGCCGGGTTACTTTGGGCCATGTTACTTCAGGTCGGGTTATTTCAGGCTACTGGGTCACTCGGGTCGGGCCACTTCGGGCTATCAGGTTACTTCGGGTAATCGGGTCATTCGGGCCGGGTTACTTCGGGTCATTTATTACTTCGGATTAAATCAGTTTCAAGTGGGTCGGTTCCGGGCATTCTTTTTTTCAAAATTTTCGGGGCTGGTCGGGTTCGGATTCGGGTTCATTGGGTCGGGTTCGCGGGTCGGGTTCACGGGTCGGGTAAACTTTTGACAACTCTAGTTGCAACCCACCAGAATCCGCAGGGGTGGATGGTCTGACCACAGGGGTGGCTCAGGTGGCCCGCAGGGGAGCCTAGTGTGGTCGCAGGGGCGGCTCGAACACAACTCAGACACTCATCACTTGCGTCTTAGCTGAGGCGCATGTGCGGGATCTCTCAAAGACTAAGACTCTTACAAAAATAACAAATACTATATCAATTTGTTTTGCAGACAATCCCAAAGGAAAGGATCGCTCCAGAGAGCAAGGGAGTTGTGGCAAGATATTATCCAAATATAAGTTCAGTCACGTGAGAATGCATTGACATTTAAAAGCAGCCTTTCACCCACGTGAAACTTATTTATAGGTAAATAATTTAAGAAATTGAATGTTTAGAAAATATTTAACTCAAAGGTAGGTAACTCATCTTCCTTGAGGAATTAATCAAAGTAACAATAACAACCCGTTAAATAAATTAAACATGAAAGAACATATATAATGGAATACTAGAACAACCATAAACCCATCAATATATCGTTGGAACTTTGAGTCATCTCTCTTTTTGGGGCGTCTTATTGTTATTGGAGGTATGTAAAGGTGGTGACCGAGTCATTCGATGATCCTTTGAAATACGTCAAATTGAGTGTGAGTGTGTCAGTTAACGTTACACCTTTCGCACTTGTCATCAAACAAGTTTGATGAAGGTTTGAGAGATTTATCGATTTGAAATGGCGAGTTGACAACCTCTGAGATTGACGATGAGTTAATAGGTTGGATAAGGAAAAGTGGATAAGTGAGTGGTGTGTAACTTATGAAGAAATATATTAAAAATATAAATAAAGTAAGAGCTAACCATTTTTTCTAAGAATAACAATCTCTTATAAATGAATGTTGCCACAAAAACTACTATTTTTCTTCTTCCAAACTTGTAATTTATTTCATATATTGTTGTCCCAAAATCGTTTTACTATATGACCATGAGAACATATACCCTATTGAGACGTTTTTGGAATGAAAAACAACTTATCAGATATCCAAAACCCCCACAAGATACAAAAGAAGTGAATAAAAAGTTGTTAATTGAGGTATCTATAATTACAAAGAGGTTTTTAAAACAAAGACATTCTAAGATAAAAGGAGTTAAGGTGAGAAGTCAGTTAGTCCATTCCTATAAAATTGATTGTCAACCAAACAAACTGATTGTGTTATTATTATATGATCAACGATCCTTGAACATACAAACAATCTGACCAAATAAAGAAGTTAAAATGAAATTGGTTACTTCTTATTCCAAGGGTAGCATGTATCCTTACCTTTAACCTTTAGGCAAGGTCCCTCCTTCTTTATAAACCAATTACATTTACCAGACGATCCACATATTTGCCAATCTCTTTGTGCAAGGTAGATGTCAAACCAATGAAGCGTGTTGTCGAAAACGAATCCACAAAAGTAATCAGTGAGCGGTAGGATTTTTGTGACCAAACTAAACTCGTATGATTGGTTGTACGAGACTTGGTGCACCCCACAATCATTGTTCTTGTCCTTGCAATGCACTTGCAAATTCAATTGTTGTTCCAAATTGTTTGTAATCGTCACTTGTACCTTCGGAGCGAAGAATGATGCTTGGAGTTGCACAACAAATGTCACAAGCAACAAAATTAAGAGGTTCTTGTGAGATGATGACGACATCATGCAATATTTTTGAAGACTGAAAGATTAGTTGCTGGTTGCAGGATGATTTGAGATCATATCACGGTTTATATTTAAAACAACCCCTCATTTCTACCATTTTGTAAATCAATGGTTTTAGGTGCACCGTAATTTTCTGTACTTTGACCGACATATGTTTACGTATTGAAAAAACATGTAAAAAGTTTATGCTTCCGCAATGCGTGTTGACTAGTTTTTTAGATGTTTTAAGTAGTTAGCTTTCAAAATGAAAAACAAAGCACAAATTTGGTTTATTAAATTCATGAAATATTATCGAAGGGTTTTAAGATATAACATTATTTAGCTTGTGTTTTGGATTCGCAGAGCATGTGTTGTCGTTCACATACGACGCATGTACGATCCGTCGGATTGTCATTCAATATCTTACGCGTACAATTAAATGGAGTTTTAAAACAAAGTATTCTCTTGCAATTTTGAATCCATCTGCATATAAGTCTTGTGTCGTTCATTCTAAATAAGTTGGAAGCACACGAGAAACTTTATGGTCTATTACTAACAATCGTACGTGTTACACAAAATTATACAATTTTGAAATTTTTTATTTTGTCGAAGCGCACATCAAGCATTAATATCACACAAAGAATTTTTTAAATGTTTTGGGGAATCAATTGTTTCATGAAATTGTTGGGTAAATCGAGTATGTTGACCTTTTGAGGCCTCATTGTGATTAATTCAAAGTCTTTTTGATTTAGTTAGTCAGAAAATTATATACATAGTTGTGATAAGTTTCAATCTACAATCCCATGGTAATTATACTTCTCTTAACGGAGAAATTCTAAAGATCACTGTAACACCCCAAGTTCAAGGAACTCGAAGCGTTACGGGCTAGAAACTCACAATGGGTCCCGACCCCCAGAGTAACAATAATAACATCCGATCTTGCAACAAGACACAAATAAATGAAAACCAAAACTTATATAAAGAACAAAGGTTATAACAAAGGGAAGCCTGAGAACATATATGTTTGCTCCAAAAGGTGTGTGCAAAAAAGCTTTAAATTTATAATGAAGAATAACTCGCAGTGTACGGATCAATCGTAGTATTAATAGATATTCCAGGATCGATCACAGGGATTTGATGAAATCAAATTCGATAAAGAAATCTAGCAAAACGACTTTTCAATAATAAAAGACAAAGACAAGAATTTGTGTAAAAATTGAGAAAAAGGATCCTAGAGATCAAAGTATCCAATTGTAGTTTTTGATTCAAGACTTCTAAAGATTATATGGACAGAGCTAGGATTGCAAGGAAGTATGTTCTAAAACGGGATAACGTACGGTTAAGTCTCCACTACCCACTTATCACAACCCAAAGGTTCTAAATAAAGGATGGTTAGTCTCGATAAGATACAGATTCTAAGGGAAGGATTATACTCTCAAACCAAACACAAAACCCAAGGGAATTAGGTTAATTCACAAAGGTAAAGGTTTTGACACACTCAACCTTAATAGAGGGTTTTGAATCCTCTATTACCTGGATCTCGTAATCGTTGACAACCAAGAACGGGAATTACCGGGTAAGTCTCTTCCCACACTCGGATATAGGTTAGAAAGTTTCAACAAGGCTAGGGTTTAAGCAAAATTTAACCAAAGATTAAGGATAAAGCAAGATAGGTACGGCAAAAGAGAAAATCGGGTTGTTCTTGAATGAAAATCGGTCGAAATTCTACCAAGAACACACCGAATTTTCTTCTATGTGAAGGTAAAACTCAACTCTCACGGTCCAATCTCAACATGAGGTTCATTCTATCATCATCTTAACCATAATAGAGGTTTTGACTACCAAAGGTTTTAGCGAATAACACACATTGTCAAAATCAAGAAAGGGATTAAATCAAGAAAGTAAAGAAAATTTTGAATATTGAAATATCCAAACGAATCCTTGAACAAAGGTTTAAATGTAACATCCGGAATTTTATTCCGGGTGTTTAGAGGTTTAGCGACCTTCCCGCAGGCACAATTCAGTTTTTCCCGCAGACACGAAGTTCCGAGCGTCGGGTTTATTCCAAAATCTCGTTCCGACTTCTCGTTTTTCACCCTCGCTTTGGACCCCTCGGTTCCTAGCGCTTTTAGGAGAATGGGTCAGCTGAGCCTTGAGCTCCCTCTTTTTGTGACAACCCTCTTTCCTTCTCTCTCCTTTTCATTTCTCTCTTTCACGTATGATGCTCCTCTTCTTCTTTGGCTTTATCTTCTTCTTTGACCTTCCATGGTTCTTCCTCCTTTGATGTGTAAGCTGACCCTTTCGGATTCGTGATGGAAGCAGAAGATCCTAGCCAAGCTGTGTAAGTAACCTTCTTCTCCCCCTTCCATCTTCTTCTTCTTCCTCAAGCTTCAATGGTGGAAGCCATAGCTTCACCTTGTTTCTTTTTCTCCCCTTTGACTTGCATGTGATTGGGATCGAGTTTGGGATGCCTTGTATGATGCTATTGTGTGTGGAGAACATCTATGGTGGACCAAGGAAGCTAGGAGGCATCAACACATCAAGGATCTACCGAAGAAACTAGGCAGAAATGGCCACTGCTGTTCGACTGCGGGGGCGGCATGCCTGAGCCGCAGGGGCGGCATGCCTGAGCCGCAGGGGCGGCCAGCCCAAGCAGAAGGGGGCGGCCAGCCCAAGCAGAAGGGGGCGGCCAGACCAGGCAGCAGGGGCGGCCAGGCCAGTCCACAAGGGCGGCCAGACCAGGCCGCAGAGGCGGCCAGCCTAGGCCGCAGGGGCGGCTGCAGCTTCTGTCGGCCTCCCCTTGCGGTCTTCTTTCCCCTTTCGCGGATGCTCTTCTTCCTTCCGTTTCCGTGCCTTTTCTTGGTGAGTTCCCTACCTTGAGTATGTATTCTTATATGATCCTAGAGAGTGTTATGATAGTTGTTAGCATGAAATATTGTGATACTTTAGGCACATTTTCTAAGCGTATTTGATTCATATTGATAGTCTTTGATTGAGCATTGTTACATTAGTGAGCTAGTTCGCCTATATTATCGATATGGATGTCTACACTAGTTCTATGTTGATTATAGGTACTTAAGAGTCATTTCCGAACGAAATCGAGCAAAGAAGAGTTGATTGAGTATGTCCATGGATTAAGGGCATTCTTAGGAGCAAATTGGAGTTCAGCTTGAGGAATGCACGAGGCTAGGGAAGAATCACGTTCTTGCCCTAAACCACGCTCTAAAATACGGCCGTATTACAAACCACGTTCAGTTCCACGGCCGTGGAACCTTGCAAAGAGAGGCGTGATGCATTCCAGTAACTATTACGGTCGTGGAACATATGGTTCAAACCGTGACCCATTCCACGCTCTAAATTACGGTCGTGGAAGCTTCCACGACCGTGATCTGGGCGATCTTTTTCGCCACATTTTGAAGCCACGATCTTTTGAAGATTGGACCGGGCCGATATTTTATCCTGCCCTATAAAAAGACGGACGAAGAAAGATTCCGTCATCCCCGCTTAGACGCATCTCGCTTTAGGCTTACACTTGCGACAAAACCGCTTATCGACGGCATCCCTGCTTACCCTCGTTTAGAGGCATTTTGGAGATCTCGTTGGAGATCGACGTTCGTGCTTGGATTTGCCCTAATCTCGCACTTGGTGGAGATTATCGCTGGGATTTCCAGATTTCCCGGATTGACGAAAGATTCGGAAGGTTTCTTGCAAGAAGACTTCTTTTCTTGTTTAGGTTTGATTTGGAAGACGGATTGACATCCCGTTCTTCCTTCTTTCCTAAGATTGTGATTGTTTGCTTTATTCTGAATTTTGTGACAATACTTGTTCTTGATTGTGACTTTGAGATTGGTTTGAAGTTTATTGAAAGTTTTCGGAAGTTTTCATCTTTCTATCTTTTAATTCTTGAATTGATATCAACATGACTGTTATTGGCTAAAAACCCTTAACAATTCTAAGGTGAAGGGTTGATAGTTGTGGCTTAGATGATGATAGATCGATCGTAAACAGATTAGACCCTGAGAGTTTGAGAGAATCGTCGACGAAACCTAAATTACGGGCTGTTCTTGAGTTCCACGACCGTGGAATCTCAAGATCCAACCGTAATTTCCCTTAAGTTTACGAACTTGCTTTTACTTTAATCCAAAGTTAAAGATTTGCTTTAACTTAGTTTAGACTTGTCTTTTCTAGGTGGTAGTGAAGCCTCAACAACCTCTACCTCGATTGTGAGTGTCACAACCTCAATCGGTTAAGTTAGTCTTGATCCTTGAATTACAAGTTTGGGTATTTGATATTAATTCTCACCTTAGAATCTTTCTATATTGAGCCTCAACAACCTATATAGAGAGTGCCTTGTAGGTGAGTCATATAAGGTTTTTGGAACTTCACCGTACGATTACCTTACATTAGCGTACCTTTGCATATCTCAACTCTGTCTTTATATCAATAGTAAATCTTGAATCGATTGCCACAGCTAAATACTTGGATCTTTAGGATTGTTATTTTCCCAATATTTGCAAAACCTCTCATACTTACTCGCTTGATAATCTGCAATTGAATTTGTTCCCACCCAAATCCCTGTGTTCGATACTTTGGAATTCTTGCTTAACTACGTCGATCCGTACACTGCGGGTTCGCTGCTTGATTCTAGTTTTATAAATTTAAAGCTTATTTGCACACACCTTTAGGGGCGAACAAGTTTTTGGCGCCGTTGCCGGGGATTTGGTTTCGGCCGAATTCGGTAGCCGGTTGTCAAGCTTGGGAGCTTGCTCTCGTTATTTGATATCTTTTTGAGTTCATGCGCAGGTCTAGGAACACCGAAGATCTCTTACCTCTTGATCAAGAGCTAGAGAAAAGTTTAAGGCAAAAGCGCAAGGAAAAGAAGATGGCTGAAGAACACGAACGTGATCTTCAAGCGGAGTTGGCGGAGAAGGAAGCTCAACTCCAATGGAACGAGAATCTCCGCCGGGATGAAATGGATCGTCATCAATCTGAAGTTAGCAGACTACAGGATACGATGTTCCAAATGAGGATAGAGTTAAGCGACCTTAAGAATAAAGGAAGCAAGAAATCCTCAAGGAGGGGATCAAGATCTAGAAGAAGAAGAAGTCATTCATCCGCTGATAATAGTGACTCTTCCATGCCACCGCTAGAAGAAATTGATCCCACAATCAATGCAAATCCTTTCCATCCACAAGGAGCTGCTAATCGCCGTGTTCCACCTAGGAATGCGAGGATCGAACGTGTAGATGAAGAGCCAAGAACTCTTGGCCAGCGGATGGATCCAACACAACAACCACGCCGCTCGGGCGTGAATTTCGATGCTGAAGATGTGCAAGGGTTTAGCTTCAACCCTCAAGTTATTACTCTTGTTCGCCAAAACCAATTTGGCGGTACAAGCGCTGAATCTCCACACCAACACTTGCAAAACTTTGAGTGTATGATGGAGACGATGAGACCGGTGAATGCTACTACCAACAGCTACAAGCTCAAGCCCTTCTTCTTCTCTTTGAAGGGGAAAGCGTTGTCTTGGTACCAAGCTCTTCCTAGTGGGAAACTAGACACGTGGGAAGACCTTTCCGCGGAGTTCCTCACCAAATTCTTTCCGCCTTCCAAAACGGCGGAACTTAGAGGTAAGATTAATGCTTTTTCCATGAGACCTAACGAAAGTTTGTTTCAATCTTGGGAAAGGTTTCAGGATTTGCTCTTGGATTGCCCTCATCATGGCATATCCAAGCTTGCCTTGCTGGAGATTTACTACAAGGGGCTGGATGCGGGAACGCAATTCAACCTCCAATCCCTCTCATGTGGAACGTTCATGGACATGAGAGAAGATGACGCTTGGGACTTCATTGAGAAGCAAGCAAGAGTCATAGAGAAATATTCCCACCGGAAAGTGGAGGGAAATCGTGTGGAGCAAGGAGCAAAGCTCACACACGAAGCTCAAAATCAGATTTTCTCCCTCAACAATGAGATCAAAGAGTTGAAGGACGCTATCAAAACCAACTTCCCAAAGCAACAAGGGAAGGATGTTGGTTATTTGGGCAACAACAATGGCGGCGATAACAATAACCGGAACAACAACCGGAATAACAATTGGAATGGAAACAACAACAACCGGAACAACAATTGGAACAACAATAGGGGTTCAAACAACAACAATTGGCGTCCCAATCAACAAAATTCCGGTAACTCTTATCCTTCCAACTCTAATTCACTAACTCCACCTTCCTCTTCCTCTACTCCTTTGAGAAGCCAGGGGCAAACATCAAATGGAGGAAACACTTCGGGAAAGGAGAAGCCCGATCCCATATTAAAGACGATTTTGGGAAAGCTTCAAGGGTTGGAGAACCGCCTCATCAAGGTCGATGATCAAGTTTCTAAGGTTGATAAAGCTCAAAAGGTTTTAGAAAACCAAATGTTCAACCATGCGGAGGAAGTTCCTAGGAATCAAGGGAAGCTTCCAGGAAAGACGGAGGACAACCCTAAGGGAAGGGTTATGGCGATTACGACTAGGAGGGGAGTGACTACTACCGATCCGCAGCCTACGTTTGTTGAAGTCCCCGTAGAGAAGAACAAGGAGAAGGGGAAGGAGAAGGAAGATGTCTATGTTCCTCCTCCAGCTTACAAACCTCCCCTACCATTCCCTCAATCTAGAGCGCGAGCGCGCCTAGATAAACAATTCGGTAAGTTCATAGAACTCATGAGTAAGCTGCATATTAATATACCCTTTATTGATGCTATTGTAGGTATGCCGGCTTATGGCAAGTTCTTGAAGGAGCTCCTCTCCAACAAGAGGAAGCTAGAAGACTTCGGAGAGGTTAAGATGAGTTCGGATTCTTCGGATCTCATCAAGACCATGAAGGAGAGAATGCCCCCAAAGCTGAAGGATCCGGGGTCATTTTGTATTCCCATCGGAGTGGGAGATGTCACATACGACGCTTTATGTGACTTAGGAGCAAGTGTGAGCATCATACCACTTGCATTGTGCAGGAAGATCGGTTTAGGTGACCCTAAACCGGTGAAGATGACGTTATACATGGCGGATCGATCCATCACTCGCCCCGTCGGTATTGTAGAAGACGTCCCGGTCAAGCTAGGTAAATTCTTTGTTCCCATTGATTTTGTCGTGCTTGACATTCCTGCAGATAGTCCGGTCCCGATCATACTCGGAAGACCGTTTCTTGCAACTTCCGGCTGCATAGTCGATTGCAAGAATGGGAGACTCGCTTTTGATATAGGAGAAGAGAAAGTAGAGTTCGTTCTTTCCACCCTAGTTAAGGAGCCAATCTTCGATGATGATATTTACGATGTCCAAGATGAAGAAGGTCTATCTAGGGAGGAGGTAAGTGCGATTCTCTTTAACGATCCTTTACAAAAAGTTATCACTATGAGTCTAACAGATGTAGGGGAAGAGGAAGAGTGCAAAGAGGAAGTTGAAGCCTTGGAAGCACAAGAAGAGATGCATGAAGAGGAGTTTGAGAAACTCCACGATGAGGCTGAGAACGTTAAAATCCACGGTCATACCCTGTATTCCACGACCGTAGATTTCACAACCAAAAACGTCCTCCACTCCAGGGAATTATACGGTCGTGGAGAAGATGTGACAACCGTATTTCCCTTCCACGCCCTAAACCACGGCCGTGGAGGAAAATATCCACCCGTAATTTTGGCCGTGGAAGAGAGTGATCGAGACATTTCTTCAACTTCTTCTGATTCTTCTCCAGCACACTCAACACCCTTAGAAACTTCTAAGGAGACATCGGATGCTTCTCAAGGATCGTTGGAAGCTCCGAAAGCAATGGAACTCAAACCACTTCCTACTCATCTAAGGTACACTTTTCTAGGATCTAATTCTACCTTTCCGGTTATCGTTAGTTTCGAACTAAGCATAGATGAACATGAATAGCTCATGATTGTCCTTAGGAAACATAGGAAAGCCATAGGCTATACTATTGAGGACCTAGTAGGAATTAAACCCTCCCTATGCATGCATAAGATACTAATGGAGGAAGATTTTAGAACTTCAAGACAACCTCAAAGGCGGTTGAATCCGACCATGAAGGAGGTTGTCAAGAAGGAAATTCTTAAGCTCCTTGATGCAGGTATCATCTACCCTATCTTCGATAGTAAGTGGGTGAGTCCAGTTCAAGTGGTTCCGAAGAAGGGAGGAATGACGGTCATCACCAACAAGAGCAACGAACTCATTCCTACCCGAACTGTGACGGGATGGCGGATGTGCATAGACTACCGCAAGCTCAACAACGCAACGCGGAAGGATCACTTCCCATTGCCATTCATTGATCAAATGCTTGAAAGGTTAGCACAACATTCACATTTTTGCTACCTTGACGGCTATAGTGGTTTCTTTCAGATTCTGATACATCCGGACGATCAGGAGAAGACCACATTCACGTGCCCGTGGGGTACGTTTGCTTATAGGAGAATGCCGTTTGGGCTTTGCAACGCCCCAGCCACCTTTCAACGGTGCATGATGGCCATCTTCTCCGAATACGTAGAGGAAATCATGGAAGTCTTCATGGACGACTTCTCCGTATACGGTTCCTCTTTTAACGATTGCCTTTCTAACCTTTCTCTTGTTTTGCAAAGATGTGAAGACACTAACCTAGTTCTTAATTGGGAAAAGTGTCAATTTATGGTTAAGGAAGGAATCGTATTAGGCCACTTAGTTTCTAGTAGAGGGATAGAGGTAGACAAGGCTAAGATAGAGACCATAGAGAAACTTCCTCCCCCAATTTCGGTGAAAGGGATAAGAAGTTTCCTAGGACATGCTGGATTTTATAGACGTTTCATTAAGGACTTTTCTAAGATATCAAAACCTCTCACTAATCTATTGATGAAGGATGCGGTTTTTGAGTTTTCACAGGAATGTTTGGATGCGTTTAACACCATTCGGCAAGCTCTAATTTCAGCACCCATTATCCAACCTCCAGATTGGACTCTTCCCTTTGAGATTATGTGCGATGCTAGTGACGTAGCAATTGGAGCTGTTCTTGGACAACGAAAGGAAGGGCGAACCCACGCCATATACTATGCTAGCAAGACGCTAGATGAAGCGTAGCTCAACTACGCCACTACCGAAAAAGAGTTCTTAGCCATTGTCTATGCTATTGACAAGTTTCGCTCTTATCTTGTAGGTGCAAAGGTGATTGTCTACACGGATCATGCTGCGATCCGGTACCTCCTTGTGAAGAAAGATGCGAAGCCAAGGCTAATTAGATGGATTCTTCTCCTACAAGAATTCGATCTTGAGATCCGCGACAAGAAAGGTTCAGAAAATTCTGTTGCGGATCATTTGAGTCGCCTAACACATCTAGAGGACGACCATTTACCCATTGATGACTCCTTTCCGGACGAACACCTACATATCATAGAGGAGTGCATCAACGTGATCTCCAAAGGTAACGAACCATGGTTTGCTGATTTTGTTAACTATTTGGTTTGCCAGGAGATACCACCCGGACTATCCTACGCACAAAGGAAGAAGTTCTTTAAGGACGTCCGGGAATACTATTGGAACGAGCCTCTCCTCTTCAAGAGAGGTCCGGATGGCATCATTCGGTGATGTGTGCCGGAAGATGAGATGCAAAGTGTCATCCGTCATTGTCATTCACTACCTTGTGGAGGACACACTAGTTCGAACAAGACTAGCGCAAAGGTATTGCAATCTGGATTCTTTTGGCCTACTTTATTTAGAGATGTGCAATCCTTTGTTTCTTGCTGCGATGCTTGTCAAAGAACAGGCAATATTTCTAGAAGGAATGAGATGCCCCTCAACAACATCCAAGAGGTGAAGATTTTCGACGTTTGGGGAGTTGATTTCATGGGACCATTCCCATCTTCTTGTGGAAACCAATGCATACTATTGGCGGTAGACTACGTTTCTAGATGGGTGGAAGCAATTGCCTCTCCCACAAATGATGCCATGTTGGTGGTTAAGTTCTTCAACAAGACCATTTTTCCGCGATTTGGGACGCCAAGGATGATCATTAGTGATGGAGGTTCTCACTTCATAGCCCGTCGCTTTGAAGCTCTTCTAGCTAAGTATGGGGTTACTCACAAGGTCGCTACCCCTTACCATCCACAAACAAGTGGACAAGTTGAGATCTCAAATAGGGAGATCAAAGGAATTCTAGAGAAGACGGTTTCAAGGACTAGGAAGGATTGGTCCTTGAAACCTGACGATGCATTATGGGCATACCGGACTGCGTACAAGACTCCTATAGGAACCACACCATACAACCTTGTGTATGGGAAGTCTTGTCACTTGCCGGTAGAGTTGGAGCACAAAGCGTTTTGGGCTATCAAGTGGCTGAATTTCGGCATGAAGGAAGCGGGAGAGAAGCGTCTCCTAGACATCAATAAGCTGGATGAACTCCGCTTGAACGCTTATGAAAATGCTAAGATCTACAAGGAGAGAGCAAAGCGTTGGCATGATAAGCATATCATTCCAAAGGACTTCAAAGAAGGAGATCAAGTTCTCCTCTTCAATTCAAGACTTCGCCTCTTTCCAGGTAAGCTTAAATCCCGTTGGACCGGACCTTTTCTAATTAAGCGTATTTTCCCCCATGGTGCAGTTGAAGTATGGGGTGAAGCGAGCGGAAGTTTTAAGGTGAACGGCCAACGACTAAAGAAGTATACGCCGGAACTCCAAGCTGAGGAGTTCGCGCCTACCGCACTCGAATAAGTGCGAGAGTGGTCTAGCTACGGACCTTAAACAAAGCACTTCTTGGGAGGCAACCCAAGGTATTGCATTTTCGTTTTTGTTTTCAATTCATAGTTAGCTTAGTATAGACGTTTTTGCTTTGTTTTTGCCTCGATTTCTTCCGGTATGTTCGTGTTTTTGGATGTAGGATCGGTGGAGAAGGAAACGAGAAGGATAATGTTGAAGAAGAGCGACGAAATTTGGACTTTGGAGCTTTACAGAAGGTTCCACAGTCTAAATTACGGTCGTCATAGCTACAGTGCCCGTAATTTCCAAAAGCCTTTGAAAAATCACCAAAACCACGGTTCCGTACACTTCCACGGCCGTGGAACACCCCGACAGACCGTGATTTTCAAAAATTTTGCATGTGACTATATAAGCCACATTCTTCACAAAAACCACCCAAAACCCCTCTTTCCACAACCTAAGTGCCGAAAATCCACGACCCTCTCTCAAATCTTCGTTTCCTAATCGTTTTCAACGATTCTTCTTCCTAAACTGCAGCAAATTCAACCACAAACAAGATCCAAGCGACGAATCGAGCGGAAATTCATCAACGAACGCACAATTCGGATTTTTCAATCCGAAAAATAGGTTTTTTCTATCTTCTTGATTCTTGCCAATTTGGTTCGTTTTTGCTAGAGATTTTTAGGAAGAACTGATTGAGACTAGAAGAAATTAGACTAGGACTGCCTGTTGTGGAGATTGATTGCTGATTTGCTGAGATTTGTGATTTTCTGAGACGAATCACGGTCTCTGGGTAAATTACGGCCGTGGTTTTTGAAGAACAGACCGTAATTTTGAGCAGAATGGATTTTGTGAGAAGAGTTTCGGGAAGGATAAAAGAAAAGAAGAGTGGTCAGAATAAGAAAAGGAAGGGTAATCCCTCCTCCTCCTCATCCTCTAGGGCACCACCACCCTCTTCTCCTTCACCTCCATCCTCACCTTCACCTCCATCTTCGCCCCCTCACCCTAGAGTCCCGACCATACACGAAGATCATCTTGATGCACTTGATAGGATCAAGGAGAGGCCAGTGATTGGCCATAGATATTTGTTGTTGGAGGATCTAGCTCCTCTCAACATTGTGGAGGATCTTACTTGGCTCTTGGATAGAGCCGGATTAGTTGTCTTCTCGGCTATCCGAGAAGACGCTTATGAGGAGATTACACGGGAGGTTGTGATGTCTTTCGAGCACAGCCACGTAGATAGGACCGTCTCTTTCCATCTCATGGAAAGAGACTACCATTTGAGTATCCGTGAGTTTGGGACCATTTTCGGGTTCCATGAGACCTTCAATGGTCGATTTCCGAGTGGCGTTTACGCCAAAGACTTTTGGAAGGAGGTTGCGATGATATACGCCGACGAGGACCGTTGGCAACCCGCTGATACCAAGGCTAGATTGATGTACCATCTAGCCTTGAAGATAGCTCACCGTGTTCTTTCGGAGTGTCTCTTTCCTAGGACGGAGACGCCCCAAAAGATCAAGACGGATGAGCTATTCTTGCTTTACTTCATGCTCTATGGACGCCGTGCAGATTGTGCTACTCTCTTGGCTGCTACGATGAGCAAGCTCAAGAACAAGAAGAAGGGAAACATCGGATATGGTGGGATAGTTACCCACATTGCTAGGAGCTTTGGTGTTGATTTTTCTGCTTGCACCCGCATACCGGCCGTTCCTTTAGGGCTACATGCTTTCATGGTTAGGGGTCTCATCTTCCCCACACATAGAGGTCCGCCTTATGCGGGCATGCCTTGGGAGAGTAGGACGGGCAGGGGTATAGAGTGGCTGCCAGGGTACTTCATTATGGCGGGACGCCATAATTGGAAGGAGACATTCGCTGCTATGCATGCGAACAGGATAGTAGCTCCCCCTTATGTCCCACCACCGGTTGTCGAGGAGGAGGATATGGGAGATCAGTTTGAGAGTGGAGGAGGAGCCGAGCAGGAGTTTGGCACGTTTCCGGATCAGCCGGAGGCGGCCCCAGATGTACCTAGACGCTCTCCACGTCCAGCTAGAGCCTCAGGCTCGTCTTCTCGCCGCGCTAGCGTGAGTGAGGGGCCTACGTGGATGACCACACCTCCCACATGGTATGGCGTTCCCCCTCCTTGGTCCAAAAAGAAAACAGCACCACCACCAGCACCAGCACCATCCGACGCCCCAGCATGGTATAGTCAGGCCCCGGGATGGTACGAGCAGATGCCGGATTGGGATACCGGACTTTCAGAGAGAGTAGGAGCGTTGGAGATCCGACCGATGCTAGAGACGGACGCCTAGACGACCTCGACCACATGATGAGGGATGTCTACCGCCAGCAGTTTGGGCGGTTCTATGATCCGAGCTTCTCTCCATTCCCGCCTCCGCTAGCGCCGCAGTGATTTGATGCATGACCGTTCGCTTTAGACATTCCACCGCCACCTTGTGAGTTTCTTTTTCTTTTCTTTCTTTTCTTTCTTTATTTTGAACATTAGGGACAATGTTCGTCCTAAGTATGGGGTGGGATGTACTAAAAGTTTGTAATAACTCTACTCATTATGTTTGCTTTTATTCGAGACTATCATTGCATGTTCATTATGTGTTGCACGTTTCATTATTGCATTGCATGAAAAAGAACTTGAAAAACCCATAAAAATTGAAAAATTTTGAAAAACTTTTATGCTTCTAATGAATTGAGATGATTTCTATGATAATCATTACTTGTGAATGGAGTTTGATAACAATTGCATGCTTAAAAGAATAGTGAATCGAAAAGAATTTGAATGAATGAATTATACCTCTTTTGTAAGTTTCATAATGTGATTATGTTACCTAAATCATGTTAAGAAATTGAAGTTGAAATCATATTATAAATTCTTATACTTCTTGTTGAGATGATTAAGGCAATTCGATTTTTCTTTCTTCTTCCTTTGATCATTAACTCATTGAAATATTAACCTCCTTTACCTATCCGGAAATTTTGGAGAAGTGAATGAAAAAAGGCATGTTTGATGTGGGAGGGCCATGAGAGAAATTATTTGCAATCAAATGAATAGAAAGAAATTATAGGTTTGGGGAAGTCAATCATGACGATGAGTAACTCGGCACCATTCACATAGCCGGGTGTTTGTGTCTTGCCAAAGTCGGATTGAGCGATATTCCTAGCGGATTATGGTATGTGCGCTAAGGGTTTGAGGCATCTCATGAAAATTGAGAAATGCCAATCTCCTAGGCTTCGGTTTTTGTGAACCTCTATCCATAACTCCAAAAGTAAAGTCGAAAAATGAAGAGAAGAGAGCGAAGCTCTAAAGTGAAAGTGTGCGGAAGCCGCAAAAGAAGAAGAAGCAGTTGTCTAATTTCCCGGATTCAGCACCACATTCCCTAAAGGTTTCCTTCCCTTCCACATTCTAGACCTTTTCTTTGAAAGTCCTTAAGATCAAAAGAATGTAATATGACTTGGTGATCTAAATTGAAGTTTCTTATGATTGATTTTGATAATGTTTGAAGGTTATGATGCTTGTTTAGAAGTCTAATTGATTCATGAGTTTTCTTTGCTTTTTACTCTTTGATTAAGTGTATGAAAGTTTGACAAACGATTGAAGCAAGGTTTGAGAATGATCTATTCTTTAGAAGACACATTCATCCAAAAGAAGGTACACATATTTCATCCTAACTCTTGTTTTAAGGGCTTTTGAAAGACCTTGCTTAGGGACAAGCAAGTTGCAAGTATGGGGTTATTTGTTAGCATGAAATATTGTGATACTTTAGGCACATTTTCTAAGCGTATTTGATTCATATTGATAGTCTTTGATTGAGCATTGTTACATTAGTGAGCTAGTTCGCCTATATTATCGATATGGATGTCTACACTAGTTCTATGTTGATTATAGGTACTTAAGAGTCATTTCCGAACGAAATCGAGCAAAGAAGAGTTGATTGAGTATGTCCATGTATTAAGGGCATTCTTAGGAGCAAATTGGAGTTCAGCTTGAGGAATGCACGAGGCTAGGGAAGAATCACGTTCTTGCCCTAAACCACGCTCTAAAATACGGCCGCATTACAAACCACGTTCAGTTCCACGGCCGTGGAACCTTGCAAAGAGAGGCGTGATGCATTCCAGTAACTATTACGGTCGTGGAACATATGGTTCAAACCGTGACCCATTCCACGCTCTAAATTACGGTCGTGGAAGCTTCCACGACCGTGATCTGGGCGATCTTTTTCGCCACATTTTGAAGCCACGATCTTTTGAAGATTGGGCCGGGCCGATATTTTATCCTGTCCTATAAAAAGACGGACGAAGCAAGATTCCGTCATCCCCGCTTAGACGCATCTCGCTTTAGGCTTACACTTGCGACAAGACCGCTTATCGACGGCATCCCTGCTTACCCTCGTTTAGAGGCATTTTGGAGATCTCGTTGGAGATCAACGTTCGTGCTTGGATTTGCCCTAATCTCGCACTTGGTGGAGATTATCGCTGGGATTTCCAGATTTCCCGGATTGACGAAAGATTCGGAAGGTTTCTTGCAAGAAGACTTCTCTTCTTGTTTAGGTTTGATTTGGAAGACGGATTGACATCCCGTTCTTCCTTCTTTCCCAAGATTGTGATTGTTTGCTTTATTCTGAATTTTGTGACGATACTTGTTCTTGATTGTGACTTTGAGATTGGTTTGAAGTTTATTAAAAGTTTTCGGAAGTTTTCATCTTTCTATCTTTTAATTCTTGAATTGATATCAACATGATTGTTATTGGCTAAAAACCCTTAACAATTCTAAGGTGAAGGGTTGATAGTTGTGGCTTAGATGATGATAGATCGATCGTAAACAGATTAGACCCTGAGAGTTTGAGAGAATCGTCGACGAACCCTAAATTACGGGCTGTTCTTGAGTTCCACGACAGTGGAATCTCAAGATCCAACCGTAATTTCCCTTAAGTTTACGAACTTGCTTTTACTTTAATCTAAAGTTAAAGATTTGCTTTAACTTAGTTTAGACTTGTCTTTTCTAGGTGGTAGTGAAGCCTCAACAACCTCTACCTCGATTGTGAGTGTCACAACCTCAATCGGTTAAGTTAGTCTTGATCCTTGAATTACAAGTTTGGGTATTTGATATTAATTCTCACCTTAGAATCTTTCTATATTGAGTCTCAACAACCTGTATAGAGAGTGCCTTGTAGGTGAGTCATATAAGGTTTTTCGAACTTCACCGTACGATTACCTTACATTAGCGTACCTTTGCATATCTCAACTCTGTCTTTATATCAATAGTAAATCTTGAATCGATTGCCACAACTAAATACTTGGATCTTTAGGATTGTTATTTTCCCAATATTTGCAAAACCTCTCATACTTACTCGCTTGATAATCTGCAATTGAATTTGTTCCCACCCAAATCCCTGTGTTCGATACTCTGGAATTCTTGCTTAACTACGTCGATCCGTACACTGCGGGTTCGCTGCTTGATTCTAGTTTTATAAATTTAAAGCTTATTTGCACACACCTTTAGGGGCGAACAATAGTATCATGCTAGGATTGGACCTAGGTTTGATGGGAATGCCAAGTAGTGACTTGCACCTTAGGTGAGTGTTCGAGGGTCTTGCCATGTTCTAAGGTTGGTTGAGGTATGTTCTTAGTTCACTCGTGGGATGAGTGTAGGTTGTTTCTTGTGAGACTTGTGAGTTGTGGTTGTAAGGTTGTGGGCTAGGGTATGCTTATCCTAGCTTAGAGTACTATCTTTGTGATCATGGAGACTAGGTATGTTATCCTAGTGGTGTTGTGAGTTTTGATCTTGCAAGATTCAAGGGCTTAGTGTTACGCTCAGGATGTGTGTGATACGCAATGGGTTTAAAATTTATACTCGTTATATTTCTCCTAACTCCTAGCGAACCCGCAGTGTACGGGACATTTGTAGTAGGGATAGTATTCCGAGGTCGAACACAAAGACTAAGGTGAGATTGATTCGATTAGTGATTAAGTTTAGTGAAGATCTAGGTTAAGGAAAATGGAAAGAAATAAAGAAATGAAAATCTCAATGTTTTTGGTGGGTTTTTCGATGATCATTCAAGGATCACAAATCATGCGAAATAAGCAATCAACTAAGCTAACAAATCAACACGAACAAACAAGCTAAAACGAGATACGATCAAAGAGAGAAAAGCGGATTCTAGGGATTGGAAGTTCCAGTTATTGCATAGGACTCAAGCTATCTAACCCTTCCTTGGATTAACTATGATATGTTGGGAGTGAGTGTTTCTAGATTGGGATCAATCACCGGGTAGGTTTCATGGTCCACTAGTCCGTTCCCAAAGTCTCATCACCGGGTAAGTCTCAAAGAGCCTTAGGAGTGGAATTCTACACAAACCGGATTATCGCCTAGGAATCTAACCTATCCTCACCGGGTAAGTCTCGGAAGGGTAAGTCCTAAACGACTATCCTAGCACATTCAGTCCAATGGCGGCTTATGAGGCTCACCACTACCTAATGTTTGTCATCTTTTAAATCTAAGAGCAAGAATCACCGGGTAGGTCTCTTCTAATGCTTAGTTGCTAACACTAGGTCACCCTAGGATAGATTTAACTCAACAAACACTAGGATTTCAACATTCTAACAAGCTAGAACTCAGATCCATCGAACCAGGGAAACCACGGGCTGTTCTACCACTTCCACGGCCGTGGAATGGCAAGAACAAACCGTGGACTCCAACAGAGGCTTCGTTCAAGTAAACAAGTCATCCAAAGGTAAATCTAAGTCCATCCTATCATAGTCCTAGCCATAACCATCCTTTCCTTACCCTAGAATCGCATCTACTTAGCCTACAACAATCATCATAACAATCGAAATCATCAAACATAAAATCATGGATTCTATTTGCAAGATAATGAAAAGAAAGAGATGAACAAGTGAAGCAAACAAACCAAGCTGAAAATAAGATTAGAAAGACTCACAACCCTTCCCAAAAGAAGGTTCAAACAATTCTTACAACTCTAGAAATCGATTCCGGGAATCCTCACTACAAAACCTATCAAAGTCTAGCAAATTGTGTGTTCTTCTCTTCTTCTCCAATGGAGCTCTTCTCCTCCTCTAATGGTAGCTCTCCTCTTGAGAGAATCTTCTTGGTTAGAGTGTGGGAGAGAATGTGGATTTGGATGGTGGATGGAAGATAAAAGATCCTTCTCTCAGCCTTGCAGGACCACTTTTATAATACCACCATGCTAGAGAAGGCCAAGAGATCGTGGCACAGTTGTCACAACCGTCTGGCAAAAACCACGGTTGGTTCCACGGCCGTAGACTTGCCAGCAACCGTGGTTTGGTGCATCAGCTTCGCCTTGGATCATTAAGCTGTGATTTGGTGCATGCCTTGTGTTGGCACGGTTCCATGAGTCCTCCTTAGCCTCTAGCTTGCATCCTAATGAGTCCGAGAGTGTGTCATCTTGATGAACGATCCTCAAACGTATCGGTTAAGCTCCTAAATCTCCCAAAATACCTACAAAGCAATGCAAAAGTCCGTGTAGACGTCTATCTCGACAAAATACGTGAATTGAGTGCAAACGTCGTGAACTAGTGCTAAACCGTGCATGAATGAGTGAGAAATCTATCTAAATGATTACCTAAACCTAAGTCATAAATCGTGTTATCAAAAATACCCCATACTTAAGGTTTGCTCGTCCCCGAGCAAATTCCCAACTATAGACTAAGAGATGACATGATTTATGTATGCAGAAAAATGGTAAAATCTTTTTGGGTTTGTGCTTCTACTATTGGATCACCTTCATAGTCATGTTTCATGGCAATGGATAAGCGATCATGTATCAAATAAATGAAGGCACGGAAAGACAATTGTACTTAACTCGAAAGCATGCATGAAATGTAAAAATGAAGAAGTCAAGATGATCAAGAGCATATCCAATCTAGATTACTAAGTCTTGCACACATGCAAATAGGTCACAAGGGCTTGTGAGATAAAAGGCCAAGAAACGTTGTGATTAGGTGGGGATTTCTCTAGGCTATGTGATGCTAATCCGGGAATGGAACTAACTCCACAATTTTGTCCTCGATCAACTTCCCACAAGTGTATATTTTCTCCATCTTTTCTTTCTTTTCTTTTTTTTCTTTCACTTATTTTTGAGACAATGGCATTGGTGTACAAAAGCCGAAACCTTGGTGATTAGCCGTCCTCGGGTTTTTTCTATTTTTCGAGGTGCATCCACACCGGGCACACATACCAAAGCTCGTTAGGATTATTGGTTTATTTGACTTTGGCAAGGCACAAAAACCCGATTATGTGAATGGTGCCGAATTACTCGTCATTTAAACCAGCATCCTCAAACCTATATTTTTGTCTACACTTTCACAATAAATTCAGCATTTTATTCATGACATTCTTTCATCAACATCTTCACCCCACACTTGCTTTTCACACACATCAACACACTAACATGCTCCTATTCCCGGATGGGTCAAAAGAGGTCAAATTTATATCAATTGAGGTGCTCAAACAACATGGTCAAGATGAGAAGTAGAGAAAGATGAATTGCCTCATTCATTCCTAATTTGATGTGCAAGAACTAGCATGTAATTTCGACTTTCAATACTCAATCTAATCAAGGCAAACATCATGATCACAATCCATTCATAGGATTCAATATAAGTACTTCAAGTCCACATATGCATTCATCAATTTAACACATAAGGCTATCCATAGCCAATCCACGAGACAAGATTCATCATTAGGGTCATGTCCAAGCCTAGAAAGCACAAAAATTTTTAAATTTTTTGATTTTTTTTGGAATTTTCGAAATGAGTATATACAATGCAAGACATGTGATAATATTAAACTACCCTAGATGCTAATCATGCAAAGGATCATGCAAACCCCACCCCATACTTAGAAACACATTGTCTCTAATGTGTAAATGAAGTAAAGAAGAGTGAAAGAAGGTTCTCACAATGTAAAAATGGTTTGCTATGGTATTTGGGATTTCTCAAGTGGATTGATGGTGAATGATCCTATCAACAATGGTAGAGAGCTCTAAGTGTTCATCAAGGCGTCGAGACCCACGCTAGGCGCCGCTAGCCGTCCAAGTCCCGCGTCCGCTCCACCCACAATTGATGAGGGACTCATCATCATCCACATGCCATGCAAGGCTTCCATGCTACCAAGACTCTAGCACACACACAAGGCACACCAAACACACAAAAACAGAAAAATCAAAAACAAAAACAAAACGAAAAAGGGAAGAATGTTACCAATGGGTTGCCTTCCATCAAGCGCTTCTTTAAGGTCATTAGCTTGACCAAACTCGGGGGCGTCTCATTCAAGGTGAAGTGGGGCAATCATATCCACCGGAGCTCCCGGGATATACTTCTTCGAACGGTGCCCATTCACCTTGAAATCTCCACAATGCTCCCCTCATATCTCAATAGCTCCATGGGGAAAGATCTTCTTCACGACTTGTCACGCTAGAAAGTGTGCACGCAATAAGCCTTAAATTTATACTTGTTATAATTATCCTAATTCTTAGCGCACCCGCAGTGTACGGGACGTATGTAGAAAGATAAGTACTCCAAGGTCGAACGCAAAGACTAAGGTGAAATTGAACTAAGTTGTGATTGAATTTAGCAAGGTCTAGTCTAAAGAAAAGAGAAAACAAAGGAAGAAAAACTCAATTTAATTGGTTGGTTTTAGGTGATCACTTCAAAGATCAAATGCATGCAAACAATCAATCAAACTAAATCGGAAAATCGGCACAAATAAACAAATCGAACAAGATATTGATCAAGAGAAAAGGAGGACGGATTCTAGGGGTTGGAAATTCCGGTTATGGCTTAGAACTCAAGTCATCTATTCATTCTTTGGATTGATTATGATGCGTTGGGATTAAGTGTTCCTAAAATGGGATCAATTACCGGGTAAGTCTCATGATCCAACTAATCCACACCTAAGGTCTCATTACCGGTTAAGTCTCTAAGAACCTAAGGATAGGAAATTAACACAAACCGGATTGTTTAATTAGGGATCTAACCTATCCTTACCGGGTAAGTCTCGGAAAGGGAAGTCCTAATCAACTATCCTAGCACAATTAATCCAATGGCGGCTTATTAGGCTCACCATTACCTAAGGTTTTGCTATTCTAGATTCTAAGGACAAGGATTACTGGGTAAGTCTCTCCTAACACTTAGTCGCTACACTAGGACACCCTAGGTAGGTTAAACTCAGCAAAAACTTAGGGTTTCAACAACTTTATGAACCTAAGGTAAGATCCTTCGAACCGACGGTTCGTTCTACAGAAATCACGGCCGTGGTTCTTCAAGAACTACCCGTGATTTCTAACAGTAGCTATGTCCATAAACAAGAATCATCCAAGGGTAAATCTAAGTCCATCCTATCATAGATCTAGCCATAACCATCCTTTCCTTACCCTAGAATCACATCAATCTAGCCTACAACATTCATATTGGAAATCAAAACAAACAAGCATAGATTCATAACCTCCATTACAAGAAAATGAGAGAAAGAAGATGAACAAATAAACTTCAAACACTATCCAAATCTGAAGATGAAATTAGAACGACTTACAATCCTTCCAAAGGAAGGTTCAAGAGTTCAAAAACTTCTAGAAACAAATCCGAAAATACAAGAGCTAGGTGTGTCTTCTCCTCTCCTCTTCAATGGCAATGGCTCCTTTCTTCTTCTTCTTGCACTTTCCTTCCTAGAAAAATCCTTCTTCTTCTTGGAATATATTTTGTGAAAGCAATAGAGAATGTGTGAGCTGCTCCCAAAACTACCCCAATCCCAGCTGCCTCTAACAACTATCAAGGACCACTTTTATAACCAATTTCTTCATGAGCTGGCCATGAGAGTCGTGGCACAGCTGTCACGAGAATCTGGCAAAATCCACGGTCATTTCCACGGCCGTGGTTCTTCAGATGACCGTGATTCTGTGCAAAAACTTTGCTTTGGACAATTAGGCTGTGGTTTTGTTGCATGGCTCGTGTAGGAAGGGTTCCTTGAGTCTCCTCAACCCTTGGCTTGCGTTCCAATGAGTTTGGAAGCGTCTCCTCTGAATGAGCGTCCCTCAAACGCATCGTTTTAGCTCGAAACCTCCCGAAATACCTACAAAACGCGCACAAGTCCGTGTAGACGTCTATCTCGACAAATTACATGTTTTGAGTGCAAAACGCATTGGACTAGTGCTAGATAATGCATGATTGGGCGAGAATTCTACCTAAATGTGCACCTAAAACTATGCTATAAATCGTGTTATCAAAATACCCCATACTTAAGGTTTGCTCGTCCCTGAGCAAATTCCCAACTATAGACTAAGAGATGACATGATTTATGTATGCAGAAAAATGGCAAAATCTTTTTGGTTTTGTGCTTCTCCTATTGGATCACCTTCATAGTCATGATTAATGGCAATTGAATAGGCAATTATGTATCAAACAATAAAGTCATGGAAAGACAATTGTACTTAACTCAAAAACATGCATGAGTTGGGAGGACGGAGATGTCAAGAAGATCAAGAGTCTATCCAATCTAGATTACTAAGTCTTAGAAACATGCAAGTAGGTCATAAGGGCTTGTGACATAAAAGGCTAAGAAACGTTTCAATTGGGAGGGGAATTTTCTAGGTATGTGATGCTAATCCGGGAATGGAACTAACTTCACTCCTTGTCCTCGATCAACTTCCCCCAAGTGCATATTTTTCCCTATCTTGCTTTCTTTTCTTTTTCTTTAACTAATTTTTGAGACAATGGCATTGGTGTACAATAGCCGAAACCTCGGTGATTAGCCATCCTCGGGCTCTTTCTCTTTTTCGAGGTGCATCCACACCGGGCACACATACCAAAGCTCGTTAGGGCTATTGGCTCATTTGACTTTGGCAAGGCACCAACACCTGATTATGTGAAGTGTACCGAGTTACTTGTCATTTAGACCAACGCCCCCAAACCTGTTTTGGCTACACTTCCACAATAATTTCAGCATTCCATTCACGACATTCTTTTCATTACATCTTCACCCCGCACTTGCTTTTTACGCATTCAAACACACTAGCATGCTCCTATTCCCGGATGGGTTTAAAAGGAGGTCAATTTTTATATCAATTGAAGTGCTCAAGCAATCATGATCAAGATGAGAAGTAGAGAAAGATGAAATGCCTTATTCATTCCTAGATGGTATGTAAGAACTATCATGTAATTTCGATTTTCAATACTCAATCCATTCTAGGCAATCATCATGATCTCAATTCATTCATGGAATTCAAGAGAAGTAGTTCAAGTCCACATATGCATTTATCAATTCAACACATAAGGCCATTCATAGCCTATCACAAGACAAGTTTTCATCATTAGGATCATATCCAAGCCTAGAAAGCACAAAATTTTTTTAAAATTTTCTGATTTTTATGGAATTTTTGATTTAAGTATGTACAATGCAAGACATGTGCAAATATTAACCTATCCTAGATGCTCATCATGCAAAGGATCATGTGAACCCCACCCCATACTTAGAAACACATTGTCCCCAATGTGATATACAAGTAAAGAGAGTGAAAGAAGGTTCTCACAATGTAAAATGGTTTTCTTTGGTATTTGGGAATTCTCAAGAGGATTGATGTTGGATGATCCTTTCAACCATGGTAGGGAGCTCTAAGTATCCTTCAAGCTTTGAAACCCGCGCTAGGCACCGCTAGCCGTCCAAGTTCCGCGTCCGCTCCACCCATAATTGGTGAGGGTTTCATCATCATCATTTCCAAGAAAGGCTTCCAATGCCACTAATGTTCTAGCACACATAAAATAGACAAAACACACAAAGCACACAAAAACAGAAAAATCTAAGCTAAAATGAAGGAAAAATGTTACCGATGGGTTGCCTCCCACCAAGCGCTTCTTTAAGGTCATTAGCTTGACCAAACTCGGGAGCGTTTATGCAAGGTGAAGCGGGGCAATCATGTCTACCGGGGCTCCCGGAATATACTTCTTCAAGCGATGCCCGTTCACTTTGAAATCTCCACAATGCTCCCCTCCTAT
>BSUD01000004.1:130385245-130482080 GCA_033239045.1 Fagopyrum esculentum
CGGGGAAAAGCCTTAGCCTTGAGTTGAAGAGAAGGACAAGATCTCCTTCACTCAACTCCTTTGGAATGATTCTCTTGTCATGCCACCTTTTGGTTCTCTCCTTGTAAATCCGGGCATTCTCATAAGCTTCCAACCGGAGCTCCTCAAGTGCATTGATATCAAGTAATCTCTTTTCTCCCGCCTCCTTGAGGTCAAAATTCAGCCACTTAATGGCCCAATAAGCTCTATGCTCCATTTCCACCGGAAGATGGCAAGACTTGCCATAGACCAACTTGTAGGGAGTGGTGCCAATAGGTGTCTTGAAGGCGGTTCTATATGCCCATAGTGCGTCATTGAGCTTCATGGCCCAATCCTTCCTTGTCCTAGACACCGTCTTCTCGAGGATGGCCTTGATCTCTCGGTTGGAGATCTCCACTTGACCACTAGTTTGGGGGTGGTAAGGTGTTGCCACCTTGTGGGTCACCCCATACTTAGCCAAAAGTGCTCCAAAGTTCCTATTTGTGAAGTGCTTCCCTCCATCACTAATGATCACCCTTGGTGTTCCAAACCTAGGGAAGATCACTCGGTTGAAGAACCGCACCACCACCCTGGCATCATTCGTAGGAGAGGCGATTGCCTCTACCCATCTTGACACATAGTCCACCGCCAATAGGATGAATAGATTGCCACATGAAGAAGGGAATGGTCCCATGAAATCTACACCCCACACATCAAAAATCTCAACTTCTTGGATGTTATTCAAGGGCATTTCATTCCTCCTTGAGATGTTCCCCGTTCTTTGGCAAGCATCACATGCCGCTACAAAACCTTGCACATCTCTAAACAAGTTAGGCCAATAAAAACCGGATTGCAATACCTTGGCACACGTTTTGTGTGAGCTAGCATGGCCTCCACATGGTAAGGAGTGACAATGCCGGATCACACTCTCCATTTCATCTTCGGGTATGCATCTCCTAAGCACCCCATCCGGGCCTCTCTTGAATAGAAGTGGCTCGCTCCAATAGTAATGCCTTACATCGTTGAAGAACTTCTTCCTTTGTGCATACGTTAGTCCGGGAGGCACTTCCTCACACACTAAGTAATTCACAATGTCGGCATACCACGGTTCACTTCCTCTAGCCACTTGGAATAAGCATTCTTCCACCAATTGCAATTGTTCGTCCCAGAATGAATCATCTATCGGGATGTTGTCTTTCCCAAGCTCCAATGGTGGGAGTCTACTAAGGTGATCCGCCACCGAGTTCTCGGATCCCTTCTTATCTCTTATCTCCAAATCAAACTCTTGAAGAAGAAGGATCCACCGAATCAACCTTGGCTTGGCATCCTTCTTCGTAAGTAGATAACGGATCGCCGCATGATCCGTGTAAACGATGACCTTCGCTCCAACAAGGTACGAGCGGAACTTCTCAAATGCATACACTACCGCTAACAACTCCTTCTCGGTAGTAGCGTAATTGAGTTGGGCATCATCTAGCGTCTTGCTAGCATAGTAAATAGCATGAGTGCGCCCTTCCTTTCTTTGCCCCAAAACGGCCCCAACGGCCACATCACTCGCATCACACATGATCTCAAATGGTAAACTCCAATCCGGAGGTTACATGATGGGTGCGGAGATCAAGGCGTTCTTCAACCTACAAAACGCTTCAAGACAATCTTTGGAGAAAACAAAATCAACATCTTTCATTAGTAGGTTAGTGAGAGGCTTAGAAATTTTAGAGAAATCTTGGATGAACCTCCGGTAGAAACCGGCATGCCCTAGGAAACTCCTTACCCCTTTCACCGAGGTAGGTGGTGGCAACTTCTCTATCGTTTCAACCTTAGCCCTATCAACCTCAATGCCACGGTTAGACACCAAGTGTCCTAACACAATCCCTTCACTTACCATGAAGTGGCATTTTTCCCAATTTAAGACAAGATTTGTCTCCTCACATCTTTGCAATACTAATGACAAGTTAGCTAAGCAATCATCAAAAGAAGAACCATAAACAGAGAAATCATCCATGAACACTTCCATGATATTTTCTATGTATTCCGAAAAGATAGCCATCATACACCTTTGAAAGGTGGCGGGTGCATTACACAACCCAAATGGCATTCTCCTATATGCAAATGTACCCCATGGACATGTAAAAGTTGTTTTCTCTTGGTCATCGGGGTGGATAGGGATTTGGAAGAATCCACTATACCCATCTAGGTAGCAAAAATGAGAGTGTTGAGCTAATCTTTCTAGCATTTGGTCAATGAAGGGGAGGGGAAAGTGATCTTTCCTAGAGGCCATGTTTAATTTCCTATAATCTATACACATTCTCCATCCCGTGACCGTCCTAGTTGGTATTAGTTCATTGTTCTCATTAGTTACTACCGTCATTCCACCCTTCTTAGGTACTACATGAACGGGGCTAACCCACTTACTATCCGAGATAGGGTAGATAATTCCCGCATCTAGCAACTTAATGATTTCCTTTTTGACCACCTCTTTCATTATAGGGTTCAATCTCCTTTGATGTTCAATAGAGGGTTTGTGGTTATCTTCCATCATTATCTTATGCATGCACAAAGATGGCTTAATGCCAACCAAATCATCAATAGTATATCCAATGGCTTTCCTATGCAATCTTAGTTCATGCAGCAATTTAGCAAGTTCATCATCACTCAAGCATGCATTAACAATTACCGGATATGTAGAATTATCACCAAGGAATGCATACTTTAAATGAGAGGGAAGGGGTTTGAGTTCAAGTGAGGGAGGACCTTTTTCGGTTGAAGACGATCCAAATAAGATTGGATGAGATGAATCCAAAGCAAATGAAGACTCCCCTTGGCTCCTAGAAGCTTGATCACCATCAAGAGCTGATCCAGGGAAAACCACGGTTGGAAACACGGGTTGCTCAACTTCCACGACCGTGGTTCCTTCCAGGCTTGCTTCTCGGAGTTGTCCAGAGAGTTTGACGGCCGTAGTTTCTAAATCTCGACCGTGGAACTTGCAGCTGTTCACAATTTCTTCATGGCTCTCAAATCCAACTCTTGGCTCCTCTTCCAATGCCTTCAAGGCTTTGATCTCTTCATTGCAATTCTCCTCAATGTCCTCCTCCATCATACTCAAGGTAAGAACCTTTTCCAAGGGATCCTTGATCAAAATCGAGCTCACCATTTCTCTAGATTCTTCTTACTCGACTATGTTGAAGATATCCTCATCAAGGGTTGGCCCTTTCATCATTGTGGACAGCTTGAACTTGATGTTCTCCTCTCCAATGTTGAAGGAGAGAGTCCCGTTCTTGCAATCCACTAAACATCCGGATGTGGCTAGGAAAGGTCTTCCTAAGATGACGGGAACCGGGTAATCCGCCGGAATGTCCAACACTACAAAGTCGATAGGCACATAGAATCCTCCCAATTGCACCGGAATGTCTTCAAGAATCCCAACTGGATGAGTGATAGAACGGTCCGCCATATAGAGGGTCATCTTGACCGGCTTTGGCTCTCCTAACCCGACCTTGTTGCTAAGTGCAAGCGGTATGATGCTTACACTCGCCCCAAGATCACAAAGGGCCTCGTATTTCACATCTCCCACTCCTATCGGGACGCAAAAAGAGCCCGGATCCCTTAGCTTGGGAGGCATTGCTTCCTTCATTGTTTGGATTAACTCCGAGGATCTCTTGGTCATCCTAATCTCCCCATACTCCTCCAACTTCCTTTTGTTGGAGAGTATTTCCTTCAAGAACTTTCCGTATGCCGGCATTCCTAAGATGGCATCCATGAACGGAATGTTAATATGTAACTTGGACATTAGTTCAAGGAACTTACCAAAGTGATTGTCCAAACGAGCTCTTGCTCTTGATTGCGGGAACGGTAGTGGTGGCTTGTATGGAGGCGGTGCCACATAAGTTGGCTCTACATCCTTGCTCTTCCCTCCATCTTCATGTTTTCTTCCCTCTTCTACCACTACTTGACTCCCCTTAGCTTGGTCCTTGGGCAAAGGATCCTTCATGCTCAACCCACTCCTTGTTGTGATAGCCAAAACTTGACCTCTTGGGTTGTCTTCGGTTCTTCCGGGAAGCTTCCCCGGATCTCTATGTGCCTCACCCGCCTTTTGAAAGACTTGTGCTTCCAAGACCTTTTGAGCCTTAGAAATTGAAGTAACGGTGCTCTCAAGTCCACTCAATCTTCCTAGCAATTGTTCAAACATGACTTCGGTCCTATCCTTTGAAGGTTGAGGAAAACCGGGTGGAGGTTCTTGTGAAGCTCTTTGTGGTGGAATGGTGCTTGTGGAGGCGGGAGGGTTCAAGGCTCCATCCGGATTTGAGTAAGAAAATCCGGGATGGTTATGGTTTGGCCGGTAATTGTTGAATTGCCGGTTGTTGTTGAAGTTCCTTGGGCCTTGGTAGTTGTTGAAGTTGCCCCTTCCCATGTAATTCACATCTTCCTCCTTGGAAGACAAGTTGGCTCGTGGAGGTGCTTGAGGAGTTGCTTGGCTCTTCAAGGTGGTAGTGCATAAATCTCTCAAGGACTTCAACTCATTGTTGATGGCGTCAAGCTTGAAATTGCTCATGGTGACTTCGCTCACCTCATATGCTCCCGCCTTTCTCCCTTCACTCTTCCTATGAGAGTACTTCTCAATCACTAAAGCTTGCTTCTCCACAAACTCCCAAGCATCATCTACATGCTTCTCCATAAATGTCCCACCGGAAAGAGATTGGAGCTTGAATTGGCTATATTCATCAAGCCCCTTGAAGTAGATTTCCAATAGCTCAATCTTCGGTATGCCATGGTGCGGACAATCTAGGAGAAGATCCTTGAATCTCTCCCAAGACTTGAACAAACTTTCTCTATCCCTCATCACAAAGGCATTGATCTTTCCCCTTAACTCGGTGGTCTTGGAAGGTGGGAAGAACTTGGTCAAGAACTCGGTTGTCATCTCCTCCCAAGTACCAACTCGCCCTTGTGGAATAGATTGATACCAAGCCAAGGCTTTGTCCTTAAGAGAGAAGGAAAAGGCCCTTAGCTTATGGTTGTTGCTCTCCAATTTTGGTGGTCTAAGAGTCTCCATCAAGATCTCATAATTCATCAAGTGTTGATGAGGAGACTCTCCCTCCATCCCTCCAAATTGATTGTGCCGGATCATTTGTAGAACTTGAGGGCGGAGCTCATAGTTGTGGGTTGCGGGATCTCCTAGATTCACACCCGGTCGGTGTGCTCTTTGTGCCGGATCCATGCGTCTCCCTAGGGTTTGTGGCTCCTCAATGGCAATGGGAACAACCCTAACATTAGCCGCCGGCTGCGGTTGTTGTGGAGGTGGTGGAGGTTGTCGGAGATTAAGCTCTCCTTGGACAAGGGCTTGCCTAATCTCTTCAATCTCCCTCCTTGTTTCCTCTTGCCTCTCATTGGCAAGTCTCCTTTCTTCCTCCAAGAGTTCATCTCTAAGCCTTATTTGCTCTAAGGCTTCATCCAATTCAGCTTGAAGATTTCTACCGGCCATCTCTCTCTCTTTTCGGATGTTCTTAGACCTAGATCGAAGGGTTTTCTCCGGTTTGGGATCGAATGGAGCTAGATCCTTGCCACGAGATCTTCGCATACACCTAAAGAGAAATATATGCCCTGAAAAGCAAAGACACAAACCAAAAAGAGATCAAAAGAAACAAGAAAGATCTACACTAGAATCAATCACAAAATAGACTCAATCTAGACCTAGTCCCCGGCAACGGCGCCAAAAACTTGTCACGCTAGAAAGTGTGCACGCAATAAGCCTTAAATTTATACTTGTTATAATTATCCTAATTCTTAGTGCACCCGCAGTGTACGGGACGTATGTAGAAAGATAAGTACTCCAAGGTCGAACGCAAAGACTAAGGTGAAATTGAAATAAGTTGTGATTGAATTTAGCAAGGTCTAGTCTAAAGAAAAGAGAAAACAAAGGAAGAAAAACTCAATTTAATTGGTTGGTTTTAGGTGATCACTTCAAAGATCAAATGCATGCAAACAATCAATCAAACTAAATCGGAAAATCGGCACAAATAAACAAATCAAACAAGATATTGATCAAGAGAAAAGGAGGACGGATTCTAGGGGTTGGAAATTCCGGTTATGGCTTAGAACTCAAGTCATCTATTCATTCTTTGGATTGATTATGATGCGTTGGGATTAAGTGTTCCTAAAATGGGATCAATTACCGGGTAAGTCTCATGATCCAACTAATCCACACCTAAGGTCTCATTACCGGTTAAGTCTCTAAGAACCTAAGGATAGGAAATTAACACAAACCGGATTGTTTAATTAGGGATCTAACCTATCCTTACCGGGTAAGTCTCGGAAAGGGAAGTCCTAATCAACTATCCTAGCACAATTAATCCAATGGCGGCTTATTAGGCTCACCATTACCTAAGGTTTTGCTATTCTAGATTCTAAGGACAAGGATTACCGGGTAAGTCTCTCCTAACACTTAGTCGCTACACTAGGACACCCTAGGTAGGTTAAACTCAGCAAAAACTTAGGGTTTCAACAACTTTATGAACCTAAGGTAAGATCCTTCGAACCAGGAAGAACCACGGTTCGTTCTACAGAAATCACGGCCGTGGTTCTTCAAGAACTACCCGTGATTTCTAACAGTAGCTATGTCCATAAACAAGAATCATCCAAGGGTAAATCTAAGTCCATCCTATCATAGATCTAGCCATAACCATCCTTTCCTTACCCTAGAATCACATCAATCTAGCCTACAACATTCATATTGGAAATCAAAACAAACAAGCATAGATTCATAACCTCCATTACAAGAAAATGAGAGAAAGAAGATGAACAAATAAACTTCAAACACTATCCAAATCTGAAGATGAAATTAGAACGACTTACAATCCTTCCAAAGGAAGGTTCAAGAGTTCAAAAACTTCTAGAAACAAATCCGAAAATACAAGAGCTAGGTGTGTCTTCTCCTCTCCTCTTCAATGGGAATGGCTCCTTTCTTCTTCTTCTTGCACTTTCCTTCCTAGAAAAATCCTTCTTCTTCTTGGAATATATTTTGTGAAAGCAATAGAGAATGTGTGAGCTGCTCCCAAAACTACCCCAATCCCAGCTGCCTCTAACAACTATCAAGGACCACTTTTATAACCAATTTCTTCATGAGCTGGCCATGAGAGTCGTGGCACATCTGTCACGAGAATCTGGCAAAATCCACGGTCATTTCCACGGCCGTGGTTCTTCAGATGACCGTGATTCTGTGCAGAAACTTTGCTTTGGACAATTAGGCTGTGGTTTTGTTGCATGGCTCGTGTAGGAAGGGTTCCTTGAGTCTCCTCAACCCTTGGCTTGCGTTCCAATGAGTTTAGAAGCGTGTCCTCTGAATGAGCGTCCCTCAAACACATCGTTTTAGCTCGAAACCTCCCGAAATACCTACAAAACGCGCACAAGTCCGTGTAGACGTCTATCTCGACAGATTACATGTTTTGAGTGCAAAACGCATTGGACTAGTGCTAGATAATGCATGATTGGGCGAGAATTCTACCTAAATGTGCACCTAAAACTATGCTATAAATCGTGTTATCAAAATACCCCATACTTAAGGTTTGCTCGTCCCTGAGCAAATTCCCAACTATAGACTAAGAGATGACATGATTTATGTATGCAGAAAAATGGCAAAATCTTTTTGGTTTTGTGCTTCTACTATTGGATCACCTTCATAGTCATGATTAATGGCAATTGAATAGGCAATTATGTATCAAACAATAAAGTCATGCCTAAAATATGCAATTTAGACATACTCCTTCATTGTTTGGATCAATTCCGAGGACCTCTTTGTCATTATTATTTCCCCATACTCCTCCAACTTCCTTTTGTTGGAGAGTATCTCCTTCAAGAACTTGCCATATGCCGGCATGCCTAAAATAGCATCCATGAACGGAATGTTAATATGCAATTTAGACATAAGTTCAAGGAATTTACCAAAGTGATTGTCCAAGCGAGCTCTTGCTCGTGATTGTGGGAATGGTAGTGGTGGCTTGTATGGAGGCGGTGCCACATATGTTGGCTCAACATCCTTGCTCTTGCCTCCATCTTCTTGCAACATCTCTTCTTCTACCACCACTTGCTTTCCCTTAGCATTTTCCTTGGGCAAAGGATCCTTCATACTCAACCCACTCCTCGTTGTAATGGCCAACACTTGGCCTCTTGGGTTGTCTTCGGTTCTCCCGGGAAGCTTTCCCGGATCTCTATAGGCTTTACCCGCCTTTTGGAACACTTGTGCTTCCAACACCTTTTGAGCTTTAGTAATGGAAGTCACCGTGCTCTCAAGACTACTCAACCTTCCAAGCAATTGCTCAAACATCATTTCGGTTCTATCCCTTGGAGGTTGAGAAAATCCGGGTGGAGGTTCTTGTGAAGCTTTTGGTGGTGGAGCTGTGCTTGTGGAAGCGGGAGAGTTCAAGGCTCCATCCGGGTTAGAATAGGAAAACCCGGGATGGTTATGGTTGGGCTGGTAATTGTTGAATTGCCGGTTGTTGTTGAAGTTCCTTGGGCCTTGATAGTTGTTGTAATTGCCCCTTCCCATGTAGTTCACATCTTCCTCCTTAGAAGACAAGTTTGCTTGCACTTGCACTTGAGGAGTTGCTTGGTTCTTCAAAGTTGTAGCACACAACTCCCTCAAAGACTTTAGCTCGTTGTTGATGGCGTCAAGCTTGAAATTGCTCATGGTGACTTCACTCACCTCATATGCTCCCGCCTTTCTCCCTTCACTCTTTATATGGGAGTACTTCTCAATCACTAGAGCTTGCTTCTCTACAAACTCCCAAGCCTCATTCACATGTTTTTCCATGAAAGTCCCACCGGAAAGAGATTGGAGCTTGAATTGGCTATCTTCATCAAGTCCCTTGAAGTAGTTCTCCAATAGCTCAATTTTAGGTACACCATGGTGTGGACAATCTAGGAGAAGGTTTTTGAACCTCTCCCAAGACTTGAACAAACTCTCTCTATCCTTCATCACGAAGGCATTGATCTTCCCTCTTAATTCGGTAGTCTTGGAAGGTAGGAAGAACTTAGTCAAAAACTCGGTTGTCATCTCCTCCCAAGTACCAACTCGCCCTTGTGGAATAGATTGATACCAAGCTAAGGCTTTGTCCTTAAGAGAGAAGGAGAAAGCCCTAAGCTTATGGTTGTTGCTCTCCAATCTAGGCGGTCTAAGAGTCTCCATCAAGATCTCATAATTCATCAAGTGTTGATGAGGAGACTCTCCTTCCATCCCTCCAAATTAATTATGCCGGATCATTTGTAGAACTTGAGGGCGGAGCTCGTAATCATGGGTTGCGGGATCTCCTAAGTTCACACCCGGATGGTGTGCTCTTTGTGTCGGATCCATACGTTGCCCTAACGTTTTTGGCTCTTCCATAGCAATGGGCATAACCCGAATGTTGACCGCCGGCCGCGGTTGTGGTGGGGGTGGAGGAGGTTGTTGACGGTTAAGCTCTCTTTGCACAAGAGCTTGCCTAATCTCCTCAATCTCCCTCCTAGTTGCCTCTTGCCTCTCATTGACAAGTCTCCTTTCATTCTCCAAAGCTTCACCCCTTATCCTAATTTGCTCTAAAGCCTCATCCAACTCAACTTGGAGATCTCTTCCGGACATCTCTTTTCCCTTTCTAATGCTCTTGGATCTAGATCTAAGGGTTTTCTCCGATTCGGGATCGAATGGAGCTAAATCCTTGTCACGAGATCTTCGCATACACCTAAAGAGTGAGAGATGTCCTGAAAAGCAAAGACACAAACCAAAAAGAGATCAAAAGCAACAAGAAATACCTACACTATAAACAATCACAAAAAGACTCAATCTAGACCTAGTCCCCGGCAACGGCGCCAAAAACTTGTTACGCTCAGGATGTGTGTGATACGCAATAGGTTTTAAATTTATACTCGTTATATTTCTCCTAACTCCTAGCGAACCCGCAGTTTACGGGACGTTTGTAGTAGGGATAGTATTCCGAGGTCGAACACAAAGACTAAGGTGAGATTGATTCGATTAGTGATTAAGTTTAGTGAAGATCTAGGTTAAGGAAAATGGAAAGAAATAAAGAAATGAAAATCTCAATGTTTTTGGTGGGTTTTTCGGTGATCATTCAAGGATCACAAATCATGCGAAATAAGCAATCAACTAAGCTAACAAATCAGCACGAACAAACAAGCTAAAACGAGATACCATCAAAGAGAGAAAAGCGGATTCTAGGGATTGGAAGTTCCGGTTATGGCATAGGACTCAAGCTATCTAACCCTTCCTTGGATTAACTATGATATGTTGGGAGTGAGTGTTTCTAGATTGGGATCAATCACCGGGTAGGGCTCATGGTCCACTAGTCCGTTCCTAAAGTCTCATCACCGGGTAAGTCTCAAAGAGCCTTAGGAGTGGAATTCTACACAAACCGGATTATCGCCTAGGAATCTAACCTATCCTCACCGGGTAAGTCTCGGAAGGGTAAGTCCTAAACGACTATCCTAGCACATTCAGTCCAATGGCGGCTTATGAGGCTCACCACTACCTAAAGTTTGTCATCTTTTAAATCTAAGAGCAAGAATCACCGGGTAGGTCTCTTCTAACGCTTAGTTGCTAACACTAGGTCACCCTAGGATAGATTTAACTCAACAAACACTAGGATTTCAACATTCTAACAAGCTAGAACTCAGATCCATCGAACCAGGGAAACCACGGGCTGTTCTACCACTTCCACGGCCGTGGAATGGCAAGAACAAACCGTGGACTCTAACAGAGGCTTCGTTCAAGTAAACAAGTCATCCAAAGGTATATCTAAGTCCATCCTATCATAGTCCTAGCCATAGCCATCCTTTCCTTACCCTAGAATCGCATCTACTTAGCCTACAACAATCATCATAACAATCGAAATCATCAAACATAAAATCATGGCTTCCATTTGCAAGATAATGAAAAGAAAGAGATTAACAAGTGAAGCAAACAAACCAAGCTGAAAATAAGATTAGAAAGACTCACAACCCTTCCCAAAAGAAGGTTCAAACGATTCTTACAACTCTAGAAATCGATTCCGGGAATCCTCACTACAAAACCTATCAAAGTCTAGCAAATTGTGTGTTCTTCTCTTCTTCTCCAATGGAGCTCTTCTCCTCCTCTAATGGTTGCTCTCCTCTTGAGAGAATCTTCTTGTTGAGAGTGTGGGAGAGAATGTGGATTTGGATGGTGGATGGAAGATAAAAGATCCTTCTCTCAGCCTTGTAGGACCACTTTTATACTACCACCATGCTAGAGAAGGCCAAGAGATCGTGGCACAGATGTCACAACCGTCTGGCAAAAACCACGGTTGGTTCCACGGCTGTAGACTTGCCAGCAACCGTGGTTTGGTGCATCAGCTTCGCCTTGGATCATTAAGCTGTGATTTGGTGCATGCCTTGTGTTGGCACGGTTCCATGAGTCCTCCTTAGCCTCTAGCTTGCATCCTAATGAGTCCGAGAGTGTGTCATCTTGATGAACGATCCTCAAACGTATCGATTAAGCTCCTAAATCTCCCAAAATACCTACAAAGCAATGCAAAAGTCCGTGTAGACGTCTATCTCGACAAAATACGTGAATTGAGTGCAAACGTCGTGAACTAGTGCTAAACCGTGCATGAATGAGTGAGAAATCTATCTAAATGATTACCTAAACCTAAGTCATAAATCGTGTTAACACTTAGAAGTCTTAGGACTTCTACCTTGTTGAGTGTGATGTGAGCATGAGGGATTCTAGGATGCGGTCCTAGAATTGAGAGTCAAATGGTCTTGCTTTGACCATTTGTATAGAAGTCTTAGACTTCTATTGTGAGAGTGTTGTTTTGATATAGTTATCTTCTTGTGAGCAGGTTATGGTCTTCCTCCCCTAAGGAAGCGAGAGTGTTGTGAGTTGAGTGGGGTGACGAGCTAAGTCTTCGGACTTACTTAGCTCGTATTCTTGGTATTAGCGTTATTGTGTGTTGGGTGGTGTGTTTTTATTATTTATTGTCTATAATAACTAAACCGGAAATAGGATTACCGACCTTTATATTGTTTGGCACAAGTGTCTGATAATGGGCGGTGACATCACTGCCTAGCTCTTGCGAGAGCTAGGAGGTTCTCGGCGACTGGCCCGTGTTGGTAGACGGTCGGAGGCATCCGTACCGTTCCATTGCCGGAAGAAGGGACCGAGGCGAGTTTCGGGAGATTCTCGTGTCACAAAAGAAGTTGAACTAGAACGGGATATGAATTAATAATAATAAAGATAATAAACCGGATTTGTATGCTTTTGAATATGTTGTGTGACTATGTTGAGTTATTTGTGTTTGTGCCTTTTCCATTAATTCTAATGCTTCGAATGTGAGCTAACGGTTTTATACCGAATGTTGTAGTTTGCCTTGCAGGTTAGGCATGCTCCGAGAGATCCGGAAGGGTGGGCAGCCGAGGTCTGTACATTTTAGGAAGTGTTTTGAGTTGGAGTTGTCTTGTGTTTTTGTCTTTTGATTATTATATTTTGTGTGCCGCTTGTTTGGCGTTTGGTTGGAGTTGTACCTCGGTTGAAGTTGTGGTTGCATTCTTTCGGGTTCTTATCATTTTCTTTAAAATTGATTTATGATTTTGCCTTTATTTGTGCCATGTTGGAAAGGTCCGGTGAAATTGTTGTCAATCTAAGGGTCGGGACCCATTGTGAGGTCTCACCCGTAGCATCCCGATATCCCGCGGATTCGGGGTATTACAAAGTGGTATCAGAGCCCTAGGTTAACAACAATGGCACTCGCAATCATCTAAAGGCCGAATAAGGAATAAACAGAACCCCACGGGTTCTGAGTTTTTGTTTTTAAAATTCACATGCATGAGTCAGGGTAGAATGTACGGACCACCACTTCTTCCGCGGATCTCGGAAGCTTAGTTTTTTGGACTTGGTATATATATGTATATATATAGATATGGATATGAGGCTTGTAGTTATGCATGATGGAATTGATGTGTATCTTTGTGGATTGTAGTTGCATGATGGACATGATTTATGTGTATAGTTGTATGTGTGGACTATTATATGTTTTAGACTTTGTTTTGATATGATGGTATATTGGATGTATTATATTGGTAGTTATATGGACGTAGGATTTATATAGTTATGTATACGTATTCTTATTATATATAGTAGTAGCATATGGAGTTACGGGACCTAATAGAAAAGATGATAAGTATAGTATCATCACCTTTAAAGACGATGTAGTTGCCTTGGGATAGCGTTCATACGTGGAGGAGTACACTCAATTATCGAGTTGAGCATTTCGTGTTAACAAACACAATGGCATTCTCGGATTCCCTTAAAAGGATGTCGAAGAGGAGGATTAGAGATGATATAAACGAAGGACAAACGAGTAGAAAGAAGAACTCGAGAAGACTTAAGAGAAATCAAGATGGAAGCATCACATGAAAAAGTGAGCAACATTAAAAAGGTAGAAGCGGTTCTAAGGAGGCCATGATCGAACGACAACGAGACCAAGGGAGAAAACGAACTTAGGTTCTTCAAGAAGAAGAGTGAACAACTAAAGATGTAAATCGAGTAGGAGATGAGTACATTCTTGCAAGGTTGAAGGTGGTATTCCATTAAGATGTGAAGTTTCTTTAGACGCTCCTAAGCATTGAAGTCAAGACAAGAAGAGTAATCGAACCTTTTGCTAAAGATTTAAGATACCATCAGTTAAGCTTACGAGTTACCAATAAGTGAAGTGTCAACATTACTTAGACTTACGAGAAGAAGGGTATGGTGGGGATTCACATGGAGTTGACCGGTTTCCGTTATGATAATAAGAAACTCAACAAGGAGCTTTTAGTTATGAAAAGACGTATGATGCCAACCAAGAGAAATGCAAGCAGTTATTGAGTAACGTTAGAGATTTGAGAAGACACACTTAAGAGATGTCATGAGGCGCGGTTAAGCCTATGAAGGCGAGTTATACGGCGTGCAAGGCCGGAAAAAAAAAGAAGTATGGCTACCTTATGGAAGAGAAAGAAAGCATGGAACATGGAAAGAGCTAATGGAGTTTAAGGCAGAGTACCTCGAGGAGGGTAGCTTTCGGGAGAATAGTGACACAAAGTATAGAAGAATAATAAGTCGTCGACCTTAGAGAAGGTCAACTTTAAGCTGACCGGCGACAACCAAGAAGCCACGTGTGCGGGTTGTCTATTGATGAGCGTAGATAAAAAGAGTATACAAGACTATGGCTTGAAGGAACGGTAACAAGAACTTGGAATATTCCCGGTGGTTCAATGTCAGCAATAAGGAGTTATATTAATGGAAGTGCAAATGTTATAATCAAGTAGCATTGATGGGTTCAAGCATATGATTGTAACTGACCTCCCGGAGAGGGATGATAATGATCCTTCCCGCGATCTTGATAGATCTTAAGTTTTGGCATATGGAGGAATCGCACGGTGTGGAACCTTAAAGGTTTAAGCATATAAGGACGTAGTGGATCAAGAGGAAGGTGAAGTTTCCCAAGTTGCTTAAAGCAAATGGGAATATATGGGAAAGAAATGCAGGATATTGCGTTCTTAAGGAACGAATGATAAGTGACGTGAACAAGAGATGGGCCAAAGTGGTTAGAATCACCCAAAGGAGCCATGAAGGCTACGGTGTGAAACGAAGGACCAAAGCTACGGTAGCGCTGTAAGCTTGAAGCTTAAGGTGGTAGTACCTGGGGATCATGATTAAGAAGTTCCGTGATAGGAATGGAAAATTCCTTCAGTCTTTCCTTCAGAGCATTCTGATTTGAGTTTTGAGGAAATGTACGAGTCGGGAAGTTGTACTTTGACTTCCAAGGGATATGTTTGGTGAACGACGACTAAGGGTGTCCTCCTGTATTGGATGGCCGTTAAGACTAATTGCATGCGATTGCGACGTTTGACTAGATCGACTTGGAGTTGAGAAGTCACCAGATTTGGATGATGAGAAGAAATGACCTTTATAAGACGGCATTTAGGGCCAATATGGTTACTACAAGGGTAGTAAAGCCATTTGAGATCGCGAGTGCGATTGATGAGTGGAGTTTACACATAAGAGTATCCATTGGTTTCAGAATCGTGTTACGATGAAGTCGGCATTTGTGTTGTTTGGACGGCTCCAAGGTGGACCGTAACCTAAGGGAGTTATGATACTTGAATTGCGCTTCTGATTGGATTTGACGATGCATTGTTGTACTCTCATAATTGAGAGAAATGAGCTTGACATGGGACGACAAGGTTATAAGCTATTCGGGATAGGAGGATAACTAGAGTTATCTAGGCGGGTAGGGACGTCCGAGGTGACCTCCTAAGAGACATAGCGGGTTGAGAATATCAAGTAAATCAATTGAGAAGGAGGTGACGGTTTCGGTAATACCTTCAAGGTATGTGGAAGAGATATGAAGCTTATAAGTTGATGGGTCTTAACCACCGAGTTGCAGGATGGTTTTGACATTTTCTTCCCTTCTGAGGAAGTCAATGGGATCGTGGGATCCGAGACGCATACGTGGAGTTTTATTTGAAGCGGAAGAGGTGAGCGATCTCTAGTCAGTTTGCTTTTACACCAACGTTGAGTTATGAGGACTTCCGACATTGTGGATACATCCAAGCAGGAGCTTGGGATGCGTATGAAGGGACAACAGAGGCTTCGTGTGTACAAGGACAATTGCTAGTATATAAGAAGAATGACCGACTAAGGGTCGAAAGTTGGCCACCTTAGGGCGAATCTGTATGGTGATGTTGGTTTGACTACGGAGAAACCTGCTAGGCATGTATGAACAATAAGAATATGATATGCGTATGTATACTCACTCAACAAGAGTTGAGTACCCCGCAGAGGCGATAGTTAGAGCTGGTTAAGGGCTCTAGTCGTAAATGGTCTTTGAATGGCTTTGAGAAGGATCTGGGATAAAAGGTTCCGAGGAGAGACCCCATAGTCACCTTTTTGGGTTGAGTGTTGTTAAGACCATGGCGTTGGTAAGAGATATCCGTTTTATGACGTTCACATTAGTGAGACGGGCTTAAGGCCGAGATGGCTAAGTACATAGCCCTTATGTAAACCATCATCCAAACGAGTTGAACACCATATTGCGAGGAAGAAGACTTCATCACCACGAGTTAGGCAGTGGGAATGGTAAGATACCTCGAGAGAGATCAGTACCGGTTTGAGACCTTGTGACAGTAGTGACGAGTCTGGGTCGCATAGGCCTACCGATAAAGACTATGTGTTTTTACACCCTATGGGGAAACAAAGCTGATGAGTTGGCTAGTTGTGGAGTCCTCTATGTGATAGCATGACGTTTTGGTATACTGAGTATCGTTATCTCGGTTTGAGATCGGCGTTTTATTTCGGAAATTTTTGGGCGGTAGGATCGTGCCACATAAGAGACCATATGTCTTTTATGATAGTTTCACCTTGGATAATGGATGGAGTAGAAAGGAATTTGGTGACCAGTCGCCGCCATGTAGAGGGTATGTGTGCGAGGTAAGGGAGTAAAGGTAGACCTTATACCTCCCCTTGGGTTAAGTTATTGTTATGACAGTTGAGAGGTACCGTTGTGATGGCCTTGTTCGAAGCGAGTTATGGACGGAAGTGTAGTACCCTGTGATGTTAGAATTAATGAGTATATGTAAGTTTAGCCCTGAGCAGATATGGGACGACCTCGCTTGGGTAGTGGCGGTCCAAAGGCAAACGCTAGACAAGCTAAGTCACGAGGAAGTATGCACCGAAAAGAGGTACGGACCCCTTAGGTTCGGATACGGAAGGAGTCGAGATAAGAGTGTCACGGACACGAGGCATCATACGTGTTGGCTACTAGACGGGAGTTGGGTCCTAGTATATCGGACCTTTTTGGGAGATACTGATGCAAGTAGCAAGTGGTCTACCGGTTGGCATGGCCACCGAGAGTGGAGGATGTTCATCAGGGTTTTAGTATGAAGGTCGATGGAATACATGTACGACTCGAGTCGTAGGATTAGTCGTGTTGATCTAGTGGTGGACGAGGAGCCGTAGAGGCTACCGAGAGGATGTGAGATAGTATCTTTGTAGGAGTTTATGATGACCTAGTTACATCATGTTGACCGTTGGGGTAGATATTAGGTGCATGTGTGTTTCTATGTGTTTGGTGCCCCGAGCGGGAATGTGTGTTTGATTGGTTAGCTTTTGGATTTTATGTGCTACGCAGTTCACACGAGTGTGTATGCAGGCCTCGCAAGGTCTTGACGTGGCTACACGAGTAGGTGATGGTTATCGATTAGGGAGTTACACATTACGGTTTTGAGCGGTAACCGAGTTCTTACCGAGAGTTTTGCGTTATCGAAGTTTCGGGACGAAACTTGTTTTTAGGGGGATTAGTTGTAACATCCGTAATTTTATTCCGGGTGTTTAGAGGTTTAACGACCTTCCCGCAGGCACGATTCAGTTTTTCCCACAGGCACGAAGTTTTGAGCGTCGGGTTTATTCCAAAATCTCGTTCCGACTTCTTGTTTTTCACCCTCGCTTTGGACCCCTCGGTTCCTAGCGCTTTTAGGAGAATGGGTCAGCTGAGCCTTAAGCTCCCTCTTTTTGTGACAACCCTCTTTCCTTCTCTCTCTCCTTTTCATTTCTCTCATTCACGTATGATGCTCCTCTTCTTATTTGGCTTTATCTCCTTATTTGACCTTCCATGGTTCTTCCTCCTTTAATGTGTGAGCTGACCCTTTCGGATTTGTGATGGAAGCAAAAGATCCTAGCCAAGCTGTGTAAGTAACCTTCTTCTCCTGTAATATCCGGAATTTTCATTCCGTCTAGTTCTGTTATAAACTCGATCTCAATCAGTTTATGCTTATCCGTCTACTTAGTTAGACATATTATCATAAGATTTATCATTTTATGTAGACTCCTTCACATAAAATGATAGAATCTTTTAAATAGTTTATCATTTTATGCAAACTACTTCCGCATAAAATGATAGAATTCTTAACCGATCTTAATCTATAATAAACTCCATATCCGTCTAGCCCGTATATTTATGTGTCGGAATCTTGTCCAGCCAGAAACTCGCTAAGTTAAGGAGCCAGTCGCAGCCCAGTTTAGCCCATCTGTTAACCGATATTTCAGCTCCAACGGATCCAGTTCTGCAGCCAGCTAGCCCAGCCCAACAGCCCACTGTTTGCCTTGACTGCTTCAGCCCAGCGCCAGCCCAACTGCTGGAGGAAATAACGCAGCAGCCTGCTTCAGCCCAGCGCTAGCCCAACTGCTGGAGGAGGTAACGAAGCAGCCTGCTTCAGCCCAACGCAAGCCCACGACTGCTGCTTCTTCCAGTCCAGTGTTTGTGCAGCCCAGCAGCAGCAGAACATTAGCCCGTTCCTCCAGCCATCCGGATGTGCAGAGAGAAGCCAACCGACTGTGAGAAAAACCGTTCAGCACCTATACAGAATTAATTAGAGAGCAGATCTTCTTGCCTTAAACGCTTCCTAAAATCACGGGATACAGCAGTTCACCTTCCTTCTCCTTTACGTCCAGATTCATCAGCAACCCTCTCTCTCCTATCTTCATACGTTCGGATTTGGATTGGAAAACAGAAGCACAACCGGCGACTGCGTACACAGCCTCCGCCTGTACACGTTCAGCGGTCCCAAACGCATACGATCACCCTCTGATCTCCCGACCGAATCAAGGTTAGTACAATTATCTTGTTTGTTTTCCCGTCTTCACTGAAATCTCTTGAGCGACCCATCTGTGTACAACACTCACCATCCTCCTCTCCTTGTCTCTGCGACCGGCGCTGCTGTGCCTCAACTGCAGCCATCTACGGAATCAAAGGGCTGAGTCCATCGAATTACAACCACCATAGCCAGCCGCAAGTTGCTTAAGACGGAACAGAACCTTGCGAGATTTTCTGTGTATACCTACGGTAGGCCATTCGTCATTCTTCTTACCTCACCCTTACCAATTCAGAATAATGATTTCCTCCTGTTTTAGCCTCAGTGACGCCGGCCAGCCCTCCCTGTTACGAGTCAAGAGCCAAAGGACGGAGAGCACGCGCTACTGAATCACGTAAGTCCTGCTGGTTACTGTTCTGTTGGTGAGTGAAGTATATTATAGAGACATTAAGTGTATTGCCGAGGGTATGAATGCAGCGAGTTCGAAATCAGAACCTATATACCTTCTTTTACTTCAGTTTTGGAAGTGAGGAACTGCCTATCTTGTCGACCAATGATTTAAAGTTTGGATAAAGATCCACCGTTGAATTTTGGATATGTTGTAGATGGATATATGTAGTTTAGCATATTAAAATTTGGGCAGAAATGAACGGTCGGATTAGAAGTTATGAGCTCCCGAAGTTAGGTAGTTGAGTAGTTTTGGTAAACTTAAGTTTTGGCTAAGTATAAGAATTTTGAGTGAAGTAGCCAACTTTGTGAATTTTTATAAAATTAATGGCTGAATAGTTTGGAGGAATTCTTTCTCCTAAGGTTAGATAGAACCTCATAGATGATCTAGAGATTTAATTCAGAATTATTATAAGCTGTTAAGAATTTTATATTTAGAACCGAAGTTAGACCTTTACGTTTCTTCCGGAAAATAGAAACATAGGAAAAATGTCAGTTTGGAACCAAATAAAATTTTAGGAGTTAGAATATGATTTTAGAACCTCAAATAGGAGTTTAGACATGAATTCTAGATTTTTCGGGAATTTCGGGACCAAGGGTAAAATGGTCATTTTACCCTAAATTAACACTGTAACTAGTTATGTCTTAATACATTATTCGATCTTAGAAGTTTTAGACTTCTAACTACGTGAGAGTGTGCTAATACACTTATCGCCTTTGACAGGCAACTGAGTTGCTACAGTTTACAAAGCGAGTGGTTTACAAAGAGTCGAGCGTGATAACAGGTAAGTCCTTTGGGCTTACTTAGCGGACTTCTAAATATGAGTATAAATGATGATGGTGGTGTGTGATTGAAATGTTTAGAGAGATTGGTTGTGATATATAATTACCGACCTATATTTTGGCCTAAGAGTAACGGGCGGTGGCATTCTGCTCAGTAGCTTGCGAGCGTTGGGGGTTTCTTTAGGGACTAGTCCATACTTGGTTTGTAGTGATGCTACCAGTGGAAGTCAGCTAGACCTACACCAGTTGGATAAGGAACGGAGGCGAGAACTGATAATACTTCTCGTGCCACAACTTAAATTGAATAATGTGAATCACTTAAATAATAGATAATAAACGGTTGAGTGCCAGCATGATGTTTGTTTATTTTGTTTCTGCTTGTGTTTGTGTTGTTATCATTTTTGCTTATATTTGGATAGTTAGCTAACTGTTGATATGTTGTTTAGATTTGCCACAGGTTAGAGCAGATGCCGAGTGATCCAGACGGTAGTGGTCAGCCGGGGTGTCGTACTTTAGGATGTTTTACCATTTCTTCATTTGTGGGTTTTACAGTTGAACTTTGTTTCCTTTCGTACTTTGTTATAATACGTTTTCCGGTTGTAGTTGATCTGGTCACATTCATACATTGTTAAAAACTATTTTATGATTTCTGGTTTTCCTTATGTGTGCCTTATTGTAAGATCTTGTTAAGTTGTTGTCAAACTAAGGTAGGGACCCACTGTGCGGTCCTAACCAGTAACTCCCTAAGTTGTAAAATTTGGGGTGTTACAACATGGTATCAGAGGCAGGTTGGCAACAACGGCACTAGAAATCTTCAAAAAGGTCATATAAGTAAATAAACAGAACCCGAAAGGGGTCTGAGTTTTCCAAAGAGAATTTTGGTTTTAAAATGCATACAGAGTCGGGTTGGGATAGAAAGTACGGATGACCACCACTACCTCTGCGGATCTCGGTATTCTTAGAATAATTACAGACTTTTACTGTTATGATAGATTAGCTAGTTTATAACTGTAGTTGTTACTATTCGTGCAGATGGCACGTACTAGGGCTGCACAGGTGACTGGCCGAGGTAGGGGTCGTCCCCCCCTTCCCCCAGTCAAACAGGATCGAGCTGATAGCACCCCTGCTGCTAGAGGGCGTGGTCGTGGGGGTAGACCTCCACTAGGGAGAGGTCGAGGACGAGTTCCTCGAGAGGACCCACCTGCAGCAAGCATACCAGAGGCTGCTGTAGAAGAGGTAGCTGAGAGTGTAGGCCCCGAGGTCAGGCAGGAGACCGCTGCTAGGTCTGGGGCGCAAGGAGCACGTTCTACTGAGTCAGGACGTGTTTCTATTGGAGCATCTGAGTATAGGGAGTTCAGAGCCTATGTTGAGCGCAGGGAGGAAGCTGCCAAAGTTGAGAGGCTTACTCAGGTACCCCCGGTGGTACCGGATAGGTCAGCTCAGGTGACACAGGGAGTGTCTCAGGTGCCGGCTGTATCTGAGAGGAGGGCTAATGCTGATAGAGCGCCTACTGGGTCTAGAGCACCGAGACCTGATGAGTGGTTAAAGGGTTTCAACTCTCAGAAGGTTCCTTCATTCAGTGGGGAAATAGGGCTAGAAGTGGAGCACTGGATAGGGAAGATAGAGACTGCTTTGGAGGCAATACGTTGTCCCGAGGATCGTCAGGTGGATTTGGTGCAGACCTGTTTCACAGATGATGCTCATTCATGGTGGCGTACCATTCGTGGCCGAGTCACCAGCTGGGAGCAGATGAGGAACATTGTTAGGGATAGGTACTGCCCTGTTTCGCTGAGGAGGGAGAGATTCCAGGATTTCATTGAGGCGGGATTTGAGGATATCCCGATTGCTGCAGCCATAAAGAAGTTTCAGAAAGAGTTGACTTTGCTTGGACCATCTGCACCTCCAGAAGAGCAGCATGTTTACCTTTTCTCCAGGAGGTTGAGAGAGAGTACCCGATCCTATCTGGCTGGATTCCGCTGTGAGACCTTGTCTGATTATCAGGATAGGGCCTCTGCTTATGAGAGAGATAGGCCAGCTTCGAGGAAAGCAATTCAGTCTAGTGGGCCGGATAAGCGACAGCGGACAGGACATGCTGGTAGCAGTGCAGCAGTAACAGGTTATGGTCGAGGACAGACTCAGGGGAGGTCCAGCTACCACTCTACAGTTCAGACCCCCGGTGGAGGTCGACAGTGCTTTAACTGTGGTGGCCGTGATCACATTAAGACAGACTGCCAGAAACCACCTATCACTTGCTTCACTTGTGGGAAGCCGGGACACAGAGCTACTTTCTTCCGTCAAGGTAAGGCTCCTTCACAGCAGGGATCTTCTCCTGCAGGTGCTGAGAGGAGTGTACAGAGACCACCTCAGTACCGAGCACCTAGTCAGCAGCAGCAACAGTACCGGGCCCCAGGGGATCCTGTTTCATACAATACGGCTCAGGGATCAGGTCGTGGCAGAGGACGTAGTAGTACCACTGACACCAGAGGAGGACCATCGAGAGTGTTCGAGCTGAGGAACACTGAGCAGCCTGCAGCACCTGCGACCACAGGTACTATATGGATCCATGACTTACCTGTGCGAGTTTTATTTGATACGGGTGCTACGCACTCCTTTATATCGGATGCATGTATAGATAAGTTGTCCTTAGCTACAGTAGAGGGTGTACCTTTTGTGGTTGGATTACCAGATGGGGGTAAGGTTAGAGGATCTCGAGAGATTTATGACTGCCCTATTCACCTGGGAGGCCGGATTTGGTTAGTAAATTTTCTAGTCATGCCCTTAGCACATGAGGACGTGATATTAGGGATAGATTGGATGACTAGACATGGAGCCGTCTTGGATATTGGTAGGAGGACTGTGACTGTCGCCACGGAAGAGGGTCACAGAGTGATATTCCGAGGTTGGGACCTCGGAAAGTCTGGCACAGTTATCAGCGCAATGAGAGCAGCCAGATTGATAGCACAGGGTTGCGAGGCCTTCTGGTGTTATGCCATGAAGGAGCGCAAGAGCCTGACAGTAGAGGAGATACCAGTTGCCTACGAGTTTGCAGAGGTATTCAGTGACGACTTACCAGGGCTACCTCCACAGAGGAGTGTTGACTTTAGCATCGAGTTAGAGTCGGGCACAAGACCGATCTCGAAGGCCCCGTACCGCATGGCCCCGATAGAGCTGCTTGAGCTGAAGAAGCAGTTAGAGGAGTTAGCAGAGAAGGGCTTCATACGCCCTAGTGTTTCTCCCTGGGGCGCACCAGTGTTATTTGTGAGGAAGAAAGATGGATCGATGCGGCTGTGTATCGACTACAGGGAGCTGAACAAGCTCACCATCAAGAATAAGTACCCACTGCCTCGCATAGATGATCTGCTGGACCAGCTGCATGGAGCGTCAGTATTCTCGAGGATAGATTTGAGATCGGGTTATCACCTGCTGAGGGTGAGAGATCAGGACATACCTAAGACGGCATTCCGGACTAGGTATGGCCACTATGAGTTTGTAGTGATGCCATTCGGGCTCACTAATGCGCCAGCAGTATTTATGGAGTTGATGAATGGGATTTTCATCGACTTCCTAGACCAGTTTGTAGTGGTCTTCATTGACGACATTCTAGTTTACTCTAGAAGTCGAGAGGAGCATGCCGGACACTTGAGGACAGTGTCAGAGATTCTACAGGATAGCCAGCTATATGTTAAGCTATCCAAGTGTGAGTTCTGGATGTCAGAGGTGGCATTCCTAGGCCATGTAGTGACTGCTGAGGGGATTAAGGTCGACCCGGCGAAGATTGAGTCAGTGTCCTCTTGGCAACCTCCGAAGAATGTTAAGGAGGTTCGCAGCTTCCTTGGATTGGCAGGTTATTACCGTCGGTTTGTGGAAAGGTTTTCTCTGATCGCCCGACCACTTACTTCTCTCCTAAGGAAGACTACTCGGTTCGTCTGGTCTGAGCCGTGTCAGCAGAGTTTTGAGGAGCTGAAGAGGAGATTGACGTCTGCTCCGATCTTAGCACAGCCTGAGGGTACAGAGGACTTTGTAGTGTACAGTGACGCATCCAAGCTGGGCTTGGGGTGTGTCTTGATGTAGAGGGGTAAGGTCATAGCGTATGCGTCTCGACAGCTGAAGACGTATGAGGAGAACTACCCCAATCACGACCTAGAGTTAGCTGTTGTAGTACATGCTCTTAAGATCTGGCGTCATTATCTCTATGGAGCGACCTGTCAGATCTTCACATACCATAAGAGTCTAAAGTACATATTCACTCAGCGGGAGTTGAATAACCGCCAGAGACGGTGGCTAGAGTTGATCAAGGATTTTGACCTTGAGATTCTCTACCACCCCGGAAAGGCGAATGTAGTTGCTGACGCTTTGAGTCGGAAGACGCCTCGGGAGAAGGCGATAGCTCGGTTGACAGTACAGCCACAGTTACAGAGAGACTTAGCTTGGTTGGAGGTAGAGATCCAGTTCCCCGATACAGCTCATCAGTTATCCACCTTAGAGTTACTTCCTGACCTGTTGGGTGAGATCCGACAGAAGCAGGAGACCTGTCCGACGCTGACCCGGATCCGAGACCGGATGTCACGAGATGAGGCACCTCAGTTCACTATCGGTGCCGATGGAGTGATGAGACGGCAGGACCGTATCTGTGTGCCATCAGACAGTGAGCTGAGACAGAGGATACTAGGTGAGGCTCATGCTACCCCTTACTCCGTACATCCAGGAGCGAGTAAGATGTATAAGGACGTGAGACGTTCCTTCTGGTGGGGTGGTTTGAAGCCTGATGTGGGCCGATATGTAGCCCAGTGTGCGACCTGTCAGCAGGTCAAGATTGAGCATCGTAGATCCGGAGGAGAGCTCCACCCACTTCCAGTACCACATTGGAAGTGGGAAGATATTTCTATGGATTTTGTTACCGGATTGAGGCTCAGTAGAGGTTTTGATGCCATTTGGGTGGTGGTAGACCGTCTGACGAAGACCGCACGTTTCATTCCGATTAAGGAAACGTGGCCGGTAAGTCATCTAGCAGAGGAGTTCACCAGACACATTGTGAGACTCCATGGAGTACCGAGGACTATCGTCTCCGACAGGGATGGAATTTTTACCTCGAGGTTTTGGCAGCAAGTACATAGTGCTCTGGGGACGAGTCTCCACTTTACCACTGCCTACCACCCACAGACAGACGGACAGTCCGAGAGGACCATCCAGACATTAGAGGACATGTTGCGGGCATGTGTGCTAGATTGGGGACAGGTATGGCCAGATCATCTCCCACTGGTAGAGTTTTCATATAATAACAGCTAGCATGCGTCTATTGGGATGGCGCCTTACGAGGCTTTGTACGGGCGGAGATGTCGTACAACGCTATGTTGGGATGAGCCTAGCAAGGCTGATGGAGTAGTACGAGATCAGATACAGGACGACATCGCCCGGATTGCCTTAGTCCGGGAGAGGATGTTAGCAGCTCAGAGTCGTCAGAAGTCCTACGCCGACAAAAGGCGTCGACCTTTGGAGTTTAGAGTAGGTGCACAGGTGTGTTTGAGGGTGTCACCTACGAGAGGAGTTAGACGTTTCGGCATTAAGGGGAAGCTGAGTCCCCGATATGTCGGTCCATTTGAGATCTTAGAGAGAGTCGGAGAGGTTGCCTACCGACTAGCACTGCCACCGAGATTAGAGGGAGTACACCCAGTTTTTCATGTATCTCAGCTGCGAGAGTACATACCGGATCCTAGACACGTCATCAGTCATGAGGATCTGATAGTCGAGCCAGACCACACTTTTGTGGAGTATCCAGTAGCCATCCTAGAGCGTAGCATTAGGCGCATGCGTTCTAAGGAGATACCGATGCTGAGGATTCAGTGGTCTAGACGAGGAGTTGATGAGGCTACCTGGGAGACAGAGGAGAGTATTAGACGTAACTACCCTGAGTTCTTTGCGGAGTTAGCCGCTACCTCAGTACCGACGGGTTAGTACCGAGACGATACCTTATATGACTTCTGTGATTATATGTTTACATAATTGTTTATGTCTATGTGCTTGATGACGTGAGTAGTTGCTTGCTAGAATATAATTCTTGAGGGGAAATGTATGGGGTAGGTACCTTATCCTAAGTTTCGGGACGAAACTTATTTTAAGGGGGTACTGATGTAATATCCGGAATTTTCATTCCGTCTAGTTCTGTTATAAACTCGATCTTAATCAGTTTATGCTTATCCGTCTACTTAGTTAGACATATTATCATAGGATTTATCATTTTATGTAGACTCCTTCACATAAAATGATAGAATCTTTTAAATAGTTTATCATTTTATGCAAACTACTTCCGCATAAAATGATAGAATTCTTAACCGATCTTAATCTATAATAAACTCCATATCCGCCTAGCCCGTATATTTATGTGTCGGAATCTTGTCCAGCCAAAAACTCGCTAAGTTAAGGAGCCAGTCGCAGCCCAGTTTAGCCCATCTATTAACCGATATTTCAGCTCCAACGGATCCAGTTCTGCAGCCAGCTAGCCCAGCCCAACAGCCCACTGTTTGCCTTGACTGCTTCAGCCCAGCGCCAGCCCAACTGCTGGAGGAAATAACGCAGCAGCCTGCTTCAGCCCAGCGCCAGCCCAGCTGCTTGAGGAGGTAACGAAGCAGCCTGCTTCAGCCCAACGCAAGCCCACGACTGCTGCTTCTTCCAGTCCAGTGTTCGTGCAGCCCAGCAGCCCAGCAGCAGCAGAACATTAGCCCGTTCCTCCAGCCATCCGGATGTGCAGAGAGAAGCCAACCGACTGTGAGAAAAACCGTTCAGCACCTATACAGAATTAATTAGAGAGCAGATCTTCTTGCCTTAAACGCTTCCTAAAATCACGGGATACAGCAGTTCACCTTCCTTCTCCTTTACGTCCAGATTCATCAGCAACCCTCTCTCTCCTATCTTCATACGTTCGGATTTGGATTGGGAAACAGAAGCACAACCGGCGACTGCGTACACAGCCTCCGCCTGTACACGTTCAGCGGTCCCAAACGCATACGATCACCCTCTGATCTCCCGACCGAATCAAGGTTAGTACAATTATCTTGTTTGTTTTCCCGTCTTCACTGAAATCTCTTGAGCGACCCATCTGTGTACAACACTCACCATCCTCCTCTCCTTGTCTCTGCGACCGGTGCTGATGTGCCTCAACTGCAGCCATCTACGGAATCAAAGGGCTGAGTCCATCGAATTACAACCACCATAGCCAGCCGCAAGTTGCTTAAGACGGAACAGAACCTTGCGAGATTTTCTGTGTATACCTACGGTAGGCCCTTCGTCATTCTTCTTACCTCACCCTTACCAATTCAGAATAATGATTTCCTCCTGTTTTAGCCTCAGTGATGCCGGCCAGCCCTCCCTGTTACGAGTCAAGAGCCAAAGGACGGAGAGCACGCGCTACTGAATCACGTAAGTCCTGCTGGTTACTGTTCTGTTGGTGAGTGAAGTGTATTATAGAGACATTAAGTGTATTGCCGAGGGTATGAATGCAGCGAGTTCGAAATCAGAACCTATATACCTTCTTTTACTTCAGTTTTGGAAGTGAGGAACTGCCTATCTTGTCGACCAATGATTTAACGTTTGGATAAAGATCCACCGTTGAATTTTGGATATGTTGTAGATGGATATATGTAGTTTAGCATATTAAAATTTGGGCAGAAATGAACGGTCGGATTAGAAGTTATGAGCTCCCGAAGTTAGGTAGTTGAGCAGTTTTGGTAAACTTAAGTTTTGGCTAAGTATAGGAATTTTGAGTGAAGTAGCCAACTTTGTGAATTTTTATAAAATTAATGGCTGAATAGTTTGGAGGAATTCTTTCTCCTAAGGTTAGATAGAACCTCATAGATGATCTAGAGATTTAATTCAGAATTATTATAAGCTGTTAAGAATTTTATATTTAGAACCGAAGTTAGACCTTTACGTTTCTTCCGGAAAATAGAAACATAGGAAAAATGTCAGTTTGGAACCAAATAAAATTTTAGGAGTTAGAATATGATTTTAGAACCTCAAATAGGAGTTTAGACATGAATTCTAGATTTTTCGGGAATTTCGGGACCAAGGGTAAAATGGTCATTTTACCCTAAATTAACACTGTAACTAGTTATGTCTTAATACATTATTCGATCTTAGAAGTTTTAGACTTCTAACTACGTGAGAGTGTGCTAATACACTTATCGCCTTTGACAGGCAACTGAGTTGCTACAGTTTACAAAGCGAGTGGTTTACAAAGAGTCGAGCGTGATAACAAGTAAGTCCTTTGGGCTTACTTAGCGGACTTCTAAATATGAGTATAAATGATGATGGTGGTATGTGATTGAAATGTTTAGAGAGATAGGTTGTGATATATAATTACCGACCTATATTTTGGCCTAAGAGTAACGGGCGGTGGCATTCTGCTCAGTAGCTTGCGAGCGTTGGGGGTTTCTTTAGGGACTAGTCCATACTTGGTTTGTAGTGATGCTACCAGTGGAAGTCAGCTAGACCTACACCAGTTGGATAAGGAACGGAGGCGAGAACTGATAATACTTCTCGTGCCACAACTTAAATTGAATAATGTGAATCACTTAAATAATAGATAATAAACGGTTGAGTGCCAGCATGATGTTTGTTTATTTTGTTTCTGCTTGTGTTTGTGTTGTTATCATTTTTGCTTATATTTGGATAGTTAGCTAACTGTTGATATGTTGTTTAGATTTGCCACAGGTTAGAGCAGATGCCGAGTGATCCAGACGGTAGTGGTCAGCCGGGGTGTCGTACTTTAGGATGTTTTACCATTTCTTCATTTGTGGGTTTTACAGTTGAACTTTGTTTCCTTTCGTACTTTGTTATAATACGTTTTTCGGCTGTAGTTGATCTGGTCACATTCATACATTGTTAAAAACTATTTTATGATTTCTGGTTTTCCTTATTTGTGTCTTGTTGTAAGATCTTGTTAAGTTGTTGTCAAACTAAGGTAGGGACCCACTGTGCGGTCCTAACCAGTAACTCCCTAAGTTGTAAAATTTGGGGTGTTACATCTCCCCCTTCCATCTTCTTCTTCTTCCTCAAGCTTCAATGGTGGAAGCCATAGCTTCACCTTGTTTCTTTTTCTCCCCTTTGACTTGCATGTGATTGGGATCGAGTTTGGGATGCCTTGTATGATGCTATTGTGTGTGGAGAACATTTATGGTGGACCAAGGAAGCTAGGAGACATCAACTCATCAAGGATCTACCGAAGAAACTAGGCGGAAACGGCCACTGCTGTTCGACCGCGGGGGCGGCATGCCTGAGCCGCAGGGGCGGCCAACCCAAGCAGAAGGGGGCGGCCACACCAGGCAGCAAGGGCGGACATACCAGGCCGCAAGGGCGGCCAGACCAGGCCGTAGAGGCGGCCAGACCAGGCCGCAGGGGCGGCCAGCCCAGGCCGCAGGGGCGGCTGCAGCTTCTGTCGGACTCCCCTTGCGGTCTTCTTTCCCCTTTCGCGGATGCTCTTCTTCCTTTCGTTTCTGTCCATTTTCTTGGTGAGTTCCCTACCTTGAGTATGTATTCTTAGATGATCCTAGAGAGTGTTATGATAGTATCATGCTAGGATTGGACCTAGGTTTGATGGGAATGCCAAGTAGTGACTTGCACCTTAGGTGAGTGTTCGAGGATCTTGCCATGTTCTAAGGTTGGTTGAGGTATGTTCTTAGTTGACCCGTGGGATGAGTGTAGGTTGTTTCTTGTGAGACTTGTGAGTTGTGGTTGTAAGGTTGTGGGCTAGGGTATGCTTATCCTAGCTTAGAGTACTATCTTTGTGATCATGGAGACTAGGTATGTTATCCTAGTGGTGTTGTGAGTTTTGATCTTGCGAGATCCGAGGGCTTAGAAGTCTTAGGACTTCTACCTTGTTGAGTGTGATGTGAGCATGAGGGATTCTAGGATGCAGTCCTAGAATTGAGAGTCAAATGGTCTTGCTTTGACCATTTGTATAGAAGTCTTAGACTTCTATTATGAGAGTGTTGTTTTGACATAGTTATCTTCTTGTGAGCAGGTTATGGTCTTCCTCCCCTAAGAAAGTGAGAGTGTTGTGAGTTGAGTGTGATGACGAGGTAAGTCTTCGGACTTAGCTCGTATTCTTGGTATTAGTGTTATTGTGTATTGGGTGGTCTGTGTTTATTATTTATTGTTTATAATAACTAAACCGGAAATAGGATTACCGACCTTTATATTGTTTGGCCCAAGTGTATGATAACGGGCGGTGACATCACTGCCTAGCTCTTGCGAAAGCTAGGAGGTTCTCGGCGACTGGCCCGTGCTGGTAGACGGTCGGAGGCATCCGCACCGTTCCATTGCCGGAAGAAGGGACCGAGGCGAGTTTCGGGAGATTCTTGTGTCACAAAAGAAGTTGAACTAGAACGGGATATGACTTAATAATAATAAAGATAATAAACCGGATTTGTGTGCTTTTGAGTATGTTGTGTGACTATGTTGAATTATTTATGTTTGTGCCTTTCCCTTTAATTCTAATGCTTCGAATGTGAGCTAACGGTTTTATACCGAATGTTGTAGTTGCCTTGCAGGTTAGGCATGCTCCGAGAGATCCGGAAGGGTGGGCAGCCGGGGTCCGTACATTTTAGGAAGGGTTTTGAGTTGGAGTTGTCTTGTGTTTTGTCTTTCGGTTATTATGTTTCGTGTGCCGCTTGTTTGGCGTTTGGTTGGAGTTGTACCTCGGCTGAAGTTGTTGTTGTATTCTTTTGGGTTTCTTATCATTTGCATTAAAATTGATTTACGATTTTGCCTTTATTTGTGCCATGTTGGAAAGGTCCGGTGAAATTATTGTTAAGCTAAGAGTCGGAACCCATTGTGAGGTCTCGCCCGTAGCATCCCGATATCCCACGGATTCGGTTATTGTCGAGATCCTCAAAAGGGTGATGGCTTTTCGTACACTCTATCCCAAATCATCTATACACAGTTCAAAACCAAAATCCTTTTGAAAAGTCAGACCCCTTTCGGGTTCTGTTTATTTATCTATTCGACCTTTATCGCAGATTGTAAGTGCCATTGTTGTCAACCTAAGGCTCTGATACCAACATTGTAACACCCCGAATCCGCAGGACTCGAAGCGCTACTGGGCTAGGATCTCACAATGGAACCTGACCCTTGCCGGACAACAAGTTTACTAAAATCTTACAATAAGGCACAAATAAATATAAAACCAAATGCATAAAATTGGTAATCGTATATCAAAATATATACAAAATCATAGCCGAGTACAACACAACAACTGGGTACAAAACATCCCCAAAACCCACACCACCTAGTGTGTGGAAGCCCTCGGCTGATCACCCCTCTGCCTCACTTTGCAATCTTCCTATCCTACAGAATATCAACAACACGGTATAAAATCGTTAGCTAATAGTTATTGAATACGAATAAAATTAATAGCACATACAAACATATCATCACATCAAAAACCATTTATTATCTTCATTACGTTATACCATTACTAATTTAACTTATTTTGTGACACGAGGAGCACCTAGAACCTCGCCTCTGTCCCCTTTTACACATGTTTGGAATTGGGGATCAAGCTTCCCCCTAGAGTACCGGTTTCAGTGATTCTTCTCCGCTCTCAGCGAGCTTCGACACGCTGTCATGACCCGTTATAATATACTTGGGCCATTCAATGTACGTATATGGTCGTCCTAGTCCGGTCAAGTTATAAATGCAACATTCATATGCACAAACACCACTATCACAATCACTCAAACTCATAACCGCTCGCTAAGTAAGCTCAAAGGACTTACCTGTTGATAGCAAGAAATATGATGTAGTTTAGATGTGCATGTAGGTAATTTTTCCCTTTCTTTGGGGTACATGGACATACATTCATAGCACTTATTGAGCATATTCACCTATTATCTTGGAATCGAGATCTACACAAGCTTTGTTGTGATTTTAGGTGAATCGGAGTGAAGGAAGCATTTATTGATGATTGGTCGATGTAGAGCTCATTGGGAAGCATTGGAACATCATAGGAAGGAGTATGGAGTGAAGCAAGGGAAAAAAGCATTGAAAAGGAGAAACCACGGCCAAGAGGAAGTTCCACGGCCGGGGTTTTGGTAATTCTTTGATTTTCGCACGTGGAAAGTAAGGTCAAGAGTCACCACGGGAGGAACCAAGGCCGTGGTTTTGATGATGTCACCCATGGTTTTCTTCGGAAAAAACCGTTTCGTTATTGTCACGTCAGCAAGAAAGAAAGAAGCCTTTAGACCTAATTTTATCTTATAAAAGGAGGTCGACTACTGCATTTTAAGGACATCGTTTGATTCAGTTATTGATTTTTGAAGAAGCCCTTAGACCTAACTTTACACGCTGGAAGAAGGTTACACATTTGGAATCACCTTCATACTTCGGATTTCTCTACGTTAGAGATTGGATTGCTTCACCATCGGAGGGAGATTGAAAAGCTTTCTCGATCCCGCCTTGGAGATTTTGTGATATTATCTTAGGTTTTGATTATTTTCTTTGTCACATATTCTGGGATTATACATCGTTTGATTCAGTTATTGATTTTTGAAGATTGATTCTTGAGATATTATTCATCTTTGTGTTCTTCTTGGTTACATGTCTTTCTTGATTCTCTTTCTTAATCTTGAATTGAATATGATGATGATTGTTGGCTAAATCCCCCTCTGCGATTCTAGGGTGAAGGGTTGATGGTTGTGGTATGGAAATTTAGCCTTAATAGATCGGACTTTGAGAGTTGTTAGATGAAACCCTCGAACAAGGATTTCCACGGCCTGTTCTTCACGAACCACGACCGTGGTTTCCCTAGATCTGCCCGTGGTTTTCTCTGTTTTGCACGTTTTGCTTTAGCCTTTATCCAAAGTTAAAGATTGTATTAATCCTACCTTTTTTAACCCTTTCTAACCCTTAGCCTTGCTTGGTTGTGAGTTGTTACGAGTTGTAGGTAATAAAGGATTCAAAACCCTCTATTAAGGTGGAGAGTGTCATAGCATGTACCTTTGTCTTTCCTTTGACTACCTTGGGTTACATGTTTGGTATTGAGAGTGTAATCATATCCTTAGAACATCTTCTTGACGAGACTAAACATCCGTTAAGTGGAATCCTTTGGGTGAGATAAAAGGGTATTGGAACTTCACCGTACGGTACCTACCTTACACATATACCTTTGCTATCCAGCTCTGTCCGTACAAATTCTTAGACATCTTGAATCGAACGCCGCAACCGGATACTTGGATCTTTAGAATCCGCGTTCCCAATTATTCTTGCTTCTATATTCTTTACATTGATCATTTATTTGCTTTATTATACAAGTTAGATTACTTTTGTTGCTTTGTTCTCACCGATTCCCTAAGATCGACTCCGGAATATCATCTCATACTACGATTGATCCGTACACTGCGGGTTCGCTATCGTTAAGCTTAATTCTTGGATATAAATTTAAAGCTTATTTAAGCACACACCTTTGGGAGCGAACACCTGTCACAATGTAAACCTCTACTACGTGGTCATAGTTTCCCCTCGAAAAAATGATCAGTGTATGCATTATCAAGGCACACACAATATCAAACACTATCCAAGGTTAGGATATTCCACCTCCTACACCCCACAATTATACCCAGATCATAACCCATAACCAAACCTCGATAACTCATCATAACTCCCAAATGCCTAAGGCATAACCTCAACATATATGTCATCAACCTCATCATGAACCACATTATCCTAGCCTCACTCTCAAGCCAAAGCCATAAGGAAAGGAAAGACACCTACCACACTCGGTATGTCTTGGACAAACGCACATGCGGAAGCAAGAAGGCGCAAGAGCGGTGACGCTGCAGCGCGGTGACACTCCTTATTCCGCGGGGGCGCTGCCAAGGCGCGGGGGCGGTCAAACAACAGAGGGGCGATTTTCTACTTCTCTTCGATATCTCGCTCGATATCTTCACTTCTTTTGTTGCCTAAGGCATCTAACATCACATATACATACATATGCACATTATTAATTGTCTAGGAAGGCCAACACAAGATCACTTGTGGGAATTCCTAAGTTAAAGAAGAATAAGAAAGAAAGAAAAAAAGAAAGAAAGAAAGGAAGGAGAAAGAAGAAAGGAAGCTTACCATTTCAAGCTCAGGAAAGGGAGGAACCTCACAACAGCTACACAACACAACCACAACAACACATCCTCGTCAACACTCAGCCATCATCAACACACAAAAAGCTTCACTTGAAGATCTTCTAAGAAGAATCAAGGATATAAACCAAGGAGAAGGAGAAGGAGAAGATGAAGAACGTGAAGAGGGACATGAGGTTTGATAGAAGAAGAGGAAACCCTCATCTAGAGAAGGAAAGAAAGAGTTATAGAAGAAGCAAACGGGAAAAACAAGACGCTCGAAAGGTGGTGCCCACCATGCAAAACCGCGGGGTGGGTCACCAAATCCGTGGGGCGGAGCCGCACCTGCGGCCAAGCAAAGTCGTATGGGCGGGATCCCTAAGAGACCTAGGATATTACAACATCTCTTGGTTTATTTGTTAAACTGTGTGTAGGCCTTGAAAAGCATTACGAGGCAAGGACTCGGCTAAGGGATTCATTACAACACACGCGACCAAAAGAGAAAATCTAGGAGAAGATAGAAGATCTCAGATGATCTCAGCCGAAGGTATTCAAAGATTTGATCTAAACCAACACAAACATCTAGGAGAAGATCTCGGTTGGACGAGTTTGAAGATAAGATTTCCAACGGAAAAGAAGATAGATTAAGGTGAAGATCTCCAACAATCTTCAAAGTGCAAAAGAGAAGATCTAGGGTTTGACGATCTCCAACAAACTTGCAACAACTTTGAAGATGAAGATCTTGCAACGACTACTTCTCAAACAACGTGAGAAGATCTCGTTCAACCAAGCAGCAGATCCTATGGAGAAATAGAAATGTTACAACAACTATGTTACAATGGCTAAAGAAGATTTTCATAGAAGACTATAAATGAAGATGCCGATTGAAGATGAAGAATAAGCGCTTACATGGATAAGAAACAAAGTTTTCAAGCAATCATACAAGAACATCTTCATCGATCCCAAAGTTTATCTTCCTCTTAAGCTTACATTAGTTTACTTTCTTACAGTGAGATAAACACAAGAGCTCCATTGGCATATCTAGAGAGTGTTATACTCGAGTGTGTTACTCTGCGAAGTAACTAGGCTATTATTGCTAGACTAGAGTTGACTAGATTGTAGCATTGAGGCTTAATTGAGAGAAGAAGGGAAGTTTTTCTAGGTTGTATCTAGGACTCACAAAAAGTAGATAATAGATAGTTAGAATCCTAGGCTCGGAAACCCTAGGTGGAGAGTAGCCTATTAGGGCCAAACTTCGTAAACATATCGTCGTAAATATATTGTGAATTTGCAACTAACAATCTTTTGCAGGTTTCGAATTCAAGGCCTTGAAATCCACTTCAAAGCCTTGAGAAACAGTTTTATCACTAAGCGCACATATCGACTTCAAGGCCTTGAGGTTAGTTTCAAAGCCTTGATATACGATATTACGAAAAGTTCTCATACTCTATTAACCCCTCTTCTAGAGTATTTATATCCTTATTATTCACCTATTCGATTCTTCACCTCTACGGCATTTATAGAATGATATTTTTCACGCAATAGATAAATATAACCATAAAGTGAGAAATCATCAATAAAAGTGATGCAAAAGTTTTCACCGCTCCAAGAAGAAACATCAAAAGGAGCACAAATGTCAGTGTGAATTAACTCAATGAAGTTTAGTGATTCTTTTGACGGCTTTCTTTGTTGTGTTTAATTTGCTTGCCTTTAATGCATTCTACACACATCTAACGTGACTTAATCTTTAATGCCACAAAAAAGTTGTATTTTCATTAGATACACTATATTTGATGTAACACCTCAAGTTTTGGGAACTCGAAGCGCTACGGGCTAGGACCGCACAATGGGTCCTGACCCTCAAAGTAGCAACAGCAAACGAATCTTACAACAAGGCACAGACGAATGAACACCAAAACTCAATATAAAAACCAAAGGTTTAAACAAAAGAAAACGTAACAAACTCACAGCCGAGTTCAATAGAAAAGGAAAAACAACAACAGAAATATAAACCCGATCCCGTCCTATAATGTACGAGAACCCCGGCTGACCACACCATCCAGATCACTCAGTACCATCCTGAACCTGCGGAACATCTACAACGACGGTATAAACCGTTAGCTAACATTCTAGGTATAAGCAAGAGCATAAAGGCACAAACACACATAAGGTAAAATAAACATATAGCATGCTTGCACCCAACCGGTTATTATCTTTCATTAAGTCATTCATTACAAATTCAACTTCTTTTGTCACACGAGAATCCTTTCGAGACTCGCCTCGGTCCCCTCTTCCGGAAATGGAACGGTGCGGATGCCTCCGACCGTCTAACCAGCACGGGCCAGTCGTCGAGAACCTCCTAGCTTCCGCAAGAGCTAGGCAGATGATGTGACCTCCCGTTATCATACACTTGGGTCAATTAAGGTTATAAGATTGAACCCTAGTCCGTTATCTATTATAACATGAATAAACAATACAAACAAGCCAATACAATCCAACTAATACGCGGAATGAAGCTATGTAAGTCCAAGGGACTTACCTCACACGAAGGTAACTCAAAGCTCAGGAATAACAACTCAAGAATACTCAAGAGAGCTCAGTTTCTCTCAGGAAAGGAGCAAGGAAAGCCTGTACGAACAAGCAACACGGATCAGGAACGAAACGGTTGCTAGATATCTATGACTTCTAGTCTCAAAGATCTCTAAGAGATCTACGCATGCTAAGGGCTCAACCCTTGTCTTACAACACTCACAAGAGATCAACAACATCCAAAAGATGTAAGGAAAGGAACGAGGAAAGCAAGGAAGGAAGTAACTCACAAGAACGGGAGTTACTACAAAGGAAACCGCAGGGCGGCTGGACTGAGGCGCAGGGGCGGCTAACAGAGGCATAGGGGCGGCTCTGTGCAGGCGCAGAGGCGGCTGAACAAACGCGCAAGGGCGGCTCTGTGCAGGCGCAGGGGCGGCGGCGTGACAGAAAGCGATGTCGTCTTTCTTCTTCGACAAAACTCGCAGCAAGGGCAACCAAAGCTCGAACCTTTGGCTCCAACATGTCAAGACTCAAATCCAAAGAGCCTGAGAACAACGATACATCAACAACGGGAAGCCAACAAGAATCAAGGTTCAAACTTGATTCTTGGAGAAGAAGAAGAAAACGAAAGGAAGGAAGCATGCTGCAGTACAAGAACGTAAGAAGGAACAAAGGATGAAGAACTTACACATTCAATAGGGTCACAGGAGGTAAAGAACGGATGCAACTCTCTAGGGTTTGAAGACGATAGCAAGAAAGGGGAAAAAGGAGGAAAGGAGGGAATATAGAGAAGGGTTGGAATGATAGAAGGAAGGGACATCTAGGGTTAGGAGAATAGAAGGTAGACGGGCCAAAATCCCAAGGATGGAATAAGATAGGAGAAGACGAAGATAAAACAGCCTGTAGACGGGCTGGGCCTAGCCGTACCTGCGGCTGGGCCGTGCCGCGACCGCGGCAGCGAGGTTGAGCCGCGCCTGCGGCTCCCCTTCACCACGGGGGCGGTGAAGGCAAAAACCTGGGATCTTACATCAGATCCTCCTAAAAAGAAGTTTCGTCCCGAAAGTTGCAAAAGCTCACGATCACAACAACACATAGAAACAAAACTGAACTCATATATTCCCACTCGGGGCACGTAACATAAAACGTCACACAAAAGGTACGCCACGCAACAAGAGAAAAACCAACCAACTGACTATGCTAAAGGTGCAACAAGCTCAGCGTAAAACTCCGGATAGTTCCTCTGGATACTATCCTCTGTCTCCCAAGTCGCCTCATTAGCTCCTCGCATCGACCACTGAATCTTCATCATTGGTATGTCCTTCGAACGCAAGCGTCTCGTACTACGCTCCTAGACAGCCACCGGGTGCTCAACAAACGTGTGATTTGGCTCGATCACTAGATCCTCATGACTGACGGTGTGTCTCAGGTCCGGTATGTACTCCCGTAACCGAGATACATGGAAGACGGGGTGAACACCCTCGTGTCTAGGTGGCAAAGCCAGACGGTATTCTGCTTCTCCGACTTGCTCAAGAATCTCGAACGATCCGAAGTATCTGGCTCAGCTTTCCCTTGACACCGAAATGTCTGACGCCTCGTGTCGGGGATACTCTCAACCAAACCTGAGCTCCAACACTGAACTCCAGAGGTCTACGCCTCTTATTTGTATAAGACTTCTGTCGACTCTGTGCTGCTAACATCTGCTCGGGTATCACTGCCACACAAGTCGTGTCATCCAGTATATGTTCAGGTACTAATCCGCTAGCATTACTCGGCTCATCCCAACATAGCGGTGTACAACATCTCTGTCCATATAAAGCCTTCTAAGGAGCCATCCTGATCGATGCGTGCCAATTGTTGTTGTACGAAAACTCCACTAAGGGTGGGTGATCTGGCCACACCTATCCCCAGTCTAACACACAGGCTCTCAACATGTCCTCCAAAGTCTGGATGGTCCGTTCGGACTGATCATCAGTCTGAGGACGATAAGCAGTTGTGAACTACAGACTCGTACCTAGGGCCACATGAACTTGCTATCAAAACCTCGAAGTGAACCGTCCATCTCTTTCCGAGACAATAGTCCTAGGTACCTCGTGAAGTATCACTATTTGTCTTGTGAACTCCTCTGTCAATCGACTCACCGGCCACGTTTCCTTGATCGGAAAGAAACATGCGGTTTTCGTCAGTCGATCTACTATCACCCAAATATCGTCAAAGCCTCGACTCGGTTTCAAACCGGTAACGAAATCTATAGAGATCGCCTCCCACTTCTATTGAGGAACGGGAAAATGGGTGTAGCTCGCCTCTTGGTCTATGATGCTCGATCTTGACCTGTTGACAGGTCGCACACTGAGCTACATATCTCGTGGTGTCAGGCTTCAGACCTCCCTACCAAAAAGAGCGCCTGTTGCTATGATACATCTTACTCGCACCAGGGTGCACTGAGTAAGGTGAAGAATGAGCCTCTTGAAGGATCTTCTGTCTCAACTCTTGATCTGAAGGCACACAAACACGCTCTTGGCGTCTCAGAACTCCATCAGCGCCAACTGCAACTACGGTGCCTCTCCTCGAGACATCCAGTCTCGGATCTGTGTCAAAACTGGGCAACTTTCCTGCTTCTGTCGGATTTCGGCCAACCGATCAGGTACTATCTCCAGGGTGGACAACTGGCTGTCGGAATCCGGAAAGTGGATATCCATCTCTAGCCATGTCAGGTCTCGCTGCAATTGTGGCTGAGCTGTCAGCCTAGCAATCGTCATCTCTCGGGGAGTCTTTCTACTAAGGGTATCTGCTACCACATTAGCTTTCCCCGGGTGGTATAAGATCTTAAGATTAAAATCCTTGATCAACTCCAACCACCTGCACTGGCGTTTATTCAACTCCCACTGAGTGAATAAGTACTTCAGACTCTTGGGGTCTGTGAATATTTGACACATAGCTCCGTACAGATAATACCTCCAAATTTTCAAAGCATGAACAACAACAACCAACTCTAGGTCATGGGTAGGGTAATTCTCCTCGTACATCTTGAGCTGTCTAGACGCGTAAGCAATCACCTTGCCCCTCTGCATCAAAACACATCTCAAGCCCAGCTTGGATGCATCGCTGTAAACCACAAAATCCTCAATGCCCTCTGGCTGAGCTAGGATAGGAGTAGAGGTCAGCCTCTTCTTCAGCTCCTCGAAGCTCTGCACGCACGACTCAGAACAAATGAACCTCGTGAACTTCCACAACAAGGAAGTGAGCGGTCGGGCGATAACTGAAAATCCCTCTACAAAACGCCGGTAGTAGCCCGTCAATCCTAAGAAGCTGCGTATCTCCTTGACGTTCTTAGGTGGCAGCCAAGATGCTACTGACTCGATCTTCGCCGGTTCTACCTTGATCCCTTCAGCTAAAACAATGTGATCAAGGAATGCTACCTCGGACATCTAAAATTCGTACTTAGAGAGCTTGGCGTAAAACTCTCTATCCTGTAAGACCTAAAGAACAATACTCAAGTGTTCAGCGTGCTCGTCTCTGCTGCGAGAGTAAACCATAATGTCGTCGATGAAGACAACTACAAACTGGTCTAAGAAGTCGATGAATATGTTGCTCATCAACTCCATGAAGACTACGGGCGCGTTTGTAAGCCCGAATGGCATCACCAAAAACTCGTAGTGTCCATATATGGTCCGAAAAGCTGTCTCAGCTACGTTCTGCTCTCTCACTCTCAACTGGTGATATCCAGATCTCAGATCGATCCTCAAAAACACTGAAGCTCAATGTAGCTGATCCAAAAGATCGTCGATACGGGGCAATGGGTACTTGTTCTTGATCGTTACCTTGTTCAGCTCTCGGTAGTTAATACATAGCCTCATTGACTCGTCTTTCTCCTTGACGAAGAGAATTGGTGTGCTCCAAGGAGATACACTAGGGCAGATGAAGCCCTTCCCTGCTAAATCCTCGAGATGCTTCTTCAACTCAAGCATCTCGATAGGTGTCATACGATAAGGAGCTTTATAGATTGGTCTCATACCGGCTCTAGCTCAATGCCAAAGTCTACACTCCTCTGTGGAGGTAAACCTGATGGCACTCCAAAAACGTCAACAAACTCGCAAGCTACCGGAATCTCCTCCAAATCCGGACTCATACTATCCTTCATAGCATAGCACCAAAAAGCCTCATAATCCTGATTGATAAGTCTTGCAGCTCGCACTACACTGATAACTGTACCAGTCTTTCAAAGATCCCATCCTCAGAAAATTTCAACATGACCTGCCTCCGTAGTTACTATCATAGTCCTCCTACCGAAGTGCAGAACTGCTCGATGTCGGTCCATCCAAACCATGCCTAGAATAACTTCCTCGTTTACTAAGTACATGACGAAGAAGTCAGTTGGCCCATCGCGACCTCCCAATCTAATATGGCAATCGTGAACCTCTTGTGTACCTCAAAACTTACCCCCATCGGGTAATTCTATGAAGAAGGGTCTACCTTCTACAGTATCTAAGGCCAAACTATCTACACATGCATTAGATATAAAAGAATGCGTAGCACCGGTATCGAAAAGAACTCTGACTATAAAACCATTAATATGAATGGTACCTGTGGTCGCTGACGTTGTCGGCTCTACAACACTCTTCAACTCATATACTTTGGCTGAAGCATCTCTGGTGTTAGGCGTACCATTTCCTCGTCTTCTACTCTGACGGTAGAACGTAGCTCTATGTCTAGACATGTCACAAAAAAAGCAAGTCACTGCAGGCTTCTCACAATCTGCTCGGATGTGTCCGACACCTCCGCAGTTATGACATTGTCGTCCTCTACTTGAACTCCGTATTGTCTGCTAGATCACAGAGTGACCTGTCGTCTGAACATGCTCGAATCCTGATGCTCCAACTCCAACACTGGCTGATCCGGTCTTTTGTCTCTTTGTAAGGCCTTCTGCCTGAAGATCTCTCCTGAAATCCGGTCGCTTCTTGAGCATACTTCTTATTGACTCCAACGCTGAATCCATGTGGTCTAACCAAAGCTCAACTTCCGAACTTTCTCCCTCTTGAGCTCTAACGTTCTCAACTACTCTCACGGGTATTGGCGGTGTTGGTGTAGGTCCTCCAGTCTTTATAGCTTCTTCAACTCTCTGCACGTAATTGCGATATGTAAATACTCCGATGGTCACTTGACCGGACTCAATTGTTTGTGCTCTATGTGCTCCAGACTTCTCGATAGTCTCGTTCCTTGCTTCGGGAACACCTCTCTCAACAACTTCTTCAATGAACGCCTCGGAGATAGGCGGATCAGCAATTGGGGCTTGGCCCCGACCTCTAGCTAGTGGAGGTCCTTCTCCACGTTCTCGCCCACGAACGGCAGGTGGAAGAGGTGGTCGATCCCTTCCTCGCCCTATAGCAGATGTAGCTCTAGTACGCGTCATCTGCTATAAGGACAGATATATAAGACTATATATATATATATATATATATATATATATATATATATATAGATAAGGCCACGCTACAACTAAAGCAGACCAACGGTTTAAAAAGCACATATATAGGCCAACATATAAGAACTAAACTGTTGAGATCCGCGGAGGTAGTGGTGGTCGCCCGTACATCTATCCCAGACCAACGGTTTAAAAACAAAAACCCCCTTTTCAAAATGTTAGACCCTGACTGAAGGTATTTCTATGGTCGTCTATACCCAATCAAAAGTAAATCCCGACTTAGCACTAAAACAAGTATAGTGGTTAAGCAAGGGTCGAACCCAAGAGAGTTAAGGTGTTTTATTAGATGCAATTATTGATTATAGAAACAAATAATAAAGGGGGGGGGGTTTGGTAAATTTGATGCACAAGAACTTATGAAAACGAATAACACGACAAGTAAGACAATAATGGGTGAATCTACACTAGGTTGATTCTAAGCATGCAATTGCTACTTTGGTGAGTTCCTTCTACAAGTTTTCAAGTAATCTCCCGTCTCGATCATATATATGTGTTGAGCCGACCGGCATCAACACAACTTAACAGGTTAGGGTTCCGTAAACCTACAAGAACGATTAACAAGTTAGCTTTCAAAAAAAGACTAAGGGATATAAAGAAAAGATTAAAACCATTAAGCTTATCGTTATATTTGTGTTCCTTTTCTTTAAGTAATTACAACCCGTTATTACTTAAAGTTTACCACTAGATTAAAGACCCGAACCCGGAACCTATTAATCCTAATTATTTGCATGCGCTTTAGAACCTAAGGTGATCAATCTCAAGTAATAGTAAAAACATGCAATTAGACATTGAAGATGAAGGAAACACAAAGCATTACTGAATGAAAACTTATATTAAAAAGAACTTACAATCAAAGTAACAATGCAACTTCAAACCAACCCAATGCAGCAAGGGAGTTAGCAACTCATTACAAAGGTAGCAAGATAATCTAAAGGGAAAAAATGGATAATATGTTGGATAACAAGTTGGATGATTCTAGCAATCAACCAAAGACTATTTGTACTACAAAATACACTAAATAGGAGTAAATTGTCGGCCCAAAACAGCCACCTTTAATGCCATAAAGGTGGTGTAAACAGCCGGAGTAAAGCTTCTGACGTTAAACCGCAGGGGCGGCCTTCAGCTCCGCAAGGGCGGTGAAGGCAAAAGCGCTTGATCTTCTTCATGGCCACAGGGGCGGCTAGGCATTTCCGCAGGGGCAGATCTTTAATGCTCTTCAAACGTCTGACCCTTCAACTTCCTGTTGTTTCTGATGCCAAGCCGCCGGGGCGTCTCTATGTCAACGCAAGGGCGGTGACACAGCCTCTTCATCCTCCAGTTCCCAGGTTGAGGCGCAGGGGAAGGCGCAGGGGCGTTGGTGTTCGCTTCTTCAGGGCAAGTCACCGCAGGGGCGCCAGGGGTTGACGCAGGGGCGGTGACGGTCTTCGTGGTTGGCGTTGGCGAAGGCGCATGGATCGTTCCGGAGTAAGGTGTCACCCGCAGGGATGGTGACAAGGCTCCGCTGGGGCGGTGAGGCAATAGAAGCTTTGCTTCGTGAACGATATTCACTCCTAAGTGCTTATAACTCCTTCCTTAGCTTCTTTTAGTCTTCTTCTTCTGGATCAAGGAGTTAGTAGCATAAACCGACACAAATGCAATGAAAAGACTCTAAAAACTATCCTAAATGATAGTGATTTCATCACCTATCAAACTCCCACATACTTAGACCTTTTACTCGTCCCGAGTAAAACAAATGACAGCAACTAGACTCAAAGCTTCAAGAAGCATGGGCAAGCAGAAAAGACAATGAAAACAAAAGAAAAGCCAAGAAAGAAAGAAGGAAAAGAGAGGAAATGTGAGAAAAAGGTGAGAAACTACCATCCTTATTGTTCCAAGAGTGGCCTACCCGGACAACCTCCTTATGACTCCCCTTCTTATGTCGCCAAACGCCGGAAGGGAAACCTACACTCGATGTCGCTCATTTTTCCAAGGCGCCCTTTCAGGATTTCACCTTGCCACTCATCTTCTTTTGATGATCTCACTTGAACTCACATCACTCAAGTCCAATTTTTCCACCAACCTAAGGTTGGTCGGACTACTTTCTTTTTGCCTAAACCGCCCTTTCGGGTTTTCGGTTTATCCAAGGATTTTCATGCTTTTTTTCATTTTCTTTGGATTTTTTTTTATTTATTTTTTTTTTGTGAATTTCAAACTTAATTCAAATGCAAGACAAAAACAAAACAACTCAAAAACTCGAATGAAACTGTACATGTAAGGATATGTCCCTCCCCTATACTTGAAGATCACTTTGCCCTCAAAGTGGAAATGAGTCAAAGATAAATGTGGGAAAGGGAAGAGAAGTATACCACTCAGTGGGGGGGGGGTCCAGATGGACCACCCGGACCCTCCTCCGGTGGGTAAGGAAAATGGCAGAAGAAGTGCTCCTGCCGGCGGTAGAGCGTGTCGATGCGGCCCTCCTGAGCCTCCATCCTCTCTCTAAATGAAGTCTCGTAGCTAGCTTGCCAAGCTAGCTGCTGAGTCTCCAACTGCTGCTGATGAGCCGCCTGCCAAGCATCTTGTCGGCGGTCGAAGTGAGTGGTCATGGAGGAGGCGAAGCTAGACTGCCATGTCTACTGCTGCTCAAGCATGGACTGCTGGTACTCGGTCTGCCATGCCTGATATTGTGTGGTCAAGGATGCCATCTGAGTCTGAAGACTCTCCATGGCCTGACTGTCGTCCCATGCTGCAGTAGGCATCTCCTCAAGGGCCCGGCTAGAGCTCTCAGCATATCGCCCAACAATGTCCTCCTGAGGCCATCTCGGAGGAACGTGGTCAGCTGGTACGTATAACTCGGAGAGCTCGTCTCCAAGTGGAAGTGGTCGTGGGAGGTATGTGATGTGACTCCCATCTGCCAGCGAGATCCAAAATCTGTTCTCCCCGTCTCTCCGGAGGAGCCTGCACCTCCTCAGCATCCCTTCCGTATACAGTGGGGCCTCTAGTCCGTCCTCCAAGTCAAGGAGATCCATCACCTGTGCAGCTAACAAGGAGATCACCCCACCTCCCACAATGTCTCGTGGCTCATTCTTCCTAATCCGCTTCAAAGCGGTAAGGAAGAGGTACGGCCAATCTAGTACCCAGTCGTTTGTTGGAAGGCAAGCGTATAGCAATGGAAGGTCCTTGAGAGCGACCTTATTCTCATCCTTGTGTCCACAAAAGACACTCATGAAGATCTTCGAGATGAGCCTCAAACAAGGGTGAGTGAATTTATTGGAATACTCACCCCCTGCATGGAACTCAGATCTGGTGGCGGCCTGCCAAAACTCTATCAAGTCGGGTATCGGGATGGGTTCCCACCAGTCGTTGGAGGCGGCAATGGTCACCCCTAATGCCTCCTGTAGTTGGGTGTAGTCCAATGTATACTTTCTTTTGTTGAACTTGAATGAAAGTTCAACGCAACCGTTGTCCACCGTTTCCATTTTGAATGTGGCGATGAATTGGCGGCTGAGCTTGGGGTGTGTTGGAGCACTCATGATCAGAAAATCCCCGATCCCAGCATTGTTGAGGAATGCCTACATGCTCTCCAACATGCCCAAATTTTCCAAAGTAGGAACATCCAGAAATCGAGTTGCATACACATTCCGACCTTGCACAATCCTATACCGTTCCTTCTCAGCTTCCGTCAACTTATATTTCCTCTGGTTTTCCATCACTTGGAGTTGAATGATCAAAGGAGTTAGAAAGTTCAGAAAATTGAGTAAGAGACGAACCCTCTATTGTGTTTTCCGCAGGGGCGGCTGAAGCAGGCGCAGGTGCGGGGGCTTGCAGGCGCATGGGCGGGAGAAGAGCAGAGGGCGATTCTGGGAGTCGGCGAAGGTTGTGGTGCTGGGGTTGTTCCGGCGTCTTCTTTGTTGTTGTAGGCGTCGCCGGAGGTGGGGCAGTTGAGGGGCGAGGGTGTTGGTGAGTGAGAGGTTTGAGGGGATGTTGTTTGTGTGTGGTGGTGGTGAGGGCTGGTGTCGCAAGGGGGCGGTTGAGGCTAGGTTGCCGGAGGTGGCACAAGAGCGTTTGCACAGGGCGGTGTGAGAGCTTCCGGAGGGCGTAGGGGCGTGGGAGGCGAGGTGGACTAAGGTTCGAAGAGTGAATGGAGAGGGAAGGAAAAGGGCGGTAGTTGTAGGTTATTTTTGGGAAGTGTTTTTTTTTTCTTTCCTTAATAAAACCGCAGGGGCGGAGTTTGTCAACGCGGGGTGGTGACAACGAAGAGGGGGTACACAGTCTCAGCGCCGGGGGCGGCGCTGAGGATGTGTGTCAAGGATGGCCGCCGCAGGGGCATGGGGTGTCACTACGGGGGCGGTAGCCAGTATGTTGCAGACGCTGGCCCCTGCGCCGGGGGCGGCGCTGGGCAAGGGTGTCACCGTGGGGGCGGGGTCATCCAGCCGCAGGGGCGGTTTTCTCGACAAAAGCTCCTCTTCTTATTCCTTCGGGTTGCCTCCCGAGCAGCGCTTTTGTTTTACGTCGTTGGCTCGACGTAAGGACTCTACCTCTATGATTGAGCGTCCTCCAGCATCACCTTTGGGTTTATAACCGTCTGTGAAGGTAATCCCCCGGAGGACCTAGTTTAAATCCTTGTAATGGCTTCCGCCATTTGACCAACTTGTTTTTCATGGTTCTTGATGTTGGATTCTGTTGTTTGGACATGAGCAAAGTGTTTAGTGAAAACCTGCAACATATCTTTAGTTGTTTGATACTTACCTTGACGGGGCTACTATTGTTGGTTTTGTTGATCCCTCCAACGAAAGTTCTGTTGGTCACGCCAATTTGGCATGAAGTTCTGTGCATAGGGATCGTTCCTAGGCCTTTGCTGTTGTGGTTGTCCATAACCCATTGTGTTCACCTCAGCATCGTCATCCTGGACTTGTGGCCACATGTCCGTTGGATGATATGGGTCAGCACAAACTCCACAAGCTTTGAGCTTTTGTGGGGTTCCCATAAGTGTTAGCCTCTTCACCATTTCCTTCAGCTTTGCGAGCTCAGTGGAGATCTCACTCTTCCCGGTATTCACAGCATGAACTCCTTTCTTCGCCGGGGTCCTTCCAAAGTTCCGAGTTCCTTCCGCTAGTTCCTGTATCTTTTCCAAAGCAAGGTTAGGAGTAGAGTTAAGAATATTACCTCCGCAAGCCGCATCGACGATCCTCCTTTCATTAACGAGCAAGCCATTGTACAAGTACAAAACTAGATCTTGAGTTGAATATCCGTGGAAAAGGACAGCTGGATCGAAGGCGTGCAAACCTTTTGAAGTGCTCATAAAGAGTTTCGTTCACCTCTTGCTCGATGTTGCTTATAGCTTTCTTCAAGCTATTGGCCTTCTTGGCTGGGAAGTATTTCTCCAAAAATGCCTTGTGAAGGTTCTCCCAAGTGTCGATACTCCCGGATGGAAGGCGGTAATACCAATCATCTGTTGAATCTTTGAGTGTGAAGCCGAAGGCCCTCATCTTGATTTGTTCTTCGGTAATGTTGGCCGGCTTCATGCTCATACACATGGTATGGAACTTCCCAAGTGTTTGATGGGGTCTTCACCACTTAGCCCATGGAAGGATGGAAGCAAGTGAATGAGACCCGGCTTAAGCTCAAAATTGACTCGTTCCCCTAATGCCGGTACAGTGACCGCAAGGGGGTTTTGAGCCAAGGTGGGCTGCATGAGTTGACGAAGTGCACGGTCAGCCATCTCTTGTTGAAGTTGTTGTTGTCTTCATTGCCGGATGTGTGTCCTCTCAATTTCTGGATCAAAAGAAGCAAAGCCGGAGTTAGTAGCACGGGTTTGAACCATTAAAATGGTTCAAAGCAATAATCAATAATAACAATAAAAACACTAAAACTCCCCGGCAACGGCGCCAAAATTTGACTGAAGGTATTTCTATGGTCGTCTATACCCAATCAAAAGTAAATCCCGACTTAGCAATAAAACAAGTATAGTGGTTAATCAAGGGTCGAACCCAAGAGAATTAAGGTGTTTTATTAGATGCAATTATTGATTATAGAAACAAGTAACAAAGGGGAAGGGTTTGGTAAATTTGATGCACAAGAACTTATGAAAACGAATAACACGACAAGTAAGACAATGATGGGTGAATCTACACTAGGTTGATTCTAAGCATCCAATTGCTACTTTGGTGAGTTCCTTCTACAAGTTTTCAAGTAATCTCACGTCTCGATCATATATATGTGTTGAGCCGACCGGCATCAACACAACTTAACAGGTTAGTGTTCCGTAAACCTACAAGAACGATTAACAAGTTAGCTTTCAAACAAAGACTAAGGGATATAAAGAAAAGATTAAAACCGTTAAGCTTATCGTTATATTTTTGTTCCTTTTCTTTAAGTAATTACAACCCGTTATTACTTAAAGTTTACTACTAGATTAAAGACCCGAACCCGGAACCTATTAATCCTAATTCTTTGCATGCACTTTAGAACCTAAGGTGATCAATCTCAAGTAATAGTAAAACATGCAATTAGACATTGAAGATCAAGGAAACACAAAGCATTACTGAATGAAAACTTATATTAAAAAGAACTTACAACCAAAGTAACAATGCAACTTCAAACCAACCCAATGTAGCAAGGGAGTTAGCAACTCATTACAAAGGTAGGAAGATAATCTAAAGGGAAAAATGGATAATATGTTGAATAACAAGTTGGATGATTCTCGCAATCAACCAAAGACTATTTATACTACAAAAGACACTAAATATGAGTAAATGGTCGGCCCAAAACAGCCACCTTTAATGTCATAAAGGTGGTGTAAACAGCCGTAGTAAAGCTTCTGACGTTAAACCGCAGGGGCGGCCTTCAGCTCCGCAGGGGTGGTGAAGGCAAAAGCTCTTGATCTTCTTCATGGACGCAGGGGAGGCTAGGCATTTCCGTAGGGGCGGATCTTTAATGCTCTTCAAACGTCTGACCCTTCAACTTCCTACCGTTTCTGATGCCAAGCCGCCGGGGCGTCCCTATGTCAACGCAGGGGCGGTGACACAGCCTCTTCATCTTCCAGTTCCCAGGTTGAGGTGCAGGGGAAGGTGCAGGGGCGCTGGTGTTCGCTTCTTCAGGGCAAGTCACCGTAGGGGCGTTAGGGGTTGACGCAGGGGCGGTGACGGTCTTCAAGGCTAGCGCTGACGAAGGCGCAGGGAGTGCTCCGAAGTAAGGTGTCACCCGTAGGGGCGATGACAAGGCTCCGCTGGGGCGGTGAGGCAAGAGAAGCTTTGCTTCGTGAACGATCTTCACTCCTAAGTGCTTATAACTCCTTCCTTAGCTTCTTTTAGTCTTCTTCTTCTAGACCAAGGAGTTAGTAGCATAAACCGACACAATGCAATGAAAAGACTCTAAAAACTATCCTAAATCATAGTGATTTCATCACCTATCAGACCCCTTGCGGGTTCTATTTATTTATCCATCCGACCTGTAGAAGATTTTAAGTGCCATTGTTGCCAACCTCCCTCTAATACCATATTGTAACACCCCAAGTTTTGGGAACTCGAAGCGCTACGGGCTAGGATCGCACAATGGATTCTTACCCTCAGAGTAGCAACAGCAAACGGATCTTACAACAAGGGACATACGAATGAAAACCAAAACTCAATATAAAAACCAAAGGTTTAAACAGAAGAAAACGTAAAAGACTCACAGCCGAGTTCAAAACAAAAGGAAAAACAACAACAGAAACATAAACCCGATCCCGTCCAATAATGTACGGAACCCCGGCTGACCACACTATCCGGATCACTCAGTAGCATCCTGAACCTGCGGAACATCTAGAACAACGGTATAAGCCGTTAGCTAACATTCTAGGCATAAGCAAGAGCGTAAAGGCACAAACACACATAAGGTAAAATAAACATATAGCAAGCTTGCACTCAACCGGTTATTATCTTTCATTAAGTCATTCATTACTAATTCAACTTCTTTTGTCACACGAGAATCCTTTTGAAACTCGCCTCGGTCCCCTCTTCCGGCAATGGAACGGTGTGGATGCCTCCGACCGTCTAACCAACATGGGCCAGTCACCAAGAACCTCCTAGCTCCCGCAAGAGCTAGGCAGATGATGTGAACGTCTGTTATCATACACTTGGGCCAATTAAGGTTATAAGGGTGAAGCCTAGTCCGGTTATCCGTTATAACATGAATAAACAACACAAACAAGCAAATACAATCCAACTAATACGCAAAATGAAGCTAAGTAAGTCCAAAAGACTTACCTCACACGAAGGTAACTCAAAGCTCAGGAATAAAAACTCAAGAATACTCAAGAGAGCTCAGTTTCCCTTAGGAAATGAGCAAGGAAAGCCTGTACGAACAAGCAACACGAATCAGGAACGAAACGGTTGCTAGAAGTCTATGACTTCTAGTCTCAAAGATCTCTAAGAGATCTACGCATGCTAAAGGCTCAACGCTACTCTTACAGCACTCACAGGAGATCAACAACATCCAAAAGATGTAAGGAAAGGAATGAAGAAAGCAAGGAAGGATGTAACTCACAAGAACGGGAGTTACTGCAGAGGAAACCGTAGGGGCGGCTGGATTGAGGCGCAGGGGCGGCTCTGTGCAGGCGCAGGGGCGGCGCCGTGACAGAAAGCGTTGTCGGCTTTCTTCTTCGATAAAACTCTCCGTAAGGGAAACCAAAGCTCAAACCTTTGGCTCCAACATATCAAGACTCAACTCCAAAGAGCCTGAGAATAATGATACATCAAAAACGGAAAGCCAACAAGAATCAAGGTTCAAACTTGATTCTTGGAGAAGAAGAAGAAAACAAAAGGAAGGAAGCATGCTGCAGTACAAGAACGTAAGGAGGAACAAACGATAAAGAACTTACACGTTCAATAGGGTTGCAGGAGGTAAAGGACGGATGCAGCTCTCTAGGGTTTGAAGACGATAGCAAGAAAGGGGAAAAAAGAGGAAAGGAGGGAATATATAGAGAAGGGTTGGAATGATAGAAGGAAGGGACGTCTAGGGTTAGGAGAATAGAAGCAAGACGGACCAAAAGCCCAAGGATGGAATAAGATAGGAGAAGACGAAGATAAAACAGCCCGTAGATGGGGTGGGCCGTGCCGCGACCGCGGCAGCGAGGTTGAGCCGCGCCTGCGGCACCCCTTCACCGCGGGGGCGGTGAAGGAAAAAATATGGGATCTTACATTTGATGGCCTACCGAATTTCTACTATGGATGGGACAAGACTATACATATGTAGTAGCTTAGTTTAAATCCGAAGGAATGTGAAAATTATTTGGAATTAAAATGATTTCTCATTATCCCAATCAACTCATTGTTTTATTTTTAACTTTTCTCTTGATATTTAATTCTTACATGAAAATTAAGTAAAATTAATATCATTATCATTATCCTAATTAACCCAATGTTTATATTTGATGATGTTCGCTCCAAACGGTGTGTGCAAGTTTTAAATTTATAACCCTAGACTTAAGCTTAAAACAAGGATGCGAACCCGCAGTGTACGGGTCAATCGTAGTAAAAGCAAGAAAATTCCAGGGGTCGATCACAGGGACTCGGTGAAACAAAGTCAATACGGTGTGCTTATGTCAATACTAACCACAAGAGCAATTAACACAATCAAAGATGAATAAGAAGTCAATAAAGCAAACATGCAATTCTAGGGATTAAAGCATCTAGCTGTGGTTCCAACTCAAGATCTATAGATAAGCGGACAAAGCTGAGATTTTTGCGTGGGGAATGTGTTACTAAAGTGGAGTAGATCACCGGGTAAGTCTCACTACACACTAATCCTAAACCGTAACTCCTATTACCGGGTAAGTCTCAAGGAATCAAGATAAAGAACTATAACCTCAAACTAACATACCATCTAAGGGAATAGAATCAACCTTTACCGGGTAAGTCTCGGGCTAACTCACAAAGATGGGATGGAAGCACACTCAAAACCCCAATAAAGGATAAACCTTTATTACCTACACTTATGATCGTTAATACACAAACTAAGGAATTACCGGGTAAGTCTCATCCTAAGCTTGCATTGAACCAGGAAGGTGTAATAAGAATAGGATTTAGCAAACTCTAACACTTAACTTTCTGTTTTAGGCCGGATAAGTCACCTCGGACAGAAGAATTCCACCCCGGCCGAGATGTTCATCAACCGAACGAGATGCTTAGGGTTAAGGTTAAAGACTCGAACTTTCAGGATCCTACTGGAATCTAAGATTATTCTATCATCGTTTTTCCCACAACCTTCAGCCAATCACCCTAGAATCACACAAGGAAATTAGCCACTCATCATCATAATGAAAGTATTAAATATATGGGAAGAAGGTGAATATTTGAACAAGAAGAATTTAAGGAAAAAGACTTCAATAACTGAATCAAATATCACAACAAAGCGTTCCTTGGATAATAATCCAAAAAGACAAGACAACAATTGAGGGAATTGAAGACAATCTTACAAAACCCTCCAATAAAGCTATAAAAGCTATGGACTTCAATCTTCCTTCAACCTTCAAAAAGGTTCTTCGAAACTCCCAACTGGAGTATGCTGCTGCTGCGTGCTATAAACCCTGATCGACGGTATAGCGTGATGTTGGATTTGTGGAAATCCAACCCTTTTTATAGGAAAATAATCCTCCAAAGATAAGATATCTTAGAAAGATCTTTTCCCATAAAAATAGGTAAAATATATGATTCTGCATATCTCCTTCCTTCCAGGAGCCAAGCCCAAAAATATAAGATCACTTTCCAATTTTAAAAGATCTCATCCAAGAATAAAATATTCTCGCCGCGTCCTAGGTGTTCGCCTCGGTCGAGTCGGCGTCTCTGGATCGCCTCGGTCGAGGTGAATTTCTGGTCAACCGAGGTGAGTCACGACAGAATGTGAAATCTCTTAAATCTGCTCCAAAGTAAATCTTTAATCCATGGCTATGCTCCCTGGATATAGCTCCAAATGACTCATGACTCCTTTTGCTCCTTTTCGATGCAAAACGTACCATATTACCTGCAATTACAACGAAACTAGGTGTAGACCTCGATTCTCGCAAAGGTAGATGAAATGGTAGTAAAATCACATAATGTACATACAAACATGCAGATTATGAAAGATAAAACGTCCAAACAAACCCCAAAATATAGACTATAATTCATGCTATCAAAATACCCCATACTTAGCCCTTGCTTGTCCCCAAGCAAGTTCCTCATATAGAAGACAAGATAGAATGGATTATAAGTCAAGAAAATCAATGAAAGAGTCTTTCAAAAACATTTTATGGTGTGCAACTATCATAGATCACTCTAAGAGAATACTTCCTGAAATTAAAAACTTAATATGATCAAAACATTTTACAAATATAAGAAAGTTGTTCATCTTTGCAAAAAATCATAGAATGCATAATAAATCATAATTATCAAAATTAATCATGTATAATCCAGTTTAAACCACTAAGTCAATCAACAAGCTCAAGGTCTCAAGGGCTTCCTAAAAGAAAAGGTTAAGAAACGTGTAGGGTAGGGATGTATGTAAGGTAATGTGATGCTAGAATCCGGGAAAAGGATGAACTTCACTTTCACTTTGACTTGCAACATCTTCCACCAATAAGCTTTGCTTATCTCACACTTTTTCTTTTACTTTACTTTTTTGGGATGCATGGACAGAGGTGCACAATAACCGAAGCCTAGGAAATCTGCAATCATCAATTTCTCGAGATGCATCAAACCCTTGATGCACATACCATGACCCGTTAGGAATATCGCTCAATCCGACTTTGGCAAGACACAAACACCCGGCTATGTGAATGGTGCCGAGTTACTCATCTTCATGATTGACTTCCCCAAACCTATTATTGCTTTCTAACACTTTCACTTCCAGCCCACTTCTCAACTTTAACTTGCTTTCACCACTTCGCTTGCTTCCAAATTCCCGGATAGGTAAAGGGAGGCAAAATGTATATGAGGGGCTAAGCATGATCAAGAAGAAGAAGAAGAAGAAGAAGATGAATTGCCTTGATCTTTCCAAGAAGAAAGTGAGAGAACTTAACCTGCGGTGTCAACTTTCAAATTCAACATAATTTGGATAAAAACAAAGCATTAAACATGCTAATAATTTTAAACAAAGCATTTAGCAACTTAAACATATCATAAAACCTTTCAAACACATAAAGAATTTAAAACCAGTAAGTAAACAAAATCTTCACTGAGATCATATCTAGATAAGTAGCACAAAATCGTTTTCGAAAACTTTCTGTTACGCACCTCGGTCGAGGTATTCTTGGTTCAACCGAGGTGAAATGCCTAGTTTGGCCAAGACTGACTCGGTCGAGGTCAAAAAAAAATTTTTTAAAACCATTTTTTTCTTTTCGGTTTCGACGTTTTTCTCAATCAAATAACCTGTAGGTATGCATGTAATATCAGATAATCATATAAATGCATAAGTGAAGCATAAAATAGAATATCCGATAAAATATAATACATCAAAGGTAGTCGAATAAAGTACATCACGTAGTCAGATAAGTACAAATACCCCATACTTGGGACACACTGTCCCAGTGGGTCAAATAAAAAGTCTGAAAATGAGAGAACTCACCGGATAAATAGCTGAACTGCATAAAAAATATAATAAGAAAATCCTGCAGCTCCTCAGTAATCCTGATCCGGTGGTGGTGGTGGTGGCACGTACGGATACTGCGTCGGGTCGAACGGATACCCCATAGTCTGCTGGAACTGTAGCTCCATCATCCGGCGCTGATAGTGCTGCTCCTCTAACATCTGATGAGTCCAGCGGTCAATGCGTCGATCCTGGGCAGCAAATCTCTCATGCATGTCCACTGTAAGGGCAGCATAAGAGTCTATCATCTGATCTGTCAGGTCGTCGATCCGGTGATGAACCTCAGAATCTCTGTGACGGCGTGTCCGACGCCTAGCAGATCTAGCAGGAGGTGCAGCAGGTGCAGGCTCAGTATCCTCCTCATCATCCAAGTCGATGATCGGTGGTGCGCTCGTGCCTGCAGTATCCGTCCCTGTATCCATCGGGACTCCACCATCTCTCTCGTCCATCGTCTCCTCATCGTCGTCGTCATCCTCCTCAGCCTCGACAGGGGTAGTTGCTGCCTCTCTGTGATCCTCCATCAGTGTATCCCAAGCTGTCTGCCAGTAATGCGGATCAAAGACTGTGAACTGTGCAGACCAGCGGATCCCCTGAGGTGCAGTCCGCTCCCAAGGCATGGCGACGTATGGAGTGGTCAAACCACGGGGAACTAGAATCCTCCGTGTGATCATCTCCTGTAATCCCAGCGGCTTCGGAGCCGCCGCCATCGTGCAAACGCTGAGGTCCATCCCGTGGTAGGTAGCGATGTGGGTGACTAGACCTCCGCAACAAATGTCTCCCTTCGCCGTGGCCTTGATCCTGTGCAGATCCTCTGCCAGGAGCAAGCCAAAGTCTGGGAAACCTCCTGTCACCATGCAGTAGAGGCTGAAGAGCTCGCCCTGTCTGATCTTCTGGGGCGTCTCAGTACGCGCCAGAAGTGTCTCGCTAAAAATCCTGTGGGCTAGTCTGAAAGCCGGATGAAAGATGACCTTCTCCCTGGAATCTCTAGGGCGCCATCTGTCTGCATGCTCAGTAATATGGGCAATCTGCCCCCAGAACTCCCTAGCTACGGATCGGGAGGGGAAGTCGGTGGCTGTGGGCTCAAAAAAGCCAAAAATCTCTCTCCATATCTCTAAAGGAACTATGAAGTTCCGGTTCATCAACCGGTACTTCACAGACCAGTCTGTGGGGAGGTAGGAGAAGGAGCTAACAAACTCTAAGGTCGGCTCCAAGTAAGTTGGGGCTCGGATCTCAGTAAACTGATCCAGCCCGACAGTAGCAATCATCCTCCTAAGGTCAGCATCTAACCCTAGGCAATCAAAGGCCGATACGTCCAGAAATCGTGGTGCGATAACTGGACGGCTAGCTATCCGCTCATAGTCTACCCGACATCTCTCGTGGATAACCGGGCGGTAAGGACGGGAAGAAGAGGAAGAAGGGGAGGGTGAGGATCTGTCTCTAAGGGCTAGGCGACGATCTGAACTCATTTTCACTCAGCTCTGTCAGACTACCTCGGTCACTGACAATCTCCAAGAATCACCTCGGTCGAGATGCAGTTCGACCGGACCGAGGCGCAGCAGTTACGATTCCAAATCTCAAAAATTCAGTTATTTTCCCCCCAAAATCACTACAATTGCTTCCTAAGGGGTACTTAAGTTTTTCCTCAGCAAAATCAGGGGCAACCAAAGCCCAAATCAAAGCAAACGAACGAGTTAGGGTTTCGACTCGTTTTACCTCGTTTCGGTCGAGTCGCTCGATTTTTCTGCAGATTTGTTGTTGCAATCGGTTCCTCTACCCTTCAATTACAGTTTAGAAGCGGAAATCTTCGAAAACGAGCAAGATCTGAGAGGGAGCGAAGTGGAGGTCGCCGCGGTCGAGGTGGGTAAAGTAAAAAAGTGAAAAATAAAAATTTTTCCCTTTTTATACTGTTTCTGGATCTGCTGTCACCTCGGTCGAGATGGTCTCGACTGTACCGAGGTGGTACGGACCGAGGTGGTTCTGCAGAAACCGTAGTCGCCTCGGTTGCTCAAGAATCAACTCGGTCGAGGTGCTCTGACAGTAACCGAGGTGCTTCTGTCTTCTTTGAATCTCGAAATTCTGTCCTTCCAGTTGTGCTCCTTCCTTAGATATTCCCTGTTGTCTGTCCAGAACGCCAAAAACAAAGCAAAGCAAAGCAAAAACAAAAACTATCTAAGCTAGACTAGAAAACGGGAAAAGAAAGCAATACCTTGGGTTGCCTCCCAAGAAGCGCTTGATTTAAGGTCGCTAGCTGGACCATGATGTGTCTCTATACGTGATGGGAGGTGCCCTCACCCCATACTTCACCTCCATCGTGGGGTGAAGTAAGTAGATCCATAAAACGCTCCAACAAGTGTAAGTGCTCATCGGGGAATGAATCGTCTATGGGTGGGTTATTCGTCTCGCGGGAGGATTCCGGTAACCGGCTGAGGTGATCCGCAACTGAGTTCTCGGATCCTTTCTTATCGCGGATCTCTAGGTCAAACTCCTGGAGCAAGAGAATCCATCGAATAAGGCGCGGCTTTGCATCTTTCTTAGCCAACAAGTAACGAATGGCCGCATGGTCGGTGTAGACAATGACTTTCGCCCCCACTAGATAGGAACGAAACTTCTTGAAAGCATATACAACCGCCAATAACTCCTTCTTGGTGGTAGCATCGTTGCGTTGTGCTTCATCTAGCGTCTTGCTAGCATAGTAAATGGCGGTGGTCCGTCCATCCTTCTTCTGTCCAAGCACCGCTCCTACGGCTACATCACTAGCGTCACACATGACCTCAAAGGGCAAGGTCCAATCAGGAGGTTGGATAATGGGAGCGGAGATCAACGCTTCCTTAATCCTGTAAAAAGCATCAAGACACTCCTGCGAAAACTCAAAAACAACATCTTTATTCAAGAGGTTAGTTAAAGGTTTAGAAATCTTAGAGAAGTCCTTGATGAATCTCCTGTAGAAACCTGCATGCCCGAGAAAACTCCTCACACCTTTAACAGAACAAGGAGGAGGGAGTTTTTTAATAGTTTCGATCTTAGGTCGATCGACCTCAATGCCTCGATTAGAAACGAGGTGTCCTAGCACAATGCCTTCATTAACCATAAAATGACACTTCTCCCAATTTAAAACAAGGTTAGTGTCTTCACATCTTTTAAGTACTAGAGAAAGGTTAGATAGGCAATCATCAAAAGAGGAACCATATACAGAAAAGTCATCCATGAATACCTCCATGATCTCCTCTATGTACTCGGAAAAGATAGCCATCATGCATCGCTGGAAGGTAGCGGGTGCATTGCACAATCCAAATGGCATCCTACGATAAGCAAACGTCCCCCAAGGACAAGTGAAAGTGGTCTTCTCCTGATCATCCGGATGGATAGGAATCTGGAAGAATCCACTATAGCCGTCCAAGTAGCAAAAGTGTGAATGCTGGGCCAACCGTTCGAGCATTTGATCGATGAAGGGAAGCGGAAAATGATCCTTCCGAGTTGCTGTGTTCAGCTTCCTATAATCGATGCAAACTCTCCAGCCCGTAACGGTCCTCGTGGGGATCAACTCGTTGTTCTTATTCGTCACAACGGTCATCCCTCCTTTCTTCGGAACGACATGCACCGGGCTAACCCACTTGCTGTCCGAGATAGGATAAATAATACCTGCATCCAACAACTTAAGAACTTCCTTCTTCACAACCTCTTTCATGATCGGATTCAACCGTCTTTGAGGTTCCCGTGAAGTCTTATGATTATCTTCCATTAGAATTCTATGCATGCAGAAAGAAGGTTTAATGCCAATAAGATCATCCGTGGTGTAACCTATAGCTTTTCGATGCTTTCTCAGGACATGCATTAACTTAGACAATTCAGAATCGGAGAGGGAAGCACTAGCAATAACGGGATATGTAGAATCCGGCCCAAGAAAGATATACCTCAAGTGACTAGGGAGTTGTTTAAGCTCCACAACTGGGGGGTGCTTTCTGAGAGGGATCTCTGCTTCCTCTTTCCAGTGGAGTGGTGTCAGAAACTGGACTCGATGCAGTCTCAGTTAGAATCGTCTCGCCATCGACCTCGGTCGAGGCGCATAGGCGTTGACCGAGATGTTCTTCGGTCGCCTCGCTCAGTCCAGAAAGTGCCTCGGTCGAGGTACTGCTACTGGATCCGAGACTGGAGATTTTCGTCTCCTGGATCAGCTTCTCAGTTTTAGCCCCTGGATCCTCTTCCAGTGCCTTCAAGCTCTGTATATCTGCATCACAAGAAGCATCTATACCTTCCTCCATTAAACTGAAGCTAATAACTCTTTCGAGTGGGTCGTTAATAAGGATAGAGCTCACCAATTCTCTTGACTCTTCTTCATCGTAGATGTTGAAGATATCATCAGTTAGTTGCTCCCCTTTCATGGCCGCAAGTAGTGCGAACTCCACCTCATCGCCACCAACGTTGAATTTCAACTTGGCGTTCTTGCAATCCACGTTGCAACCCGAAGTTGCTAGAAATGGCCTCCCGAGAATAATAGGTACAAGATAATCTGCGGGAATGTCAAGTACAATAAAATCTATAGGTAGATAGAAGTTACCTAACTTGACCGGAACGTCTTCCAATATGCCCACGGGATGGGTAATGGAGCGATCCGCCATATAAAGTCGGATTTTGACCGGTTTGGGCTCTCCAAGACCGATCTTAGTGCATAGCTCCAGTGGGATGATGCTCACGCTGGCTCCTAGATCACAAAGGGCTTCACAAGTGACATCCCCAACTTGAATGGGAATGCAAAATGAGCCGGGATCTCTTAACTTAGGTGGCATCTTTTCCTTCATGATTTTGATTAGCTCCGAAGATTTAGATGTCATCCTAACTTCACCAACATCCTCCAGCTTCCTTTTCCTTGATAGGATTTCTTTTAAGAACTTCCCATAGGCGGGCATACCTAAAATAGCATCAAGGAAAGGAATGTTAATATGTAGTTTATTCATCAAGTCAAGAAACTTACCAAAGTGCTTGTCTAGATGTGCTCTGGCTCTGGACTGAGGGAATGGAAGTGGTGGTTTGTATGCAGGAGGTGGAACATAAGTTTTTGTCGTCCCTCCTACTTTCTGTTGCTCCGCCTCAGTTAGCGTCTCGGTCGAGGTGTTCTTCGACTGGATCTAGACCGAGGTGGTCTGCGTCGAGCGAGGTACTAGATCTGCAGTTTTGAGTCCACTCCTCGTCGTTATGGCCATGCACTGGCCCTTAGGGTTAGTTTCCGTCTTTGCTGGAAGCTTCCCTGGATCTCTTGGCGCTTCATTCGCCCTATTAGCAAGTTGTTGTTCGAGGGACTTTTGGGCCCTCGAAAATGAAGTCATAAAATTCTCCATAGCGCTAAGCCTGATCAAGATTGCCTCCAGAACTGCGTCTTTCTTTTCTGGCTGAGACGAACTTGATCCTTGCCCTTGGCTTTTCAATGGATTAGAAGAAGAAGAAGAAGGGGAAGAGAGGAAAGGATTAGAGGAATCATTAGAGTTGGAGTTTGAATAATTGTTACCGTGGTTTTGGTTATTCGCTCTCCAGTTGTTGCTATTGGATCCTCTATTGTTGTTGCTGTAGTTGTTGTTTCGGGGACCGTTGTTGTTGTTACGGTACCCGTTATTGTTATTGTTCCTTTGCCCTTGCTCTTCCTTCTTAGTTTGAGCCATCAAGAGCTCCTTCAATTGCTTCACGTCATTCTTCAACGACGTGAGTTGATTGTTGTTGGATTGAGTCTCTTGAAAGTTGACTCTTTTGACTCCACCTTCAGCTCCTTGGTGGGTATATTTCTCCATGTGCAAGGCTTGCTTCTCAATGAAGTCCCAAGCCTCGTCAATCGCCATGTCCATGAAGGTACCGGCGGAGAGTAGTTGGAGATTGAACTGGGTGCTTCCGTCCAGCCCTTTGAAGTAGATCTCCAACAACTCGATCTTTGGAATCCCATGATGTGGGCAATCCAAAAGGATATCTTTGAACCGCTCCCAAGATTTGGACAAGCTCTCCTTGTCCTTCATGATGAAAGCATTGATCTTCCCTCTCATTTCAGCGGTCTTTGAGGGGGGAAAGAATTTGGTTAAGAATTCCGTAGTCATCTCCTCCCATGTGCTAATTTTTCCTGGAGGAAGAGATTGATACCAAGTAAGAGCTCTATCTTTTAAAGAAAAGTAAAAAGGTCTTAGCTTGTAGTTGTTATTTTCAATTCTGGAAGGTCGCAAGGTTTCCATCAAGATCTCGTAGTTTTGAAGATGTTGATGCGGTGACTCCTTCTCTAGCCCTCCGAATTGGCATTGGCGAATCATGGACAGAACTTGTGGTCGAAGTTCGTAGTCATGATCCGCTGGATCTCCTAGGTTCACCCCTGGACGCCTCAGCTGTTGATTAGGGTCCATCCTTTGACCTAGGGTTTGTGGGATTCCTGCAAGAAGAACATCTCGGACTGGCATCCGAGGTGGAAGTACATCGGCCGGGGCGTCAGGTGCTGGAATCTGCCTCGGTCGCTGGTCAACTACTGGATCCTGCATCGGTCGAGGATCAACATGAGGATCTTCCCTCGGTCGAAGTAGAATCTAGTCTCGTATGACTGCTATCTCAGCTTCGATAGCTGCAGTCTTGGTGCGATTCTCTTCTTTCTCTTGCCTGAGTTCTTCCTTGCTGAGGCGTAGCAGCTCTAGCGCCTCTTTCAATTGGGCCGCAAGATCGCGATCGTCTTGTTGGGCCATCTTTGCTTCTCTTAAGCGTCGCTTGTATGTCTTTTCTGGTTCGGGATCGTAGGGAACGATTTCCTTCCCAGCGCGGGTTCTTCGCATATACCTAAGAAAGAACCTGCAAAAGTCGTCACTCAAGTAGAGTGGTTAGATGAAACGGGGCAAGCGCCCTAAGAGCACACCGTACCGGCTCGGTCTAGACCAAGTCCCCGGCAACGGCGCCAAAAACTTGTTCGCTCCAAACGGTGTGTGCAAGCTTTAAATTTATAACCCTAGACTTAAGCTTAAAACAAGGATGTGAACCCGCAGTGTACGGGTCAATCGTAGTAAAAGCAAGAAAATTCCAGGGGTCGATCACAGGGACTCGGTGAAACAAAGTCAATACGGTGTGCTTATGTCAATACTAACCACAAGAGCAATTAACACAATCAAAGATGAATAAGAAGTCAATAAAGCAAACATGCAATTCTAGGGATTAAAGCATCTAGTTGTGGTTCCAACTCAAGATCTATAGATAAGCGGACAAAGCTGAGATTTTTGCGTGGGGAAGGTGTTACTAAAGTGGAGTAGATCACCGGGTAAGTCTCACTACACACTAATCCTAAACCGTAACTTCTATTACCGGGTAAGTCTCAAGGAATCAAGATAAAGAACTATAACCTCAAACTAACATACCATTTAAGGGAATAGAATCAACCTTTACCGGGTAAGTCTCGGGCTAACTCACAAAGATGGGATGGAAGCACACTCAAAACCCCAATAAAGGATAAACCTTTATTACCTACACTTATGATCGTTAATACACAAACTAAGGAATTACCGGGTAAGTCTCATCCTAAGCTTGCATTGAACCAGGAAGGTGTAATAAGAATAGGATTTAGCAAACTCTAACACTTAACTTTCTGTTTTAGGCCGGATAAGTCACCTCGGACAGAAGAATTCCACTCCGGCCGAGATGTTCATCAACCGAACGAGATGCTTAGGGTTAAGGTTAAAGACTCGAACTTTCAGGATCCTACTGGAATCTAAGATTATTCTATCATCGTTTTTCCCACAACCTTCAGCCAATCACCCTAGAATCACACAAGGAAATTAGCCACTCATCATCATAATGAAAGTATTAAATATATGGGAAGAAGGTGAATATTTGAACAAGAAGAATTTAAGGAAAAAGACTTCAATAACTGAATCAAATATCACAACAAAGCGTTCCTTGGATAATAATCCAAAAAGACAAGACAACAATTGAGGGAATTGAAGACAATCTTACAAAACCCTCCAATAAAGCTATAAAAGCTATGGACTTCAATCTTCCTTCAACCTTCAAAAAGGTTCTTCGAAACTCCCAACTGGAGTATGCTGCTGCTGCGTGCTATAAACCCTGATCGACGGTATAGCGTGATGTTGGATTTGTGGAAATCCAACCCTTTTTATAGGAAAATAACCCTCCAAAGATAAGATATCTTAGAAAGATCTTTTCCCATAAAAATAGGTAAAATATATGATTCTGCATATCTCCTTCCTTCCAGGAGCCAAGCCCAAAAATATAAGATCACTTTCCAATTTTAAAAGATCTCATCCAAGAATAAAATATTCTCGCCGCGTCGTAGGTGTTCGCCTCGGTCGAGTCGGCGTCTCTGGATCGCCTCGGTCGAGGTGAATTTCTGGTCAACCGAGGTGAGTCACGACAGAATGTGAAATCTCTTAAATCTGCTCCAAAGTAAATCTTTAATCCATGGCTATGCTCCCTGGATGTAGCTCCAAATGACTCATGACTCCTTTTGCTCCTTTTCGATGCAAAACGTACCATATTACCTGCAATTACAACGAAACTAGGTGTAGACCTCGATTCTCGCAAAGGTAGATGAAATGGTAGTAAAATCACATAATGTACATACAAACATGCAGATTATGAAAGATAAAACGTCCAAACAAACCCCAAAATATAGACTATAATTCATGCTATCAGATGACTAGTTGTTTTCATTTTCGTTTAATATAACAACTCCTTTACTGAAATTAAGTGGAACTAATTATCAATTTTTTCCTTAATCTTATCATCTCATTGTAATTTTATATTTGATAATCTTTACTGCAACACTCCGAATACGCGAGACTCGTAATGCTACGGGCGGAGACCTCACAATGGGTCCCGATCCTTAGCCTGACAACAATATCACCGGATCTTACAAAAAGACACAAATAAGGCAAAACCGAAAACCATTTAATACAATGTTATGATACCCGAAACAAACAAACGAAAGACTCCATCCGAGTTCTCAACTCCAAAGACCAAAACATAATATACGCGATATACAATACACGAGACTCAAACCAAACCCATCCTAAAAATGTACAGAACCACGGATGCCCACTCTTCTAGATCGCCCGGCCGCATTCCTAACCTGCAAGGCAACTACAACATCGGTATGAAATTGTTAGCTAACATTCCAAAATATTAGAATCATGGTAATGGCACATACACACATAAGTCAACATAAACACACATCATGCTCCAACACACACAAGCTGGTTTATTATCTTTTTATTGACGTCATTCCATTACTAATTCAAGTTAGGTTTATTACACGAGAATCCCTAAGACTCGCCTTTGTCCCTACTTACCAGCAAGGAAAGGTACTAATGCATCCGGCCATCTACCTATCTGGGCTAGTCGCAGAGAACCTCCTAAATCTCGCAAGAGCTAGGCAGTGTTGTCACCGCCCGTTATCATACACTTGGGCCAAATATCAATATATAAAGGTCGTTTTAGGTTCCGGTTTCGTTATTATAAAACATAACTAACACACACAACCAATCACACATCGATGTTAATACAAGGAAGCCAGCTGAGTAAGTCCGGAGACTTACCTCGTCTCAAAGCTAAACTGACCAATACCGTTCTTGCTTCCCGTAGGAAGATAATCAATGCCTGATCACAACAAGGCACGAATCAACAACACTCTCATAAGCTAGAAGTCCTTAGACTTCTAGGCCCGATGATCTCGCAAGATCATAATCCATGACATCGTAAGCTAGGATAAACATGCCTAGTCTCGATGATCTCAACAAAAGCAATACTATGCTAGGATACGCACATCCTAGTCCACAACCTCATCAACATATACTCACAACCTCAAGCCTCATAAACCTCACAAGAACATCCATACACTCTCAACGTAATAACCAACTCAAGATCATACATACATCAAGCCTTAGAACATTTCAAAATCCTCAAACACTCGCCTAAGGTCCAAAGCCACTACTTGGCATTCAAAAGGCTATGCTAGATCCAACGTAGCATGCTTCTATCATATAACTCTCTAGGATAAGAGGTGAGCACAAGAACGAGGGAGAGTACTCACTTGGGCAAAGACGCAGGCGCGAAAGAAGGGACGCAGTCGCGGAGAGGAGCAGAAGGCCGCCTCGGATGCCTAGTTGAGCCAGTGGCCGCCACCGCGGCACTGGCTAGCCGCCCCCGCGGCTCTGTCCAGCTGCAGGTGCAGTCGAACTCCAGAATGGCGATTCCGAGCGCTTCTTCGATTGGTTCTTTCAAGTATGGAGGGTCTCCTAGCTTGCTTGCTCCACCATTGATGTCCAACACATAACCATCAACACAGCCCATGATCTAGGCTAGATCCATACACATGCAACACAAAAGAGGAAGAAAACTAAGGACCCATGGCTTCCATCCTCCTAGGGCTCAAAGATGGAAGAAGGAAGATAGGAAGAAGAGAGAAACTTATTGCACCTCTAGCTTGTAGTCCGGATCCGTGCACAACAACTATGGGAGGATCTTCACTTGGAGGATGGCTCAAGAACAACAATGGAGGAAGAAGATAAAGAGAAGAAGTGAAGGAGGATAAGGAGAGATGAAGTATCGTGAATGAGAAGTGAATAGGGAAAAGGTTGCCTTAGGGAATCCAAATGCCATCCCCAAAAGACACAAGGCAACGAGGGGTCACAAGCAAAATACGGGAAAACAAAGGGTCGGAACGGAATCGGGATAAAATTCCGTCACTCAACACATCGTGCCTGCGAAAAGACTGAGTCGCGCCGGCGGGAAGTCGCTAAACCACTCACAAACCAGAATAAAAATTTCGGACGTTACATTAACCGTAAATATATTATATTTATTTTGTTCAATCATATATATAAAACATTGAAGTTGAAATAGAATAGTTTATATAAATTAAGGTAAGAGTAATTATTATATAAAATAAATTATATATACAAAAAACAATAAAACGCTATCATGACTAATTTAAAAAGTGAATTATAACTAAATTATGATTCAAAATTTTGAAAAGTACGACAACACTAACATGAATCTAATAAAGTAATTTACATATAATATGAAACTATTTTGTTATTAATAAATGTAGATGTGCCTTAGTCATTATTGTTACTTAATATATAAAATAACACATGAAAAAATCTATAAAGTTTTTGCCCTTCCTTGAGTTTATGTCTTAGCTCCGTCATTGGATGTCTATATTAGTTTTAAAATAAAAAAGAAAGATGCTAAAAATTAAATATATAAAGTAAATCAATGAATGTACTCCTACTATAAAATTCATTACAATGAAAATTCACCCACTATAAAAGTCATTACAATGAAAATGCACCATGCCCAATCTTAATAATAAAATCTCAATTGTATAATCTACTAATGAAAACAAGATTTCTAACATATTTTGGTACATAGAGACATCCTTCAGGATCTACAGAACAACTAGTGTCCAAGTTCAATCCATAAGTCCCAATGCCTTCTATTTTCGCTTTCATCATGCTCTCCATAAACAAATAATGTTAATTAAGCACCTCTTAATCTCTTATGGATTGGATCATACTGATTCTCTATTAAATATAAGACACATGAGTAGTGGCACCAAAATTTTGTAATGCCCCGAATTTAGAAACCCGAGATGTCAATAATCTATGGGCCATACAATGTAACCACACGAGTTAGCCTGACAACAAATTCACCTTGGACCTTCCAATAAGACCACAACCAAATATAAAAACACATATGACCTTTAAATTTAAAAAATAATTTTAGTAACATGCATTTTAAACAATGTAAAGAAAATAATACAAATATAGAAACAACCTTAACGACGAACTAAAAAACATAAAAGATAATGACCTACAGGTACACGACCTTCATAAACATCGAAGACACGCGCATGTCTGGCTGATCACCAACTTTGAGAAGTTCATCCAAAATATACCTAAAACTCGAAGCTTGTCCGAGAAATCAACATATAAAAGTAGACATGGGTCGTAAACCTAAACCTAAAACGTGAAAATACAAACAGGCCAACCGGTTGTCCCTTTAAAAAAAATTTTTTAAAAAAAAAAGCTAACCAAACCGGCGGTTTAGGTTTATTGAAAAGAGAAACTTAAACCTAAACCGCCAATCGGCGATTGGGCCGGTTTAAAATATTCCGGTTTGGCGGTTTAGCCCAAACCGGACTCATGTATATATAAAAGTAATAAAACTATTAGCTAGCGTCCCAAATTTAGAGACGGAGCTCAAGAATCAAATCAAAATTGTACGCATCATACGAGGAATGTCAAAACAAAATACTAATAATATACCGTCAAGTTTACCTAATATAAATATAGCAATAAATCTTAAACCAAACAAAGAATGCATAGGTCGCGGTTCATCAAATCAAACTATAACATCCAACATTAGAATACTATGACATACCACCAAAAACGCTAATAGATAGTCTAAGCATAATAAATGATAAGAAAGAGTATGTACACTAAACCACTGAATTTGTAAACGCATTAACTATATCCAGGTAGCGAAAGCAAATAATAAAATTACTCAAACATATGAGTAACTCTGTAGAGGTAATCATATATCAGAATAAATACTCTAATAATCGAAAGCGATGATAATGCTCATGATGATAATGATTATGATGATCGGTAGATAATGCAATGCAATGAATGTATCATCTATCAACTCTCGGCAACGCAAGGTAGCACAACACTCTCTCAAGTCCATATGTGCCCCTCCGACGTGTTAATGGTTACGAAGATCTGTAATCACGTCTCCCATTTTATATATTCACATTCTTTTCCCAGCTCAATCTCTACTAGAGCACAGTCCATAACATATATGCAACTTTTATATATGAAAGGGGCTTCCACCACGTTGTGCGATCATACATGGGACATCACTTCCTCATTAAGATCATCATGTCTATGACCGCACCGGTGTTATAGTTTTATTATATTAATAATCGTAAATTGTTATTCAATACACCAATATTTATTTATTTTATGAATTACAAATGCATTACTCTCAAAAGGGTAGGATTTTTTTCACTTCAAAATATTTTTAAAAATAATGTTATTAATGTAACACCCCAAATCTATGGGATTTGGAGTGTCACATTGGGTTAGGATCTCACAATGGATCCTGACCCTAGGCTGACAACAAGTTCACTGGATCTTACAACAAGGCACAGGTAGATTAAAACCAAATACATAAAAGGTGTATATGATACATCAAAAGAGTTTACAAACTCAAAGCCGAGTACAAAACATCAAACCACAACATCTGATACAAAAGATCTCATATCCCGCGCATCCTAATGTATAGAAGTCCTCGGCTGGCCACACCATTTGTCTCACCCTGCAGTCTTCCTAACCTGTAGATCATCTACAACACGGTATGAAATCGTTAGCTATAGCAATGAAAAGCATGAAGGTAATAGCACAACCACACATCAACATCTCATACATGCAATGCCACACACATTCATTTATTATCTTTCATTACGTTATTCCATTACTAATTCAACTTCTTTTGTAACACGAGGAACCTAAAGAACCTCGTCCCTTTCCCCGTTAACACAGGGGTTTGCATTGGGGGTGATCGTCACTCGTCCCCCCCCTGTGTTACTGGCTTCCAGGCACCTCCTCCTAACCAGCAGGCGGAGACCGGTGGTTACCGCCCGTTATAATACACTTGGGCCAAATAAATGTAAAAAAATGGTCATCCTAGTCCGGTTTAGGTTATAAATGCACAATCATATGAACACACACAACCATCACAATCATACAATCCACAACTGCACGCTAAGTAAGTCTTATGGACTTACCTGATATACTCGTAACTTGTACCACGTCACAGCTTCCCATTGGGGAAGTAATCAACGCCTGCAATAGCAAGGCACACACAATCACATACTGCAAAGGCTAGGAGACTCGTCTCACTAACCACAATCAACCTATATCTCAAATCTAAACCTCAGATCCTCAACACATTCATAAATGCCTAAGGCATATCCTCAACATAACATCTCATCATACTCGTACACATACTAAACCTTAAAGCCATAACCGATATTCATAACATCATCATGATCCTCAACTCATTCTGACACCTAGCATGCATCTAATCAGTATTCCTCAATCTCAAATTTAATCCTAATTTAATTAATTAACCTTTAATTAATTAATTAATTAAATTTCACCAGAATAACGTTTTGTCCGCAGGCCATTTCAAAACCCATCTGTCATCAGATTTCATCAAACAAACAACTCATAAACACCAGAATAATATAATGATCATAATGAAATTTCTAATTATCCATTTTGAAAAGCCTAAGGTCAATTTAGGCCAAATCGCAGTACCGAAAACAAATAAATTCATAACTTATTCGTTACTAACCCGATTGACGATCTGAAAGAAGATTCGGAATCACAACGATGTAGGCTACGCATGTACAACATCAAATTCACCGGAATCTGAGCGACGGAACTGTTCTGGTGACATATATGCTCGACCAGGTCCTTATCTGCTCGGAAATGCAGAAACTTGGTACCGATATGAAGAGAATGAAGAGAGGAATCCAGAAACTCAAACCGAATTGAAATCGGATTAGAAACAGAGAGTAGATCTGACTTTGAAGTTTGAGAGAAATCAGAGCTTTTACGAGGAAACGTAAAAGGAAATGAATTAATAAACGATTTTCCGCCATTTATAGCGAAGTTGATAATTATCCTTTAGCGAAGTCGATAATTATTCTTTAACCGATTCAATGGCGGGTTGAACCCCCTTCTCCAAACTTATCGAAATTGGAACAATAAATCTTGAATATTGTAGGGATAATTATTCCACAACTACCTCGGAAAACGTGTACTCCTAAGCCGTATTTCTTAGCCGTTAAGACACGAAATAGCGACTCTTTCGGTCATTTTGCCTTTCCATGTTATTTCATATCTAGGACATGTCCGATGTCCTGATCATTTCTCTCAACTGCATTTTTATTAATTGGAGCTCCCAAATGCTCCAAATAATACCGGAGGGTAAAAATAATTACCTGGGGGAAAAAGTGAAAATTTCACCATAAGCCCAAAATTACGCCAGGAACATAACGGTCGGACTTATACTCAACACTTACGCAACCTTCGCGAGTTATATGTCAATTACTATCACTGATTAAGTTAATCAACGTTAATTAGAATTCGGAAATCCTAGCTATTACATAACACACCCCTTAAGAAAAAGTTTCGTCCCGAAACTTGAACAATTCCCAAATCCTCACGGACCCATACGCCGAGGTATAGACACTCTCTCTATCGGAGGTATCACATCTCCGTTCAAACGTATCAAACTATAACACTCTATAACCTCAAAACACAGCATGGAGGAATCACCAACTCCAGCAACAAGATCATAACGCTATCCAAAGGCATAGAGGAAAAATCATCTCTAGCCAACTACTAACCACGTCACAAGGCATGGAGGAAAGCCGTCTCCAGCCAATCGTACTCGTAACACAACTATGTGGAGGAAAACTGTCTCCACTCACACTATGTCCATCAATAATAGAATGGAGGAAAGAATCATCTCCAGCTAATCCTAAACATATTACAATAGCATGGAGGAAAGAACCATCTCCAGCTATACCTATATCGTGCTAGCAAACAAGATCTAACAGATCAGATGCACATATCAAAGCTAGCACGAAAACACATCATATCACATAATCACATAGCATACAAGCACTCACCAAAAAGGCACTAAGATCTACTTGTGGATCCTACGGGTGCCTCTAACTCCGCATAGAACTCTGGATAGTTCCTCTGGATACTATCCTCTGTCTCCCAGGTAGCCTCATCCGGTCCTCGTCTCGACCACTGTATCCTCATCATAGGAATATCCTTCAAATGCAGGCGTCTCACACCTCTCTTTCTAGAACTACAAAAGGTTGTTCTGCAAAAGTGTGGTCCGGCTCAACCACTAGATCATCATAACTCACAATGTGCCTCAGGTCTGGTATGTACTCCCTCAGTTGAGACACATGAAAAATAGGGTGAACACCCTCTAACTTCGGTGGCAAAGCCAATCTGTGCACTGCTCTCCCAACTCTATCTAGTATCTCGAAAGGACTGACATATCGGAGACTCAACTTCCCCTTTATGCCATAACGTCTGACGCCTCGCGTCAGAGTTACTCTCAACCAGACATGAGCTCCTACCTTGAACTCTAGAGGTCGACGCCTCCTATCTGCATACAACTTCTGGCGACTCTGTACAACCAGCATCCTCTCTCTGATCAGCGTTACTCGAGCCATATCATCCTGAATCTGTTCTGGCGCTATCCCACTGGTACTGCTAGGCTCCTCCCAACATAAAGGTGTATGACACCTATGTCTACACAACGCCTCATAGGGGCCATCCTTATAGATACATACCAACGGTGGTGGTATAAGAACTCAACAAGTGGGAGATAAACAGATCGTCCATGTTCCCAATCTATCCCACAAGCTCACAACATGTTCTCTACGGTCTGGAGGGTTCTCTCAGACTGACCGTCTGTCTGAGGTAAAACTCAATCATGATATGTGGACGCGCTCCCCAAGCAGTCTGAATCTGCTATCAAAACCTCAAAGTAAACTGTCTACTACAATCATAGTCGATCGTCCTCGGTACACTTATGGAGTCCCACCATCTGTCTAGTGTACTCCTTTGTTACTTCATTCACTGGCCACGTCTCTCTGTAGAGATGGAACGTGTCGCCTTCGTAAATCTGTTACTAATAATCTAGTTAACACCAAAACTCTTACTAGGTCTCAATCCCATCACAAGTCCACTAGAAAAGTCCTCTCACTTCCACTACAGCACTAGTAGTGGATGAGCTTGTCTCCAGGTCAATAACACTTTAACCTGATTTACTACTTCGTGGTACCTCTTATTCGTACATGGATGTACTAACGAAGGTGTACTATGAGTGTACTATAATCTTCTCCACTCGACTCCGCATAAGCGGTTATACTGACGCAGTTGTGGCGCCTCATACTCCTTCTGTTCCATTAAAGAACTGTGGTGCCTCACCATGAGGCATCCTTCCATCAAGTTCCCTCAGAGTCAGGCAAGTCCCCTGTTTTTGTTGGACCTCATCCAACAAACCAGGTAAAATCCTTAAACATGAAACTAATGTCCTTATCAGTAGTTATTGGTCCAACTCTAACCAAACTAGATCATTTTGAAACCGAGACTGTACAGCAATTCCAACAATCGCTTCCTCTCGAGGCATCTTCTTATTCAAGGCATCAGTGACCACATTCTCCTTGCCAGAATGGTACAAATCTCAAGGTCAGAGTCCTTGATCAACTCAAACCATCGAAGATGGCAGTTATGCAACCTTTATTGCATAAAAATATGCTTCAACCTCCTATGATCTGTGAAACTCTGACACAAAATGTCACAAAGGTATTGTCTTCAAATCTTGGAACTTGAACTAGGGCAGTTCTCCTCATACGTTCTCAGCACCGTAGTCACGTGATTCCCAGAATCTTCTGATTATCACCGAATAGAAGCAGAGGTCAAATGCTTACTCTACTCTTCAGAGCTTCGACATACTACTTCAACCACACAATTATGGTGGTCTTCCTCAGAAGACTCGTAAATGGATGCACAATCACATAGAATAATTCCTCAAAGTGTTGGTCGCAATCGGCTGGGCCGAGAACCACGCATTCCCTTAACGTTCATCAGTATCATCCATAAGACTTCATACTTACTCCTCGTCACATCAATCATGATCCTATTGGCGGAACAACATGACCTTGAAGGTTACTTCTGGCATCTCAATTCACATTTAGGGAGCATAGCACACTGGCTTCTATCCCTCGGATTCTGCAAAACCGTCCTTAAATAACCGGTACATTCCTCTCCGTTGTGAGAGTACACCAAACATCATCAATAAGGTCTACCACCAACTGATCAAGGAAGTAGATGAAGACACTGTTCATCAACTCCTATAACGACTACTAGGACGTTCCTCAACTCAGATGACAGCACTACAACTCGTACTGTCCATAACGGGTATGGAATGTTGTCCTATGCCCACACTGCTCTCTCATCCTTAGTTGATGATATCCACGCTGCTCTGATATTGCTTCTCTTAGTTGATCCAACAAGTCGTCCATACGTAGCAATGTACGTGTTAGGGCGAACGGAGCCCGTCTCAAACAACTCTTTAAATTGCTTCTTCAATTTCTAACAACTCAACAAGCCATATACCTCATAGGCCTTCTCCCAACCAGTCTCGTACCATACTTTAACGCAATATCAAAGTCCTCATTCCGCTGAGGCGATATATTAGACGGTTCAGTAACACGTCTATAAGATCATATACCACTGGAATACTCTTCAGCGTGGAACTATCTCTTTCCTTCATGGCACAACATTAAAAATAAAAAATAAAAAAAAAGCATCAGCCTCTGGTGTTATCAACCTCGGAGCTCATACGGCACTAAAGATAACTCACCTCCTCAAAGGTCATAACCTCGGAAAACCTCTACTTAGTCGATCTCAGTAGAGACTATAATAGTCCTCCTACTACTATCTAAACCAACATGATATCTATTCGTCCACCACACACATAAAGACCTTCTCATGCACCTAAGGCATGACAAAGAAGTCTTCAAGCCATACACAAATCCCTGAACAAAGGGAACAACCACATATCTCGCGGGTACCTAAGACCCGTAACTCGTAATCCTATAAAGGAAGATCTATCTTCTACTGTATCCACAGTTAACTATTAACACATGCATCGAAAGACAAGAGGTGCATAGCACTCACAACAAACAAAACTCCACTAGGTAAACCATTAACAAGAATGGTATGTGTAACAGCTAACGCCCGAAGCTCTACCGTATATCATTACTCAATCTCATACCTATACTCCTCAGGTATCACTGAGGTCATCGCCATAGCCTCCACTTCCACTCTTTCTGCATCGGAAAGAGGAAGGTCTTGATGAGAAGAAACACTATCATGTTGACATAAAGGGGCCAGATGGCCTAGTTCACCACAAGTGAAGAAAGTTATCGGTGTCATAGGGCACTTAGAGCGCAAATGATCTAGATAACCATAGTTGAGACATATACGTCCCATCCCTGCCACTAGTACGGGTGGCTCCTTTGCACTGCCCAGCTCAAAGGCTCTACTCTGAGCTCTTCTAGTGTTCATGGTACTCCTGCCACAACCCTTACCTCTACTCAGCCTGGGAACAAATCCCTGAGTAAAAGGATGATCTGGGACTCTTTGTTGTCCCCGCATCTGCTGCTGAGGTGTCTTCTGACCACCTCCCGTCACACTAGCATAAGTAAAACCCTGTCGCGATGCCACTCCAGTTTGCTTACAGAAGACAACTCTATGACCCTATCTACCACAGGTAAAGCAAGTCACTAGCAATCTTGGACACTGTGGTCGTACATGTCCAGGCTTCCCACAATTGTAACAAGTCCTCGTTTCACCAGAAGTCCGTGTGAACGAGAAGTACTCAAATGTCCACAAGTCGGGCTCGGTTTGCAACCCGGATATCCAACCTCATCTTTCACTGATTCAACCCGTTGTTTCTCCTCTAATCCAGAAGCTTCAGTCGATCTTACAGATGTTGTAAATCCGGTGTAGGTCTACCCGCTATCACCGCCTCATATACTTGCTTCATATACTCTTGAAACTCGAATCTACTCATGGAGACACGATCAGCCTCTTCAAACTCATTCTTTGCCATAGGCAACACAGCAGTGGATACTGGTCCCTGACTTGACGCTACTAGAGGAAGAGGGGGTGTACCCCTATCTCGCCCCACTACAAATACTGCTCTAGTCTGAGCCATCTGTAGAATATACGCTCCTAACTTATAAGGCTATATATATATATATATATATATATATATATATATATATATATATAGAGAGAGAGAGAGAGAGAGAGTATAGATCCTATGAGAACACCTCTTAACGTGAGAACATGAGAACATATTCGTAATTATTATCAGTTTTGTTACGAATGTGCCATATCGTTTAATGTATTATTCGTAATTATTGTTGGTTGAGTGGATTATTCGTAGTTATTGTTGGATTCCTAATTATTATTATTCGTAGTTATTATTATTTTTGATATCTACTCTAAATCTCAACCCTTAATATTCACATCCAACGGTGTACGATTGTTCTCATGTTCTCACGTTAGGAGTGTTCTCATGGGAACCACTCCCTATATATATATATATATATATATATATATATATATATATATATATATATATATATATATATATATATATATATATATATATATATATATATATATATATATATATATATATATATATATATATACACTGTCGAGATCCTCATATGGGTGACGACTTCTCTACATACTATCCCAAAATATCAATACTCGCTTTAAAACCAAAATCCTTTGAAAAGTCAGACCCCATGTGGGTTCTGTTTATTTATCCACTCTACCTTTATTGCAGATAGCAAGTGCCATTGTTGTCAACCTAAGGCTCTGATACCAACTTTGTAACACCCCAAATCCACGAGACTTGGAATGTCACATTGGGCTAGGATCTCACAATGGATCCTGACCCTAGCCTGACAACAAGTTCACTAGATCTTACAACAAGGAACAGGTAGATTAAAACCAAATACATAAAAGCTGTATATGATACATCAAAAGAGTTTACAAACTTAGAGCCGAGTACAAAACATCAAACCACAACATCTTATACAAAATATCCCAAATCCCGCGCATCCTAATGTATAGAAGTCCTCGGCTGGCCACACCATCTGTCTCACCCTACGGTCTTCCTAACCTGCAGATCATCTACAATACGGTATGAAACCGTTTGCTGCAGCAATGAAAAGCATGAAGGTAATAGTACAACCACACATCAACATCTCATACATGCAATGCCACGCACATTCATTTATTATATTTCATTACGTTATTCCATTACTAATTCAACTTCTTTTGTAACACGAGGAACCTAAAGAAACTCGTCCCTTTCCCCGTTAACACAGAGGTTTGCATTGGGGGTGATCGTCACTCGTCCCCCCTGTGTTACTGGCTTCCAGGCACCTCCTCCTAATCAGCAGGCGGAGACCGGTGGTTACCGCCCGTTATAATACACTTGGGCCAAATAAATGTAATAAATGGTCATCATAGTACGGTTTAGGTTATAAATGCACAATCATATGAACACACACAACCATCACAATCATACAATCCACAACTGCACGCTAAGTAAGTCTTATGGACTTACCTGATATACTCGTAACCTGTACCACGTCACAGCTTCCCCTTGGGAAAGTAATCAACGTCTGCAATAGCAAGGCACACACAATCACATATACTGCAAAGGTTAGGAGACTCGTCTCACTAACCACAACCAACCTATATCTCAAATCTAAACCTCAGATCATCAACACATTCATAAATGTCTAAGGCATATCATCAACATAACATCTCATCATACTCGTACACATACTAAACCTTAAAGTCATAACCGATATCCATAACATCATCATGATCCTCAACTCATTCTGACACCTAGCATGCATCTAATCAGTATTCCTCAATCTCAAATTTAATCCTAATTTAATTAATTAACCTTTAATTAATTAATTAAATTTCACCAAAATAACGTTTTGCCCGCAGGCCATTTCTAAACCCACTTGTCATCAGATTTCATCAAACAAACAATCCATAAACACCAGAATAATATAATGATCATAATGGAATTTCTAATTATCCATTTTGAAAAGCCTAAGGTCAATTTAGGCCAAATCGCAGTACGGAAAACGAATAAATTCATAATTTATTCGTTACTAACCCGATTGACGATCTGAAAGAAGATTCGGAATCACAACGACGCAGGCTACGCATGTACAACATCAAATTCATCGTGTTTTGAGCGACGGAACTGTCCTGGTGACATATGTGCTTGATCATGTCCTTATCTGCTCGGAAATGCAGAAATTTGGTACCGATATGAAGAGAATGAAGAGAGGAATCCAGAAACTCAAACAGAATTGAAATCGGATTAGAAACAAAGAGTAGATCTGAGTTTGAAGTTTGAGAGAAATCAGAGCTTTTACGAGGAAACGTGAAAGGAAATGAATTAATAAATTTTCCGCTATTTATAAGGAAGTCGATAATTATCCTTTAGCAAAGTCGATAATTATCCTTTAGCAAAGTCGATAATTATTCTTTAACCGATCCAATGGTGTGTTGAACCCCCTTCTCCAAACTTATCGAAATTGGAACAATAAATCTTAAATATTGTATGGATAATTATTTCACAATTGTCTCGGAAAACGTGTACTCCTAAGTCATCTTTCTTAGCCGTTAAGAAACGAAATAGCGACTCTTTTGGCCATTTTGTCTTTCCATGTTATTTCATATTTAGGACATGTCCGATGTACTGATCATTTCTCTCAATTGCATTTTTATTAATTGGAGCTCCCAAATGCTCCAAATAATACCGGAGGGTAAAAATAATTACCCGGGAAAAAGTGAAAATTTCACCATAAGCCCAAAATTACGCTAGGAATATAACGGTGGGACTTATACTCAACACTTACGCAATCTTCGCGAGTTATATGTCAATTAATATCACTGATTAAGTTAATCAACATTAATTAGAATTCGGAAATCCTAGCTATTACAATTAACCACGAGAAATATATTAGTTATATTGTCCGGTAGGGAAGATATATAATCACATTTACATGGCTATATAATATGAGCTAATTATCATTTTAACAAAATACAAATGAAGACAAATATTCTTTTTTAATTAAAAAATAAATTATAACCTTTCACATACAATCATTGTCAATATACATGTTATCATCATCCCAAGATCATTGGATCATGAATTACAATTTTCTTTTGTAATTGTCTAAGAATATCCAATGTTTAATTATACTATTATTATGCTATTTTATTTACATCTATTTGATTACCATGAATTACTATTCTATTTTATTTTCTATGCTCTTTGATTTCGTATTTAAACCGATAAGTCTCATTTATATCGTGTAGAGTTGGCTCGCACACTCCCGAGAAAACGGTGGAGGTTAGAGAAGCCCGACAACTACATGATAGATAGTGTATGACACATCGATAGATCGACACTACTAGAAAATGTCGTGACTTTGTAAGTTCTTGTGTGAATTAAAATTGCGTCATCACATTGACACTCTGGTTCTAAAATTAAAAATTTCGGTATTTTAGTTTGGTTTTTTTTTTGTTGAAAGTACATTCATTTGTAAAAATGATATAATGACTTTTAAAATATATATTAACAACCTTGAAAATAACACCAACTTTATATAATAGTGGGCTTTAGAAACTTTTAAATCTTAAATTAATTACAAAAAAAAATTATAGATATTAAGATAGATATATTAATAAGTTAAAAAATAAATAACTCAAAGAACTCATATTATACTAATTTGATAACGAGATTAGTTAATTTATAAGCATAATAAAATATAGCTAAAGAATTTATAATCATCATAAAATATATAAAATAAAATAACACTGGACATAAAATGTAATATAATGTAATTATATATGTTGTATGCTTTATCACAAAGGACCCGAACCCTACCTTATGACCAATGATCCGATCCGCTTAAAATGGAAACTAATTCCATGATTATGGATTATGGATTTATGGATGTGACCTATCCTACTTTTGATGTTTACGTATCAACTTTTAATGATATTGAGTTCAAACTTGGTGGAGATTGGACGGCTTCAGGTCATTTTAGGTATCATTTTATTCCGGTTCAGATCATTTATTTCAAACTTTTGGTCATTAATGGGGTCGGGTTAGCGTGACCCACGTTGTGGTTAGTTTTTGAGATTCGGGCTAGGTCATTTAAGACGATTTACTTCGGGTTATCTTTTTTGTCATATTATTCGAATATAAACGAGTTCCTTTTTTTTTTTCTTCTTTGGTATCAACGAGGTTTTTCGTTCTTCAACGGACCATTTATCTGTATATTTATTCCAATAAAATATATATGTCAAGCATCGTGGACCCAAAATTTTAGACCAAAACAATTTATTCATTAGACTCAACCCGAATCCGTGAATTTTGGGTTTTCAGATCATTTTGATCTGGTTTTTGGGTTATTTCGAGTCGGGTTATGACGGATGCCCGATCATTTTACGCTATATATTTGGATGCAATCAGGTTTAGGACATTGTACATTTGAGTTATTGTTATTTCGGATTGATTTTTCGAAATGGGTTAATTTTTATGACTTTAATGGATATTCTAATGAAAGTGGCTTCTACTATTTACAATGGTTTACATTCAGCCCCCGTTTGGTTATAACTCCCAAAACGGAAAAGGAATGGAAATGAATCTAGTCCGTATGCATGTCTTGTTCATGAAATTTTTTGGAATCATTCCATGAGTTTCATGTAAAATGCATGTATTTTTCTCCATTTTGTTATTCTATAGGGTATCAAATACTACTCCAACTAGTTCAAATCACAAGGAATAATTCCAAAAGGTTAGATGAATAAGGATATGCATATGTACTGTATTCGTTTCCATTCCGTTTCCATTTCCAGTGATAAAACCAAACAGGCCCTCAGTTTCTTTAATCAAGTTATATCACATGTTAATTTTGGGCGTATACTAAAAAGCTTGATTTCATTTTGTAACGTTTGTAGCCACATCTCACATTGTTATTAATTATTTTCTATAAATTATTTATGAGAAAGTTGGTGTAACGTTATTGTGAAATAAAGTAGATCCCTAATTTGTTGTATGTGTTTGGGTATTAGTATTGGATTTTTTTTGTATTAGATTTAGGGTATATGTTTTGGGAGTGGTTCAAGTAAGAAGAATTATATCACACCAAAAAAAGAAAAAAGTAAGAAGAGTTATTTTGTTACGGAATTATGGAATATTATAAGTTGTTTATTGAGTTGATCTAACGATCCCAATTAATCCATGTCATTTAATAATTTGTTTCCAAATTTTTGAGTAATGTGGTCACAGTTTTGTAATGATATGAAATTATGCCGACAATTTTTCTTATCAAAAATTTGTTTTAAAAGGTTTATGCGCAAAATTTTTGTAATTTTTAAAAAGTGTGGTGAGAATTGTTTTGTTTAATTATTTCAAAATGTATGTTTTTATGATTCATATCTTTTTACAAGAAAAGTTATAACTATAACTTTTTTTATACAAAGGTAAGAGAATTAGGTGGATTAGTTTCTAGAATCCGATCGACCTAAAGCATCCTTGTGGATGAGGTCTTGAACATCTTCAAGAATAGCATTGGCGTCCAGCGAGAGATTGTGTTCATGCATGACAATCTTGTCCGCGACCGTATTGATTTTCCTGTAAATATGTTGTGTTAAGGAGTTAGAAAATCTCGAAATCATGTTAGTAATATCAGTGATCGATGATCATGTTCAACTCCCATGGAGGTTTTCATATTTGATTGAACGCATTAATAAGCATTAGGTTATCTCCTTTGATCTCGATTGATAAAACTCCTAGCCCCTTGGCCTTTTGTAGGGTATCCCGAAGAGCAAACGCTTCTGCTTCTTGCACAAATTCAGCGTTGCAACATTATAACTATAACTTTGCTAATGAATTAATAATATTAAAGTTTTGAATTGTCAAATATTTGTAATAAAAATATACTAATAATTTTATTTATTTTCTAAAAAATATACTTTTTCGTTCAATTTTTTTGTGCATTGCATTCAATGTTTTTGTGTTGTTAGTTCAAAATACATTGTACTAATGGCTCATTATATTTTACAAAATTTTTCATAATTTCAAAATAATTCATGAACTAATAATATAAATATTTAAACTAAGAGAAAATTGTCTAAACAGTACCCCATCTTTTCGGCTGACTAAACTTTAGTTCCCCGTCGCTTAAACTATCAAAACGGTATCTCACCTATTGAGTCCGACCAAAGATTAGTACATGGATTATTGTTCACACGTTAAGTTAGGAGATCGGTGTTAACTATCAGGAGTAAAATTGCCCACCTACCTTAGACATAAATTTGCAACGTTCATAATTGAAAAAACGCCAACCACTTTCATTTGCTCCTTCAATCAAATCAAACGCCTTTTTATTTTCTCTCTTCCATTCAAACTGTTTATCTTCTTTTCTCCCCGCGATTCCCAATTTTCTAGGGTTTAGTATTCGTTTTTGTGTTGTTTATGTGCAAGGAAAGAGTTGCGATAAAGTTGAAGTACTTCTGCGTTGGAGGAGAAATGTCAATCTACACATGTAAACCTTATTTTCTGATTTCTGATGATTAAGGTTTAGTCTTCTTTGGTTTTTCTGATTTCTGGTATGTGTAGTGTTTAGGGTTTTAATTCCGATTTCTTTTGCTTCTTATTCGTAGATGATAGTTTGTTTAGTATGAAGATACATCATGGGGGTAGATTTTACAGTAAGGGAGGGATAAATCGAATATATGTAGGAGGGATGTCTTGTACTCTGATTATGTAGACATTGATATGAAATTTATGTCTATTACAATTATTTGGGCTTATGATATTGAATATGAAGTTTCACCAATTCAATTTTGGTTCAGGATACCTAGCAATGAAGATGGCTCTGATTTATTGCATGTTAGTTGTGATAAGGAGGCAATGGAAATGTCTTCTTATGTTACTAAAAAAATAGAGGGTTAGAGTTGTTTGTTGTCTCTAAAAATCCTAGAAGAGAGTTCACAAAATATGAGTTAACTCTACTTGGGAAGGACATTGATCACAAGGTATATTTGGGAGGCAATATTGATGACATTGAGGACAATGATGATGATGTGATGAATGGTGTTGAAGGTATAAATGAGGGCAATTTTCAAGATGATGGTAGTAATGATGTCAAAGTTGTAGAGACACCCAGTAAAAGGTTAAGGTAGTTGCAATGAGGTCTACAAGACATACATATTCAACAAGAAATAGAGGGAAAAGTTTTAGGAGAAAAGTTGTTGTGTGTGATAATGAATCTTCTTCAGGTGAAACTAATGTTTCATCTTGTTCTAATAATGAAGATTTTAGTTGTTATGAAGAGTCTGAGTATGAGAATGAATCACAATTGAATGACGAGGATTTTGATGCTAATGTGGATGGAGAGTGTGGGAAATAAAAGGGTGAGGAATTGGATGACAAGGGTTTATATGGGTTTGTTTCAGATGATGAATTGTATGGGGATCTTGATGAGGAAGGTACACAATTTCCTATAAAGTATAGGAAAAGATTTCATGACTTTGCTTGCTTTAACCCAAAGATCTACCACTACTACAAAAAGTAGAAAATAACCCGGTTGCTTTTTAGAATATACCCCAAACTACAACCGGGTTAAAGGTTAGGGCGATATTTGGTCCACCAACTTTATACCCCGGGCGTTCGTTAGAAAATATCCGGGTTATTTTCCCTCTTTTGTTTTCGGTTCCAACGATGCCAACCGGGATATATTCTATCAAATAACCCGGAAAACTTATAACCAGGGTATTTGAGAATGTCACATATCCGGGTTATTTTACCCCCTAATACCACGGTGAATACGGGCCGGGCCGGGTTAGGATCCGGGTTATTCGACTACGTGACCACAAAATAATCGTGGCAATGAAGATCCGTGTTATTTGGTATCAAATTTATTACGAGACCATTGTACAGAATGTAACCCGGATTTAATGTCCGGATTCTATACTTATTTCATGGCTTCCGCTACAACACATTCTTTCACAAATTGTACCTGTCCCAAATGCAAAAAACACGGAAGCAACCAATTTCATTCACAAACATGATTCAAAGTCATGTACTTGACTCAAAACATCATCGTTTTGTGATCACCAATATCACATCCTGTGGCTGCAAGGTTTGCCACTACTTTTACATCATGAATCAACATAAACATGAATAATGTCACCTCAATAGTGCTTGAATCGGATTACTTCTTAAAAACTGAAATTTGATTTGCATCAAGGTCAAATTGTAAAAGGTGCATACTGTCATGAACCTTAAAATCTCGAATATATGCGCCTTCATTGTGACTGTGTGAGACAGCTTCAATGAGTTGTTGAAAGTATCTTCGAGATTTCTTTTTTGAGAGTCTTCCTTGGTGAACCTGTTCATTAGTGCCAATGCGACAAATAAAAGATTAAAGCACACAATTACAATGATAGATGGTAAGATCAGCTTTTCACCTTGTTTCATCAGAAGGCATCTCTAAGCTGAATCTCAATTACACCAAATGACCAAAAATCACCTTAAGTTAAAGTCAACAAAGCCTAACAAAAAAGGAAAATATCATAAGCAAATCATAATCAAATGAACTAATCAAAACAAAAAAATTCAGATTCAATTTTACATTCTTATAATTTATATTTCAGATTCTATTTCATACCCATTAGATGCACACTAATAATTATTTTACAATAATGCAAGAAGAATTATTGATAGAGTTTAGTGGAAGTATAACAAAGAAAGTAGAATCTGTTGGAAGTTAGAAGCAAAGTTACGAATAAAATAGGCAGAAAGTTGGAAGTAAAGTAGAATCAGAAGCAACAGTAGCTAAAGGGCTTTTCACTTATGCATGTTCTCAAAAAATCTAGCATACACATGGCAATGTACAAGGGTTACTGAATAAACATGATGTATTAGATTACTGAATAGCACCCAGTGTTACATGGTACGTGGTTCGATTCGGAACGAGGTTCGAAAACGGACACGTGATTCGCTACCTCTACCGAATCGGGTACGATGGGTTCGATTAGGTATTTTTCTTTAATTAAAAAAAAGTAAATTCTTAATAAACAAGGCAAATTAGATCTAAAAAGTTCAAAATTAAAATAAAATTTAAATTAATTTGATGTGCCGTGAAATCAGACTGTTGTTCTTCAGTTCACTGCAACTTTCAATTCTTCATCTTTAATGAACTACAACTTCCAATTTTTCATCTTTAATGAACTACAACTTCCAATTGTTCATCTTTAATGAACTACAACTTCCAAGATCTTCTCCTCCCTATATTGCAGGCATGTTCAATGAACTGCAACTTCCAATTCTTCATCTTTAATTGGGTTCGTTAGATGTTTCGATCCGGGTCGCGAACCCCATCGTTCCGGTTCGCGAACGAACCACGATTGGGTTCGACGATTTTGGTTCGTGGTTCGCAGCACCGAATCACGAACCCAACTTCAATGATAGCACCTGACGACATGGACGTATGACAAGAACAGGTCATCCTAGCTTCTCAACAACATTTGTCTTGTATATTTTCCTCCTAAACAAAGAAATGTGACGACATGGAATCGATGGATTCCACCGCTACAAACCCGTAGTCGGAGGGAATCGATGGATTCCTCCGCTACAAACTCAAATTCTGAGTCTTTAGGACCACTGGAATCAAGCCATAGACATCCACATTAAGACAGAATTGAGTATTGTATTGGGTTCTACTGAACACTTATTCACAACCCATCCTAATTCATGTTTGCTAAATATAAATTTTAATTTCAAAAATAACACCAAACATAAGAAGAAGGGTATACCTTGTTGATCTTCTGGACCAATAAAATAATTAGGGAAGAGCTGTATAGCCAGAGAAAATGTCCAAATACATATGCATCCACTTTTGGGAGAATCCTGCAAAATAAAGATAAACTCGTAAATAAGTTTGTCAAATTGGAAGATATGATTATAGTTGCAAAAGTCTCTTATTCATTTGATCAGTTCGAAAATGTCTGGCCCAAATTACCCTAAATTCAGAAAATAAAGATGGGATCCTCAATTAAATAGATAATTAAATTGAAAATCAAAACTAGCATACAACTAATCTATTCTCACCAAATCTCGCTTCCGCAATCGCTTTTGGGGCAAAATTGACATTAAAAATTGATTTTATAAATCTAAGAAATGAAATCTATCCGATTGATTCATGAGTGAGCAAATTGATGAAGACCCTTACGGATTGTTACAGGGCGAGTAATCTCGAGAAATCTAGAACAAAAAAATAGAATGGAATTGAAAATCTTAAACCGATTGGAACTCAAACTTACCTGAAGGTCTTCATACATGGTGAAAATTAACAATTCCTCATAGGAACCTTTCATTGTGTTCGAAATTGGTCCTTCGCAGCACCGTGAAATTGACTCCGAATCTTCGCTTCTCAGGAGCTCTTTGACTTGTGGTTTACTCTTTCAATCTATCGATTCTTCGCTCTGACTAACACCCTTACCGTTCTCACTGTTGATACTTGGCCATCATCTTTGGTCTATCTGTCACCGCCAAACGAATACATAAAACCCTATCTACTGTAAGAAGAAAGCGTGAGTGGGTGTAGTGGAGATGATGAATTTGATCTGATAAAGTAAATAAGGGTTTATTGATTTCGAATTGGGCCTAGGCCCATGTACAATCTGCAATCTATCTAAGAGTATGCAGAAGTGGTATTAAAAAAACGTTCTCCACTGTCTCAAGTGCCCGACATATAATATTTTATTCATTTTAGTTTGATTCAGTAAAACAAAGATCCATTTATAGTGGAGCTATCTATCTAGTGGGTATAATGTTGTGTTCTTAGAATACATGAAAGATTATGTGTTCTTTCAATTTCATTTATTTTAAAAGTGAATGACTTTCATAATTGAATTTCATACTAAAATGATTTAATATATTGTTTGTTAAATTATGTTTCATATACATAAAAATTAGTTTTTTTTAATAAAAAAAAAAGAACTACGTACGATTTGATGTCTTTTAAATAAAAGACTACGTAGGAAACTCGTATTTAAAATGGCGAGTTCAATCACACTTTAAAGTTGGTTTTTCATAAAATACAGATAAAGTCAAATATATAAATTGGTAGATGCTCGTTCCGAGCTACGTAGAAAATTCAATATTAAATTAAAATTGGATTCAGTCGACCTGTCCGAGTCAAGTAAATTTTGACATAAATCTCGGACATAAATCAAATGTATCTTTATAAAATAAATTTTCAGAACTACGTAAAGACTTGATACTCGATTATGAGTTACGTAGGAAACTTGATCCGAAATTAAATATGTACCAAGTTCAGTCGCCCAAAATAAATAAAATACAATAAAGTCCATGTGACGGATGTACTTAAAATACTAAAACCAAATCATAGACTTCCGCATAAAATTAAAGTCTAAACTAAAAATCCAAAATTTAATAAAATACCAAAGTATAAGAAATATAAATAAATGTTATATTCATGCACATGATATTAGGAGAGTTAAGCAACCCTTCATAGAAGGTGGGTTTAATCTTATCCCTTTGATGCACGAACGGAAATAAAACCATGCAAATGATAGTTGGGTTATATTTAGTCAACCCTTCATAGAAGGTGGGTCTAGATTACATCCTCTGATGCATGAAACCAACTGAACTACGTAAGGCTTGATTCTCTTTAAAGAGATACGTAGGCAACCCTTACAAATTCGGGTGCAGCCCAATTAATAAAAACCCCTTAATATTTTGTCTTAATATTATTTCGAATCAAGAGGGTAAAAAAATAGGGTCGAACTAAAATATCATAAATTAAATGAAATAATGTTTTGGGGATTTATACACATTTTTCCTCAACAATATAAAAGAAGGAAATATAAGAAATTTATGTTTCAACCTTTTGATTCGTCTTTTTTCTAGATGATTAAGGTTAGCACATTCCCTGCAACAACACCAAAAGCCTAGTTGATCAACAAAAGGAAAGGTAAATAAAATAATATGGGCAACAGTTAATGGATGATAAAATAGGACCATGAATTAAGGTCTTGAATAATAAGCTTATTTGTTTATATGAAATGAAATCAACATCCTAAAAGTAACCTTATTTTCTATCGAAGTCATCAAAATATATAGTACCTAAATGGTCCTGTACAATAGAGGATCAAGTCATCAAAATATATAGTACCTAAATCTGCATGCTTTTAGAGATAAACAAAAAAAAAGAATAAAAATACTAAAGTAGGTGGTGACAAGGTAAATGGGAAATCAATAATTAGGACAAACCTTCTTGAACTCCCTCTCCTTTTGACAAGTTTAATTTGCTAAGACAGAGCAAATCAGTATAGATGAACATAAATAGATGAACAAAAAAAAAAATCAAGAATCGAAGAGGCGAGAACTTATAATGATATAGAAGTAGATTAACTTTAATTAGCATGGAAGGAGCCTAGTGCTGAGTTAATTTCAATAAGCATGGAAGGAACCTACTGCTGCTAGAATCAAGGGTAAAAGGATTTCAAAATACTTCCACAAGCATCAGGCATAACAAAAATTTTCTATTAAAAGAACTTCACAATGTCAAATTGCTAGCACAAATATCATATAATTGCTTCAATCAATATGGTTTCAAATGCTACACAGACATCCAAAAGATTTGCTAATAATATGACTTCAAAATGCTAACATAAACCCTCGTGAAAACTCATGTTGAACTTGAAAGAAAACATAAATGAAAGGGAGTTGGGGGAGTTTGAGAAAACACACGGACCTAAAAGGAGGAGTGTTTGGCGGCAATCACTTAGGGTTTTCGGGAACTGAAGAAAGTCGGAGCCGGCAGCTAGGGTTGTGCATACGGTCCAGACCGGACCGGACCGGATATTTCCGGTCCAGTCCGGTGGACCGTAAATTAAGAAAAACTTGGACCGTAGACCGGACCGGGACCGGACCGTAACGGTCCGGTTCTGGGTTGGACCGGTTTGTATGTAAATTGTGCAATTTTAAACATTGTGGACTGGACCGGACCGGATTGTACCTTAATTGTGCAATTTTGGTGAGGTTTTCCGGTCTAAAACCGGACCGGAATGGACCGGATTGGACGGAACTGGACCGGACCGGACCGGAAATGCATAGTTTACGGTCCAACCCGGGTTACGGTTTTATACGGTCCAAAAACCGGACCGGACCGTAACCCGGATTTTCAAAAAAACCTAGACCGTAGACCGGACCATAAATTCCGGTCCGGTCCGGTCCGGTTTTTCGGTCCGGTCTAATTTTGCACAGCCTTACCGGCAGCTACATGAAGAAGATATCGATAAAGGAAGATCAAAGGTGAGTTGAAAGGGACCTGAGACATAGGTTCGGCGCCGGTTCTCGGGAAGAAATCGAGAGACGTAAGTTCGGCGCCTGTACAACACAGTTCATTGCTGCTTGGAAGAACCTAACCCTAGACACAAAAGTGAGGCAACAAATTGAGGGACTGTAAATTGAGGAAAATAGAGAACTACCAATGCCACTCAATTATTGAGAAGATGAGAATCATGAGATTATGCAATAACCTCCATAAATAAGGTTAAGTCGATTTTGCAGAGAGGCGATAGAGTGAAAACAAATAAGGATATTAAGGCAGTTTTGTGAATTATCTTTAGATAATATTAGGTTGTTTGATCCATTTAAAATTATAATCCGATTGTTTTCTAGGAGGTTAAATAAAAATCCCTGAGAGAATATTTATTAAGTTTAAAAAAAATATAAAAATATGTTTTCAGGGGTTATATTAAAAACTCCCTAGAGTGTTTTCAGTTTACAACGGTTTTTATTAACCCCAGAAATTATCCCTGAGAGAGCCTAATTTGGTACTAGTAAGGGAGACGATTGTCGAAGACACATCGAGCGGAGGGCTTCGGGAAACGATGTCAAATATAGATCGAGGAGGACTTCCTGATGAGGCTAGGGCGTCTAGAACGATATTCAATTTTGGTGTGAAAATTTTCGTGTAAATTGGTGAGAATTTTATTGTTGATGTGGGAAAAATAGTAATAGTGAAGCAAGCCAAATATCCCGGGCGTTTTGCTGAATTTACAAATTTAACCTATTATATAACCCGGTGGTCAAAGTAACCGTGTTATATATGTTTTATATAACCCGGATATAACAATGTTTGAGTTATTTACATCCCTCTTACCTAATTTTACATAACTTTATAACCCGGGTATTACAACATCCGTGTTATTATAGGTTTCCAAATTAAATTTTTTATAAATCTTGATTTTATACCTCATAATTTATAAGCCCGGGATATATTTTAAGAGTTATAAACACATTTTTGTAGTAGTGTACATGAAGAATTTTGACTTTAGTTTCGGTATGGACTTTGAAAGCTCTAAAGTTTTCAAGAAGGTTGTAAGGAAGCATGTTGTGCTTACAAGGAAACAGTTGAACATTCTAACTAATGCTAAGCATAAGGTGGTTGCTAAATGTGTATCCTCTTCAAGTTGCCCATGGAGGATATATGCATCATCTAAAGACAAGGATTGCCCTTCAATTTGGATTAAAAGCATCAACCTAGAGCACAACTATATATGGTACCTTATATAAAAAGGTGTATCATCTGCATGCACCATTCATAGTCCAAGAGTATCAGGATTTCTTCTTGAGTGATCCTAGCTAGAGCAGAGAGTGTATACAAAATGTCATTAATAAGGACTTTGACATGCAGATTGACAATTAAACATGTTATAGGGCAAAGAAGATAGCTCTGAGAATGGCACAAGGGCACCATGAGGATCAGTATAGCTTGTCGGAGAGTTATGCACATGAGCTTAAAAAGAAAAATCCTAGGACATCAGTTTGGATTCAAACTGAATTGGATAATGACATTCCTAGGGTCAAGAGAATTTACATATGCATTGATGCATTGAAAAAGGGTCAAGAGGCATGGTGTAGACCATTCATTGGTTTAGAATCTTTAGATGGAACCCGTTTGAAAGTTGGCCACAAGGGACAACAATTGTTTGCAGTAGACATTGATGTCAATAATGGGATATATCCTGTTGTTGAGCAAGAGAGTAGAGACAGTTGAACTTGGTTCTTGGAGTTTTTGAAGGTTGACTTGGAGATGAATCAATCATCTCATTCTTGCTTTATGAATGGAAAGTAAAAGGATTTAGAGCAGGCAATCAAGGATCTCTTTCCGGATGTCACACACAGACATTGTGTCATTTACACAATAACTTCAAGCTTGATGAATTCAGGAGTATACTCTTCTGCTTGTATTGTGTTTGTTTAATTTTTTTTTTCTTGAGATAATGTCTTTAATCATATGCTTGTTTGTTTATTTTTCTAAGGATTGAAGCTCGAAAATAAATTTTGGGCAATTGCTAAAAGCTCCACTGCGAACACATATGAAGAAACAATGGAGGACATGAGGCTGGCTATAGAAAGGCACTAGAAGTGGTGCAAGGAAAGAGTTGCAACTCATTGGAGCTTGTCTCATTTTGATCCAAACTTTAAGTGTGATATCTTGCTAAATAACCATAGTGAGAGCTACAACAAGAGCATTCTAAGTGCAAGGAATAAAGGTATTTTAGGGTGTTTAGAGGAGATTAGAATTGCAACAATGGTAAAAATGGGTAATAGATGATTATCAGGTGGTAGATAGAAAACACTTGTGGGATCAAGGGTTGAAAAGATCTTGAGAAAGGCAGTGAGGTAGAACTATAAGTATAGGGTTTTAGCATCTAGTCATGCTAAGTATGAGATTCATGAAAGGGGAGCTCAATGCATAAGTGGAGTCACTACTCAACACACAATGACCTTATACTTGAAGACATGCACATGTAGGAGATGGGATGTGTCAGTATTACCTTGTGGATATGCATGTTCTGCTATTTTTTCACTTGAAAAAACCTCAAATAATTTTGCGGGTGAATGTTACAATAAAGAAGCCTACATGAGATCCTATGAGCCTATCATGAATCCAATTGCAGGGGTTAGAGAGTAGAAGGTAAGTAAACTTATTGCACCTCCATCGTATAGAAGGCAACCTAGAAGATCTCTTGTTGTAAGGGCTCCATTTGAAGGTAAGATTAAGTTCAATGTTTGATTGCTACTGTTTGTTTTTTTCATACTTATTTGCTAAATAAGTTTTATTAATTTTGTTACTATTTTTGTTCTGTAGTTGAGAGCCCTACACCACCTAGTGCAAAGAAGTTGTCCAAGACATACTATATGCAGGTCACTTGCTCAATGTGTAGGAAGAAAGAACACAACAAGAAGACATGTGCAAAGAGGAATGAAGCAACACTTAACCAAGAACAAGAGCATGATCACACATCCTTAGCCTAGCTATGCTCTGAATGTTAATCATTTTGTAAAACTTATGAAATAATCATTTTGTTAAACTTCTAAGGTTCTAGCATCTAAACCATGGATGAATATTACTCATTTTGTTCAATTGTTCAATAAGTGTCATTTTAATGTCATTTTGTAAAACTTCTAAGTTGTTCAATTGTTCAATTTGATTTGTTTTGTGGCATATTTTGCTTGTTGTCAATTGTTCAATTTGATATGTTTTGTGTCAATTTTTTGCTTGTTGTAATGTGCCAAAAATAGGCTTCCCACCACTGTCATGACAGACAATAAGGCAAGTAGGCAAGTTTTGTGCCAAAAAACAGACGATAAGACAATTTTTTCACCATTGTCATGATATCACCCAAAAATTTTGATTTGTTTTTTATGTCATTTGATCTGTTTTTCACCACTATCATGACAGACAATAAGATAATTTTTTCACCGCTGTCATGATACCATAATTTTTCACTATTGTCATCACAATAAGCTATTATTTCACGATTGACTCATTCACCATTGTCATGACAGTATGCTATTATATCGCAATTGATTCCTCTTCGCCACTATCATGACAATAACATATATATTTAAAGCAAACATAACCATTGACAGATTCATCAATGCCAACAACAACTCTCATTCAATTCAAAGAAACATTCCTTACATAAAGCTTACATTACTACAAATTTTCAACATCTCAGACACAAGATAATAGAACACTTAAACCTTACATTAGTACTTAAGTTAATATCACAACATCTCAGATTTTTAAACAACACTATCATTGCAATATTTAACAACACAATAACCAAAATTTTCAACACTATAATCTCTTGTTGCATCCTTGCAATGTGTGGGGAAATTGCAGATTGATCAATTGATCGTATTGAGTCTTGCATTATATCTTCTGACTCCTTCATATCTCTTGTAAACCCACATCCTTATCCAACCTAGAAACGGAGGTAAAAAAAACCCCAATTTCAATCGAAGACAAAAAAAGCCTCAAATTCACCATATCATCTACTTCAAACAAATAATGAAAAAAAACTAATTGGACATACCTTCCACATAGAGCAACCATATGATCGTTTTTTGACATTAGGAGGTTGCCTGCAAGTGGAAATCGTCGCCGGAATCCCATGGTAGCAACGAACACAATCGGATTCTGGCATCCTCTTCTCCACAAGCTTGAAGACCCAAACAAAGACCCTTTATCCATTGCCTCTAGTCTTCAATTCACAAAGAGTTTTTGTAGAAATTTGGGGCTTAGGGTTTATCTAGAGACACATGTGAAGGCGGTTTTTCAATTGTGAACGTTGCAAATTTATGTTTAAGGTAGGTGGACAATTTTGCTTCTGATAACTAACATCGATCTGTTAACTTAACGTGTGAACAGTAATCCAGGTACTAATCTTTGGCCCGGCTCAATAGGTGAGGTACCGTTCTGATAGTTTATACTACGGGGTACTAAAGTTTAGTCAGCCTAAAAGATGAGGTACTATTTAGATAATTTTCTTCTTAAACTAGTAGAACACTCAATTAGAACTAATAGTATACAAATTTGAACCTTATTTCATTTTTTTCTTTCTAACAAACACTTCTTTTTTTTTTAAATTTTTTTGTGCATTTCATTCAAATTTTTTGTTTTGTTAGTGTAAATATTATTGTATTAATGATGCATACATATTTATAATTTTTTTCATAAATTCAAAGCAATGCATGAATTAATTAATAATATAAAATATTTAAAATAATAGTATAAATATTTTGAACTAACAAATATTCTAACAAAAGTGTACTAATAAATGTAACTATAAAAATTTGAACTTCAATAATATTATTTCAAAATTTTGGTATGATTAGTTCAAACATTGTGTTGTGTTAGTTCAAACATTGTGTTTTATTAGTTCAAACATGTACAAGTAAAAAAGTGATTACAAACCTAACTAATACATAGAACAAAACTATACATGAACTATAGTGATAAAAAAAATTTTAGAACTTATAATGTATAAATTTTGAACGCATTGAACTAAAATGTTGAACTAGCAAAGTAATATTACAATCTTTTTTTTTGAAAATTACAAAATGCCACCGCATCCACAAGTTTTCAAAACAGTTTAAAAAGGACAAAAATATCACCGCACCTTCTAAAAATTACAAATTTGTCACCACGCTGCTCATAAATCGTTAAATGGCGTGGACTAATAAGAACCATTGAATCAACTCAATCAACTTCTAACAATGCTTTATAACCTCCTACCACAAACCGACAAACATCACTTCTTACATGAACCTTGACCATATATTTTAGATATTAATTTTTAAAATATTGATGTTCAATTTTAATAATTCGGATACTACGTCCGGGTATGAACATTCAAGCGTTAAATTTTGGATACAAGGTTTTGATACTATAACTAAAAAAGTAAAAATCATAAAATCCAATTAGTAAGCTAGTAATACTATGAAAGGAGGACCTTTCAATTATTGTTTAAAACTCACAAACTATATTTAATGGTTAGTTTTTTATACCCAAAACAAATAACTAAAACTTAAGACTTATTTATCTACATAGGATAATAAAAAATGTCACTTTTCGAACTCACTCTTTATTTAATCCTTTATCTATTGCTACAAAATATTTTTAAATTAAGGTTCTTGATATGTATAGGCTAAAAGTTGCCCTCTTTCAAGTGGGTTCATGTATCGGCTAAAACTTCCGGTGACAACCAAACTTCAAACCACTTCGTTTTAAAAAAAATATAGTCAAAAGGAAGAATTAAAAAAAATAGGGTAAAATGGTTAAGTAGGCAGTTTTTGCATTATTGTGTATAAAGTAGGCACTTTTGTGTTTTATTTAACAAACTAGGCCCCTATTATCTATTGATAAAGATTAATTGAAAGGGTTAATTGGTAATTTTAATTGAGTCCAAGCCCAATCAATTTAATTAAGTCCAATTACAGTTCAGGCCCAACAAGCAAAATACAAATGTTGTAGCTAGTGTGTATCGAACTCTGGACAATATGCTCTCCCTCCCACCCTTATACCATCTATGCTAATTGAACTTGTGTATTGTTTAGTCGATACATAGTATTACTACACAATTTCCCGTTACACAATATTGATACATAATTTCACTTACACAATGTGAATACACAATTTCTAATTACACAATATTAAGCAAATTTTCGACCCCATGTATTGCGTCCTTATGTATAGTATTAATATACAATTTCGTCATTTTTCCATTACACAAGTCCGGTCCTTTGTTTACACAAAAAGTCCGTCATTTACACAAGTATGATCCGTTGTTTACACAAGGTTGAATTACGCAAGCTCAAATGAGTTGCATAATCCCAAAAATCCGTCACTTACACTATTCCGCCGTCACTTACAATATGTTACGAACAAAGTGTAGTCACATTCTGTTAAGTGTATTGTATAGTCAACACAATTTGACAGAAACTAGGAAAAATTGAACATTCTAAATGAAGTACATAGAAGCACCAAAAGAGACGAGCAAAGATGAAACATGCCTAATTTGTGCTCGTCAATAAGCAAAACTGAAATTTAAAATTCAGATAAAAACTAGTTAGTGGAAAGCAGCAGCTTCTTCCTTGAAATGATCTAATAGCTGTTCAATGCTCATTACTTGAAGATCTTTCTGATCCTGCTTATCCCTCTGCCTCACAGTCACCTGAACAACACAATCACAATATTTCACCGTCGCGAAATTACGTTGTAAATGAACCATAGTAGACATCAAAGAGCATACCGTTGTGTTCTGTGCATCGGTTTCTCCCACACCTACTATATAGTTGTATTGTGCCAGCTGAGCTTCTCGTACCTGCAGAGGGTAGTATTCATCAGTTTGTGTGTTTGGACATAACCAAAGTTCTCTAGGTCAAGTAAACGAGTAGGTCACATATATTCACACCTTTTTATTCATTGTTCTATCAGATAAATCAATGTCAACATGATAACCAGCCTGATGGATCTTGTCCTGTACCTGTGAAATTGGACAAATAATTGATTAATATACTCAAATCAAAGAAAAATCATATGAGAAAGTTAGAAAAGATTATTTGGAATTATGAAATCCAGTGATTCAGTTACATCCCCACCAGCAGATAATACAACATAACTACCAACACATTTTTCAAACTAATATGTAATGAAGTGGTATTTGACAGAAAGTTGTAAAGCTTCGGAAGCAAACACTCCACAAGTCCGGTCCTTTGTTTACACAAAAAGTCCGTCATTTACACAAGTATGATCCGTTGTTTACACAAGGTTGAATTACGCAAGCTCACATGAGTTGCATAATCCCAAAAATCCGTCACTTACACTATTCCGCCGTTTACACAATGCCCTCATTTACACAAGATTGAATTACGCAAATTCAAATGAGTTGCATAATCCCAAAAATCCGTCGCTTATATTATTCCGCCGTTTACACAATACCCTCATTTACACAATACCCTCATTTACACAATTCCGTCATTTACACAATTCCGTTATTTACACAATTCCGTTATTTACACAATTCCGTTATTTACACAATTCCGTTATTTACACAATTCCGTTATTTACACAATTCCGTTATTTACACAATTCCGTTGCCGTTATTTACACAAATATAATGTATGGGAAAAATATGTAATTACTAAAAAAAAAGGCTTCAAACTGAAAAAAAAAAAATGAAGAGTACAATAGATGTGAGATTATGCACCACAACTACAATCGCATAGTGTCACTACTACCCCATAAACACTCAGCATTATCCCTACCCATCACACTGACAACAATACAGGAAATCGAGTGATTTCAATCTTGTAGGCTGTGCAAGCTTCTACACCACTAAAATCAACCATACTTCCACTCGTGTTCACAGTGATGCCCCTAGCCCCCCACTTGGACAAGCCTGACAAAAATTTAAGTGATTTCAATACTGAAGGTTATGCACCATATGCAACAGAGGGTAACCATCCTCAATCTTCTATAAAGTACATTTATACCTAATGTGACTCCAATATAAAATAGAATATTGAGCAGCTTTCAGTATATGATTATGCAAATTACCGGATCTTGTAAATTCCAAATCTTGAATTCGATCAGATTTGGAGCCAGCGGAGGTTTTGAATTCGGCCGGATCGGTGAATACGGGGACTAGGCAGGTCTGATGCGGGCGGCGTTGGCATCGTTGTAGGCGGGGCGGTACTTTGTCGGAGGCGGGGCTGGACGGCGCTGGTGCGACGAGCCGGAGGACGTCTTCGCCAAACTTACGATATGGGAAACATCAATGCGGGGCGGCGGCCAGAGGAAGAGGGTTGCAATCCCGGCGCTACAAATGGCTTCAATCCGGCGGCGCGGCGACTAGAGATAGGGGGCTGCAATATGGCGGCACTGGCTGCAGATCTGCGTGATGTTAGAACCCTAACTGCATACGACGGAACGAAAGAGGTTGAAGAAGAAGTTCAGAATTTGGAACAACCGCGAGAAACCCTAACAGAGTATTTTATAGGATTTCTATTTTACGTTTTACTGTTATGCCCTTTGATTAATTAATTTTAGATTTAAAATTTTAGTCCAATAATAGAGGGGCCTAGTTAGTATTTGTGAAACAAAAAGTGCCTTACTAACTAAATTTTCTCAAAAAAATATTGTGAGCAAATTTAGTAGGACACATTTGAACAATCTTCTCCTAACAAATCATCTTTCCTTAATCAACCAAGTTCTACACCTTTATTCATCAAGATACCCGTGTTCTGAAATCTCGTCTTCTGAGGTTTGATGCAGTCATTTGCTGGCGGTTTCGTGCGTTTGTCGAGAAGGGGGCGTGAATTTGTGATCGACTCCTGACGGCTCTATTGCAGTCCAAATCTGAGGTGTCTACATTTGTTCTCGAGGCTTCCTCCATGTGTACTTCCTTCGAAGATGAACGTTTATGCTCGTTGCCTCCTACTGACTAGATCATCTTACTTTCCCTTGAAGACTTTTTTGCTCTCGGTTTTATTTTGATGTATTTTTGTGTATTTCTTTTCTCCTTTATTTGTGGTCTTTCGTGACGGTTAGACCGTTTGCCGATTTTTTCGGCCTTTCGATCCACTAGACGGCGCGCCGTCTAATGGTTTCGAACCGCTTTCCATTTAAAAA
>BSUD01000004.1:130491317-130580945 GCA_033239045.1 Fagopyrum esculentum
AATATAATAAAATTTATTCAATTTTTAATTTAATTATAAATAGTTTATATTAATTCAAAATTTTTATAAAATTATGTTTTTTTAATTTTAAGACTATGGAAAAGTGTATTATAAAAACTAAAAAATAATGTTTTTTAAATTAAAATAAATTATAGAAAATTAACTGCACAAACAAATTACTATATGTTCAAAATTTCTAGACTCTTAAAAAAAAATATTAAAATTTTTTTTTTGATTTAATTCTATTTTAATTCAAAAATAAATAATTTTTTTTGTAATTTAGTTAAAAAAAACTTAGGCGAAGCTCATCCTAATTGTAATCTTATTATTGAGATGCTTAGAGAGATTGCAATCAAACTAGACTATACATGTTAATTTGTTGGCAATCAATGAGGTAGATTATGATTTTGATTTTGATTTGAATATAATGTTTTGTGTGTTCGGGAAGCAATGATGATGTTTTTTTTATCTTAATTGCACTGATATGTTTACTTCATTTCCATCTTGTCTTACACGTTTCATCTTTCTTCGAGTCGGGGGAGTAACGACCGGATTTTTCGTTACACTTGGATAGTGTTAAAGGAGAGTAGAAGCCGTGCACAAGGGCTCACGCCCTTGCGGCTTAGACGACGCAGTCGAGCAGGCCGCAGGTGCGACTAGGTTCCCCGCAGGGGCGGTGACACGCGAGGGCGGGGTAGTAGCGTTTTGTTCAATTGTTCGCCTTCCTATCCTTTTTAACTCCTCTCTTTAATTTCTTGGGGAGTTGGTGGCTGAGGAACTTTGATATTCTTCCTCCTTTATGCAGCCCACTCTCCTCCTCCTCTCTTTTCTTTTCACGTTACTTTGTTTTTCTTCTCCAACCTCACCCTCTTGCATTCTTCTTCTCCATCCTTCTCTTCCATTCTTCTCTTGGATTTCTCCAGCTTGAAACCACCTTTCTTGAGGCCGGAACTGCAGTGACGTGACGAGGGTAAGACTCCTTCCTCTTCCTCTTTCCTTCTTCTTTCTTCCTTCCTCTTCCATGGCTTGAATGGTGGATCCTTAAGGATCTTTGCTCAACGATCTATCGTTGTCTTGTTGGTATGATGACGAATCTAGACCTTGGAGGGAGGCTAAGACCAAGGGAGGAAATTGGAAGACGTTCATAGCACCAAACGAGACTCTAGGAGACCATCTGCACAATCGAAGAACTCAACAGACAAACGTTCTGCACAGATAGGCGCAGGGGCGGATTTACAGAGGCGCAGGGGCGGTTCAGTCAGGCGCAGGGGTGGACCCAGATTGGCGCAGGGGCGGACCCAGATAGGCACAGGGGCGGGCTTAGTCAGGCGCGGGGGCGGTTTTGCTCCAGTGAGTCCCGAATCTTGTTCCTTCCTTTCTTTCTTCCATTCCTTAGACTCGATATATCTTAGAAGCATGTTAGGCTGGCTTAGAGTAGTGGAACTGGAATGCCATATAGTGGTTGGACCTTAGAGGTCTTGTGTGAATTGGTTAAGTCTCGTTGTTGGTATGTTGTTGAGGTGTTCGATTAGAGCTTTGTGGAAACAACCTTGGTGTGTATCTTTATGTTGAGAGTTGGAAAGGTTGGACTGAGAGTGTAGTCTTCTTGGACTAGGTTGTTGAGGAGGTTGTGCCTAGAAGTATAAAGACTTCTAGTGGACTAGAGTGGGGTTTGATTGTGTGCCTTGTCTTGAACAGACGTTGTACGTTTTCCCGAGGGAACTTGAGAGTGAGGTGATCGTTTGCGCTTCGGAAATTGGTAAGTCTACGGACTTACTTAGTTGGCTTCTTGTATGAGTGTGATGTGTATGAGTGTGATGTGTATGAGTGGTGTTTGTTAGTTATGATAAACAACGAAACCGGATTAGGCCGACTTTATTATATTACGTAATTGACCCAAGTGTATGATAATGGGTCGTGGCATCACTGCCTAGCTCTTGCGAGAGCTAGGAGGTTCCCTGCTACCAATCCAGGCAGGTAGACGGTTAGATGCATTAGCACCATTCCTCGTTGGTAAACCTGAACAGGGGCGAGGTTTGGGAATCCCTCGTGTCACAAAATAAGTATCATTAGTAATAACTTGTCACCTAACTAAAGATAATAACCGGATTGAGTGTTGCATTTTTGTTGTGTATGTTGTGTGTTTGTGATTTTACCTTTATACTTATGCATAGAATGTTAGCTAACGGTTTTATACCGCCTTGTAGATGCCTTGCAGGTTAGAGAGGCGATCGAGTGATCCGGCGGTAGTGGGCAGCTGGAGTTCCGTGCATTATAGGACGGGACTGTTATTCTTATTTCATGTCTTTGAGACTTATGTTGTTTGTTTTGGTTTTGAGAGTCGGCTGGATTGCTTTGAATTTGTACTTTTGCTTTCGCTCATGAAATAAAACTATGTTGTTTTGCCTTTTTATTTGTGCCGTGTTGTAAGGTCCGATGAAGTTGTTGCCACGCTAAGGGCCGGGACCCATTGTGAGGTCCCAACTCGTAGCATTCCAAGTCCTCTAGGATTTGGGGTGTTACAATATGGTATCAAAGCCCTAGGTTGGCAACAACGGCACTCGCTATCTTCAAAAAGGCCGAATAAACAACCAAACGGAAACCGCAAGGGTTCCGAACTTTTCAAATGAATTTTTTGTTTTCAAAACAATGAGCATAAACAGGTTGGGTTAGAATGCACGGACCACCACTACATCCGCAGAACTCAGTGGCATAGTTTGTTGGACTTTTGTTATAACATGTGTTTGTTAGTGACGTTGTGACCTTAGGAGAGACCTAGAGTAATAAGTTAGTTATGTCTTTTTTAGCAATTAAAGTAGTCTTATATCGATCACATCTCTACCAGATGGCACGTACGAGAGTGACAACTTACGTTGGACGAGGAGGGGGCCGACCTCCCCTTCCTCCAGGAGCTCCGAGACAGGGACGTGTGGGTAGGCCTCATAGGGGCCGAGGTCGGGGACGTGCTCCTATTGTAGATCTACCAGCTGCGGTTATTCTTGCTGAGGAGGTGGCTGAGAGTATTGTTCCCGAGGTTAGGGATGGGACCGCTGCTAGGTCTGGAGTACGGAGTTCAGGACCTGCTGATTCTGGCGGTGTATCGATTGGAGCATCGGAGTATCGAGTGTATGTCCAGCAAGTGCAAGAGGCATACAAGACCGGGACACCACCTCCAGTACCGCCGGTGCCAGCTAGGTCGGAAGAGGTCTCTCAGAGGGTGACCCAGGTGGTAGTCCCACCGGTGGTTGCTGTACCAGTGAGGGTTATTCAGGATGATCGAGTGAGAGACGAGATGAGGGTACCAAGGCCGGATGAATGGTTGAAGACTTTCAACCATCAATGAGTTCCCACATTCGAAGGGAACGTTGGACTTGAGGTAGATCATTGGATTAGTCATGTGGAGTCCGCATTGGAGGCGATCCGCTGTCCTGAGAGTCGTAAGGTGGAGTTGCTTCAGACCTTGTTTAGAGACCAGGCACAATTCTGGTGGACGACCGTGCGGGGTGGAGTGTCCCGATTTGAGAAGTTATTGAGTCTCGTGTGGGAGACTTTTTGTCCTACCTCGTTGAGGAGAGACCGAGTGCATGACTTCTTGGAGGTAGGATTTGATGATGTTCCGATGGCTGAGACGATCAGGAGGTTCCGGGAGGAGCTGTCACTGCTGGGTCCTGATGCACCACCTGTGGACCAGCATGTGTATCTGTTCTCCCAGAGATTGAGGGAGACTACATGCTCCTATCTGACAGGGTTCCGCTGTGATTCCTTAGCCGATTACCAGGATCGGGCTTCAGCGTATGAGAGGGACCGACTGGGACCTAAGAGAGCTATGCAGTCTGGAGGGCCAGACAAGAGACAAAGGACCGGACCAGCCAGCACAGGAGTAGGAGGTTCAGGTCATGGGCGTGGTCAGTATCAGGGCCGTTCTAGTTACCAGGTTGTACTGCCGACTGTTTCTAGGGGACGTCAGTGCTACAACTGTGGGGAGTATGGACACATTAAGCCGGAGTGTAGGAAGCCACCAGTGACATGCTTTACTTGCGGCCAGCTAGGCCATAGAGCTACCTTCTTCCGACAAGGCAAGGTAACATCACAGCAGGGGTCCTCGCCTGCTGGTACCTCAGGAGGTGGACAGAGGAAGTCTCAGTATCAGGCTCGGGATCAGCAGCAGCGAGCCCCTGGTCAGGCATATTCACAGGGTTCTGCTCAGATTCTAGGTAGAGGTAGAGGGCGTGGTGGAGGAACTTCAGAGACTAGGGGTACTCAGACTCGAGCCTTTAAGTTGAGGAGTGTCGTAGAGCCAACAACGCCCGCAACCACATGTACTATTATGATTCATTGCTTTCCAGTCCGAGTAAATTTTGATACGGGTGCGACGCAATCTTTCATATTTGATGATTGCATAGATATGTTGACCTTAGATACAGTAGAGGGGGAACCTTTCCTTATAAGGTTACCCGATGGGAGTAAGGTCCGCGGTACTCGAGAGATTCACAGTTGTCCCATTCGTCTGGGAGATCGTGACTGGTTAGCCGACTTCCACATCATGCGCCTAGTGCATGAGGAGGTCATACTAGGGATGGACTAGATGGACCGTCATCGAGTTGTTCTAGACGTCAATAAGAGGACAGTGGCGGTCACTTTGGAGTTTGGGCAAGAGGAGGTCTTTTGAGGGTGGGACCTCGGAAAGATCGGGACGGTCATTAGTGCGGTCCGAGCCGCAAAGCTCATAGGTCAGGGGTGCGAGGCCTTCTGGTGTTACACCATGAAGGAGGAGACGAGATCATCTTTAGCAGAGACCCAAGTAGCTTGTGAGTTCGAGGATGTCTTTGGCGAGCCGCCTGGATTACCACCGCAGAGGAGCGTAGATTTTGGGATTGAGTTGAATCCCGGCACGAGGCCGATCTCCAAGGCTCCATACCGCATGAGACCAGTCGAGATGCTTGAGCTCAAGAAGCAACTCGAGGATTTGACGGAGAGGGGATTCATCCGACCCAGTGTGTCTTCCTGGGGTGCGCCAGTCCTCTTCGTCAAGAAGAAGGACGGATCCATGAGGCTTTGTATCGACTATCGAGAGTTGAACAAAGTTACTGCCAAGAACAAGTACCCGTTACCGCGTATTGATAATTTACTGGATCAGTTACAGGGAGCTACTGTGTTTTCGCGTATTGACTTGAGGTCAAGGTACCATCAGCTGAGAGTGCGAGAGGAGCACGTACCGAAAACGGCATTTCGGACAAGATACGGTCATTATGAGTTTGTGGTGATGCCGTTCGGGCTGACCAATGCTCCTGATGTCTTCATGGAGTTGATAAATGACATCTTCATTGACTTCTTAGACCAATTTGTGGTAGTTTTCATCGACGACATCTTAGTATACTCCCGGAGTAGGGAGGAGCACGCCGGACACCTGAGGATGGTGTTGCGGGTCTTACAGGACAGAGAGCTTTATGTTAAGCTCTCTAAGTGTGAGTTCTGGATGCCAGAGGTTGCCTTCCTTGGTCACATTGTCTCCGCCGAGGGTGTCACGGTGGACCCGGAGAAGATAGAGTTAGTTGCATCATGGCCGCTTCCTAAGACGGTCAAGGAGGTACGCAGTTTTCTAGGTCTGGCCGGATACTACCGCAGGTTCATGAAGGGTTTTTCTATGATTGCCAAGCCACTCACTTCCTTGCTAAGAAAGTCCATCAGATTTACCTGGTCCGAGTCCTGTCAACGGAGTTTTGAGGAGCTGAAGGAGAGATTGACTTCAGCTCCCGTGTTAGCACAACCAGAGGGCGTTGACGATTTTGTCGTTTACAGTGATGCATCCAAGCTAGGCTTGGATGCGTTCTGATGCAGAGGGGTAGGGTCATTGCTTACGCGTCTCAATAGCTGAAGAAGTATGAGGAGAATTACCCTACTCACGACCTTGAGCTAGCCGCAATCATTCATTCATTGAAGATCTGGCGTCATTACCTCTACGGGGCAACCTGTCAGATCTTCACAGACCACAAGAGTCTGAAGTACATATTCACTCAGAGGGAGTTGAATAACCGCCAGAGGAGATGGTTAGAGTTGATTAAGGATTTTGACTTAGAGATCCTTTATCACCCAGGGAAGGCAAATGTGGTCGCCGATGCCCTTAGTAGGAGGACACCCCGTGAGGCTGCGATAGCTAGGTTGACCGTTTAGACACAGTTGCAGAGAGATTTTATTTGGTTGGAGGTATACATCCGGTTCCCGAATACCGACGGTCATTTGTCAGCGTATGAGGTTTCACCGGATCTGTAGGAAGAGATCCGGCGGAAACAGTAGGTTTGTCCCGCACTGGCGAGGATCAGAGATAGGATGTCCAGAGGGGAGGCACCAAAGTTTATGGTGGGTGCAGACGGGATTTTGAGGCGCCAGGAGCGCATATGTGTACCATCTGACAGAGAGTTGAGGCAGCGTATACTGCAGGAGGCCCATTCTACACCTTACCCCGTCCATCCGGGCGCGAGTAAGATGTATCAGGATATACAGCGATCTTATTGGTGGGGAGGGCTCAAGCCCGATGTGGCTAGATATGCAGCCCAGTGTGCGACCTGTTAGCAGGTCAAGATTGAGCACCACAGGCCCGGATGAGAGCTCCAACCACTTCTGATTCCACAGTGGAAGTGGGAGGACATTTCTATGGATTTTGTTACCGGTTTGAGGTTGAGTAGAGGCTTTGACGCGATATGGGTTGTGGTAGATCGGCTGACAAAGACGGCACGATTTATTCCTATTAAGGAAACGTGGCCGGTGTCTCGTTTAGCCGAGGAGTTTACCCGACAGATAGTGAGGTTCCATGGGTGCTGCGGACGATCATCTCATATAGGGATGGATGTTTTACCTCGAGGTTCTGGCAGCAGGTACACGCCGCCTTAGGCACGAGCTTACAGTTCACCACGACGTACCATCCCTAGACGGACGGGCAGTCGGAGAGGACTATTTAAACCTTGGAGAACATGTTGAGGGCATGTGTGCTTGATTGGGGCCAGGTATGGCCCGACCAACTCCCTTTGGTGGAGTTTTCTTATAACAATAGTTGGCATGCGACTATTGGGATGACTCCTTATGAGGCACTATATGGACGGAGGTGCCGTGCACCCTTATGTTGGGATGAGCCTAGGAGGATGAGTGGTGTGGCACCCGAGCAGGTGTAGGATGATATGGCTCGGGTAGCATTGATCCGAGAGCGGATGCTGGCCACGCAGAGCCGTCAGAGGTCTTATGCTGATAAGTGGCGCAAGCCTCTGGAGTTCAGGGTTGGAGCCCAGTTGTGGTTGAGAGTGTCACCGATGAGGGGTGTTAGACACTTCGGCAATAAGGGGAAGTTGAGTCCCCGATATGTCGGGCCCTTTGAGATCCTTGAGCGGATAGGGGAGGTAGCGTATAGGTTGGCATTGCCACCTCGACTGGAGGGAGTCCATCCAGCTTTTCATGTGTCTCAACTAAGAGAGTATGTGCATGACCCGAGATACATAGTGAGCCACGACGACCTAGTGGTCGAGCCGGACCATACATTTGCAGACCACCCGATAGCAGTTTTGGAGAGACGTACAAGACACCTTTGATCGAAGGTAATACCCATGATGAGAGAGTAGTGGTCGAGGCGAGGGATTGACGAGGCCACTTGGGAGACGGAGGATAGTATCCGACGGAACTATCCCGAGTTTTATGCGAGTCTAGAAACGTCTATAGGACTGTCAAGTAGTTCTACATCCTTGTTTTGGTTGCTTTCAGTGATTGTATGTGTGATATATCCGATGTGCTTGTGTGTGACCCTTAGGTGGTCTTAATGTAGTAACTTGTTAGTCATAGGGCTTGCTTACGTCTTATGATCTCGGTTAGTACCCCCTAAGTTTCGGGACGAAACTTATTTTTGAGGGGGATCTGATGTAATGACCGGATTTTTCGTTACACTTGGATAGTGTTAAAGGAGAGTAGAAGCCGTGCACAAGGGCTTACGCCCTTGTGGCTTAGACGACGCATTCAAGAAGGCCGCAAGTGCGGCTAGGTATCCCGGCAGGGGCGGTGACACGCGAGGGCGGGGTAGTAGCGTTTTGTTCAACCGTTCGGCTTCCTATCCTTTTTAACTCCTCTCTTTAATTTCTTGGGGAGTTGGTGGCTGATGACCTTTGATATTCTTCCTCCTTTATGCAGCCCACTCTCCTCCTCCTCTCTTTTCTTTTCACGTTACTTTGTTTCTCTTCTCCAACCTCAACCTCTTGCATTCTTCTTCTCCATCCTTCTCTTTCATTCTTCTCTTGGCTTTCTACAGCTTGGATCCACCTTCCTTGAGGCCGGAACTGCAGTGACGTGACGAGGGTAAGACTCCTTCCTCTTCCTCTTTCCTTCTTCTTTCTTTCTTCCTCTTCCATGGCTTGAATAGAGGAGGGTATTTTGATAGCATGAATTATAGTCTATATTTTGGGGTTTGTTTGGACGTTTTATCTTTCATAATCTGCATGTTTGTATGTATATTATGTGATTATATCACCATTTCATCTACCTTTGCGAGAATCGAGGTCTACACCTAGTTTTGTTGTAATTGTAGGTAAAATGGCACGTTTTGCATCAAAAAGGAGCAAAAGGAGCTATGGAGTCATTGGAGCTACAAAAAGGAGCATAAGGAACCATCCAGGAAGCATAGCCATGGATTAGAGATTCACTTTGGACCAGTTTTGAGAGATTTCACATTCAGTTGTGACTCACCTCGGTTGATCATAGATTCATCTCGACCGAGGTGATCCAGAGAAGCCGACTCGACCGAGGCGAATACCTAGGATGCGGCGAGAATATTTTATTCTTGGCTGAGATCTTTTATCTTTGGAAAGAAGATCTTATATTTTTGGGCTTGGCTCTTGGAAGGAAGAAGATCTTATATTTTACCTATTTTTATGGGAAGAGATCTTTCTAAGATATCTTATCTTTGGAGAGTTATTTTCCTATAAAAAGGGTTGAATTTCCACAAATCCAACATCCCCGCTTACACCGAAAGATCCGCTATCACCTATTACGCAGCAGCAGCCATACTCTAGTTGGGAGTTTTGAAGAACCTTTTTGAAGGTTGAAGGAAGATTGAAGATTGTAGCTTTTGGAAGGTTTTGTAAGATTGTCTTTGATTCCCTTCCTTGTTGTCTTCTCTTGTTGGATTTATATCCAAGAAACGCTTTTGTTGTGATATTTGATTAAGTTATTGAAGTCTTTTCATTAAATTCTTCTTGTTCAAATATTCACCTTCTTCCCATATATTTAATTAATACTTTCATGATGATGATGAGTGGCTAATTTCCTTGTGTGATTCTAGGGTGATTGGCTGAAGGTTGTGGGAAAACGATGATAGAATAAACTTAGATTCCAGTAGGACCCTGAAAGTTCGAGTCTTTAACCTTAACCCTAAGCATCTCGCTCAGTCGATGAACATCTCGGCCGGGGTGGAATTCGGTTGACCGAGGTGACTTATCCGATCCTAAACTGAGAGTTAAGTGTTAGAGTTTGCCAAATCCTATTCTTATTAAACCTTTCCTGGTTCAATGCAAGCTTAGGATGAGACTTACCCGGTAATTTCTTAGTTTGTGTACCAACGATCATAAGTGTAGGTAATAAAGGTTTAACCTTTATTGGGGTTTGAGTGTGCTTTCATCCCATCTTTGTGAGTTAGCCTGAGACTTACCCGGTAAAGGTTGATTCTATTCCCTTAGATGGTGTGATAGTTTGAGGTTATAGTTCTTTATCTTGATTCCTTGAGACTTACCCGGTAATAGGAGTTACGGTTTAGGATTAGTGAGTAGTGAGACTTACCCGGTGATCTATTCCACTTTAGTAACACCTTCCCCATGCAAAAACCTCATCTTTGTCCGCTTATCTTTAGATCTTGAGTTGGAACCACAACTAGACGCTTTAATCCCTAGAATTACATGTTTGCTTTATTGACTTCTTATTCATCTTTGATTGTGTTAATTGCTCTTTTGGTTAGTATTTACGAAGCTTACCGTCATCGACTTTGTTTCACTAAGTCCCTGTGATCGACCCCTGGAATTCCTTACTTTTTACTACGATTGACCCGTACACTGCGGGTTCGCATCCTTGTTTTAAGCTTACGTCTAGGGTTATAAATTTAAAGCTTGCACACACCGTTTGGAGCGAACAAGTTTTTGGCGCCGTTGCCGGGGACTTGGTCTAGACCGAGCCGGTATGGTTTGCTCTTGGGGCACTTGCCCCCGTGTCTACTAACCACTCTACTTGAGTGACTTTTGCAGGTTCTTTTTTAGGTTTATGCGAAGAACCCGCACTAGGAAGGAAATCGTTCCTTACGATCCCGAACCAGAAAAGACATACAAGTGACGCTTAAGAGAAGCGAAGATGGCCCAACAAGACAACCGCGATCTTGAGGCCGAATTGAAAGAGGCGTTAGAGCTGCTACGCCTCGGCAGGGAAGAACTAAGGCGAGAGAAGGAAGAAACTCGCACCAAAACTGAAGCAATCGAAGCAGAAATGGCCGTCATACGAGACCAGATTTTACTTCGACCGAGGGAAGACCCAGTTCCCGATGCTGGACCGAGGCAGGTCCCAGTTGCTGACCCTCGACCAAGGCAGGTCCCAGTACCAGACACCCCGGCCGAGATACTTCCACCTCGGATGCCAGTCCGAGATGTTCTTCGTGCAGGAATTCCACAAACCCTAGGTCAAAGGATGGACCCTAACCAACAACTGAGGCGTCCAGGAGTCAACCTAGGAGACCCAGCAGACCATGACTACGAACTTCGACCGCAAGTTCTATCCATGATTCGCCAATGCCAATTCAGAGGGATGGAGAAGGAATCACCACATCAACATCTTCAAAACTATGAGATCTTGATGGAAACCTTGAGACCTCCGAGAATTGAAAACAACAACTACAAGCTAAGACCTTTTTACTTTTCTTTAAAAGATAGAGCTCTTACTTGGTATCAATCTCTTCCTCCAGGAAAAATTAGCACGTGGGAGGAAATGTCTACGGAGTTCTTGACCAAATTCTTTCCCCCCTCAAAGACAGCTGAAAAGAGAGGGAAGATTAATGCTTTCATTATGAAGGACAAGGAGAGCTTGTCCAAGTCATGGGAGCGGTTCAAGGACATTCTTTTGGATTGCCCACATCACGGGATTCCAAAGTTAGAGTTATTGGAGATTTACTTCAAGGGACTGGACGGAAGCACCCAGTTCAATCTCCAACTACTCTCCGCCGGTACCTTCATGGACATGGCGATTGACGAGGCTTGGGACTTCATCGAGAAGCAAGCCTTGCATATGGAGAAGTACACCCACCAAGGAGCTGAAGGTGGAGTTAAAAGAGTTAACTTCCAAGAAACTCAGCCCAACAACAATCAACTCACGTCTTTGAAGAATGACGTGAAGCAATTGAAGGAACTCTTGGTTGCTCAAACCAAGAAGGAAGAGCAAGGACAAAGGAACAACAACAACGGGTACCGTAACAACAACAACGGTTCCCGGAACAACAATTACAACAACAACAATAGAGGATCCAATAGCAACAACTGGAGGGCGAACAACCAAAATTCTGGTAACAATCATTCAAACTCCAACTCTAACGATTCCTCTAACCCTTTCCTCTCTCCCCCTTCTTCTTCTTCTTCTACTCCATTAAAGAGCCAGGGGCAAGGATCAAGTTCGTCTCAGCCGGAAAAGAAAGACGCAGTTCTGGAGGCTATCTTGATCAAGCTTAGTGCTATGGAGACTTCTATGACTTCATTTTCGAGGGCCCAAAAGTCCTTCGAACAACAACTTGCAAGTAGGGCGAATGAAGCGCCAAGAGATCCAGGGAAGCTTCCAGCAAAGACGGAAAGCAACCCTAAGGGCCAGATCATGGCCATAACTACGAGGAGTGGACTGAAGACTGCAGATCCAGTGTCTCGGTCGGTGCCAGTACCGACGAAGACCACCTCGGTCCAGGTGCAGTCGAAGAACACTTCGACCGAGATGCCAACCGAGGTGGAACCACAGAAAGCAGAGGGGAAAACTAAAGTTTATATTCCACCTCCTGCATACAAACCACCACTTCCATTCTCCCAGTCGAGAGCCAGAGCACATCTAGACAAGCACTTTGGTAAGTTCCTTGACTTGATGAATAAGCTGCATATTAACATTCCTTTCCTTGATGCTATTCTAGGAATGCCCGCCTATGGGAAGTTCTTAAAGGAGATCCTTTCAAGGAAGAGGAAACTGGAAGACTTTGGTGAAGTTAGGATGACATCTAAATCCTCGGAGCTTATTCAAATCATGAAGGAGAAGATGCCACCTAAGTTAAGAGACCCCAGCTCATTTTGCATTCCCATTCAAGTTGGGGATGTCACTTGTGAAGCCCTTTGTGATCTAGGAGCCAGCGTGAGCATCATCCCGCTAGAGCTATGTGTCAAGATCGGACTTGGAGAGCCCAAGCCGGTCAAGATTTGACTTTATATGGCGGATCGCTCCATCACCCATCCCGTGGGCATCTTGGAGGACGTTCCGGTCAAGTTAGGTAACTTCTATCTACCTATAGATTTTGTTGTACTTGACATTCCCGCAGATTATCCTGTTCCTATTATTCTCGGGAGGCCATTTCTAGCAACTTCCGGTTGTAACGTGGATTGCAAGAACGCCAAGTTGAAATTCAACATTGGTGGCGATGAGGTGGAGTTCGCACTACTTTCAGCCATGAAAGAGGAGCAACTAACTGATGATATCTTCAACATCTATGATGAAGAAGAATCAAGAGAATTGGTGAGCTCTATCCTTATTAACGATCCACTCGAAAGAGTTATTAGCTTCAGTTTAATGGAGGAAGGTATAAATGCTTCTTGTGATGCAGATATACGGAGCTTAAAGGCACTGGAAGAGGATCCAGGAGCAAAAACTGAGAAGCTAATCCAGGAGACGAAGATCTCCAGTTTCGGTTCCAGTTGCAGTACCTCGACCGAGGCACTTCCTGGACTGAGCGAGGCGACTGAAGAACATCTCGGTCAACGCCTCTGCGCCTCGACCGAGGTCGATGGCGAGATGAATTCAACTGAGACTTCCGAAAGTCCAGTTTCTGAATCCATTCCACTGGAAGGAGGAAGCAAGGATCCCCCTCAGAAAACACCCCCAGTTGTGGAGCTTAAACAACTCCCTAGTCACTTGAGGTATGTCTTTCTTGGACCGGATTCTACTTATCCCGTTATTGTTAGTGCTTCCCTTTCCGAATCTGAATTGTCTAAGTTAATGCATGTCTTGAGAAAGCATCAAAAGGCTATAGGTTACACCACGGATGATCTTATTGGCATTAAACCTTCTTTCTGCATGCATAAAATTCTAATGGAGGACAATCATAAGACTTCACGGGAACCTCAAAGACGGTTAAATCCGATCATGAAAGAGGTTGTGAAGAAAGAAATTCTTAAGTTGTTGGATGCAGGTATTATTTATCCTATCTCGGACAGCAAGTGGGTTAGCCCGGTGCATGTCGTTCCGAAGAAAGGAGGGATGACCGTTGTGACTAATAAGAACAACGAGTTGATTCTAACCAGGACCGTTACGGGCTGGAGGGTTTGCATCGATTATAGGAAGCTGAACACGGCTACACGGAAGGACCATTTCCCACTTCCCTTCATTGATCAAATGCTCGAGCGGTTGACCCAGCATTCACACTTTTGCTACTTAGACGGTTACAGTGGATTCTTCAAGATTCCTATCCATCCGGATGATCAGGAGAAGACCACTTTCACTTGTCCATGGGGGACATTTGCTTATAGGAGGATGCCATTCGGATTGTGCAATGCACCCGCTACCTTCCAGCGATGCATGATGGCTATCTTCTCCGAGTACATAGAGGAGATCATGGAGGTATTTGTGGATGATTTTTCTGTATATGGTTCCTCTTTTGATGATTGCTTATCTAACCTTTCGCTAGTGCTTAAAAGATGTGAAGGCACTAATCTCGTTTTGAATTGGGAGAAGTGTCATTTTATGGTTAGTGAAGGCATTGTGCTAGGACACCTCGTTTCTAATCGAGGCATTGAGGTCGATCGCGCTAAGATCGAGACTATTGAGAAACTCCCTCCCCCTTGTTCTGTTAAAGGTGTGAGGAGTTTTCTCGGGCATGCAGGTTTCTACAGGAGATTCATCAAGGACTTCTCTAAGATTTCTAAACCTTTAACTAACCTCTTGAATAAAGATGTTGTTTTTGAGTTTTCGCAGGAGTGTCTTGATGCTTTTTACAGGATTAAGGAAGCGTTGATCTCCGCTCCTATTATCCAGCCTCCAGATTGGACCTTGCCCTTTGAGATCATGTGCGATGCTAGTGATGTAGCCGTAGGAGCGGTACTTGGGCAAAAGAAAGATGGACAGACCACCGCCATCTACTATGCTAGCAAGACGCTAGATGTAGCACAACGCAACTACGCTACCACCGAGAAGGAGTTATTGGCGGTTGTATATGCTTTCGAGAAGTTTCGTTCCTGTTCGCTCAAAAGGGTGTGCGTCAAAGTCTTAATATTTATATCTAGAACTCAAAAGCAAAGCGAACCTGCAGTGTCGGATCGGCTGTAGAAAGGTAAGAATTCCAGAGTCGAACTCAGGGATTTGGTGAGAAAATTTCCAATTTCAATTATCTAGCGAAAGTATAAAAGCTTTTATGATATGATAAAGAGAGAAATGATTCCAAGGATTCAAGTATCCGATTTAGGCTTTCGATTCAAGACACTTCTATAGATATAGGACAGAATTATTATTGCCAAGATTAAATGTTCAAAAGTAGGATTCGTACGATGAAGTTCCGAAACCTATATAACTAATCTAAAGGTCCTCTCTATAAGGGTTGTTGAGGCTACAATATAGAAAGATCTAAAGACAAGAATTATGTTCAAACTAACTATCCAAAACTCCAGGATATGACTCTCCAAAGTATAAATAGAAAGCACACTTAAAATCTTAATAAAGGATGTTGAGTCTCTTTATTACCCAAATCTTGCGATTTTAATCTATTAAATGTAGAAACAGGTTTGAAGTGCATTCAAACATTCAATTAGAGGGTAAAAAAGTTAATCAAGATTGGGATTTAGGCAAGGATTAGCTTTGATTAAAGATTGATTCAATTAAAGTTCGTCAGAAGAAATAAATCGTCCTGTTCATAAGAAAAATCGGCCGATTTTCCTCAAGAACAGCCCGATTTTCCTGTTTGTCGCAAAACTAAAATCTAAATTCTCAGGGTCCTAATGTTTGAATGAGTTCAGTCTATCATCATCTAAGCCTTAATCATCAACTATTCTCCCCAGAATCACAAGGTTTTTAGCCAACCATTTTCAAAATCGAATCAAATTAATTATTGAAGAAGATATCGCAAAGAAACCAAATCTTGAACGAAAAATTCTATAACTTTCAAATCTGTAAAATAATCGTCAAATCTGTTCAATGTATCTCTCAACAACTCAAATTCGTGTTCACAAACCACAAACAAGACAATGGAACAAAGAAATCTCACAATCAAAGATCAAGAATGATTTTCCGGCAAAAGCTCTTCAATCTCTCTCCAAGAATCGTTGATTTCTCTAAAACGTGTAAAGATTATCTGGTGCGACCTCCCCGTCTTCGTTCGTAGGGTTCTCTTCTATAGTTTCTTGCAGATGGGCCGTTTGGCAAAACTTCCATCTAGCCCAAATTAATTGGGCTTTATGTCGTCTTTTCATTTGGCCGAATCGTGAAGAAAATCGACCCAGTCGATTTTGGTATAAAACCGTTCGATTTCAATGTGTGAAAATCGTCCGATTTATGTGTACATTAGAACGATTTTCTTCAACAGAAAGTGCTCTTCCTTTGGTTCGTCTTCTATGCTTCTCCTTTGCAATCCCTTAGCCTTTTGTGCTCCTTCTAAGACTTCTTTAGCTTCCTTAACATCCTTAGATGCCTCTTGCTCCATTTTTTGCTTCCAATTCAACTCTATTTACCTACAATTCATCAAAATCTCGTGTAGACCTCTATTTCCGACAATTGGTTGAATAGAACATAAAAGGTATGCAAAATTCCTCTAAATGCAAGGTAAATAGAGATAATGTGCTGCAATATGCATGAATATGATGATACATAATTCATGTCATCAGTTCCTATCTAGTAGGGGCGAAAGTCATTGTCTACACCGACCATGCAGCCATCCGTTACTTGTTGGCTAAGAAAGATGCCAAGCCACGCCTTATTCGATGGATTCTCTTGCTTCAAGAGTTTGACCTAGAGATTCGCGATAAGAAGGGATCCGAAAATTCTGTTGCGGATCACCTCAGCCGGCTACCTGCATCTTCACGTGAGAAGGACGACCCGCCCATAGACGATTCATTCCCCGATGAGCACTTACACTTGTTGGAGCGTTTGATAGACTTACTTACTTCAACCCACGATGGAGGTGAAGTATGGGGTGAGGACACCTACCATCTCGTTTGAGACGCGTCATGGTCCAGCTAGCGACCTTAAACCAAGCGCTTCTTGGGAGGCAACCCAATGTATTGCTTTCTTTTCCCGTTTTCTAGTCTAGATTAGATAGTTTTTGCTTTGCTTTGTTTTGTTTTTGGCGTTCTGGACAGATAACAGGAGACATCTAAGGAAGGAGCATAACTGGAAGTACAGAAGTTCGAGAATTTGAGAAGACGAAGTTTGACTGAGGCATTTCGGTTGCTATCAGAGCACCTCGACCGAGATGATTCTTGAGCAACCGAGGCGACTAGGGTTTTCTGACGAACCACCTCGGTCCACACCACCTCGGTCCAGTCGAGACCATCTCGACCGAGGTGACAGCAGATTCCAGAAAGGGTATAAAAGGGGGATTAATTTTCTCTCTCTTCACTTTCAACCCTCCTCGACCGCGGCAACAGATTCACCTCGCCCCCTTCGTTTCTTGCTCGTTTTCGAAGATTTCTGTCTCCAAACTACGATTGAAGGATAGAGGATCGCGTTGCAAGTACAGATCTGCAGAAAATCGAATCGATTCGGCCAAAACGAGGTAAAACGAACCGAAACCCTAACCTCTCCGTTTCGCTTCGATTTGGGCTTTGGTTGCCCCTGCATTTGTTGAGGAAAAGCTTAAGTACCCCATAGGAAGCAATTGTAGTGATTATTGGGGGAAAAGAACTGAATTTCCAAAAGGAATTAGATCCAGTTTTTTTGCCTCGGTCTAGTCGAGCTGTGCCTCGGCCGAGGTGATTCTTGAGCATTGTCAATCGACCGAGGTGATCTGACAGTACTGAGTTGAAAATGAGTTCTGAGCGACGCCTCGCCCTTAGGGATAGATCCTCACCTTCCCCTTCTTCCTCTTCTTCCCGACCTTACCGCCCGGTGATCCATGAGCGACACCGGGTGGATTATGAGCGTATTTCTAGCCGTCCAGTGATTGCACCACGTTTTCTGGACGTGTCTGCTTTTGATTGCCTCCAGGTCGACGAAGACCTTAGGAGGATGATTTCTACAGTTGGGCTAGATCAGTTTACTGAGATCCGAGCCCCAGCCTACTTGGAGCCGACCCCAGAGTTCGTTAGCTCCTTCACCTACCTTCCCACAGAGCAGTCTGTGAAGTACCGGTTATTGAACCGGAACTTCTTAGTGCCGCTCGAGTACTGGAGAGATATTTTCGGCTTTCCGAAGCCCACCGCCATTGACTTCCCTTCCCGATCTGTAGCTAGGGAATTCTGGGGGCAGATTGCCCATGTTGTTGAGCATGCAGATAGATGGCGCCCTGAAGATTCCAGGGAGAAGGTCATCTTCCACCAAGCCTTTAGGTTAGCCCACCGGATATTCAGCGAGACACTTTTGGCGCGTACTGAGACGCCGCAGAAGATCCGACAGGGTGAGCTTTTCATTTTGTACTGCATGGTTACTGAGGGTTTCCCGGACTTTGGCTTGATGTTGGCAGAGGATCTGCACAAGATCAAGGCCAAGGCGAAGGGAGACATCTGCTGCGGAGGGCTTGTCACCCATATAGCTAGCTACCAGGACATGGATCTCAGCGCTTGCATGATGGTGGCGGCTCCGAAGCCGCTTGGATTGCTAGAGATGATCACTCGGCGGATTCTCGTTCCCCGAGGTCTGACTACTCCATATGTGGCTATGCCGTGGGAGCTGACTGCGCCACAGGGGATCAGGTGGTCTGCCCAGTTCACTATTTATGACCCACACTATTGGCAGACCGCTTGGGCTCCACTGATGGAGGACTATAGGGAGGCAGCAGCTGCCCCAGTTGAGGAGGAGGAGGCTGATGACGAGGAGACAGTGGATGAGAGAGAGGGTGGAGTCCCGATGGATACAGAGACAGATACTGCAGGGACGAGCGCACCTCCAGTCATAGATCTGGATGAGGAGGATACTGAGCCTGCACCTGCGACTTCTCCAGTGAGACCTGCTAGCCGTAGGACATGCCGACCCAGGGATCCAGATGCTCACAGACGGATCGATGACCTGACGGATCAGGTTATTGATTCATATGCTGCTTTGTCACTGGATATCCGCGAGATGCAGGAGCGGCAGCATTATCAGCATATGATGGCCCAGATTCAGTTCGAGCATGTCATGGGCTATCCGTTCGACCCGAACCAGTATCCGTACGTGCCACCACCACCACCACCGGATCGCGACTACTGAGAGCTGCAGGATTTTCTTTATTATATTTTTATGCAGTTCAGCTATTCATCCGGTGAGTACTTTTATTCTCTAGACTTATTTTGACCCACTGGGACAGTGTGTCCCAAGTATGGGGTATTTGATGTATTTATTTGATGACTTTGATGTATGACTCACTTTATCGGATATTTCATATTTATGCTTCAGTTTGCTTTTATGTGTTTATCTGAGATTGCATGCATATTTACAGGTTATTTGATTGAGAAAAACGTCGAAACTGAAAGAAAACTGGTTTTAAAATATATATATATATATATATATATATATATATATATATATATATATATATATATATATATATATATATATATATATATATATATATATATATATATAGACCTCGACCGGGGCAGTCTTGGCCAAACGAGGCGTTTCACCTCGGTTGACCCAAGAACACCTCGACCGAGGTGGGTTAACTGAGAGTTTTCGAAAATTATTTTTGTGTTACTTATCTGGATATGATCTCAGTGAAGATCTTGTTTACTGACTGGTTTTAAATTCTTTATGTGTTTGAAAGGTTTTATAATATGTTAAGTTGCTAAATACTTTGTTTGAAATTATTGACATGTTTAATACTTTGTTTTTATCTAAATTATGTTGAATTTGAAGGTTGACACCACATTATGAGTTCTCTCACTTTCTTCCTGGAAAGACCAAGGCAATTCATTCTTCTCTCTTCTTCTTCTTGATCATGCTTAACCCCTCATATACATTTTGCCTCCCTTTACCTATCCGGGAATTTGGAAGCAAGCGAAGTGGTGAAAGCAAGTGAAGTTAAAGTTGAGAAGTTGGCTGGAAGTGAAAGTGTTAGAAAGTAATTTTAGGTTTGGGGAAGTCAATCATGAAGATGAGTAACTCGGCACCATTCACATAGCCGGGTGTTTGTGTCTTGCCAAAGTCGGATTGAGCGATATTCCTAACGGGTCATGGTATGTGCATCAAGGGTTTGATGCATCTCAAGAGATTGATGATTGCGGATTTCCTAAGCTTCGGTTATTGTGCACCTCTGTCCATGCATCCCAAAAAGTAAAGTAAAAAGAAGAAAAAGTGTGAAATAAGCAAAGCTTATTGGTGGAAGATGTTGTAAGTCAAAGTGAAAGTGAAGTTCATCCTTTTCCCGGATTCTAAGCACCACATTACCTTACATACATCCCTACCCTACACGTTTCTTGACCTTTCTTTTGGGAAGCCCTTGAGACCTTGAGCTTGTTGATTGACTTAGTGGTTTAAACTGGATTATACATGATTAATTTTGATAATTATGACTTATTATGCATTCTATGGTTTTATGCAAAGATGAACAACTTTTCTATATTTATAAAATGTTTTGATCATATTTTGATTTTAAATTCCATGAAGTATTCTCTTAGAGTGATCTATGATTGTAGCACACCATAAAAATGTTTTTTTGAAAGACTTTTCATTGATTTTATTGACTTATAATCCATTCTATCTTGTCTTCTATATAAGGAACTTGCTTGGGGACAAGCAAGGGCTAAGTATGGGGTATTTTGATAGCATGAATTATAGTCTATATTTTGGGGTTTGTTTGGACGTTTTATCTTTCATAATCTGCATGATTGTATGTATATTATGTGATTATATCACCATTTTATCTACCTTTGCGAGAATCGAGGTCTACACCTAGTTTTGTCGTAATTGTAGGTAAAATGGCACGTTTTGCATCAAAAAGGAGCAAAAGGAGCTATGGAGTCATTGGAGCTACAAAAAGGAGCATAAGGAACCATCCAAGAAGCATAGCCATGGATTAAAGATTCACTTTGGACCAGTTTTGAGAGATTTCACATTCAGTTGTGACTCACCTCGGTTGATCATAGATTCATCTCGACCGAGGTGATCCAGTGAAGCCGACTCGACCGAGGCGAATACCTAGGACGCGGCGAGAATATTTTATTCTTGGCTGAGATCTTTTATCTTTGGAAAGAAGATCTTATATTTTTGGGCTTGGCTCCTGGAAGGAAGAAGATCTTATATTTTACCTATTTTTATGGGAAGAGATCTTTCTAAGATATCTTATCTTTGGAGAGTTATTTTCCTATAAAAAGGGTTGGATTTCCACAAATCCAACATCCCCGCTTACACCGAAAGATCTGCTATCACCTATTACGCAGCAGCAGCCATACTCCAGTTGGGAGTTTTGAAGAAACTTTTTGAAGGTTGAAGGAAGATTGAAGATTGTAGCTTTTGGAAGGTTTTGTAAGATTGTCTTTGATTCCCTTCCTTGTTGTCTTCTCTTGTTGGATTTATATCCAAGGAACGCTTTTGTTGTGATATTTGATTCAGTTATTGAAGTCTTTTCATTAAATTCTTCTTGTTCAAATATTCACCTTCTTCCCATATATTTAATTAATACTTTCATGATGATGATGAGTGGCTAATTTCCTTGTGTGATTCTAGGGTGATTGGCTGAAGGTTGTGGGAAAACGATGATAGAATAAACTTAGATTCCAGTAGGACCCTGAAAGTTCGAGTCTTTAACCTTAACCCTTAGCATCTCGCTCAGTCGATGAACATCTCGGCCGGGGTGGAATTCGGTTGACCGAGGTGACTTATCCGATCCTAAACTGAGAGTTAAGTGTTAGAGTTTGCCAAATCCTATTCTTATTACACCTTTCCTGGTTCAATGCAAGCTTAGGATGAGACTTACCCGGTAATTCCTTAGTTTGTGTACCAACGATCATAAGTGTAGGTAATAAAGGTTTAACCTTTATTGGGGTTTGAGTGTGCTTTCATCCCATCTTTGTGAGTTAGCCTGAGATTTACCCGGTAAAGGTTGATTCTATTCCCTTAGATGGTGTGATAGTTTGAGGTTATAGTTCTTTATCTTGATTCCTTGAGACTTACCCGGTAATAGGAGTTACGGTTTAGGATTAGTGAGTAGTGAGACTTACCCGGTGATCTATTCCACTTTAGTAACACCTTCCCCATGCAAAAACCTCAGCTTTGTCCGCTTATCTTTAGATCTTGAGTTGGAACCACAACTAGACGCTTTAATCCCTAGAATTACATGTTTGCTTTATTGACTTCTTATTCATCTTTGATTGTGTTAATTGCTCTTTTGGTTAGTATTTACGAAGCTTACCGTCATCGACTTTGTTTCACTAAATCCGTGTGATCGACCCCTGGAATTCCTTGCTTTTTACTACGATTGACCCGTACACTGCGGGTTCGCATCCTTATTTTAAGCTTACGTCTAGGGTTATAAATTTAAAGCTTGCACACACCGTTTGGAGCGAACAGGGTCCTTAAGGATCTTTTCTCAATGATTTATTGTTGTCTTGTTGGTATGATGACGAATCTAGACCTTGGAGGGAGGCTAAGACCAAGGGTGGGAAGTGGAAGACGTTCATAGCACCAAAGGAGACTCTAGGAGACCAGCTGCACAATCGAAGAACTCAACAGACGGACGTTCTGTACAGATAGGCGCAGGGGCGGATTTACAGAGGCACAGGGGCGGTTCAGTCAGGCGTAGGGGCGGACCCAGATTGGCGCAGGGGCGAACCTAGATAGGCGCAGGGGCGGGCTCAGTCAGGCGCGGGGGTGGTTTTGCTCTAGTGAGTCCCGAATCTTGTTCCTTCCTTTCTTTCTTCCATTCCTTAGACTCGATATATCTTAGAAGCATGTTAGGCTGGCTTAGAGTAGTGGAATTGGAATGCCATATAGTGGTTGGACCTTAGAGGTCTTGTGTGAGTTGGTTAAGTCTCGTTGATGGTATGTTGTTGAGGTGTTCGATTAGAGTTTTGTGGAAATAACCTTGGTGTGTATCTTTATGTTGAGAGTTGGAAAGGTTGGACTGAGAGTGTAGTCTTCTTGGACTAGGTTGTTGAGGAGGTTGTGCCTAGAAGTCTAAAGACTTCTAGTGGACTAGAGTGGGGTTTGATTGTGTGCCTTGTCTTGAACAGGCGTTGTACATATTCCCGAGGGAACTTGAGAGTGAGGTGATAGTTTGCGCTTCGGAAACTGGTAAGTCTACGGACTTACTTACCTGGCTTCTTGTATGAGTGTGATGTGTATGAGTGGTGTTTGTTAGTTATGATAAACAACGAAACCGGATTAGGCCGACTTTATTATATTACGTAATTGACCCAAGTGTTTGATGACGGGTCGTGGCATCACTGCCTAGCTCTTGCGAGAGCTAGGAGGTTCCCTGCTACCAACCCAAGCAGGTAGACAGTCAGATGCATTAGAACCATTCCTCGTTGGTAAACCGGAACAAGAGCGAGGCTTGGGAATCCCTCATGTCACAAAATAAGTATCATTAGTAATGACTTGTCACCTAACTAAAGATAATAACCGGATTGAGTGTTGCGTGTTGGTTGTGTATGTTGTGTGTTTGTGCTTTTACCTTTATACTTATGCATAGAATGTTAGCTAACGGTTTTATACCTCCTTGTAGATGCCTTGCAGGTTAGAGAGGTGATCGAGTGATCTGGCGGTAGTGGGCAACCGGGGTTCCGTGTATTATAGGACGGTACTGTTATTCTTATTTCATGTCTTTGAGACTTATGTTGTTTGTTTTGGTTTTGAGACTCGGCTGGATTGTTTTGAATTTGTACTTTTGCTTTCGCTCATGAAATAAAACTATGTTGTTTTGCCTTTTTATTTGTGCCGTGTTTTATGGTCCGATAAAGTTGTTGCCAGGCTAAGGGCCGGGACCCATTGTGAGGTCCCAACTCGTAGCATTCCGAGTCCTCTAGGATTTGGGGTGTTACAGGGGGCAACTCGATGTCAACAAGGGGAGGATGATAGGATCCGAGCTATGTCTATCAAGCCTTCCAAGACAGCTTTGCAACTCTCAGTAAAAGTAATATTCATGTTGTTGTCATTGGATCTGAAAAACTCACGAGTACTACTTTTGAAGGGCTTTCAAAGATATATAACTTTGCATTTAGCATACGAAGTCAGTGGAAAATTGTCCGAAAAGATGTGAGCTAAAAATTCTATGGATTTATTTTTGGAGCGGGATTTATTATCCGACCCACCCTTTGTAAACCTTGCAATGTTTCAAATGTTTGAAAATGCAAACAAGTTGGTGTAGACATCCGAACTAAATGTAAATCATACACACCTAAAAAGCACATGAAGCCTAAAATAATTAACAAAAGGTAGTAATTGCCTATAAAAAATCTAGGTAAAAATATGAAAACATCAAAATACCTCATGCATAATTCTCACTTGTAACTCAAGTGAGACCCACCGTAACAAACTTTATGAGTATGATAAAAAAAATGCATCAACTAGGAAGACTAGCGAAACATAACTGCACTCAAAATGGTCATCGTCGCATGCATCTTCATAATCAAATAAAAATGAAAATAACCTATAACCACTCAAGGACATGTGTATAACTCAACTCACAAGTGTATTAGGATAATCAATAAATGCTAAAATATCAACAAATGCAATACCATAGGCTTGTCGAGGCATTTTGAATCTCCATCGTGTGTTTCCTACAAGCACAACATGAATCAAAAGGTCTTTTTCTAGGTTGTAATGTGCTCATGGATGAGAAGTAAGATTGGAGAATAATATAGGCCAATGTGGTTCTATAGTATCCTAGCCTTTATAGTTTATTGTCAATAAGTTTCATGTGTTGTACAATTATACTTGACATTTTTCTTAAATATTCCTTTTCTCATTGAACAATCACCACCCAAAACTTACATCGATAAAGATCAATATAGACCAATAACATAATAGTATGATAATCCAATAGGCATATGCATACTCATTGTCAAAAGTATAACCATATACTTATTCTTTAGCAACCTCATGCCTAATCTACACAAACCTCTCATCCTAGCTTTTAGATAAGTCCAACGAGACTAAGGGAAAATTTTATGGAGCTATGGTGAGGGCTGAAGTGTAAGCCTCGTATCTCGCAAACAATTTACAAGATCCAATGTTGTACAGACAGTTATGATCGAACATAGTGAAGACAATGCAGTGATTTGACAATTTGCAAGACCCATTGTAATATAGGGAGTCATGATCGAACAAAGTGAAGACGATGTAACGATTTGACGTATTAATAATGAAACCAACATATAACAAAACAAGACTCAAAGACAAAGGTATCGATTGATCGATCGATCGATGCCAATGTCGATCAATCTCAACACGAAAACGAAAGCAATTGAGGAGAGAAACACGGTAAGTCCGATCAACCTTAAGCGGCGATATCAGTCGTATGTAAGAAAAAGTCACGTTAAAACATCAATGGTGTGTGAGAGAGAAAATATTATATTCACGGAACCAATAGCAAGGTGTTTCGAGAGCAATCTCGACAAAAACAAGCAAAAATAATGATAAAGCAATTCTAGAGTATAGCTCACCAAAACATACATATATAAACCTCAAATGATATATCTAAAAGAAAATATAAATTATGTTATGTGGGAAACAACTTCGTCTGATTGTCACGTGGTTAGGTATTTGCTTGGCATACATCAACGGATGTCAGCCCCGTTGATTGTCACGTATCGAATATGACTCCTATTCTTCACATTGAACTCAACATGGAGGTATGAGTGACTCGGCTCTTACATTTTTTCAACAACACATTGAAGAACATATAACAAAAAAGATTCTTAATTCAGCTCTCCATTTTGCAAGGAACAATCGAAATACTAACATAACTCTCATTGATTATCATTCATACATTCATAAATATAAACCATCATCATAAATCAATGTGGTTGGGGTTTCCAAAACCTAAAATAAATGATTTATGCAAGACATACCTAAATAAAACTGGAACTTCATTAAATGAACAGGGAAACAAGGAGAAGTCGATTACCAAATAAGGGAAGGTCGGCCGGCCACCAGTAAGGCGGACAATTGACTGACGGCACAAACATCCACTGCTCTTGCTAACCTTCAAAACCTGAATAGTAAACTGAATTATTAAACCTAATGGTTGCAAGCCTAAGTTATAGGGAGAGAAACTAGGATATCTTCCGAAGATTTTATCTACTAATAAGATAAGATCTTATCTAACCACCAAATCATAACTTTCTAATAAGATATGATCAATCAAACAAAAACGTCCAAGTGGACGGACTTTTAAAAGAATATGGAATATAGGAGAAGTAAATGTTGCCGAAGCGGCTCGTCATTGTATATAGTAAGGTTGATCGACCCTATGATGTGAGCGGAGGATACACACAAAAATCACATAAAACAACTAATGTACGACCCATTGTCAATGTAGCATATGATTTATAGTATCAAGATCGAATTCCACAAGTACTCTATATAGCTTGAATGTAATCAAGTTCAAGACAATTCAAGTGTGTAAAAATAAATAAAAGGGAGTGATCAACGGATCAATGATTAAAAGGAGATTTGAGTAACCAAATGCAAGTGACAAACAAGTGATCAAATATATGAGAAAACCACAACCAACTAGCATGCTTTAATGACAATATTCAATCAATGAGGGTAAATGGCATGTAGTTAGCTGAGTTCATCAAAGCATCATAATCCTCTATTGAAGCTCATAAGATATCTTATATAAATCAAAGTATGCTATGGTCAAGCCACAATTCAGTTGACTAAGCTTAGGTCACAATCATGATCATACTAAACAACATAAGCATCACATGGTATATGCTATTTGCATACATTATCTAGTATAATCGTAACATGGATGAATTATCACAAATAGAATCAATCATCCTTTCGGCCCACAACCAATTCTACTCTAGCATGATATGGATCTAAACAATGGATAATCATCCTCATATTACCTTGTAAGTCTTAACTTAGATGATTAATCTACCAATCAGTCATTCATGCTTAGAAGAATACAATGCTTTAACAAGTATATTTAAACTAGCAATAGTCTAAAAACCACCAACAATGAAGAAAATCCAATATGCATGTTAGATAAATCCATAGTTTCATCCCTCTTATATGCTACTAATTAAGGGTGAGAAAAAAATCCGATCCGCGTAATTCAATCCATGAATCCGAATATCCGATTCAAAAAATCCGATTCCAAAAGTATCTAGTAGTTAGTGATCCGAGTCCGATTCGATCCGGAGATATTTTTCTGATCATCGGATACAGATCGAGGTTTGGAGAAAAAGTTGGATCGGATCGGATATATCCAACTAGTCTAGTAATAACTACTTGGATCGGATCGGACGTCCGTTCCGGATAGAAATGTTGGATATCCGGGTACTCTCATATCGTACTTTTATAAAACTATCAGATCAGATACAATATTCGGAAATGCCCACCCTACTACTAATCATGCTTGAGTTCCCTTCACATCATGAATAAACACTATAACAATACTAATATAACATGATTTGAGGATTTTCACCCCAAAACCTAGATAGGAAGCTATTCACTTATTGTAATTTTGATCACCATAAAAATAAATAAATGTCATAGAAAGAAAGTAGACAACAAAATAGAGATGTAGGAAAAAGAATGAAAATATTTGGACTTAGCAATCAAAAATTATGAGCAAAATAGGTTGAAGGGATAAAGAAAAAGCTGCAAATATGAAGAACACCAATCCAAAATTCCGTCCACAAATAAAAGTTCTAAATCTAAGAATAGTAACTAAGAGAATAATTGAGAGTGTATGAAGTTGGATGATATCAACTACAATCATCCAAATGCTTTACATACACTTTAGAAGACGTGGTCCTCTCCGTCAAGTGGCTCAACTTGTTAAAGTTTGATAGGAAGATGCTTCTAGAAGGAGCTTATCATCGCCTTGGAGAAGCACTCGAGGGAACATGATAGCCTTGTGATGCGGGGTTGAGGCCCCAATTGACAGATCTAGACCGAAGGTCCACAAAGCTTCGACCTTGAAGAATCTCGACATAAGATCTTGGGCGAGATCGATAGAAACAAAAGAAACAAGAATGGCGAGATATGGAATGATAAAGGAGAGATTTAAGAAGATGAATATGGAATAAAATATGATAGAAAATATAGGAAGATAAGAACCAACATATACTTGCAAGAACCTTAATCAATTGAATCAACACCATAACAATGAATTACCTTAACCTTTCCTTTTTCAACCTTACAAAAGTCTATAAATCGAGACAAACACAAGGAGGGACTATAATCAACTAGGAATACCAATTTATAAGAAAATTAACACACACAAGAACAACCTAACAAGGACTTACAACGATTCAATCAAAGACTCTATTTTTTATTAAATAGAGATGAATAAATTCATAAATAAAGGAACGAGTCTCACAAATACGTGGCTGAAAATAATATATCAAATATGTCGAATATCTCAACCTAAGTGAGAGATTTATAGCTAAAAATCCTCTAAATAAAAGATAAGATACATATAGAATGTCTAGAACTTTAAAGATATTAAAAATAAAATAACTAAAAGTCTTCTAACTCTTCAAGTCGTGATTCCTCCATGTCTTCACACGTGTATGGCTCCTTCATACTAGTCTTCATTGCTCAAATTGTTATCAATGTGACTAAGGAAGACTTAGACACATACAGATCACCAATGGTCTCCTTAGAAGCTAATGATGCCAACAAGCTAGAAGCCTCTTCTTGAATGGATATTAATCTTGATCTAGTGATAGATCCTTCCATGGTAGGACTTGCTGATGATGTAGACTCCTTATCCTCCAATTCCCTTGCTCTTGAAATAGTGATAGGTCCATGAGTAGTAGGAGGTATTGGGAATGGTCCCTCATCACCTTGACTGGAGTTGTTGTTGCTTCCCTCGAGTTTTCTCGACAACCTTCAACTTGACCCAAGTAAGCATGGTCTTCACTGAAATGGATGGTGACTCGAAGGTAACTCAAATGAAACTTCAACGTGGCTCGATGTGAAATTGATTCATAGTTCATCTGAAGTGTAACTCAACATATATTACTAAGTATTGGCTAAACCAAAACCGGGCTTTCATAAACTAAACTTCGACGGATCAAAACTAGACCTTGGAATTACTTCTATTGGCTACGTGATTCGGGACTAAAATCGAAAAGTAGTAAGTCTCGAGGTGAAATTGATTCATACTTCATCTGAAGTGTAACTCAACATATATTACTAAGTATTGGCTAAACCAAAACCGGGCTTTCATAAACTAAACTTTGACGGATCGAAATTAGACTTTGGAAGTACTTCTATTGGCTACGTGATTCGGGACTAAAATCGAAAAGTAGTAAGTCTCGAGGTGAAATTGATTCATAGTTCATCTGAAGTGTAACTCAACATATATTACTAAGTATTGGCTAAACCAAAACCGGGCTTTCATAAACTAAACTTTGACGGATCGAAATTAGACTCTGGAATTACTTCTATTGGCTATGTGATTCAGAGTCAAAATGGAAAAGTAGTAAGTCTTGATGCAAAAAAAATAACTTCAACTCGGTTCTAAAAGCTGAAGCTTTTGCCTTAAAATCAGGCCTTCACGAGACACTTAGACTACAAATCAAAAAAATTGAAATTGAAGGGGATAATCTTTGTGTTATTAAGGCACTCCAAGGATGTTGGAGTTGTCCTTGGGAGATCGAGATGATTATTTCCGACTCCAAACTGAATCTTTCGTTCTTTTGACAAAGTCCATATTAGGCATGTTTTCAAAGAAGTAAACTGTGTTGCAGACCGACTAACCCATATGGGAATTTCGACACCCAACACCAACTTTTCTGATGATCTTGAACTTTGTATTCACATCCGTAAGGATGCTTAGTGATAGCATGTATTATAGTCTATATTTTGGGACTTGTTTAGGTGTTTTATCTTCGCACCAGAACTGCAGAGATTGAAGCTGATATGGCCGATCTATGAGCCCAGATTCTTAATCGACCAGACCCTCTACCGAGGCAGGACCCAGTCCCAGTTGCTGCGGCCGAGATACATCCACCTCGGATGCCTGTCCGAGATGTTCTTTTTGCAGGAATTCCACGAACCCTAGGACAAAGGATGGACCCAAACCAGCAAGTGAGGCGTCCAAGAGTCAACCTAGGTAATCCAGCGGAGCATGATTACGAACTTCGACCGAAATTTCTATCCATGATCCGCCAATGCCAGTTTGGAGGTTTAGAGAGGGAGTCTCCGCATCAGCACTTGCAAAACTATGAGATCCTGATGGAGACCTTGAGACCTTCAAGGCTGGAAAACAATAATTACAAGCTAAGGCCTTTTTACTTTTCTTTGAAGGACAGGGCGCTTACTTGGTATCAATCTCTTCTCCCCGGAAAGATCAACACTTGGGAAGAGATAACGACGGAGTTTCTAACAAAGTTCTTTCCCTCTCAAAGACCGCTGAAATAAGAGGGAAGATTAATGCATTCATCATGAAGGACAAGGAGAGTTTGTCCAAGTCATGGGAAAGATTCAAAGATGTTCTATTGGATTGCCCATATCATGGGATTCCAAAGATAGAGTTGTTGGAGATATACTTCAAGGGATTGGATGGAGCTACTCAATTCAATCTTCAACTACTCTCCGCCGGCACATTCATGGACATGCCGATAGACGAAGCTTGGGAGTTCATTGAGAAACAGGCTTTGCACATGGAGAAGTACTCCCACCAAGGAGCCGAAATGGAGTTAAGAGAGTTAATTTCCTGGAAGCTCCATCAAATGATAATCGACTCATCTCCCTGAAGAACGATGTGAAGCAATTGAAGGACCTTTTGGTTGCTCACACAAAGAAGGAAGAAGGATGCTATCAAGTATCAAGAAATAACAACCAAGGGTCCAGGAACAACAATTACAACAACAATAGAGGCTCCAACAGCAACAATTGGAGATCTAATCAACAAATTTGGGTAACCCTTATTCTAATTCCAATTCTAATAATTCTTTTAACCCCTCTTCTTCTTCCACTCCATTAAAGAGCCAGGAGCCTGGATCAAGTTTGTCCCAGCCAGAGAAGAAAGATGCAGTGTTGGAGGCCATCTTGATCAAGCTCAACGCTATGGAGACATCCATGACTTCATTTTCAAAGGCACAAAAATCCTTAGAGCAACAATTCTTTAATAAAGCTAATAAAGCGCCAAGAGATCCAGGGAAGCTCCCAGCAAGGACAGAGAGCAACCCCAAAGGACAAATCATGGCAATAACGACGAGAAGTGGACTGAAAACTGTAGATCCAGGACCTCGATCGATGCCAGTGCAGACGAAGGACACCTCGGTCCAGGTACAGACGAGGAACACTTCGGTCGAGGTGCCACCCGAGGTGGAGTCCCAAAAAGCGACGGACAAATCTGAAGTTTATGTCCCACCTCCTGCATATAAACCACCACTTCCATTCCTTCAGTCAAGGGCCAGAGCACATCTAGACAAACATTTTGGTAAGTTCCTTGACTTGATGAATAAACTACATATTAACATCCATTTCCTTGATGCTATTCTAGGGATGCCCGCCTATGGGAAGTTCTTAAAAGAGATTCTATCAAGGAAGAGGAAGCTGGAAGACTTTGGAGAAGTAAGGATGACATCTAAATCCTCAAAGCTCATTCAAATCATGAAGGAGAAGATGCCACCCAAGTTGAGAGATCCCGACTTATTTTGCATTCCCATTCAAGTTGGGGATGTAACTTGTGAGGCGTTGTGTGATCTAGGAGCCAGCATGAGCATCATCCCGCTAGAGCTATGTGTGAAGATCGGACTTGGAGAGCCCAAGCCGGTGAAGATAAGGTTATACATGGCGGACCGCTCCATTACCTATCCCGTGGGCATTTTGGAAGACGTTTCGGTTAAGTTAGGTAACTTCTATTTACCGATAGACTTTGTTGTACTTGATATACCCGCAGATTATCCCGTTCCTATCATTCTCGGGAGACCATTTCTAGCAACTTCGGGTTGCAATGTGGATTGTAAGAACGCCAAGTTGAAATTCAACTTTGGCGGAGATCAAGTGGAGTTTGCATTGCTTGCTGCAATGAAAGAAGAGCCGTTGGAGGATGACATCTTCAACATCTATGATGAAGAAGAATCAAGAGAATTGGTGAGCTATATCCTTATTAATGACCCTCTTGAAAGAGTTATTAGTTTTAGCTTAATGGAGGAAGGTATAGATGCTTCTTGTGATGCAGATATACGGAGCTTAAAGGCACTAAAAGAAGATCCAGGAGCTAAGATTGAAAAACTGATCTAGGAGAGGAGAAATTCCAGTTTCGGTCCCAGTTCTAGTACCTCGACCGAGGCACTTTCTGGACCAAGCGAGGTGCTCTTATCTGAAGAACATCTCGGTCACCCACTTTTGACCTCGACCGAGGTCGCAAGCGAGATGATGTCAACTGAGACTTTTGAAAGTCTAGTTCTTCGATCTAAGTCTACTCCACTGGAAGGAGGAAGCAAGGATTCCCCTCAGAAAGCACCCCCAGTTGTGGAGCTTAAACCGCTTCCAAGTCACTTGAGGTATGTTTTCCTTGGACTGGATTCTACACATCCCGTTATTGTAAGCGCTTCCCTTTCCGAAACTGAATTGTCTAAACTAATGCATGTCTTGAGAAAACATCAAAAGGCTTTGGGTTATACTATTGATGATCTTATTGGATTAAGCCTTCTTTCTGCATGCATAGAATACTAATGGAAGACGATCATAAGACTTCACGGGAACCTCAAAGACGGTTAAATCCGATCATGAAAGAGGTTGTGAAGAAGGAGATTCTTAAATTGTTAGATGTAGGTATCATATTTCCTATCTCGGACAACAAGTGGGTGAGCCCGGTGCATGTAGTTCCGAAGAAAGGAGGGATGACCGTTGTGACGAATAAGAACAACGAGTTGATTCCAACTAGGACCGTTATGGGCTAGAGGGTGTGCATCGATTACAGAAAGATGAATATGGCCACTCGGAAGGAACATTTTCCACTTCTCTTCATCGACCAAATGCTCGAACGATTAGTCCAACATTCACATTTTTTCTATATAGATGGTTATAGTGGCTTCTTTCAGATTCTTATCCATCCAGATGATTAAGAGAAGACCACTTTCACTTGTCCATAGGGGACATTCGCTTATAGGAGGATGCCATTTGGATTATGTAATGCACCCGCTACCTTCCAACGTTGCATGCTGGCTATCTTTTCCGAGTATATAGAGGAGATCATGGATGTATTTATGGATGATTTTTCAGAATATGGTTCATCTTTTGATGATTGCTTATCTAACCTATCTCTAGTGCTACAACGATGTGAAGACACTAATCTCGTTTTAAATTAGGAGAAGTGTCATTTTATGGTTAATGAAGGAATTGTGCTAGGACACCTCGTTTCTAACCGAGGTATCAAGGTCGATCGAGCTAAGATCGAGACTATTGAGAAACTCCCTCCCCCTTGTTCTGTTAAGGGTGTGAGGAGTTTTCTCGGGCATGCAGGTTTCTACAGGAGGTTCATCAAGGATTTCTCGAAGATTTCTAAACCACTCACTAAACTCTTGAATAAGGATGTTGTTTTTGAGTTTTCGCAGGAATGTCTTGATGCATTTTACAGGATAAAGGAAGCGTTGATCTCCGCTCCCATTATTCAACCTCCGGATTGGACCTTGCCCTTTGAGATCATGTGTGATGCGAGTGATGTGGCGGTAGGAGCGGTTCTTGGACAAAAGAAGGATGGCCGGACCAACGCCATTTACTATTCTAGCAAGATTGTTCGCTCCAAACGGTGTGTGCAAGCTTTAAATTTATAACCCTAGACTTAAGCTTAAAACAAGGATGCGAACCCGCAGTGTACGGGTCAATCGTAGTAAAAAGCAAGGAATTCCAGGGGTCGATCACAGGGACTCGGTGAAACAAAGTCAATAACGGTAAGCTTCGTGAATACTAACCACAAGAGCAATTAACACAATCAAAGATGAATAAGAAGTCAATAAAGCAAACATGCAATTCTAGGGATTAAAGCATCTAGTTGTGGTTCCAACTCAAGATCTAAAGATAAGCGGACAAAGCTGAGATTTTTGCATGGGGAAGGTGTTACTAAAGTGGAGTAGATCACCGGGTAAGTCTCACTACACACTAATCCTAAACCGTAATTCCTATTACCGGGTAAGTCTCAAGGAATCAAGATAAAGAACTATAACCTCAAACTAACACACCATCTAAGGGAATAGAATCAACCTTTACCGGGTAAGTCTCAGGCTAACTCACAAAGATGGGATGGAAGCACACTCAAACCCCAATAAAGGATAATCCTTTATTACCTACACTTATGATTGTTAATACACAAACTAAGGAATTACCGGGTAAGTCTCATCCTAAGCTTGCATTGAACCAGAGAGGTGTAATAAGAATAGGATTTAGCAAACTCTAACACTTTAACTTTCTGTTTAGAATCGGATAAGTCACCTCGGTCAGAAGAATTCCACCCCGGCCGAGATGTTCATCAACCGAACGAGATGCTTAGGGTTAAGGTTAAAGACTCGAACTTTCAGGATCCTACTGGAATCTAAGATTATTCTATCATTGTTTTTCCCACAACCTTCAGCCAATCACCCTAGAATCACACAAGGAAATTAGCCACTCATCATCATTATGAAAGTATTAAAATATATGGGAAGAAGGCGAATATTTGAACAAAGAAGAATTTAAGGAAAAGACTTCAATAACTGAATCAAATATCGCAACAAAAGCGTTCCTTTGGATATAAATCCAACTAGAGAAGACAACAAAGAAGGGAATCAAAGACAATCTTACAAAACCCTCCAAAAGCTATAAAAGCTAATATCTTCAATCTTCCTTCAACCTTCAAAAAGGTTCTTCAAAACTCCCCAATTGGAGTATGCTGCTGCTGCTGCTGCGTAATAGGTAATAGCGGATCTTTCGGTGTAAGCGGGATTGTGGATTTGTGGAAATCCAACCCTTTTTATAGGAAAATAACCCTCCAAAGATAAGATATCTTAGGAAGATATTTTCCCATAAAAATAGGTAAAATATATGATTCTGCATATCTCCTTCCTTCCAGGAGCCAAGCCCAAAAATATAAGATCACTTTCCAAATTTAAAAGATCTCATCCAAGAATAAAATATTCTCGCCGCGTCCTAGGTGTTCGCCTCGGTCGAGTCGGCGTCTCTGGATCGCCTCGGTCGAGGTGAATTTCTGGTCAACCGAGGTGAGTCACAACAGAATGTGAAATATCTCGAATCTGCTCCAAAGTAAATCTTTAATCCATGGCTATGCTCCCTGGATGTAGCTCCAAATGACTCATGACTCCTTTTGCTCCTTTTTGATGCAAAACGTACCATATTACCTGCAATTACAACAAAACTATGTGTAGACCTCGATTCTCACAAAGGTAGATGAAATGGTAGTAAAATCACATAATGCACACACAAACATGCAGATTATGAAAGATAAAACGTCCAAACATACCCCAAAATATAGACTATAATTCATGCTATCAAAGATGCTAGATGAAGTTCAACTAAACTACGCCACCACCAAAAAGGAGCTTTTGGCAGTTGTATATGCTTTTGAGAGATTTCGCTCTTACTTAGTAGGAGCGAAAGTTATTGTTTACACTGACCATGCAGCTATTCGTTACTTGCTTGCTAAGAAGGATGCAAAGCCGCGTCTTATTCGATGGATTCTCTTGCTTCAAGAGTTTGATCTAGAGATTCGTGATAAGAAGGGGTCCGAAAATTCTGTTGCGGATCACCTCAGCCGGCTACCTCCCTCTTCACGCGAGAAGGACGACCCACCCATAAAGATTCATTCCCCGATGAGCACTTGCATTTGCTGGAACGTCTGATAGACTTTTTTTTATCTCACCCCATGATGAAGGTGAAGTATGGGGTGAGGATACCTTCTAGCATGTTTAGAGATGCCGTACGGTCCAGCTAGCGACCTTAAATCAAGCGTTTCTTGGGAGGCAACCCAAGGTTTTTCTTTCTTTTCCCTTTTTCTAGTTTAGTTTTGGATAGTTTGTTTTTTCTTTGCTTTGTTTTGTTTTTGGCGTCCTAGACAGAAACCAGGTACTTTCTAAGGAAGGATTACAGCTCAGGAGCTACACTGGAAGGACAAAAGTTCGAGAAATTGAGAAGACAGAGTTTGACTGAGATACATCTCGGTTGCTATCACAACACCTCGACCGAGATGATTCTTGAGCAACCGAGGCGATTAGGTCTGACAATCCAATCAGTCACCTCGGTCCGGTCGGAACCACCTCGACCGAGGTGATAGCAGAATCGACGAGGGGTATAAAAGAAGAAACGATTTCTCTCTCTTCCCTCCCAACTTCTTTCTTGACTGCGGCGCACTTTCCACCTTATTTCTTCAATTTTCGATCGTTTTCCACGATTTTTGCTCCGATCTCGCAAGGAAGAGCAAGAGGATCAGATTGCAAGCAAGAAATTACAAGAAAAACACCTCAAAGCGACCTAATTTGGGGTAAATTGTCGGAAACCCTAACTCCTCCTCTCTCTACTGATTTTAGAGATTTGTGGATTTGGTTGCCACGTTTTATTGCTGAAAATCATATAAGTACCCCATAGGAAGCAATTGGTAGTGAATTTGGGGGAAAAGAACTGAAAATCAGAGAGGAGAAATCGAACAGCGCTTCGCCTCGGTCCAGTCAAGTTGTGTCTCGGCCGAGGTGTTCTAGAGTCTGTCAGACTGACCGAGGTGCTTTCCTGTCAGAAATTATGAGTCACAGATCTGATCTTCAGCTTATTCTGAGAGATACCCCCAGTGGTTCTTCTCCTTCCCCTTCCTCTAGACCTTCTATCCCGGTGATCCATGAGCGCCACCAGACAGATTTTGACCGTATATGCGCGCGCCTTGTCATTGACTCGCGCTTCTTAGATGTTCCAGCCTTCGAGTGCCTCCACGTGGTGGAGGGCTTGAAGAAGATGATATCCATGGTGGGGCTGAAGCGTTTCATGGAGATCAGAGCTCCAGCTTACCTTGAGCCGACCCTGGAGTTTGTGAGTTTTGTTACTCACATGCTTGAGAGGAACAACATCAAGTACCGGTTGCTGAACCAAAACTACATGGTTCCTATGGATCAGTTCAGAGATATTTTTGGCTTCCCGACTCCTACAGTTCCTGACTTTCCTTCTCGAGTCGTGGCTCGACAGTTCTAGGGGCAGATTGCCCATGTGGTAGAGCATGCAGACAGATGGAGACCTGGAGACTCCAGGGAGCGCATTATATTTCATTTGGCTTTTCGTCTGGCCCACCACATTTTCTGTGAGACCCTTTTGGCGCGTACTGAGACGCCCTAGAAGATTAGACAGGGAGAGATGTTGAGTCTCTTCTGCACGGTGACTAGAGGAGTGCCTGACTTTGGAGGCATGTTAGCTAAGGATCTACACCGGATCAAGAGCAAGGCGAAGGGAGATATTTGTTGTGGAGGATTGGTGACTCATATCGCTACAGTTATGGGTCTTGACTTGACTGCATGTACATTGGTGGCGGCTGCAAAGCCGCTTGGACTTCAGGAGATGATCACGAGGAGGATACTGGTTCCTCGTGGCCTTACCACACCGTACGTAGCGATGCCTAGGGAGCAGACTGCTCCTCAGGGTATCCCATGGTCAGATCAGTTTACAGTCTTCGATCCATACTACTGGTCTTCCGCTTGGATGCCCTACATAGAGGATGCTAGAGATGCTGCACCAGCTCAAATAGAGGAGGAGTATGATGATGGTGGTGGTGCCATGGAGACAGGTACAGATACAGCCGGCCCTAGTGTGCCATTTTTCGATTTAGACGACGAGGCTACAGAGGAGGAGGCAGCTGCAACACCATCACGACCTGCCAGGCGTAGAGTCTGCAGACAGAGAGATCTCGTATCTCACCAACGGATTGATGAGCCGACGAACCAGATGATCGACTCTTACGCCGCCTTGTCACTAGAGATGATGGAGCTGAGGGAGAGCCAGCACTACCAGCAGCGGATGATGGAGATCCAGTTTCGGCACACCATGGGTTATCCGTTTGACCCATCTCAGTATCCCTTCATCCCGTATCCACCACCACCACCAGCAGATCAGGACTAGAGCTTGTATGGAGTTTCTTTATTATTGGGAGAAAATTATCTAAACAGTACCCCATCTTTTGGGCTGACTAAACTTTAGTACCCCATCCTTTTAACTATCAGAACGGTACATCATCTATTGACCCCGACCGAAGATTAGTATATATGGTACTGTTCACACGTTAAATCTGAAGAACGGCGTTAACTGTGAGGGGTAATGTTGTCCATGAACCTTTATGCCTTCAATTGTCCAATCCCACATAAACTATAATCCCCAAATTTCTGAAAATTGAAAACCCCCCAATTTTATGAGCCACTAACATGGGTAAAATTGAAAAACCCTAAATCTGAAGAACAACTTTGACAGCATCGTAGTAGAGATGCCCTTAGGAGTAATTGATAGTTGAGACTCAAGGTCTTGACAGGAGGGGCGGCTGCTACAAGGTCTAGACATCCTGGTTCTCTTTGTTCATTGTCTTTCTTTCTTCACTGCAATCTTGTACATCCTGGTTCTCTTTCCGGCGGACTTGTGGCGGCTGCTACAAGGTCTGGACAGGAGGGGCCGCTGTTGGCGAGTTCTTTCCAGGAAGCGAAGAGGGCGATTACAACTCCGGCGGTTTGGGCGATACAGTTTGGCTCGACATTGACCTTTCTTCTCAGCGGCGAGACTCGATGTAAAGGCGGCAAGGTGGCGAGGGTGGTGGCATTACCTTCTTCTCGGCGGTTGTCGACCTAGGCAGCAAGGTGACGAGGGTGGTGGCATGCCCTTCTTCTCGGAGGTTGTCGACCTATGCAGCAATGGAGACGAAGGCGGGATAGAGAAACACTTGCACATATGAGAAATTCCTCAGAAATCAAAGTCCTAATTCCAATTGGAATTAAACTCATACCAATTGAATTTGTTTATTAGATATCATCCAAAATCAAACCCTAATTCTAATTCAAAACCAACTTCATAGCAATTTCATGAAATCAAAGACCAATAGTTCCAAACCTAATCACATCTATTACCAATAACAAATCTGGGAAGTCCAATGATGATTTGTAACAGGGAGAATGAACCTGAAGAAAATTTAAGTTTGGAGCGATTTGTTTTCCAGAAATCAACAAAGCGAGCAAGGTTGAAGATGGAGAAGAAGGCTTTTGAGAAAATACAAAAAAAGTCCTAAAAAAGAGAAAATTAATATTAAAAATGGAATAATATATTAAAGGTAGGAGGACAATTTTACCCCTAATATTTAACACCGTTCATATGATTTAACGTGTGAACAGTACCGTATATACTAATCTTCGGTCGGGATCAATAGATGAGATACCGTTCTGATAGTTAAAAGGATGGGGTACTAAAGTTTAGTCAGCCCAAAAGATGAGATACTGTTTAGATAATTTTCTCTTTATTTTCGCAGCTCAGCTATGTCCAGTGAGTTCTCTTGTTTTAGACTTATTTTGACCCATTGGGACAATGTGTCCCAAGTATGGGGTATTCATGTGTATTATACGACACTATGTATGCTTGTATGACTCGACTTGATATTTATGATTTTCCTTATGCTCTATGTGTTTAGTTGAGATTACATGCATGCATACAAGTTATTTGATTGAGAAAAACGTCAAAAACTAGTTAAAGAAAAAAAATTTATGACCTCGACCGGGATGATTTTGGTCAAACGAGGTCAAGTACCTCGGTTGACTTAGAACACCTCGACCGAGGTGGTTTAACTGAGAGACTTTTCGAAACGATTTTTTTGCTTCTTTTCTGGATATGGCCTCAGTGATGATTTTGTTTGCAGATTGGTCTTAGAAATCTTTATATGCTTGAAAGGTTTTATGATATGTTCAAGTTGTAAAATGCTTTGTTTAAAGTTTTGACATGTTTACTACTTTGTTTTTATCAAAATTATGTTGAATTTGAAGGTTGACATCACATGATGAGTTCTCTCACTTTCTTCCTGGGATGATTAAGGCAATTCATTCTCTTCTCTTCTTCTTTTTGATCATGCTTTAGCCCCTTATACACATATTCGCCTTCCTTTACCTATCCGGGAATTTGGAAGCAACCGAAGAAAAGCAAGTGAAAGAAAAGTTGAGATGTTGAATGAAAGTTTAGGAAGAAATAAATAGGTTTGGGGAAGTCAATCATGATGATAAGTAACTCGGCACCATTCATATAGCCGGGTGTTTGTGTCTTGCCAAAGTCGGATTGAGCGATATTCCTAACGGGTCATGGTATGTGCATCAAGGGTTTGAGGCATCTCGAGAAATTGATGATTGCTGATCTCCTAGGCTTCGGTTATTGTGCACATCTGTCCATGCATCCCAAAAAGAAAAAGTAAATAAGCAAAGCTTATTGGTGGAAGATGTTGAAGTTCAAAGGAAGTGAAATAAAATCCTTTTCCCGGATTCTAGTACCACATTCACTATATACATCCCACCCTCACACGTTTCTTGACCTCTTTTAAAAAGCCCTTGAGACCTCGAGCTTGTTGATTGACTTGGTGGTTTAAACTGGATTATACATGATTAATTTTGATAAGTATGATTTATTATGCATTCTATGATTTTATGCAAAGATGAACAACTTTCCTATATTTATAAAATGTTTTGATCATGTTTTGATTTTAATTGCCATGAAGCATTCTCTTAGAGTGATCTATGAGTGAAGCACACCACCAAAAATGTTTTGAAATACTTTTCATTGATCTTTATGACTTATAATCCATTCTATCTTGTACTTAAGATTCGGAACTTGTTTGGGGACAAGCAAGGGACAAGTATGGAGTATTTTGATAGCATGTATTATAGTCTATATTTTGGGACTTGTTTAGGCGTTTTATCTTCAATAAACTGCATGTGTGGATGTATATTGTGTGATTATATTGTTGTTTCATCTACCTTTACGGGAATCGAGGTCTACACCAAGTTTCGTTGTAATCGTAGGTAAAACGACACATTTTGGATTAAAATGGAGCTAAGGAGTTAAGGAGTCATAGTAGCTACACTCTGGAGCTTAAAAGAGAACTCAGAAAGCAAGGAATTGATGAAGAAGATTTACTTTGGACCAGATTTGAGAAATTTCACATTCAGTTGAGATTCACCTCGGTCAGCTACAATGTCACCTCGACCAAGGTGATCTTGAGGAGCGTCCCGACCGAGGCGAACACCCTGTCGCCGGCGAGATCATATCTTTTGGCTGAGATCTTTTATTTTTAAAAAGAAGATATCTTATATTTTTGGGCTGAATTTCTGGAAGGAAGATCTTATATTTGGGAGATCTATTTTAGAGATATAATATATTTTATAGGAAGTTATCTTTTTAAGATATTATTATCTTTGGAAGATAATTCTCCTATAAAAAGGGCTGGATTTTCCATAATTCAGCATCGTCGTAGGCTTGGAAGCAGAGATTACACAACAGTTAGGAAGATTTTCTGAAGGTTGGAAGGAAGATTGAAGGAAGGAAGATTCATAGTTTTGAGATAGCTTTTGAGGGAGTTTGTAAGATTTTCTTAGATTCCCTTTGGTTTATTGTCTTGTTTGATTTGCGATCTGAGGAGCGCTGATTTGTGAATTATTTGATTCAGTTATTGAAGCCTTGTTCTTAAGGTTTTTGTGTTCAAGTATTCATTCCTTTCCCTTTTATTCGATTATTGTTTTCATGATGATGAGTGGCTAAATTTCTTGTGCGATTCTAGGGTGATTGACTGAAAGTTGTGGGAAAGACGATGATAGAATGATCTTAATCCCAGTAGGACCCTGAAAGCTCGAGTCTTTAACCTTAACCCTAGAGTACCTCGCTCAGTCGATGAACATCTCGGCCGGGGTGGAACTTGACTGACCGAGGTGACTTTTTCTAATCCGAAACTGAGAGTTAAGTGTTCTAGTTTGCCAAATCCTATTCTTATTACACCTTTCCTGGTTCAATGCAAGCCTAGGATGAGACTTACCCGGTGATTCCTTAGTTTGTTTATCCAAGATCATAAATGTAGGTAATAAAGGTTTATCCTTTATTGAGGTTTGAGTGTGCCTTCATCCCATCTTTGTGAGTTAGCCTGAGACTTACCCGGTAAAGGTTGATTCTATTCCCTTAGGTGGTGTGTTGGTTTGAGATTATAGTTCTTTTCCTTAGTACCTTGAGACTTACCCGGTAATAGGAACTTTGGTTTGGGATAGTGAGTAGTGAGACTTACCCGGTAATCTATTCACACTTTAGAAACACCTTCCCTTTGCAAAATCTCAGCTTTGTCCGCTTTATCTTTAGATCTTGAGTTGGAACCACAACTAGATGCTTTAATCCCTAGAATTTGCATTTTCCCCTTATTTGACCTTATTATCATCTTTGATTGCTTTAATCGCTTTTGTGGTTATTAGTTGCATTGACAACTTATACTTGCTTAGTTTCACCTAAGTCCCTAAGATCGACACCCCGAAATTCTTGCTTTTTACTATAATTGATCCGTACACTGCGGGTTCGCATCCTTGTTTTAAGCATATTTCTTGGGATATAAATTTAATGCTTGCACACACCATTTGGAGCGAATACTTAGGATGGACTACCTCTAGAAGATAGTCCAACCTAATTGCTTTACATTATCAAAAAAAAAACATATATTACTAAGTATAACTTGAAGGAGCATTTTGATATTTTAAACTCTAATTAATATAAAATGCCTAGACCACACAAAATTAAGGGAAAACACACAAACACACGCCTAAAAACATAGTATGAGAACATGTTATCACCATATTCGGTCGGGTTGATGGATCTGGTACAAAACTTGGTCCTTGACATTAGCTCTTCAACTATAGGTCATTTGTTATGGTCAAGTGCAGGAAAGATATGATCTCCTCAAAACCGTTCGACCTTATGCTCGTCGATCACTCATGCACACTTCCCGGCGTGTACTTCATTTCATTCTTGGATCTCAGTAATTTTCGTCTTGACCTTGACTTCTTTGACCACAAGGAGATCATAAGTGTGTATGAGGTTATTCCGTTGTAAATATATCATATTAGGCTCCACAACCGTTGAAATACCTGCAATTACATAAATCAATCAATGAATTTTCGAAACACTACTAGGAAGAAAATAAATCGATAATATATGTCGTTAAGCCTAAAAGAATAGAGAAGTGCAATAGAATGAGGATGAATTTTTTTTTTTAAAATTTGAATGCTATCAAGCTACAAATAATAACATTAGACAAGAACTTGGCTTAACAAAACGATAATCAAAATACACTAAGCAATAACTACATATTTACATATTTGTGGATGTGAGAAAAACAAGATAAAAAGGAAACATAAGAGCTTAATATGAGGGGTTTTGTGAGTCGTATTTGGAGGAAATGAGGTTGATGTGGGTGGCCATTTCCAAACCGTCACCCTATCGGTAAGCACAGAAGATGACACAAAAAGCGGCGTGGAAGTTACTTAAGTCAAACCATTGAAAATACAGTAAGCTTATATAGATTCAAATAAGTGTTCAAAGGGGAAGAATGAGGGCGAAAGGAGTAAGTGGCAGAAATGAAAAGCTAAGCTTTGTATTCTAACATTGGTTGAAGGTGGGTACAGCTTAAACAGCGACATTATTCAACCATTTCAACCATCTAACTCGGTTTAGCCCTACCCAATACTTTCTCAATTCGGGTCCATGCCTAAACGACAAATGTAAGTACCTATTCAATTATGTAGGCTTTGTTGAGAAACCACCATCTCACATGCAATAATCAACCAATTCCCCCATTTCCAAAACCCATGTTTAAAATTTATAAAGTTATGAGATTTATTTGGTGGCTCACCTCACACACCCTTAAGAAGGATGCCGATCTTTATAAAAATATACGAGTGTATAACAAATATCATTATTTTACATTTAATAAACACTTCATTCCCTAAGTAGACAAGGTCTGCAAATTCTGTTGTTGTTGGATCGACTTTCTACCTTCATGTATTCTGCCTCACCTCGCCTGCTCGAAGGCTTGAACATCAATTCATGGTTGACTATCCTTGTTCAATAATGCAATGATAAGTGTAAGATAATGTGTGCAAATGCTAGGTGGCTTCATTTAACGATTTCCTACACCTTTTAAGTGTGTGAAATGACTCAAATCAACAAACATATGCACTCTCGTGATTAAGCAATAGAGATGAACCTAAGATACTAAGGGCATGGTCATGTAAATGAGTTGTCGTTTCTCTTACATTAAACATCACACAACAAACACTTATGAGTGAAATACTACATTATGCAGCAATTATGTTATCACCTTTGATTATTCTTAACTCTTTCTCTAGCGTCTTAACATTGTGATGGTCTTAAAATCTATCCGCAAGGATGATAAGTTCAATTGTAGTAAATTGAGTGTCGAATTCAAAGGGATCATATATGAATTGAAAATTACTAATTACTAATTATTCTAAGTGAAAGGAGGGAAACAACAAGTAAAGAAAGAGGTTAAATATATTTTTGGAGTTTTGTAAAAGGATGAAGGAAAAAAAAATGGTTTTTGTTGGTAAAATATGGAGGGGAAGCGGTGTAAGAAAACAAGAATCAGCACTATAATGAATTATAGTAAAATCACATATATGAATATCGTGAACATTGATAAATGTGTTTTACAAGTAACTATCTAAATAGTAAAGGTAGAATCCAAAATATGAAAAAAGAAAGTTTGATATATTTAAAGTGAAGTATAAGAAAGCAAATGATATATGTAATGCGTGATTCTAAAGGTTATATGTAGGCTTGACAAACAAAATTTATATCATGTAGGAGGATTATAATTAGAGAGTTAGGGTTAGTATTATATTCTCCAAATAGTAGAAAGAAAGAGTGTAAGAAAGAGCATGCATAGTTGTCTATCAAAAGCGATCGTGTATATAGTGTTGGAGAGGTTCCAAAGTGTAGAACGAGAGCTTGTTATAAGTTTCAATGTTTTATAGTATAATTATTTTTATTTATTTATAAAAAAATAAAACAGAAAAAAAAACCTTCAAATTATACCACCAAAAAAATAAATTAAAAAATAAAACAGGTAAAAAATATATATTCATTGATGAATAATAACATTTGACTCAGTAATATTAAAATTAATGAGTTTTGACATTTTAACACAAGGGTGAAGTTGGTCCAAGTCAAAGCATTGGAAATATATGAAAACTTAGGTTATATAAATTTAAAAAAGGGGTTAGACCTTTGGGAAGAATGGCGGCGAGAGTAAGTCGTATCATAAAACGGCCTGTGGACGGTCTCACATGCAACTCCCTCCCTCCCTCCGTACACACTCTTTTCTACGCACTCAAACTCTCCAATATACAATCAACATTAATTTCCAACCTCAATCCTACCCTACCCTACCCTACCCAACAAATTTTAAATACCTATCAAAAAAAATCGAAATCGATGGTAATAATCTTTAAGACACTCCAAGGATTGTGGAGTTGTTCGTGGGAGGTCGAGATAATTATGTTGATCTCCGTTTCTTTGACGAAGTCCACATCAGACATATTTTCAGAGAAGTCAACCGTGTTGCTGACCCATCTGAAAATTTCGAACCCCAATATCTGTTTTTCTGACGATCCCGGGTGGACTACCTCTAGGAGGTAGACAAACCTAACCGCTTTCCGTTTTTCAAAAAAAAAACATATTTTAAATACCTACACAATATATTCAACACATAGTGAATAAAAGAAAATCACAAAGCTATTCATCCTTACAAAAATATCAATACATTTTAATATTTCATATAAAATAGTAAATCTTATGTGTTTACAAACTAATTATTATTATTTAACGATATAACATAGTGAATAGAAGAAAATTAGAATATGTTATAATTTATATATGTATATTTGAAATTTTAATAATAGTTGGGTGGTCGGTTGAATATACACTCATTCGAACTTGACCCTTCTCTCACTTGGCACGTCACTTGAATGTCATCCATTTTTAATCATGTTGAATAAATAGTTGATGATAAATGATTGTTTGTAAAAGACAAGATCACCCTTTTACATAAAAGAGGTCAAACAAGTTTATTTAAAAAATAAACATTTAAGATATATATATATATATATATATATATATATATATATATATATATATATATATATATATATATATATATATATATATATATATATATATATATATATATATTGTTGAAAGTCCCTCAGCTCGGGTCTTGCCGCGTTGATACGTAGTTTAGGATAAATATAATATTAAAATATTTATGTATGTATGAACGTTTGTATTTAGGAATAGGCGTCGGGTGTGTCTAAACACGTTTACTATCATTGCTAATGATCAAATTAACAGTCAAAGTCAGATTAGTTGGAGTAATGTGAGAACCAATATTTTAACTATCAACCCTTTTATATATTATCAAATACTCAGTCTCTAAATCATATAATGATTCCCACAAATTATTACATCAATAATACAAATCAAAAAACATACTCAAACTACAAGTGTAACGTAAAACGTAGCACGATTATTTATAATTTTAATATAATATCGTAACAACGGGATGAAAATAGATCGGGTAGCGGGTTGGTAACCTTTATCGCCACCCGATCCATCATCAAAAATGTCAACCCCACTCAAACTATCACTCGCTAAGGCACTCGCATCCAACAGATGAAGCGGATGAATCAGATAAGATTTTGGGTGTTATCTTATTCGGAAAAAATCAGATATTGTACGAAACATCAAGAGCTTAATTAAATCCAACTAAATATAACATAAGATTGCAACACTATAATCAAGCAAGATCGAAAATAAAAAATTTATGACAAATCAATTATAAGGATGGAAATTTATTGAGGGAGAAAATATAGGTTTAATTTATATATATATATAAACTTTAAGCGGGTAAATAAGGGTCGGGGGATGGTGGATGATGGATCGGTTATGGGCGAATGAAACGTTCACCCACATCCTATCCGATTCATTATCCGTTTTCACCCATCTGTTAACGGTTTTCATCTTTTTCGGTCAATCGGGTGGTCTGATATCCGTCGAATGCGGGTGAAATTGTTGTCCCTACTCATAACTCCGATCCTTTATATGTCATAACCGGGATAAATAAATTGATCCACATATTAGAATACAATTTTTTAAATAAAATGCCGATGAAAATATTTGGTAAATTTATTGGATCGTCACACCGTATATTCATATTTCATATGACTATTTTTATTTAAAATAATTAAAAAAAAAAGGAATATGCCAGTGTTTACATATGAACGGATATCCGTATTTAAAATACTTATTAGAAAATTTTTCTGTTGTGATTAAAAGAAATAATAATACTTACCAAAAATAAATTTTCAGATCGGATTATCCGATCGCATTGGTTTCGTGTCACCAAATAATCTGAATTGGTTTTGTGTCACTTAATAATCTGCCATTAATATTATCCACTAATGTAAATGAAACCGCCCCTTCCATCTATAAATAGACCAAGCATAACCCTCACAAGTCACAACGCAGCACATTCACAAAGGAGAATCAAATTAAACACAGAAACAAAAATGGTGAGCTACACAGAAGCCCTGGGTGCTGCATTTGCAGTTTGGATAATCTGGAAGCTAATTTCGACGTGCTTCTTTAACCCTATGAAGGCTCTTCAGAAGCTTACTTCCAATGGCTTCTCCGGGCCACCTCCTTCTTTCCCACTCGGAAACCTCAAAGCCATGAAAACCAAGAACGACGACGGTATCAGCAATGACGCCGGCTCTTCTCCTCCGATCAGCCACGACATCCACGCAACTTCTCTCCCCTACTTCGCCCGCTGGCAAAAAACTCACGGTCAGTAATTAACTGTTATATATATGTAAATTTATTTACGAGTGTAATTGCAGGAGAGTGAAACGACGTCGTTGAATTTGGTGTTATTCAGGGAAGGTGTTTGTGTACTGGATGGGGACGGAGCCGTTTGTATACGTGGCGGATCCGGAGTATCTGAAGGAAATGGCCGGAGGAGTCACCGGAAAGAACTGGGGCAAGCCTGCAGTGTTCAGACGCGATAGAGAAGCCTTGTTTGGCCGGTTTGGTCTTAGTGTTATCCAAGGATATGATTGGGTCCGACATAGACATATTATCACTCCTGCTTTTTCTTCTTCTAACTTGAAGGTACTCTAATAATCATTCATCGAGCTATCATATGTTCATCTTGTTAATTACCGTTGAGACGTGTGAAAAGTCTCACATCAACAACACGATATTGTGTGAAATTAAACATATAAGTCTTAGAACAGCTCCTCTTATTGTCAATTAGTTTTATAGTGAAATCCGAAAGACTTATGGGTAGGTTCACTGGACGTGTGACATGTGACCTCCACGTCATTTGGACCCGAGACATATATAAGAAAAGTTAACAATTAACTTATGGCCGGTTTGATTATGTTGATAGAATAAACGTGTGTATGTACTATTGTTTTACCTAGTGCTTAGTTGACGTAACTAATAGCAACTCAATCGATTCTCTCGAGTGCAGTTGATGACAAATTCAATGGTGGAGTGCACCAACAAGATGGTAAATCAATGGAAAGCCATGATTACGAGGTCGGAGAAGATGGAAATCGACATAGAGAGCGAGATCTCGTCTCTAGCGGGGAGCATTATAGCGAAGACGAATTTCGGCATTGACGAGGGAGGAGAGGTTTTATACAATAAGCTAAGAGCCATGCAGGTGGCCTTGTTCAAGCACACACGTTTGGTCGGTGTTCCATTTGGCGAGCTTCTTAGCATTAAACAAACCCTAAAGGCAACGAGTCTAGGAAAAGAGGTTGATCAACTCCTCTTAGCCATGATAAATGCAAGAAGAAAGGTGATTGGTGTTGAGCCTCAAAGAGATCTTCTTGGGATCTTGCTTGAAGAGGCCGATATGAACGGAAACAAATATGGTAAGAGCTTGACGACGAGAGAGTTGATCGATGAGTGCAAGACTTTCTTCTTTGGTGGACATGAGACGGTGGCTCTTGCCATGTCTTGGACGTTGATGCTTTTAGCTTTGAACCCTAAATGGCAAGAAGAGTTAAGGGAAGAAAGTAAACACGTGGTTGGAGACAAAGAGATTGATTTCACTATGGTTGCTCATCTTAAAAAGGTATCTCTTGCTTCTTCTTTCATCTTAACTTGCTTGTGTCCACCATGAATTTCGGTTTCTTTCTTCTTTCATACATATTTGAACTACACAAAAAGTAATGCATTTATCTTCCTTCCTTGGTTAGCATAGCATGCAAATTCACAACCCTCATTAACTGAACCAAATCAAATAATAATTATTTAAATATAACATGTATTTTTCACTTAAAAATTGTTCAAATATATTTAAAAATAATCGATTATATTAAAAATTGTTCAACTACGTTAATTTATATTCTATTGTTCAAATATAAAATGTATTTTCTTCAACTAAAAAGAACTGTTCAAATTATTTTAAATTGTTCAACTACATGACCAATTTATCTGTCTAACAATCTGTCTTTGAACAAGTATATGTTATATTTGAATATTTGTTACTTGATCTATTAATTGGTAATCATTCATTCATTCCTCCTAATATATATATATATATATATATATAAATAATTGAAAAACTATTTTTTAATAAAAAGAGTTATTTATCTTTAAAAATGAGCTATTGATAAATAAAATGAGATAATAGTATAAAAAATAAATTAGAAGAGGTCTTCTTCATGAGAAGCAGAATAGTCGTAATAAGTAGTTTGGTTGGAAATTTGCCGAAAATATTCTGCGCAGTTTAGACGTACACTACGTAGTTGCCTTTGTAACCAGGTAGGTGATGTGTATGTAAAACATAGATCCAACATATATTAAATATCTAGATAATTGAATAAACCATTCTAATATAATATCCTTGGACACGTGTACTAATTGATCGTATAAATTATATGCGGGAATCTTATTTGGTTGGAATAATCAAATCAGTAATCAACCAATCGAGCACTCTTAGGGCTTCTTTGTATCAGATGAAGATTTTATTTTATTTTGTATTATTTTCATTTATATAAATCATTTTAATAATTAATTTATAACCCACTTTCATCTTATATCAAGCATGCCCTTAAATTACAGCATATGATAAATTATAGTAAATGATGTCCATGTCCCACATTAACTACAGTGCTAGTTATTTGAGTTTCCACCAAAAAAAATTATACACTTCAACTATCTTTGGTCAAAGTGGGTAGAAATCAACAGCGACAAGTCCTGTGGACGGTTGATTGTTGCCAAAAAAACGGCCCATTCAAAAACGACAATGTTAAGTACTTTGGCATGTACATTCACAAAATCTTGCAAATATATGCTTTGAGAGAGACTGACAAATACGTTTGATGATTTGGGCAGATGGGTTGGGTGATGAATGAAGTTCTACGCCTTTACCCTTCATCGCCAAACGCGCAGAGGCAAGCCACGACCGACATTCGAGTAGGGAATACAACCATCCCCAAGGGGACCAACATATGGATCGACATCGTCAGCATGCACCATGACCGCGCTTTGTGGGGAGACGACGTGCATGAGTTTAAACCCGAGAGGTTTAGAGATGACCCTTTGTATGGCGGCTCCAACAACAAGATGGGATACTTGCCGTATGGGTTTGGAGGGAGGATGTGTATCGGCAGGAACTATGCCATCTTGGAGTATAAGATCGTCTTGTCTATGCTACTCTCGCGTTTTACTTTCTCCCTTTCGCCTGCTTATAGACACTGTCCTTCCTATTTCTTCTCCTTTCGCCCTAGGTATGGGATACCGCTTATTGTTCAAGAGCTAGCTTGTACCTAAAGCCCTTGTTTGTTACAGCACTGTCCATATAAGTAACCTATGTAGAGTCGTCTCTCATTCATCACATCAAATGTATTTTGGATCATTCAGTTGCTTTGTATCAAGTATATGTCATATTTGAAGCATATTGGTTGGCTTCATCTTCACCTTCGCCATTTTTCAAACCAACGTAGAGGCAGTGAACAAAAACTACAAAGGTCTTTTAACACATGAAAGTAATCCCATCATTTCCATTTCCTTTCGTTTTCTTTATCCGATTCCATTCCGTTTTGATTCACCGCTCCAACCAAACGGGCACTATAAGTCTAAAACTTACATTCAGCAGATCAGAATCTCCTACAGTGTCTAATACAGCGGAATGATATATTTTTATAACAAGTAAAAAAAACACAGCGAGTGAACCTACAAAATTACTTATTGTTGATCTACAAAGAATACTTACAAAGCGATCAATGGAGCCGAGGAAAGATTACAGTCTACAATATATCATGCATTGGCTCGGTTGCCTACACAGGCCTCTCTTAACTGCCGTTGCACATTGGCATCGCCTTAGATTTTCATGCTTTGTTTTCAGTGTTTGGGAGTGAAGGCGTTTCACCTGTTGCTTCTTCAGCTGTAGCTGAATCAACAAATACAGACTTTCATTTATTGATTGAAAGATCAAGTGCAATATGTTCAAAAACAGCAGCCAACTGCTCTTAACTTCAAGAACCAACCTTGAGAAGTGTCATTAATCTGTTCTTCTGGAGATGTGGCTGCTTTATCCTGCAGGGCAACAGAAGCTTTTAGCTGTTCTTCAGTGATCTTTAAGTACTCCTCACTTGAGTATGCTCTGTTTGGAGGAACACCATCTGTGGAAGTGATAAAACACATCAACCAAATCTTAAGATAATCTCATAATCCAAACCAAGGAAAAGATATCATAGTTTGTATGTAAACCAACAAAAACATTTTTCTGACTATTATTTTATGTTGATTACAGCCCTTCACATTTAGAGAGCTACAAGAATAAAGTTTTCATACAATGAGGACTTTAAAAATCCTGCAATCTGAAACTATATGAGATAATTACTTACTAAACTTTCTAGTGACACTTCGTCCAGCAGATTTCTACTACTGTTTTCTGATTGTTGTTTTATGTTAATTACAGCCCATCACAAATTTACAACTCGTCTTAGGTCTATTTGATTATAGTGTCTGCTCACTATGCACACCAAACGAAACAATAAAAAAAGTTCTAAATAGACAGTTAATATTCAAATATTAGAATTCAAGCGCTGAATTATTTGCTATATATACATCCTCAGAAACTGTATTATTACTCCCCCAAAAAACTTAAATGGACAGTTAATCTTAGGGCTATTTGATCATAGTGTCTACACACTTTTCACACCAAATGTCTTCATGTGTTAGCACAAGATTCACAAGGTCATAATGGAATCTATAGGTCCACGGATCAATATGAACCATTCCCAGAAGACTCATCCAGGTTGACAAGCATGGAAGGTGTCCGCTTACATAACCAATGGATTTTTTTCTTTTTACTTTCTTATTGGGTAAACTATACAAAAACATTCACCTATTTAGGCGCATCTGCATAAACATCATCACGAGAGATAATTGCTTTTAACAACCCTTAACATGTAAAGCCACTTTTTCCTCTGAGATTCTTTTTCATAGAAAAGGTTGTAAGGCTACTTTTTCTTCAAAAACAACTTAGAAGGGTTTTTTCCATCTAAAGATTAAGGTTTCTTTCTGAATGAGGAAGTACTTCTGCGTGGTAAAATAAAATGCAAATAGGTCACGTCAAATGGTTTGGTGGAACTGAGGTTAAATGAGGCTTGGCTTTCAGTAATCTACCTTTTTTTATAACGTTGCATCGAATTTTAACCTCTTGTCTCGATTGACCTTTTCATTGCTTCCATTATTATAACTTTCCCTTGACCTGATCAGCAAAACAAGGCCCTGCCCTGGATTTATTGATTATAGCTGATTCAGCGCTGTTTGATTATGGCAAGTCAAGGAGGATAAAAAGGTGTTTATAGTCATTGTCATAAGTGTACGGTTTATTTTGGTGCCTAGAAGTACAAGATTACAAAGATGCAAGATAAGGATCCTCTTTTTCTTTTTTAATCTTGCCCAATGGATTTTGTAGGTTAATATAACAGAAACAATATTGGTTTATAGTAACTAACACGTTCTAAAGTTATAAACTCCGCGTGGTAAAATAATTCTTCATAAAAGGTTTGTTACATCATGGTAGGTTATGAGTTTATATGAAAAAAAAAAGCATTATAAAGAGCAAAGATAGTGGTGGTACTAACTTGGGTCTGAGAAGGTTGGGGAACTCTCACTACCAGAAGTAGTTGGATTTGATACAGAATTAGCTCTGCTAGATCTATATGTACTTTGTGATGAATTTGGAATGTCATCGAGACCAATCTCACGCTCAAGTGAACTCTTGAACTCCCTGGAAACATCCTGTTCAAAACGAATCCAATGTATCACGTGGTGTCAGAAAAGATGCGGCATCCAATGTTTATAGCAGACCACATGTGTGATACCTGAAGCTCCCTGATTGTAGGCTGAAATGCACGTAAAGTCTTGCCTAGGTTTCGAGCAACCTGGATAAAACATAGCAAAGCATAAGGATGAATATCGTGGGGGGGCAGGAAAGAAGCCAAAAACAATTGCAAGACCTCACTCATAGGAGGACAAGAGGAGTATATGACACCATGCAAAGCAAAATAACCCCTCAAAGTAACGATGATAATTATACAATATCAGTAGAAATTACTGAGAACGTAAAGGCTAACCCCCCATCTTTCTTATACTCTATGTAAGAAACTGAAAATAGGAACTTCGACGTACAAAACAGTAGCTGACATGATTTTGTGTGCATCAAAATTATAACTCGTTTTTAACCAAAAGAAAGCAAAAAATTTCTATGTGCTTTTAGTCAAAGTAAGCATATTTTCCTCACATGAGGCAAGTATAAGTCCACAATCAATTTGACAGAATGCACAGAATTTACATGTTACTTGTATGGAGATTTGGAATTGCCTAAGGAGGACACATTGTACAAACAAGAAAATACAAATATCAAAAGAACTAATACTATACAGCAAAACAGAAAACAACTTGGTGGCATTTGGTTGAGGAAAATGGAGTATCAGGAATGGATTTCACAAATCCCATACTTGGCGTTCATTTGAGCTTTCTAAATTTTGACCTTATTACAGAAACCATCCGGAAATGGAGTTTCCATACCCAACCTTGATCAAGGGCTGGGTGATACCATTGGTGGGTTGTCATATCCGGAGGCCTTCCATACCATTTTCTAAACCTATCAAACATCCAAACTCGTCCTTTACGCTACAACAGTTCTCATTCCAATCCACACTTCAATTTTGAACAAAAGGCTACCTTACATGATTAAAACCTAATATCATATGGCTCAGTAATACGAAAGGAACTCACCTCAGCAAGGCCCTTGGGACCAAAAACCAACAAAGCCACAACTCCAATAACCAAAGCCTCAGGTGCTCCAACACCAAACAAAGATGCTTGAACAGTCAACCTTCTACACCTTTCCTTGTTCCCTAAAACAACAAGTACTTTTGGAATTCAACAGCTCAAGCATACAATAAAAATGGAAATCAAACTCCCAAGAAGAGAAGAAAACCCTAAAACTCACCTGACTTGAGAGATTTTGTTGAAATAGAAACGCCGATGCTCCTTAGACCAGTCCATGGAGTGAAACAAGAGTGACCCAGATGAGAAATTTGCTTGGTTATGGAAAGTCTTACAGTGGATTGGTGTGATTGAAAGCAATAATGAGCAGAGAACGGATATAGAGATGGTTTGCCAGTTGTAAGTGAGGAAGAACAGCAAACTGTGGGAATAGAAACTGGAGAGGCCATGAATTTGATTTATTAAAAAACGTGCAAGCTCCCAAAGGAAATGTGAAATCAGATAAAGGGGCTCATTATGCTGATGCAAATTCGAAACGCTTGAGGATAAGCAGAAAGGATTTTGTTTGGATTTTCTGGGTCCTTGATTTGGAGGGAGGGGACGAGCGGAAAGAATGAAGACCAACCGGGAGGGATCACCGGATCAGTGATGGATATTGGATAGTATCCGTTTTGCGGGTTCGGGCACCGACCCGGCTTAGCTCAAAGCCCGTCGTATTCCGTCAATCGAACCAATCTGCTAGGCCGTCAGCCCGCTAGGAGTAGGATTAGCTCAAATTTGTTTTTTTTAAAAAAAATTGTGAAAAAAATTTGATTTTTTTATTGAATTGGATTAGACGTATATTTGTAACTTATTCTCATACGTATTTTTTTTATAATTGACATTTATTTTGTTATAATTTTATAATTTTTAAAAGAAATATGAAAAATTAATAACCGATTGTAATCATGGAAAATTGATGTTTGGTGAGTTAGTCTCTCCCTACCAACTAATATTAACAGGACAAGTTGCATCTCATGATTTATTTTTCTTTTAAAAAATTAAAAATATATGTTAATTATTATACTTGAATTCTCTCTTGTACACTAGTTTTATTGTACAATTGTACAATAGTAACCAATTTTTAGTACACGATTATTGTAATGTATACAAGTAACTCAAAAAATATTATTAGATTATTTTTCTTGTACACAAATTATTTGATTATTCTTTGTACTTGAAATTCATATATAAAAATAAATAATCTTGCAACATATTAAAGGAAGTTGATATATTAAATAAGAAAAATTTAGTCCATGCATATACTTAATTTTTATTTCAAGTATAAAAATAAAAAATATTATATTCAAAAAAGTTAATATATTAAATAAGAAAAAATTAGTCCATGCATATACTTAATTTTTTTTTTATCGTTTGAGACATATATTAAATAATATTAATGACATAATGTAACGTACCAAGTTTTTTTTTTTTTTTTTCAAACTTTATTAGATAATACTTTATATAAGAGGTATGTTTGTTATCATCAAAATATATAGGAATGTGTAACAATATCGATACATCTGTAGGTAATACGATCAAGGTAACGGTTTGAAAAAAATAGTGGGTTAGGTCATGTATCAGCTTTTGTTAACCATTTGCCATGTGATAGCCAGCGGTTGTGTTTCTTGTGATATGTTGTATATTATTTATAACAGAAGAGTTGGTTTTGGTCTTCACAGTATGAATATAGTTATGAGAGCATTATAATAGCAAGTCCAATGGCTGTGACAATAATGGTGGAAGGAACACCAAAGATAAGATGTTGCCAAAACGAGAGGGTGAACTTCAAGTGAGGAGGGGACAGCCGAGCCTGCTCGCACACTATCAAGTTCGCAGCTGACCCCACCAACGTCAGGTTTCCGGCCACGGTGCTCACCCAAGCAAGTACCAGCCATGCTTTCTTCTCATACTCAGGCGACACTTTCTTTGCTGATTCTGCAATTCTACTTCCCAACAGCAACACTGCACATAACAGATTCAACCAAATCAAACAAATTACCCGACCCGACCACTTCAAATTACAGGAAAGCATACCAGTAGGCACATTTGAGATGAGGTTGGAGAGGATGATGACAACAAAGGAAAGCATGGCTAAGCCAGTGAGAGTGTTTATCTGTGCATAAGGCTCCATCACATCCCAAAACGCACCAGGTATCCCCGTCGCGTCGAACCCCTCCACTGCCATGAACATCCCGCTGAAGAACACCAAAATCGAATACGATACCTGCAATTCGATCCATTTCATCTCATTTTACTAATTCACTACTTGCGATGACGATGAGATTGTAAGAGATGGTCGACCTTGTCCAGGCAAGGCTGAGCATCTTTGAAATCAAGAGCCACCAGAGCGAGGGCGGCACAAATGGCGCTCCACGACATGTCAAGACCGGCCACCATGGAAACCAACATTCCAGCTGTAACTACATAGACACAACTCTTCCATGCCACTCTCTTCCAATAATCATGGTTAGTATCATCTTCTAGAATCGAGATTGGATCCAGAAGAGGAACTAACCTCTCATCAGACGGAGAAGCAAGGCCTCGCCAGAAAAGACAGAGAAGGATGACGACATTCACAAGAACCCCAACAATGGCAGCAGGAAGCAAGGTTTTCAAGAAATCAAGAAACGAGATGTTCCCCTTGAGAGCAATCACAAGGTTCTGCGGGTTCCCGATGGGGGTAGCCGAGGATCCGATATTGGCACCGGAGGCGAGTGCGAGGAGGAAAGGGAGGGGCGAAATTCCGCCGCCGTTTGAGTCGACATGCTGAAGGAGGTAGCGGGTGAGGGCGACGCAGGAGGTGTCGTTGGTGAGGAGGGCAGAGGAGGAGGCGGAGATGACGCAGACACGGGCGGCGAAGTCTCGGGGACCGAGGCTGCGCCATGTTAGAAGGGTGCCTAGGTTTTCGAAGAGGCCGGCTCGCTCTAGGTAGACCACTAGGGCCATCGTCCCGAAGAGGAGGCCGAGGATGGATAAGTCGACCGAGGAATAGGCTTCGTCCGGCGTGATTACGCCGGACACTACCATTAACGCCGCCGAGATGAGTGAACCCCCTGTCCGGCCTACCGGCAGCACTGGGATGGCCGGGAATACTGCCAATAGCCAGAATAGCCCGAAGGCTATGCAGCCTGCCACCGTGGCGTATGTAGTCGAAGCCATTACATGTTTCTTCACTCAGACATCAATCAATGATTATAATATTATACTGTGAAAGCAGCAAATATCTGATGCTAATGCTATACTGCTATATGGGGGAGGTTTATATGTGCATTTCATATCTCTTATTAATTTGTGTCTCCTGGTTTTTGCCTTGTCGCTTTTCATCAATAAATTGTGTCCCAATCAAATCAACTCAATGCAATCGAGATATATCTCTACTAAAAGGTATTCACAAGAGCCCAGCCTGGAATGGGAGCCCTGCCGAAGTCAGATTTTTCAAGTGAGAGTTGATGAATGTTTGAAGACCGATTGGTTAGACTGATACCATAAAGGATGGCGTGTCTTACTTGCACCCCAAAATATTGCAACCAATTCACTGCAAAATGCAAATATGTAACATTACAGCCAATTCACTGCAAATGATGTCCTTTCATGAATTTTGACGGCTGATTAGAACGTTGACAGAGTGGTAATGCAACAAGCAAATTGTTAATCTTTTTATTTTTTTCATTTATCTTCATTCATGAATGTAGATTAACTTTACTAATATATATAATTAGTTTTTCTTTTTTTGATAAAAATATGTATAATTAGTTAACTTTACTGATTTGAATGTTGATTAATTTTTATTTCTAATTATCATTTTAATAATATGTATAATTGTTAACTATACTCATACTTACCAAAAATCTTACTACTTAATTAATCAAATTTAATAACATAAATACAACGTTTAATTTGGGGATGAACATAGTCCAAAATCGAACCGAATAGCAATAAATTGAATAGAACCTAAAATCAATTTTCCTAAAAATTGAACCGATAACTGAACCTATAAATGTAAGTTTAGTTTCGTCTTGAACTTAAAACCAAAAATTAGAAATATTAGAACCAAAAACCATACATATTAGATGGTTTCTGACCTAAACCGACCTAAAAAGTAAAGTAAAAGGTACAAACATTTAAATACTACTAAAAGAATAAAAACTACAATGTAAAGTATAAATGTAGTCACTCTCATTTATTCCGATAAAGATATCAAATATTATTATATTTAAATCTAAATATATCCCGATAAAAATAACAAGTATGAGTCTGTCTTCTTTTTTATCTTTTTTAAAATAAATAAATTAAAAGTCAACTTTTGGTTTAAACCATCGGTTTGCGGTTATTACCCAATAACCGAACTTGAACATATTTTCTAAAGTATGCAAACATAAAACCGAACCTAAATTATCGGTTGTCAGTTGAGTCCAGACCCAAATAACTCGGTTTGGTTAAGTTCGGTAAACCTAACATAACATGCTCAACCCCATGTTTAATTAACAAGCTTACTATTAGCGCGGACAAACGCCTCACAAAGGTAGAGTCTGCATGCGCCGAAGGCTGGGACGCATACACTCTCATTTTATTTTAACAAATTATAAAAAGAGAATATAAAAATATACGTTGTCAAGAATCAAACCCGGGTATGCGTTACCGGAAATCGAACCCGGATATCCTGGGTGAAAGCTAAATATCCTAACCGCTGGAAGACAACGGATTTGTTGATACTTAAACCCTTTAACCAAAATAATATGTAATTGTCCCACCAAAAAAAAATGTAATTGTCTTGTGCCCGAGGTGCTTGCGCCTCATGAGCCGCATGCACCAAAGGACCGGACGCATGCGGGTTGCGCATGCACCCCAATCCAGGTGCATGTGCAGCCCGCATGCTTCGCCTTCTTGGCGTTTTTCGTCCGCGGCAATTAACATCACTCATAATTAATCTCAAAGTGCGGAATGAATTAAACTCAATTTCACTTTCGCACCCCAAATTCAACATTAGTTAAACTCAATTCATTTTCACACTTCAAATACGAAATTAATTAAACACAAATTCCAAAAAAAAAAATACGGTTTAAGATCTACGGAGTATAATTTCCCTTACTAAGATTAAAGTAATAACCATTTTTTAAAATTATAATGACTTTCCAAATATATCATCATTACCCATGATTCTTCATGAGTTATCCTAACGCTAGGTTCTAAATACATAAAAGATGCAGCATTTCAACATTTATCAAAAGGGGGAACTTATTTACGCCCCATATTTGTCAAATCAATCTAGTTGTCATATTTTTGTATTTTTTCTTTTCACCCACAACTTTCTAGTATTTATATTTAGGGTACCTAGTTTATAATAAGTTGCATTTATATCCTTATTTAAAACTTTAAGTCGTATTTTTGTAATTTTATGTGATCTTGTCATTTGGTATCAGAGCCAAGTGATTAAGTAAACTTAAAAAATTAAAAATTAAAATTAAAAAATTAAAAATTAAGTAAAACTGGAGGTTCCGAAAATTGTCCACATAAATTAGCACCACATGCAAAACATTTAAACGCTGGACAAGATCATCACGAAGCTGTTTTAAATACCATAATCGACGATATTGCAGATTTAAAAGTAAGCTTAATTAAGTTGAAAACAACCCTTACAAAATATAGGGAAGAAATATCTGCTACCTTATTATCTATCAGAGAAGAAAATAAAAAATTAGTTCTTGACATTACCAACGAAATTAGATATCTTGGTGCAACACCTTTCATCAACCCTCCAACAAAAAAGTCAGTCGGTTTTTCTTATAAGTATCCTTTTCAAAACGAAAATCCCCAAAAGAAGTTTTCAGTACCAAGTTTAACTAAAAAAACCCGAAACAAAAGAAGAACAAGAAGAAAAGTTAGATAATCAAGGTGACTCTTGATATGCCTGACAAAGAAATGAGTTCTTTGAGTAGTGACGAATTTGGTTACTACACTGATGAAGAAGAAATGTATCAACAAATGAGATTAATCAAACTTAAAGACCTAGAAACTATTCCCTTAAGTGAAATTAAACGAAAACTAGATAAAAAGATGGGAAAAAGAGTTGTGGATGTTAACGAAGTGGAAGAAGAAATAGTTTCAAAACAAGAAGTTAACAAGGCCACTAGATCTTGTTATCGAGAATACGAACAAGGGTCAACGAGTCAACAAAGAGTTAATCTAAAACCCAAAGAATTTTTAGAAAAAGCAGCAAAATTTGGAGTTACGGTTATGCCAAACCATAGACCTAATAAAAGAGAACTTTTACTTGAACCCATCAGTGAAACCGGATATAAGCTTAATCTAGATGGAGTAAGAAACCGAGAAGATGTGCTAGACTTTTGGAAGAAAAGTATGATGAGTGTCTTAAACATGAACGCTGAATGGAGATCTGCAAATTTCATAAATTATATCGAACATAGTTTGTATGGAATTGTGGCAGATTGGTATGAATCAATCGATGAAGAAATTAAAGAAACCTTAAGAGCAATAGAACCACTAGATGTTATGTTTAGGCAATTCTGCAAAGCCTTAGAATATGAGTTTATTGGAGACAGAGATGATAAATATAAAAAATTAATCGAATGGCAAAGAAAATTAAACACTCTTGAAAACTGTATATGAGATATTTGGAAAACTATCTTTCAGAATTTGAGTACTATTACTATAAGGTCGGAGAAAACGGGATAAACCTTCAAATGTTATTCGATAAACTTCCTAAGCCTATAAATGAAGAAATTAGTGAAGGGTACCAAGAATGGATAGAAAAATTCAATTCAAGAGATACCCTAGGAAATAGATTAAGGTTCATTAGAAAATGGGTAGAGAAGAAATGTCGAGAAGTTAAGGGAACTCAACATATGAAAAGACAATTTCTAAATTGTTGGAATCTTCCTGGAGAATGGGGATGTAACCGAAGAGATAATCAGAAAAATGGTTATGGAAGAAAATATTATAGGAAGAAAAGCTTTAATAAACAAAGAGGAGAAAAATATCAGAAAAAATATTATCGAAAACCCTTTGTTAAGAAAAGAAGATTTTTTAGGAAAGCCTCTTATTGTCCAGAGAAGAAAAAGAGTTGCAAATGTTGGGCATGCGGGGAAATAGGTCATTATACTAATGAATGTAAAAACAGAAAGAATAATAAACTTGCTGAAGCTTTAGGGAGCTTAGATTATATTGAAATAACAGAAAAAGAAGTTCTTGACCTAGCCTTAAATAATAATAAAGGAATTGTTGAGGTAGTAGAGGAAGAAGAAGAATCTGAAAATTCAGATTATGAGGAAGTATGTGATGCAAGGAGAGGATAGTGAAGCTCAAAGAAAAATGGAAGAAATGTTTTCTTCGGAAGAAACAACTACTCTAGCCCAATTGCAAGAAGCTGATACTTCCATAGACGAAGAGCAATTGAAAAAAATGCATAGATCAGGGGCTGAATTCCCGATCATTGCTAAAGAACAGTTCTTTAAAAGAACGTTCATTCCAATATTCTCAAAGTTCGTATGTGAAGAAATGGCTGGAGATATAGTAGTAAAAAATAATGAAAATCAAGCTACTGAGATAAACCTGATTAATTGGAAAAATATCCAAAAACACAACAAAGATAAAAAAATATAAGTACATTTATGTTTGTGCAATTCAGGTCATCATTACTCCATTACAAGACTTTGGTAAGAATGTGCATTGCATTAATTTTGTCTGTGACACTAGGCACAAGAAATTTAGTGATCAAACGATCAGTGGAGTAATATGCAATCTAAGTCAAGGACCAGTATCATGGGTATGTAGACCAAATTCTTATGTAAGTTTAGAAGATCAGTTTGCACATAAATTCCTAGCATTAAAATTGCTAACTGAAGGAATTAGTATGCACAAAGGGACTTGTCCTTTACAACTGAAATGGAAGGTCATTTACAAATTAGAAAATACTACCAATCCACCTGCTAGAACTCAAATGGTAGAAGCTGATAAATATAAAGTAGCTGGACCAGGACAAAAAGCTGTACCAGTCAAAGTAAGGCCTGACCAAATAAGTTTAAAGACAGTGTGGATAAATGCCTTCGAAAATCCTTCTAGTCCCAACCAAGGAAGAATTTTAACCGTAGATGAAGAAGGGAGAATTCACACGAATTCTCATCCACCTCCAATAAATAGAAGTCTTTCTAGGAGTCAAAGTTATAGAGGTAATCCTCATTTCAACTTACCTCCACAAAATCAAGTAAGTAGAAATCCTAGAGAAGAAACTTCTTTTAAAGTAGATGATGAAATTGCCAGCTTATTAGCAGCCCTAAACAGAAAATTAGAAGCCAATAACTTGGGAAAAAATATTAGGGAACCTGCTAGACATAGTATAGATCTAGGAAACACTGGATCTAGCTATAGACCACATCTGGAAGGTCCAGGACCTAACAATCTAATAAATACATCACAAACACAAGGAGAAGTCTCAAGTTCTAAAAAATTAATCGGCTATAAAACAAAAACAATTAGTCAACCTGTGTTTGAAGATGATGAAGAACTTAATTTGCAAATTGAAGTATGCCTAAGGATTACTAATCCAAACAACATTTACATTCCTATCACCATATGCATCGAAGGTTTTAATAATTATGATTTATGTGCATTTGTTGATAGCGGTTGTTTAGTTTGCTTTGGAAAGAAAAATTTATTTCCTGCATTCATGTGGAAAACTGCATCTAAACCAATTCAGGCTAGGATAGCTGATAATAGCATCATGACACATTCTGAGGTCATTCAGGATTTACCCATCATGATAGGAGGTTATCCATGCATAATTCCTATACTTTGGGCTACCGAGCAAACATCACATGACATGATAATAGGAAATAACTTCTAAAGATTATATTCTCCATGCACACAAAGTCTAGGTGAAATGATATTCACTATAAATGGGGAAAAGGCTTTGGTAAAAAAGTTGAAAGAGGCATACACTCATCAAACTATTGAATTCACGCGCAGTAAGCGTGGTGATGAATATATTGTTCCAACACAAAAAGAATTTGCACTTGCTATAAATGAAGTAACTCTCAAGGAACAAATAATAGATCAACAAAAAGAGTTGTGCAAAGAGTTATATTCTGAAAACCCATTAAAATTTTGGGATAAGGATAAATCATTTGCTACAATAGAACTAAAAGAACCTAAATTGGTTATTAGAGTTAAGCAGATGGTTTACACTTATAAAGATCAACAAGAATTCAAGGAACAGATAGACGAGTTACTTAAAAAAGAATCTAATTAGAGAAAGTAAGAGTCCTCATTCTAGTCCTGCATTTATGGTTAGAAATCATGCTGAAGAAAAAAGAGGTAAAGCTAGAATGGTGATTAACTATAAAAAGCTAAACGATAATACTGTCTTTGATGACTATTATATCCCTAATAAAACAGTCTTATTTAATAGAATCCAAGGAGCCACTTGGTTCTCTAAAATGGACTGCAAAAGTGGATATTGGCAAGTTAAGATGGATAAAGATAGTATTCCGTTAACAGCTTTTAGTGCCCCTCAAGGACATTATGAATGGTTAGTTATGCCATTTGGATTAAAAAATGCACCTCAAATATTTCAAAGAAGAATGGATAAAATATTTGAAAACTTGAAACATTGTTGTCTAGTTTACATTGATGATATCTTAATCTTTTCAAAAACACTAGAACAACATATGCATGATCTTAAAGTTGTAACACAAGAATGCATAAAACATGGCATCATCCTAGGACAAAAGAAGTGCATCTATGCAGAACAAGAAATAGAGTTTTTTGGATTAAAAATAAAAGCTGGAGAAATAGTATTGCAAGAGAATGTCCTAGAAAAGATAGAAAAATTTCCAGATAAAATAAAAGATATAAAGCAACTAGAAAGGTTTCTAGGATGTCTCACATATACATCAGATTTTATTAAAGATTTAGCTAAGCTAAGAAAGCCTTTACAAGTTAAGCTGAAAAAGGAACAAGCTTGGACTTGGACCAATCTGGATACTCAGATTGTTCAAGATCTTAAGAAACGTTGTATGAAGTTACCAGTCTTAACTTTACCAAATGTGGATGATGATCTAGTACTTGAAACTGATGCAAGTAACTACCATTGGGGAGCTATCTTAAAAATCAAAAAAGATAATAAGCTTTGCAGGTATAGTAGTGGAAGTTTCAATAAAGCCACACTACTATGGAGAAAGAAATATGATGCGCCCTTGGATGCCCCTTTTACGTTGACCATAGACGAAGAGGACGAGGCTCTTAGAGTTCGCTCAGATGGACCGATCACCCGATCCCGAGCTAAGGCCATTGCTCGAGCCACCAGCTCCATCATCACCCGCATTACTTCTTCACTTGGTCCCATTACCGGCATGCCTTGTCTCTACACCACCATGGCATAGGCTACCGGTTCCGTTAGCGGCATGTCCCGTCTTTCCGACTCCATGGCATGAAGCTAGCTTATTTTCGGACTATATTTTCATGTTTTCCTTTTTATGTAATAAAGGGATATTCCGTATAGGAATATTACCTTTTTGACCTTATCCTTTTAGGGTTTGCTATTATCCTTTTAGGTTTTCCCTTTTGGGCTTTTCTTCATGTATTTTGTTTGTCCCGTTGGCCCATAGGTAGGCAAGTCTCTCTATATAAGAGATTTCTTGCCTCACTTATTTTCCATGTTCAATATTACTAAGTTTTGAGAAGAATTTCCTTCTACTTAGCTTGGGCATCAAAACCTCTCTTCTAACCCTCAAACTTTTTCCTTGAATCTCGTCTTTGATTCAAGAAATCCATATTCGAGGATTCTTTTTAAGAATCAACCTTCGATCCACACAAAAAGGTTTCTTCGATCTCTCTAGATCGAAGTAACCCTTGTTTCTTCATCGCTTCCGCCCCTTTGGATCCGAAACGATACAACGTTGCACAAAGAATCAAGGAGTAGTTGGAGTTTTGCTTGATCTAGATCCGGAGTTATCCTTGGTTACCTCCAAGGACGCATCAAAATACTTGCTATCCTAAAAGAGATCAAAGCTAAGTTCTCTTTACTCTTGTTTTTGTGCGTTATTATCTTAAACCTATTTAGTCTTTTTTTGTTCATGATGTTCTTCGTTTGTTCATGATGTTCTTCATTTGTTCTTCATGATCTTCATGTTTTTCATCATGTTCTTCATCATGTTCATCCATTTTTCCTGAATTTTTTTTTCTTTTCCGTGTTTAACTCAAAACAAAAAGCACAAAAATAGGAGATATTTGGTTTGCCTTCAAACCATTTATCAAACCCGTCTTTTTCTTAAACCGACCTAATCTGACAATTTTGTTAATTAATTTCACCAAATCTCTTGGGATATTTTTGTTAACGAAAAGTTTGGATATCTCGCATTTGATATTCCAAGAAAAGCAAAAAAACTCTTCATCAATACGGATTTGTGTTCAAAAAAAAAAACAAAAGAAAGTGTTGCTCAAAACGTTTCAAAAAAACGAAACACACAAAGTGAAAAGACGTCCGGCAAACCGGTCGATCCAAAAAATCGGATTTTACAAAACGGTCAAAGACCGAAAGCAAGCAAAGCTTGCCGAGTGAACAATCCGTCTATCTTCTATCTCTCCATTTTCTTACATACGTTTGCAAAATATCACTTGTTTATTTGTGTGTAATTGGTTCAATTTTGTTGGATTTGCCTTCCTTGCCTAACCGCCAAACGGCCTTCCCCAAAGTAGAACCCGATAACGCACTTGAACTTGGGTAAAGTTGACCTAACTTGTCACCTTGCTCACTTGATTGCTTGCAATTGTGTGCTGATTTGGAGCAATGACTAACGTTGAAATGGAAACTTCTCAGGATTCTGGTCCGCAAGAGTTCAGTGAACCCTTGGCTCAAGAAACTACTTCGTTGTCCCTCGAAAATGACTCCATAAGGCGAGAATTGGAAGCCTTGAAGGCACAACAAAAGTTTGATGCCTTGACCCGAGAAAACATTGCCTTGAAAAAAGGCTAGAAGCTCTTAAGGCCCTTCATATTGCTCGCCGTCCCACCCCAACTTATCCGAATGACATCGTGGTCAATGCTTCCACTTCCGATGCACAACGGAAAGGCAAGGGACTTTTGGGAGCCGGCCCATCAAACGTTAGCCGGCTTGCGTCTGTCAATGAACGCACCCATCCCTTACCTCTTGACGGAAATGAGTCCCATGAAGAAGAGGAGGAATTCCCCGACCCGCGTCAAGATAACTTGCCCATAGTCGATACGGAACATCGGCACCAATATTATGAGCATCAACATCAACGGTATGTTCCTTCTCCACCTCTACCTAGTGTGCCCGCACCGACCGACAAACCCGGGAAGAGCCCCGGTACCGTCCCAACTCAACCACCAATCATGGTCGTGAGCATGATCGTTCCGAACACCGTCACCAACGGTCAACCCGGCAACCGAGGACCCTTGACTTTGATGAATACGATGAGCAACACAACTTCAATGAGTTCTCCGGTGATGAATCTGATTTAGAACGGGTAGCACATAACCGTCCGTGGCACCCACCCGTCATAGACCCTTATGAGAACCAAGACCGGGGTGAAGAATGGTTGCCTCCCCCAAATCCACCTAGGCAGGCCCCACCCGTTCATGGGCGCCAACGGCCTCATGGCGGCCACCGGCGAGCCCGTGCCGATGATGCCTACATTCCACCGCCCCGCCCGGACCCCTACCGAGCTCGTAGGGAAGGTAAGGTTAAGTTCCCTACTTTTCATGGTGAATATGATCCGTGTGTTTATCTTGATTGGGCGCAGGATATGAAACGAGCATTAAAACATTGTCATTATGAGGAGGAATCCGAGAAAATCGAGGCGGCAACTCTATACTTTGAAGGAGATGCGAAGTCTTGGTGGAACCGGTACGAGTTCACCCGAGAGAGGCGAGGATGGGCACCAATTGAGACATTTGAACAATTGCTCTATTGCATGACCAAGAAGTACGTACCCGAGGACTTTAAGAATGATATACGGTTGCAAATTGCCGAGTTCAAGCAAGACAACCTCACTCCGGTGACTTACTTGGCTAAACTTGAGGACATGCACATTAAGGCCGGCGTCTTGGCCTCCCCCTCCGCCCTCCACACCAAGTTCATGAGTGGGCTTAATGCTTCCATCTGGCGGCCGCTCGAGATTGTCCCATTCAAGGATTTGGGAGCAATATGTCATGCCGCCATGAAGTTATATAAGCAACAACTCGAAACACCGCGGTATTCTAGGTATCCCTCTTCCTCGAGTCCATATCTTTATCCGTCTAACACACGTTCTCGAGATGCGCCTAGTCCTACAGATACCGACGCCTCCAAAGGGACCCAACGGACGGGTCCTTCCAATAGGCAAACGGGTACCGAGAAGGCACCAAACCGTGGCCCGGCACCGGCGCCTCCCTCTCTAGGTCAACAAGGACCCTCACCTGCGGCTCGCCCAAGGGAGCCCGTGTGCTACAAGTGTAGCGGTTTTGGCCATGTACAACGTGATTGCCCAAATACCAAACGGGTAAAATGACCCACTTTTTGGCATAGAACCTTGTGATGACGAGCTTGCTTGCGGCCCAGCACAACCCGGTAAATTTGCTCTTGTTTCTCGTCGTATTTTGGCTGTTAAAGAGCATATTCCTATTGATCAACGCGAGAATCTCGTCCACTCTCGTTGCTTGGTTAATAATACGAGTCTTTCTCTCATCGTTGACGGGGTTCTTGTTGCAATATTGTCAACGAACGGGTGGTAAAACACTTCAAGTTGCCTACGACCCCCCACCCAACGCCTTACGGACTCCAATGGATTTCCGATACGGCATGTGACACCGTCGCACAACAAGCTTGGGTGTCATTTTCTATTGGCGCCTATGTTGATAAGGTCCTTTGTGATGTTATCAAGATGGACGCCACACATGTCCTATTAGGACGACCATGGCAATTCGATCGCCGCACATATCATGATGGTTATCTTAATCGGTACATGTTCCATTATAATGGAAAACGGGTCACACTTTTGCCTATGACTCCGCATGAAATTTTGGTTGACTATGCGGAACGGAAGAGGCAACAAACTATTGATGAGTCCGCTAAAGCACCGGCAAAATCGGACCCCCGGAGTCCCGATGTTGTAGGTGCTTGATAGCATGAATTATAGTCTATATTTTAGGGTTTGTTTGGACGTTTTATCTTTCATAATCTGCATGTTTGTATGCACATTATGTGATTTTACTACCATTTCATCCACCTTTGCGAGAATCGAGGTCTACACCTAGTTTTGTTGTAATCGTAGGTAAAATGGCACGTTTTGCATCAAAAAGGAGCAAAAGGAGTCATGAGTCATTTGGAGCTACATCCAGGGAGCATAGTCATGGATTAAAGATTTACTTTGGAGAAGATTTGAGAGATTTCACATTCTGTTGTGACTCACCTCGGTTGACCATTGATTCACCTCGACCGAGGTGATCTGGAAACGCCGACTCGACCGAGGCGAACACCTAGGACGCGGCGAGAATATTTTATTCTTGGATGAGATCTTTTAAAATTGGAAAGTGATCTTATATTTTTGGGCTTGGCTCCTGGAAGGAAGGAGATATGCAGAATCATATATTTTACCTATATTTATGGGAAAATATCTTTCTAAGATTTATTATCTTTGGAGGTTTATTTTCTTATAAAAGGAGTTGGATTTCCACAAATCCAAAAACCCCGCTTACACCGAAAAACAAGTCGCATTCAACGCAGCAGCAGCAGCATACTTCAATTAAGGGAGATTCGAAGAACCTTTTTGAAGGTTGAAGGAAGATTGAAGTCTATAGCTTTTATAGCTTTTTGGAGGGTTTTGTAAGATTGTCTTTAATTCCCTCACTTGTTGTCTTGTCTTGTTGGATTGCTATCCAAAGAACGCTTTTGTTGTGATATTTGATTCAGTTATTGAAGTCTTTTTCATTAAATTCTTCTTGTTCAAATATTCACCTTTTTCCCATATATTTAATACTTTCATAATGATGATGAGTGGCTAATTTCCTTGTGTGATTCTAGGGTGATTGGCTGAAGGTTGTGGGAAAAACAATGATAGAATAATCTTAGATTCCAGTAGGATCCTTAAAGTTCAAGTCTTTAACCTTAACCCTAAGCATCTCGTTCGGTCGATGAACATCTCGGCCGGGGTGGAATTCTTCTGACCGAGGTGACTTGTCCGATTCTAAACAGAAAGTTAAGTGTTAGAGTTTGTCAAATCCTATTCTTATTACACCTTTCCTAGTTCAATGCAAGCTTAGGATGAGACTTACCCGGTAATTCCTTAGTTTGTTTACCAACGATCATAAGTGTAGGTAATAAAGGTTTATCCTTTATTGGGGTTTGAGTGTGCTTCCATCCCATCTTTGTGAGTTAGCCTGAGACTTACCCGGTAAAGGTTGATTCTATCCCCTTAGATGGTGTGTTAGTTTGAGGTTATAGTTCTTTATCTTGATTCCTTGAGACTTACCCGGTAATAGGAGTTACGATTTTGGATTAGTGTGTAGTGAGACTTACCCGGTGATCTACTCCACTTTAGTAACACCTTCCCCACGCAAAAATCTCAGCTTTGTCCGCTTATCTTTAGATCTTGATGTAACACCCCAAAATTTTCAACTTAGGGAGTTACTGGTTAGGACCGCACAGTGGGTCCCGACCTTAGTTTGACAACAACTTAACAAGATCTTACAACAAGGCACAGATAAGGAAAATCAGAAATCATAAAATAGTTCTTAACAATGCATGAATGTGACCAGATCGACTACAGCCGGAAAACGAAATATAACAAAGTACGAAAGGAAACAAGGTTCAACTGTAAAACCCACAAATGCAGAAACTGTAAAACGTCCTAAAGTACGACACCCCGGCTGACCACTACCGTCTGGATCACTCGGCATCTGCTCTAACCTGGGTCAAATCTAAACAACATATCAACAGTTAGCTAACTATCCAAATATAAGCAAAATGATAACGGCACAAACACAAGCAGAAACAAAAATAAACAAACATCATGCTGGCACTCAACCAATTATTATCTATTATTTAAGTGATTCACATTATTCAATTTAAGTTGTGGCACGAGAATTATTATTAGTTCTCGCCTCCATTCCTTATCCAACTGGTGTAGGTCTAGCTGACTTCCACTGGTAGCATCACTACAAACCATGTATGGACTAGTCCCGAAAGAAACCCCCAGCGCCCGCAAGCTACTGAACAGAATGCCACCGCCCGTTACTCTTAGGCCAAAATATAGGTCGGTAATTATATATCACAACCTATCTCCATAGACATTTCCATCACACACCACCATCATCATTTATACTCATATTTAGAAGTCAGCTAAGTAAGCCCAAAGGACTTACCTGTTATAACGCTCGACTCTTTGTAAACCACTCGTTCTGTAAACTGTAGCAACTCAGTTGCCTGCCAAAGGCGATAAGTGTATTAGCACACTCTCACGTAGATAGAAGTCTAAAACTTCTAAGATCGAATAAGGTATTAAGACATACTAGTTACAGTATTAGTTTAGGGTAAAATGACCATTTTACCCTTGGTTCCGATTTTCTCGAAAACCCTAAAATTCATGTCTAAACTCCTATTTGAGGTTCTAAATTTATATTCTAACTCCTAAAATTTTATTTGGTTCCAAACTGACATTTTTCCTATGTTTCTATTTTCCGGAAGAATCGTAAAGGTCTAACTTCGGTTCTAAATATAAAATTCTTAACAGCTTATAATAATTCCGAATTAAATCTCTAGATCATCTATGAGGTTCTATCTAACCTTAGGAGGAAGAATTCCTCAAAACTGTTCAGCCGATATTTTTATAAAAATTCACAAAGTTGACTACTTCACTCAAAATTCCTATACTTAGCCAAAAACTTAAGTTTACCAAAACTGCTCAACTACCTAACTTCGGGAGCTCATAACTTCTAATCCGACCGTTCATTTCTTCCCAAATTTTAATATGCTAAACTACATATATCCATCTACAACATATCTAAAATTCAACGGTGGATCTTTATCCAAACGTTCAATAATTGGCCGACAAGATAGGCAGTTTATAACCTAAAAGCTGAAGAAATAAATTGGATTTTACAGCAGCCCCTTATGTCTACCATTTTATTTATAAACTCCAACAGCTACCTATTACTATATTAACCATGCTCGAGGTCGACTACAACAGTTCATCAATCTAACATTAAGAAATCGGTATACATACATAAGGTTATACAATAATTTCCCCCTTAAACTAATCAGAACCTATTTTAAATCCAAGTATAGGTTCTTACCGGGTTGCAGCGAGTAGATAGTTACGCTTGGGAGGGGTATGGGACTCGGACGAATCTGCACAAGGCTGTAGGACATCACTACATCAGTATCTCAGCGGCTGGTCCGATCGAAGATGAATAGGCAAGGAGAATGAAGGAGGGGTTTACCGTAGGTGTATGCAGAAGGTCTCGCAAGGTCCTGTTTCGTATTAGGTAACTTGAGGCTGACTGTGTGTAACGTCCCGTTTTTACGAGCGTTTCCGATATTTATTTATTTATTTTTCCAGGCTTTTATCGATATTTTTATAGCATGAATATCTTTAAAAGAATATTTTTTTTTGAGTATTTTATGTCGTAAAATTTATTTTACAAGTATATTTAGTCATATATCGGATACATATATTTTGTATATTATTTCGGAAAAGTTTCCGATCTGAAAATTCCGTTCAGAGAACTCCGATCGAGTTTGTTTGATTCCTATTTTTCCTTATTTTTCTTTTCTCCTTTACTTTTCTTTTGCATTTGTTTCCCCTTTAGTTGCCTTCTCCCTCTCCATGTTGCGTGTCTCTCTTCAGTGACCAGCCTTGTCACTCTTGCAGCCTACGAGATGCAACTCTGCGCCCTACTGACCCCTAGTCACTTGCAGCTTGCAAGCAGCCCCTCCATTTGTTTCCTTCGTTTCCGAGATCGAGAACTTCAGCCCTGCACTCCATCTCCTCACCTCAAGCCCTCACATTCCCTCTGTTCTGTTGCCCTCTCTCACGCAACCTTACCCATTCGCTCTCCTCATCGAACTAGGCAACAATCGACTCCCCTCGATCTGTAACACACCCGCAACAGCCCATCTCCCTCTCTCACGTAGCCGTCATCTCCCTCCTCTGTCGAATCGGAATGCTAGAAGCGGTTGACGCCGGGAGGCGAAGCCACGCCGGGAGATCTTGCCCTGCCTCGCCGTCCGCCCTGTGCCACCGGAGTCGCCAGCCCAGTGAGCTCCGCCTCCTTCCCTGCTTCTTCTCTGGCACTTGCCGCCTGCGCCTCGCCATCTTCACTGCTGTTTCTTTTGGGTTTATTTGTTGGGATCTGTTGTAGTCGAAGGACCGGCCGCCGGAGGAACCTAGGTCTTCGCCTCCTGCCACCGTCGAAGCCGCCGAAGCGCCCACTGTCGCCTTGCTCCACCATCGTCCCGTCCTGCTAGAGCCCTACTGAAGCCGCCGCTGGTGCCCTACGACGCCACTCCCCTCTGCCTAGTGTCGTCTTCATCAGGGGTCAAAGAAACCCTTTTCTATTATTACCACCGGGCCCCTCTTTTTAGTGTAATTACAAAAGGCACCCAATCTTTGCTTTTACAATTTTTGGCCCAACTTTTGTATGTTTGCAAATCTACCCTCTGCATGTGATAATTACATATTTTGCCCAATGTTTAATTATTGGAAAATGACCCATGTTTCTAGAATTATATATTTTGCCCCGGAAAATGGTTTAGCGGTTTGAACATTGGATTTTGATTACGGGATTTTAATGTTTACTTTGAAAACGAGTTTTACCTTGGGTTATGATGTTATACAAATTGCCCGGAATATATATTCACGGTTTTTAACTTGGGTTTTAAAAGTGGGGTTTCCTTAGATTTATATATGTTAATTATTCCGTTCAAATTTAGCTTATAAGCTAAATTTGTTTAGTTTGGTGCTAGGTTCGGAAGCGTCCCGATAAAGGCCTAACGAGTCCAAGTCGACATCCGTTAAACGACTTCCGTCTTTTGACGTCATGTGAGTATTCTTTCCCCTCGATCTAGTTATGTTTAGTAGTAATAGTACTACCATGCTAGGTTGGTTATAGCATAACTTAGAGTGAATACCAAGTAGTGGTTATGAACCTTAGGTGAGTGTTTGAGGATTGTGAAATGTTGTAAGGCTTGAGGAGTTGATATTATCTTGTGAGGTTGTTTATGAATTTAAGTTGTATGTTGAGCTTGTGAGAATTTAGGGGTTGAGTTTGTATGATTGTTGAGGTTGTGGACCAGAACGAGAGTATCCTAGCATGGTTTGGCTTGTGATCTTGCGAGATCATTGGGACTAGAAGTCTAAGGACTTCTAGCATGTAAGAGAGATGTTGATTGTGTGCCTTGTTTTGACCAGGCATTGAGTGCCTTCCTACGGAAAGTTGAGAGCGGTGGTTAGCGGGATTATCTTTGGGACGAGGTAAGTCTCCGGACTTACTTAGCTCGTATTCTCTGTATTAGTTTCAATGCGTGTTTGGTGGTGTGTGTTTATTGTTTATGTGTGTGTTTATTGCTTATGTTATAACATCTAAACCGGTAATAGGACCACCGACTTTATATGTTTATATTTGGCCCAAGTGTATGATAACGGGCGGTGACCGCTTGTCCAGTCCAAAATGGGGATGACTGGGAGGTGCCTTGCGACCAGCCCATCGGGTGATGCTGATCCGCATCAAGTACAAACCCGTATGGTGAAAGGGGACAAGGGCGAGATCTTTAAGATTCTCGTGTCACAAAAGAAGTTGAATTAGAACGGGATATGACCTAATAATAAAAAGATAATAAACCGGATTGTGTGTTTTGGAACATGTTGTGTGTTTATGATGCCTTATGTGTGTGTGTGCCAATACCATGATTCTAATGCCTTGAATGCTAGCTAACGGTTTTATACCGATATTGTTGTAGTTGCCTTGCAGGTTAGGGGCGCGGCCGAGTGATCCGGAAGAGTGGGCAGCCGGGGTCCGTACATTTTAGGATGGGTTTTGGGGGTTGTTTTTATGTATTGTTGAGGGTATTATGTATGTCGCGTGTATGGCGGTTGCCTTTAGCGTTGTATCTCGGCTGAAGTCTTTCGTTGTTTTCTTTTGGGGTTCATATCATTGCATTAAAATGAATTTCGGTTTTGCCTTTATTTGTGTCTTGTTGTAAGATCCAGTGAAATTGTTGTCAGGCTAAGGGTCGGGACCCATTGTGAGGTCCCAACCCGTAGCGCTCCGAATCCCGCGGATTCTGGGTGTTACAAAAGTGGTATCAGAGCCCTAGGTTGACAACAATGACACTCGCAATCTTCTAAAGGCCGAATAAGGAATAAACAGAACCCCGCGGGTTCTGAGTTTTCGTTTTCAAAATTACATGCATGAGTCGGGGTAGAATGTACGGACCACCACTCCTTCCGTGGATCTCGGCAGCATAGTTTATTGGATTTTTAGTATATATATATATATATAGATAGATATGTGTAGTTATGTAGATATTTATCGTGGGCCTAGGATGTTGTTGGAATATTATTGTATGTAGATTGTAGTTGTATGAGGGACATGATTTATGTGTATAGTTGTATATGTGAACGATTATATGTTTTGGACCTTGTATTGTTGGAAGGATAGCTGAATGCGTGCTATTAGTAGTAATATGGATTTAGGACTTATATAGTTATGAATACATATTCCTATTGTATATAGTAGCATATGGAGATATATGACCTTTTAGTTGAGATGCTATTATGATATCATCGCCCTTGGACGACGTCGTTTTTCATAGGATAGTGAACATACGAGGACGAATATGCTCAAGTACCGAGTTGAGCATCACGTTCTGGAAAACACCCTGGCAAATCATTGGGCTCCTTTAGAGGGTATCAAAGCAATCCTATGAAGACTAAAGAGGACATTAACGACAAAGGACGAACAAGTAGGAGGAAACTCGAAACAATGAAAGAGAAAAGTGAGATGGAGACAATACAAGTAAAGGGAGCAACATTAATATGCGGAAGTGGTTCCAAAGAAGCCATGATGGAAAGACGACGAGCCCAAGAGAGATAACGAACTTAAGTTCTTCAAGAAGACGCGTACACAACTAAAGATGCGAATCGGGGAGGAGATGAATACCTTCTAGTAAGTTTTAAGGTGGTATTTCATTAAGATGTGAAGTTTTCTCTGGACACTCCTAAGCATTGGAGTCAAGACGAGTAGAGTGATCGAACCATTTGCTAAAGATTTAAGATATCGTAAGTTAAGCTTACGAGGTACAAATAAGTGAAGTGTCAACATTACTAGAGTTATGAAAAGGCATGGTGGGGATTCACTTGGAGTTGACCGGTTTCTGTTATAATGATAAGGCTAAGAAACGCCAAGAAGGAGGAAGTGTGTATAAATGATGATCTCAAGAAGATGAAAGAGGAAATAAGGAGCTTGATCGAAAGACTTACGATACCAACCAATCGGAACGCGGGTGGATGCTAACTAAGGTAAGAATATTGAAGAAGTGCATTGTAAAACATCACGGAACAGTGCTTAAGCCTATGAGAGTGGTAGATTTACCTTACAAAAGAAGAAGGAAGCGTAGAGTGCTGGTCGAGTTAGTAGAGTTGAAGTAGAATACACTAGGAGGATAACATCCAAGAGTATGATTGCCTAATGGAAGAGGAAGAAAGCATAGAACGGGGAAATAACTAACATAGTTTAAGGTGAAGTACCCCAAGGAGGGTAGCCTTTAGGAGTATGTTAACATGGAAGTGTGGTAGGAGGATAAGTCGTTGATCTTGGAGAGGGTCATCAATGAGTTAATCAGTGACCACCAAAAATGCACAAGTGCGGGTTGTATACTGGTGAATTTAGGTGGGGAGAGTAATCCAAGTGTGGGATCATGAAGAAGGTAACAAGAACTTGGAACATTCGTAGTGGTTGAATGTTAGTAATAAGGAGGTGTATTATAGGAAGCATAAACGTCTTAATCAAGTAACAATTTACTGATTCCAACAAGTGATGGTAACGTACCTTGTTGAGAGGGATTGTAACGATATGGTACGACCTTCTTAGGTCATGAGATTGTCATATGGAGGAATGACATGGATCAGGGTAAATGGAACTAGAAGGACAAAAAGGGAAGGGAGTCTTTTATGGTTATTGTGCGTAAAGGGAGGATATATAAGGGGATGTATGGTATGTTTGTTCTAAGTGATGATGTCATATTTTCGCGAGAAAAATTTAAGTGAAGTTCCGTGACTCGCATGGTGAAACCATAGTGGCTATGACGTGAAACGAGAAATCTGGGTTAGGGCAACGCGACAAGCTTAGAGTTATGATGTTAGTGCTTGGTGGAGTTATGAGTGGACCTTTCAGTGATGGTGGTTGGGAAATTTTGCCTAAAGGCATACTGGTACGGTTGTGAAGTTGTTCATGGATACCAAGAGATATAGCAGTATTCAACAAGAGTAAGAGAAGACTGAGGTTTTGAAATTTGATGTCAATATGAGACGTACAAGAAGTACATGAAAGATCGAGGTTAGAGCCTCTACGGTCGGTTTGACGTTACATAAGGAGCTGAAGTATACATTTCTACGCCTACTTGAAGAAATGATGTCTATGGTGAAAGCTTATCTAGGATACAAAGAGCTCGTCCCATATGTAGGGATGTCGCGGAAAGTGAAGAAGATAAGGTCAATTGTTTTGAAGCACGGTTAAGTCCTGTAGATTGGACCCTTATGGTTGCACATAAGTGAGAAATCTTAGAAGATTTTTATAATCATGTCATCAAAAGGGGAAAACGGGATTAAGTTAAAAGAATACTTTAATCAGACCACAAGAGTCAGAAGACAGAAGCAAATCTTTCCAATTCAAGAAAAGACGAATATTTGGAAGGATACAGTCAACATAGTAGCTACAGAAGAAACAATACACGTGTTAAAGGACATCACCCCAACCAGTCGGGCTGGACCACTTGTCAAGCGTTAGGACTAGGTGGTTCCGGTTAATACGATATGTGATGTGTAGAGAAAAGATAGAACCCGAGATAGAACGGATTCTAATGCATCGGAATGTGAATTTTATCGTTAAGATTGATTTGGGCTCAACTCCCATTTCTAAGGCACCGTACAAAAGTCATTAATAAATGATACCCGTAGGGATACTCAAATTGAGGATGCAATCAAGGAGCAATTGCAAGGACTTGTTGATAATGGTTCATTAGAACCAATGCACTGTCATAGAGTACACCAGAAGTTATCTTGAACTCTTGATTTGAAGTTTATATGGAAATATACCTTAAACTCTTGAATTGAAGTTATTATGAGAACACCAGAATTGTTGTGAAAAAGACAACCAGTTCTCTCCAATTGAACATCGATTACCGTGGAGTCGAAGGACAAGCATTCCTTACAACGAATGGATGATCTACTCGATCGGTTACAAGGGTCGGTAGTCTCTTATGAGAATGATTTAAGGTCTGATTGTCACCAATTGAGAATTCGAGTCTGAGATATTGCAAGCACGACATTTTGGACCAATCAAAGTCACTACGAGTTGTAGTTATTGGATAAGATTTTTTGAGTCTACTCTTGAAGAAGAGAGGGGTTATGACAAGTTGTCTTGGGATGACAAATCCCGAAAGAGGTGAAAGAAGCACTAGTTTTTTTTTTTAGATGTGCCAAGCATTACCAGATATGTGAAGAGAGAAGTTATATAACGACATTATGGTAACCTCCGGAGGATAATGAAGCATTGAATGAGACGAAGAGTCGACAATAGAGTTGTTGAGAGTTAAAAAGGAGATTCATTGGTGCAACTGTTTTAAGTTTACCTAGAGGTATTATGGGTTTGAAGGGTACAAGTGATTCTTCAAGACAAGGTCTTGATCGAGTGTTGAGGAGCGATGTAAGAGTAATAACATATGTGTCTCGTTAGGGAATCAGTGAGAAGTAAAGTACTTTCTCCATTATTGGGGACTTACTTCTAGAATTTAAGGAAACAAAACTTTAAAGTTGGGTTGACAAGAACCAAAGCTAATGGTGTAAATTGGAAGTTCGATCTTCTTGGATAGAGACATCAAAGAAAAACCTAATGGAAATGCTGCATTGAGAAAGACCCGAGAAGGAAGTTGAGTTCCGATATATTGGACCTTTTTAAGATCTTAAGCACAAGTTGGGAAATGGTGTATCGGTTGGCTTGAACGCCGAGAGTAGAGGGTGTTTACCCGGGTGTTTCATGTGTATCAATTTGAGAAGTATAGGTATGACGCGAGAAGTTTTGCCGGTCTTGATGAGTTAGTGGCGTCGTAGAACCAATGAGGCTAATAGGAAGTCGGAGGATAATATCCTTTGTTAAAGTTACGCTGAGTTAGTAGCATCGATAGAATCGTTGGGTTAGACCTATTTCTTCCCTTGGTTGAGTTATGTGTATATGATATATTATGTGTAGTTGTGCCATGTGCGGGAATGTGTTTCATAATCTGTTATATCTTGCGATGGTAGTTCGAGTAGTTGCGTATATAGATTAGAGGGTTTTAGCCTTCTTAGAATGAGAATTCATACCTCGGCCTTAAGGGACCGAGAAGTTCGAAGAATAGCAAGTTTCGGGACGAAACTTGTTTTTAGGGGGATCTAATGTAACGTCCCGTTTTTACGAGCGTTTCCGATATTTATTTATTTATTTTTCCCGGCTTTTATCGATATTTTTATAGCATGAATATCTTTAAAAGAATATTTTTTTTGAGTATTTTATGTCGTAAAATTTATTTTACAACTATATTTAGTCATATATCGGATACATATATTTTGTATATTATTTCGGAAAAGTTTCCGATCTGAAAATTCCGTTCAGAGAATTCCGATCGAGTTTGTTTGATTCCTATTTTTCCTTATTTTTCTTTTCTCCTTTACTTTTCTTTTGCATTTGTTTCCCCTTTAGTTGCCTTCTCCCTCTCCATGTTGCGTGTCTCTCTTCAGTGACCAGCCTTGTCACTCTTGCAGCCTACGAGATGCAACTCTGCGCCCTACTGACCCCTAGTCACTTGCAGCTTGCAAGCAGCCCCTCCATTTGTTTCCTTCGTTTCCGAGATCGATAACTTCAGCCCTGCACTCCATCTCCTCACCTCAAGCCCTCACATTCCCTCTGTTCTGTTGCCCTCTCTCACGCAACCTTACCCATTCGCTCTCCTCATCGAACTAGGCAGCAATCGACTCCCCTCGATCTGTAACACTCCCGCAACAGCCCATCTCCCTCTCTCACGTAGCCATCATCTCCCTCCTCTGTCGAATCGGAATGCTAGAAGCGGTTGACGCCGGGAGGCGAAGCCACGCCGGGAGATCTTGCCCTGCCTCGCCGTCCGCCCTGTGCCACCGGAGTCGCCAGCCCAGTGAGCTCCGCCTCCTTCCCTGCTTCTTCTCTGGCACTTGCCGCCTGCGCCTCGCCATCTTCACTGCTGTTTCTTTTGGGTTTATTTGTTGGGATCTGTTGTAGTCGAAGGACCGGCCGCCGGAGGAACCTAGGTCTTCGCCTCCTGCCACCGTCGAAGCCGCCGGAGCGCCCACTGTCGCCTTGCTCCACCATCGTCCCGTCCTGCTAGAGCCCTACTGAAGCCGCCGCTGGTGCCCTACGACGCCACTCCCCTCTGCCCAGTGTCGTCTTCATCAGGGGTCAAAGAAACCCTTTTCTATTATTACCACCGGGCCCCTCTTTTTAGTGTAATTACAAAAGGCACCCAATCTTTGCTTTTACAGTTTTTGGCCCAACTTTTGTAAGTTTGCAAATCTACCCTCTGCATGTGATAATTACATATTTTGCCCAATGTTTAATTATTGGAAAATGACCCATGTTTCTAGAATTATATATTTTGCCCCGGAAAATGGTTTAGCGGTTTGAACATTGGATTTTGATTACGGGATTTTAATGTTTACTTTGAAAACGAGTTTTACCTTGGGTTATGATGTTATACAAATTGCCCGGAATATATATTCACGGTTTTTAACTTGGGTTTTAAAAGTGGGGTTTCCTTAGATTTATATATGTTAATTATTCCGTTCAAATTTAGCTTATAAGCTAAATTTTTTTAGTTTGGTGCTAGGTTCGGAAGCGCCCCGATAAAGGCCTAACGAGTCCAAGTCAACATCCGTTAAACGACTTCCGTCTTTTGACGTCGTGTGAGTATTCTTTCCCCTCGATCTAGTTATGTTTAGTAGTAATAGTACTACCATGCTAGGTTGGTTATAGCATAACTTAGAGTGAATACCAAGTAGTGGTTATGAACCTTAGGTGAGTGTTTGAGGATTGTGAAATGTTGTAAGGCTTGAGGAGTTGATATTACCTTGTGGGGTTGTTTATGACTTTAAGTTGTATGTTGAGCTTGTGAAAATTTAGGGGTTGAGTTTGTATGATTGTTGAGGTTGTGGACCAAAACGAGAGTATCCTAGCATGGTTTGGCTTGTGATCTTGCGAGATCATTGGGACTAGAAGTCTAAGGACTTCTAGCATGTAAGAGAGATGTTGATTGTGTGCCTTGTTTTGACCAGGCATTGAGTGCCTTCCTACGGAAAGTTGAGAGCGGTGGTTAGCGGGATTATCTTTGGGACGAGGTAAGTCTCCGGACTTAATTAGCTCGTATTCTCTGTATTAGTTTCAATGGGTGTTTGGTGGTGTGTGTTTATTGTTTATGTGTGTGTTTATTGCTTATGTTATAACATCTAAACCGGTAATAGGACCACCGACTTTATATGTTTATATTTGGCCCAAGTGTATGATAACGGGCGGTGACCGCTTGTCCAGTCCAAAATGGGGATGACTGGGAGGTGCCTTGCGACCAGCCCATCGGGTGATGCTGATCCGCATCAAGTACAAACCCGTATGGTGAAAGGGGACAAGGGCGAGATCTTTAAGATTCTCGTGTCACAAAAGAAGTTGAATTAGAACGGGATATGACCTAATAATAAAAAGATAATAAACCGGATTGTGTGTTTTGGAACATGTTGTGTGTTTATGATGCCTTATGTGTGTGTGTGCCAATACCATGATTCTAATGCCTTGAATGCTAGCTAACGGTTTTATACCGATATTGTTGTAGTTGCCTTGCAGGTTAGGGGCGCGGCCAAGAGATCCGGAAGAGTGGGCAGCCGGGGTCCGTACATTTTAGGATGGGTTTTGGGGGTTGTTTTTATGTATTGTTTAGGGTATTATGTATGTCGCGTGTATGGCGGTTGCCTTTAGCGTTGTATCTCGGCTGAAGTCTTTCGTTGTTTTCTTTTGGGGTTCATATCATTGCATTAAAATGAATTTCGGTTTTGCCTTTATTTGTGTCTTGTTGTAAGATCCAGTGAAATTGTTGTCAGGCTAAGGGTCGGGACCCATTGTGAGGTCCCAACCCGTAGCGCTCCGAATCCCGCGGATTCTGGGTGTTACACTGTGGCGGCTATAAATCGATGTACTCAGTCTCTTTAGTTCAGTAGATGGCTGCAATTCGAAGCACATCAGTGTTGGTAGATGAACTACGAAGAGGATGATGGTGAAGACGGAATTAACGTTCACTGCACTAACCTGGATTCAGTCCAAAGTTTAGGAGACGATCTTATGTGTTTGGAGCGGCTGGATGTGTGCAGACGTAGGCTGGTTGGCAGTCGACTGGTGGACATTCAACCTCGAATCAGTACGTGTGAAGGTAGGAGAGAAGGAAGCGTTATGTGGGTAAGGAAAGAGCGAAGTTCAGGGAGACGCTAGTAAAACGGAACGGTTACAGAAGGAAAGAGAGAGAGAGAGTTAGCATGAATCTGGACGATTACAATCAGCTGCATAAGGAAGGAAATCAAACAGCCGTTGATATCTTCTGTAACTCTCAGCAGCCCCACGTAATCTGCACCTCTAAGATCTTCCTGGGCTGCGAGATCTGGGCTGGCCGTTGGGCTGGAAGTTGATGAAGGTGAGACTCTTCTGGGCTGGCGATGGACTGCTGCCGGGCTGAGCTGAAGGCTGCAGGGCCGAACTGGCTGAAGGCTGGCAAGCTGGGCCGCAGAGGAGCAAGGCAGCAGTGGCCTGCTGGAGTTGGCTAGTGGGCTGGGTCCGCTGAGGCTAAATATAGAGCAACAGATGGGCTGAAATTGGCTACGGACGACTCCTTAAATTAGCGAGTTTCTGGCCGGACAAGATTCCGACATATAAATATACGGACTAGGCGGATAGGAAGTTTATTATAGATTAAGATCGGTTAAGGATTCTATCATTTTATGCGGAAGTAATCTACATAAAATGATAAACTATATAAAAGATTCTATCATTTTATGTTAAGGAATCTACATAAAATGATAAATCCTATAATAATATGTCTAACTAAGTAGACGGATAAGGGTCGACTGATCGAGATCTATTTTACAACGGAAATAGACGGAATAAAAATTCCGGATATTACACTTGAGTTGGAACCACAACTAGATGCTTTAATCCCTAGAATTGCATGTTTGCTTTATTGACTTCTTATTCATCTTTGATTGTGTTAATTGCTCTTGTGGTTAATATTCACGAAGCTTACCGTTATTGACTTTGTTTCACCGAGTCCCTGTGATCGACCCCTGGAATTTCTTGCTTTTTACTACGATTGACCCGTACACTGCGGGTTCGCATCCTTGTTTTAAGCTTAAGTCTAGGGTTATAAATTTAAAGCTTGTACACACCGTTTGGAGCGAACAAGTTTTTGGCGCCGTTGCCGGGGACTTGGTCTAGACCGAGCCGGTTGCGGTTTGCTTTCGGGGCACTTGCCCCTGTTGCTACTAACTACTCTTTCTATGAGTTTTGTAGTTTTCAGGATTTCCGATGACTACATTTGATCCAACCTGGATAGCAAGGCAAAGTGCTAGGGCGGACCATTATGAATACTTAGAGGAGAAGTACTCCTTCTATTGGTTCAACAATGAATGGGAAAGAGAAGAGGCCATTAAGCATGAACTTGCAATGTGGGATGAACTGAATGTCCCTAAAAATATTTGTGAGCAACCCCTTGAAGATTCTCTTGAATCAAGATGGGAGAGGTTGATGAAGAAGGTGGAGGAGCTCAAGGAAAGCACCCTATCCTATGTTAAGCCGGAAGAGGAGCATAAGGAAGTGCTGCAAGTTCCAAGCACCCCTCCAATCAAACCAGAAGTTTCTCCTGAAGCTTTTGAGGGAGAAGAAGATTTGGAAGATTTCGATCTAACTGTTGAGACCTCGGCCGAGGTGAAAGAGAGATCGGCCGAGGTGGAGGAAAAATCTGTAGAACTGCAAGATACGGAGAACCTTGGCCAAATGACTGAGATTGTGGTCAAGGTGGAAGAAAGATCAGCTGAGTTGGGAGGGATTTCGTGTGTGGAATATCAACCCAACATGAAACTTGTCTCAAGCTTTGGAGAACTTTACGAGGTACATTCTCCTACTTCATTTGAAATCCCTATTAAAATTTCTGAATTTTTTAGGAATGCACCGGAGAGTTGGAGGTCTCTTCCGAAAGAACCTCCTAAGATCAAGATGAAACCTCCCTTGAAACTGTTGGAAGAAAATACTCCTTGGATTATAAGGAGTGGAGTTTGCAAGCACTACACCGTTAAGGCGATGAAGTGTCTCTTGTTCAAGTATGGGGGTCCCTCGCATGCCAAGGACCTTGTACCATCCCCATGCTAAAGATGGGGAAGCTACTAGGATTCTCGAGAAGTTGTTTTCTCGATCAAGGAAAGGATGGGACGCAAGGCTAGATTATGTCCCATTGAAGTGCAGGAAGGCTAGAAGGATTCCGGTGAGAATCAAACCGTACAAGCTTGTACGTGGGAGATCTTACCATTTGCCGGTGAAATTAGAAACCGGAACCTTCTTGGAAGAATTTTATGATGGATGTGATGAGCACTCCATGGTGTTCAAGGTACATTGAGTAATTCTATGGAGAAGGGTCCAGCTAGCGACCTTAAACCAAGCGCTTCTTGGGAGGCAACCCAAGGTATTGCTTTCTTCTCCCTTTTCTAGTTTAGTTTAGATAGTTGCTTTGTTTTTGTTTTCCTCTAGACAACAACCAGGTATTCCAAAAGGAAGGATCACAATTCAAGAGCTACACTGGAAGAAAAAAATTTCGAGAAGTTGAGGAAACGAGCTTTACTGAGATACATCTCGGGTACTGTCAGAACACCTCGACCGAGATGTGCTTCGCCAACCGAGATGGTCTTATCTGGGAGCTGTTTCTTACTTCTTCATGCAGTTTAGCTATGTTCGGTGAGTATCCTGTCCTTAGACTTATTTTGACCCACCGGGACAGTGTGTCCCAAGTCTGAGGTATTTGATGTATTATTTGACTTTGATGTATGACTCTATTGACCGGATATTGATATTTATGCTTCACTTTTGCATCTATATGTTTATCTGAGATTGCATGCATACTTACAAGTTATTTGAATGAGAAAAACGTCGAAACTGAAAGAAAACTGGTTTTTTTTTAAAAAAAAATTGGACCTCGAACGGGGCAGTTCTGGCCGAACGAGGCATTTCACCTCGGTTGACCTATGAACACCTCGACCGAGGTGGGTTAACTGAGAGTTTTCGAAAACGATTTTTGTGTTACTTATCTGGATATGATCTCAGTGAAGATCTTGCTTACTGACTGGTTTTAAATTCTTTATGTGTTTGAAAGGTTTTATAATATGTTTAAGTTGCTAAATGCTTTGTTGAAATTATTGGCATGTTTAATAATTCGTTTTTATCCAAATTATGTTGAATTTGAAGGTTGACACCACATTATGAGTTCTCTCACTTTCTTCTTGGAAAGACCAAGACAATTCATTCTCTTCTTCTTCTTCTTCTTGATCATGCTTAGTCCCTCATATACATTTTGCCTCCCTTTACCTATCCGGGAATTTGGAAGCAAGCGAAGTGGTGAAAGCAAGTGAAGTAAAGTTGAGAAGTTGGCTGGAAGTGAAAGTGTTAGAAAGAAAGAAATAGGTTTGGGGAAGTCAATCATGAAGATGAGTAACTCGGCACCATTCACATAGCCGGGTGTTTGTGTCTTGCCAAAGTCGGATTTAGCGATATTCCTAACGGGTCATGGTATGTGCATCAAGGGTTTGATGCATCTCAAGAAATTGATGATTGCTGATTTCCTAGGCTTCGGTTATTGTGCACCTCTATCCATGCATCCCAAAAAAGTAAAGTAAAAAGAAAAAGTGTGAAATAAGCAAAGCTTATTGGTGGAAGATGTTGCAAGTCAAAGTGAAAGTGAAGTTCATCCTTTTCCCGGATTCTAGCACCACATTACCTTACATACATCCCTACCCTACACGTTTCTTGACCTTTCTTTTGGGAAGCCCTTGAGACCTTGAGCTTGTTGATTGACTTAGTGGTTTAAATCGGATTATACATGATTAATTTTGATAATTATGATTTATTATGCATTCAATGATTTTATGCAAAGATGAACAACTTTCCTATATTTATAAAATATTTTGAGCATATTAAGTTTTTAAATTTCATGAAGTATTCTCTTAGAGTGATCTATGATAGTTGCACACCATAAAAATGTTTTTGAAAGACTTTTCATTGATTTTCTTGACTTATAATCCATTCTATCTTGTCTTCTATATGCGGAACTTGCTTGGGGACAAGCAAGGGCTAAGTATGGGGTATTTTGATAGCATGAATTATAGTCTATATTTTAGGGTTTGTTTGGACGTTTTATCTTTCATAATCTGCATGTTTGTATGCACATTATGTGATTTTACTACCATTTCATCCACCTTTGCGAGAATCGAGGTCTACACCTAGTTTTGTTGTAATCGTAGGTAAAATGGCACGTTTTGCATCAAAAAGGAGCAAAAGGAGTCATGAGTCATTTGGAGCTACATCCAGGGAGCATAGCCATAGATTAAAGATTTACTTTGGAGTAGATTTGAGAGATTTCACATTTTGTTGTGACTCACCTCGGTTGACCATTGATTCACCTCGACCGAGGTGATCCAGAAACACCGACTCGACCGAGGCGAACACCTAGGACGCGGCGAGAATATTTTATTCTTGGATGAGATCTTTTAAAATTGGAAAGTGATCTTATATTTTTGGGCTTGGCTCCTGGAAGGAAGGAGATATGCAGAATCATATATTTTACCTATATTTATGGGAAAATATTTTTCTAAGATTTATTATCTTTGGAGGTTTATTTTCTTATAAAAGGAGTTGGATTTCCACAAATCCAAAAACCCCGCTTACACCGAAAAACAAGTCGCATTCAACGCAGCAGCAGCAGCATACTCCAATTAAGGGAGATTCGAAGAACCTTTTTGAAGGTTGAAGGAAGATTGAAGTCTATAGCTTTTATAGCTTTTTGGAGGGTTTTGTAAGATTGTCTTTAATTCCCTCACTTGTTGTCTTGTCTTGTTGGATTGCTATCCAAGGAACGCTTTTGTTGTGATATTTGATTCAGTTATTGAAGTCTTTTTCATTAAATTCTTCTTGTTCAAATATTCACCTTTTTCCCATATATTTAATACTTTCATAATGATGATGAGTGGCTAATTTCCTTGTGTGATTCTAGGGTGATTGGCTGAAGATTGTGGGAAAAACAATGATAGAATAATCTTAGATTCCAGTAGGATCCTGAAAGTTCGAGTCTTTAACCTTAACCCTAAGCATCTCGTTCGGTCGATGAACATCTCGGCCGGGGTGGAATTCTTCTGACCGAGGTGACTTGTCCGATTCTAAACAGAAAGTTAAGTGTTAGAGTTTGCCAAATCCTATTCTTATTACACCTTTCCTGGTTCAATGCAAGCTTAGGATGAGACTTACCCGGTAATTCCTTAGTTTGTTTACCAACGATCATAAGTGTAGGTAATAAAGGTTTATCCTTTATTTGGGTTTGAGTCTGCTTCCATCCCATCTTTGTGAGTTAGCCTGAGACTTACCCGGTAAAGGTTGATTCTATCCCCTTTGATGGTGTGTTAGTTTGAGGTTATAGTTCTTTATCTTGATTCCTTGAGACTTACCCGGTAATAGGAGTTACGATTTTGGATTAGTGTGTAGTGAGACTTACCCGGTGATCTACTCCACTTTAGTAACACCTTCCCCACGCAACAATCTCAGCTTTGTCCACTTATCTTTAGATCTTGAGTTGGAACCACAACTAGATGCTTTAATCCCTAGAATTGCATGTTTGCTTTATTGACTTCTTATTCATCTTTGATTGTGTTAATTGCTCTTGTGGTTAGTATTCACGAAGCTTACCGTTATTGACTTTGTTTCACCGAGTCCCTGTGATCGACCCCTGGAATTTCTTGCTTTTTACTACGATTGACCCGTACACTGCGGGTTCGCATCCTTGTTTTAAGCTTAAGTCTAGGGTTATAAATTTAAAGCTTGCACACACCGTTTGGAGCGAACAGTGCTAGTACTTCCAAATCCCGAAACACCGCCCCTCTTGTCCATGCTACCGAATCCAAAGGTAGTAAAGGTCGCATCGTTTTTTCTGGCGCACCTTTACCATCTTCGGATCCCGTAATTCAAGGACGGTGTGAGCCACGGATACTCTTAGCTCGCCGGCATGATTTGCAACCGGTCATAGAAGGCAAGTTCCCATGCTTTTTACTTGTTCCGTTTTGTTTATCTACTTCTCATGACCCAAGTAATGTGCCACACGAGGTGTCTTTGTTGTTGTCCGAATTTCAGGATATTATGCCCAAAGATCTCCTACCCGGCTTTCCACCTATCCGAGGGATTGAACATCAAATTGACTTTGTGCCCGGTGCCTCTTTGCCAAACCGTGCCGCTTACCGAGCTAGTCCGGAAGAGACAAAGGAGCTACAACGTCAAGTGAAAGAGCTCCTGGACCGCGGACATCTGCGTGAATCCTTATCACCATGTGCTGTCCCGGTAAACTTAGTACCAAAGAAAGATGGATCATGGCGGATGTGTGTTGATTGTCGTGCCATCAACCAAATCACCGTCAAATATCGCCACCCGATCCCGCGCCTTGATGACATGTTGGATGAGCTTCATGGCGCCACCATCTTCTCCAAAATTGATCTCCGGAGCGGTTACCACCAAATCCGGATGGCCGAAGGTGACGAATGGAAGACGGCGTTCAAAACGAAGTATGGACTCTATGAATGGCTTGTCATGCCTTTTGGCCTCTCCAACGCCCCGTCCACCTTCATGCGCCTCATGAACCATGTCTTGCACCGATTCTTGGGTACATTTGTTGTTGTTTATTTTGTTGATATTTTGGTGTTTAGTACGTCTTTGGAGGATCACATCGGGCACCTTCGCCAAGTGCTCGAGTGCCTTAGACAAGAGCAATTGTATGTCAACTTTGACAAATGCGTCTTTTGCTCGGACACCACTATCTTTATTGGCTATGTCGTGTCTAAGGACGGACTACGAGTAGACGAATCTAAAGTTCGTGCTATTTGGGAGTGGCCTACTCCTACTACGGTCACCATGGTCCGAGCCTTTCTCGGCTTAACGGGTTTCTACCGACGCTTTGTCAAGGACTTTAGCACGGTAGCGGCACCGCTCCATGAGCTCACTACCAAGGGTGTCACGTTTGAGTGGCGTGATATCCATGCTCGAGGTTTTGATGCGCTCAAAGACCGCCTTTGTAATGCACCATTACTCCAACTCCCAAACTTTTCGAAAACTTTCGAGGTGGAGTGTGATGCATCAAATGTGGGCATTGGAGGAGTTCTCTTACAAGAGAATCGTCCAATTGCCTACTTCAGTAAAAAACTGTCCGGTCCTTCGCTCAACTACCCTACATATGACAAGGAACTATATGCTCTAGTATGTTGTCTTAAGACATGGCAACATTACTTGTGGCCGAAGGAGTTCGTGATTCATTCGGATCATGCGGCTCTTTCGTATCTCAAGAGTCAAACAAATCTCAGTCGGCGCCATGCTAGTTGGGTAGAGTTTTTAGAGACCTTTCCTTATGTCATTCGGCATAAGAAAGGCAAAGAGAATGTGGTAGCCGATGCCCTTTCTCGCCGCTATGCCCTCCTTGTGTATATGGATGCCAATATACATGGCTTTACTCTTATCAAAGAGTTATATGCCACGGATCTTGACTTCAAGGACATATGGGCACAATGCCTCGACCTCCGAGAGCACGAGTCTTTCTTTATTAACGATGACTATCTTTTTCGAGCGGGAAAACTTTGTATTCCGCGCTCATCTATACGCCATTTGTTGGTCAAGGAAGCTTGATAGCATGAATTATAGTCTATATTTTGGGGTTTGTTTGGACGTTTTATCTTTCATAATCTGCATGTTTGTATGTACATTATGTGATTTTACTACCATTTCATCTACCTTTGCGAGAATCGAGGTCTACACCTAGTTTTGTTGTAATTGCAGGTAATATGGTACGATTTGCATCAAAAAGGAGCAAAAGGAGTCATGAGTCATTGGAGCTACATTGAGGAGCAAAAGGAACCATCCAGGAAGCATAGCCATGGATTAAAGATTCACTTTGGACCAGTTTTGAGAGATTTCACATTCAGTTGTGAGTCACCTCGGTTGACCACAGATTCACCTCGACCGAGGTGATCTACGAGAGCGTCTCGACCGAGGCGAATATCCTGACGCGGCGGGATATATTTTATTCTTGGCTGAGATCTTTTATTT
>BSUD01000004.1:130581375-130629143 GCA_033239045.1 Fagopyrum esculentum
GATTAGTGTGTAGTAAGACTTACCCGGTGATCTACTCCATTTTAGAAACACCTTCCCCACGCAAAAATCTCAGCTTTGTCCGCTTATCTATAGATCTTGAGTTGGAACCACAACTAGATGCTTTAATCCCTAGAATTGCATGTTTGCTTTATTTGACATCTCATTCATCTTTGATTGTGTTAATTGCTCTTGTGGTTAGCATTGACATTAGCATACCGTGTTGACTCTGTTTCACCGAGTCCCTGTGATCGACCCCTGGAATTTTCTTGCTTTTACTACGATTGACCCGTACACTGCGGGTTCGCATCCTTGTTTTAAGCTTAAGTCTAGGGTTATAAATTTAAAGCTTGCACACACCGTTTGGAGCGAACAAGTTTTTGGCGCCGTTGCCGGGGACTTGGTCTAGACCGAGCCGGTTGCGGTTTGCTTTCGGGGCACTTGCCCCTGTTGCTACTAACTACTCTTTCTATGAGTTTTGTAGTTTTCAAGATTTCCGATGACTACATTTGATCCAGCCTGGATAGCAAGACAAAGTGCTAGGGCGGACCATTATGAATACTTGGAGGAAAAGTACTCCTTCTATTGGTTCAACAATGAATGGGTAAGAGAAGAGGCCATTCAACATGAACTTGCGATATGGGATGAGAAGAATGTCCCTAAAAACATTTATGAGCAACCTTTTGAAGACTCTCTCGAATCAAGATTGGAGAAGTTGATGAAGAAGGTGGAGGAGCTCAAAGGAAGCACCCTATCCTATGCTAAGCCGAAAGAGGAGCATAAGGAAGTGTTGCACGTTCCAAGCATTCCGCTGGTCGAACCGGAAGTTTCTCCTGAAGCTTTTGTGGAAGCGGAGGATGTGGAAGATCTCGATCCAATTGCCGAGACCTCGGCCGAGGTGGAAAAGATCTCGACCAAGATGGAAGAAGAATTTGTAGAACTGCAAGATGCGGCGAACCTTGGCCAAATTACTGAGACTGTGGTCAAGGTGGAAGAAAGGCCAGTTGAGTTGGGAGAGATTTCGTGTGTGGACTATCAACCCAACATGAAACTTGTCTCAAACTTTGGAGAACTTTACAAGGTACATTCTCCTACTTTATTTGAAATTCCTATTAAAATTTCTGAATTTTTCAGGAATGCACCGGAGAGTTGGAGGTCTCCTCCGAAAGAACCTCCTAAGATCAAGATGAAACATCCCTTGGAACTGTTGGAAGAAGATACTCCTTGGATTATAAGGAGTGGAGTTTGCAAGCACTACACCATTAAGGCGATGAAGTGTCTCTTGTTCAAGTATGGGGTCCCTCGCATGCTAAGGACCTTGTACCATCCCCATGCTAAAGATGGGGAAGCTACTAGGATTCTCGAGAAGTTGTTTTCTCGCTCAAGGAAAGGATGGGACGCAAGGCTAGATTATGTCCCATTGAAGTTGTCACGCTAGGAAATAGCACAAAAAGCTTTACATTTATAAACTCGAACTAAAATCCTAAACTACCTAGCGAAACCCGCAGTGTACGGGTCGTTTTGTAGAAAGGAAAGTATTCCGAGGTCGAACACTAGGACTTAGGCGAAATCAAGTCATTCAATGATCGAAGATAGTGCAAATCTAGTCTAAGAAAAGAGAAAGAAGTAAAGAAATGAAAATGATGATGTTTTTGGTTGAGTTTTTTGTGGTGATCAAGCAAGGATCACAAATCAAGCAAGGTAATAAAACAAACTAACAACTCAAGCAAGCAAAACAAACAAGTGACACAAACACAAGATAGGAGATCAAAAATAGAAAAAGAGGATTCTAGAGGTCAAGATTTCCGGTTATGGCATTGGACTCAAGCTTCTAAAGATTCTAAGGATAAAGATGCGGTGTTGGGAAAGGGTGTTTCACTAATGGAAGCAATTACCGGGTAGGTCTCTCACTTCACTAATCCCGCACCAAACTCCTATTACCGGGTAAGTCTCAAGGAGGTAAAGTTGGGAATTCTACACAAACCGGACACTACTTAAGGGGCAAACCTCTCCTTACCGGGTAAGTCTCGGAAAAGGTAAGTCTCAAGCAATAATCCTAGCACACTCAATCCAATAGCGGCTTGTGAGGCTCACTACTACCTAGAATTCATCATCTTAGGTATCTAAGATCGGAAATCATCGGGTAGATCTCTTCCCTCACTTAGGTTGATAGCATTAGGTGATCCTAAGCTAAATTAAGCTCAACAAACACTAGGATTTCAACAATCTAACATCCCAACATACAGATTCATCAATTAAAGAGCAACAGAAGGAAAAATCGGGTGGATCATAGTAAAAATCGGCCGATTTACTATGAAGAACAGGTCGATTTTTATGTCTGAGTTAGGTTTTGTGCATACGAATCATCCTAAACTAACATATAAGTCCATTCTATCATCATCCAAGCAATAACCATCAATCCATCACTCCAGAATCACAACAAACTAGCCAATAACATGCATTTCAAGATCTAAAATCATCATACAAGCATACATGGAATCCATAGCAAGAAGATGAAGTAAGGAAATGAAAGCAATGAAACTTAGCTAGATTTGAGCTCAAAACAAGTCTTTCAACACACCAAATGTAGCTCCAAGTCGGATCTTACAACCTTCAACAAGCTTCTTCACAAAAATCACTCAAATCTCACTATGAAATTGAAATCTACACTAATCTCCCTCAAGAACACCCACAAGGGTGTCTTGAAGAGAGCTCCCAATTGGAAGATTCTTTTGGGAAGATGCTAGAGGATGTTTGAGAGGAGGAGAATGGGGAGTGAGCCAGCAACAGCTTTGAAGGACCACTTATATTCTCCACCAAGAGCAAGGCCGGACAAGAGATCGTGGGACACGTGGCTTAAGCTGTCAAAGGCCCAAAAATCGACCCAGAGGAAAAAAAATCGGCCGATTTTCCTGGGTGTAGGTCGATTTTCTTCAACAGAAGCATGCTATGATCGTCTAGCCATGAGTTGCTCCATTGCTTGCACCAATAGTGGTCTTTGTGTCCTTTGTTGCTCCAATTATGCTCCTCCAAGGCTTTGGATGTGTACCATCATGAGGCTTGTCCCTCAAATGTATCGATTAACGTCCAATAGATCCCCGAATTACCTACAAAACCGATAAAAGGTGGTGTAGACGTCTTTTCTAGAAATGTGCATGAATTGAGCGAAGACGTCATGAACCAATGCCAAAACGTGCATGAATGAGTGAGAAATCTATCTAAATGATTACCTAATCCTAGATCATAAATCTTGTTATCAAAAATACCCCATACTTAAGGTTTGCTCGTCCCCGAGCAAATTCTCAACTATAGACTAAGAGATGACATGATTTATGTATGCAGAAAAATGGCAAAATCTTTTTGGGTTTGTGCTTCTAATATTGGATCACCTTCATAGTCATGTTTCATGGCAATGGACAAGCAATTATGCATAAAATGAATGAAGGCATGGAAAGACAATTATACTTAACTAGAAAGCATGAAATGAAGTGTAAAGATGAAGAAGTCAAGATGATCATGAGCATATCCAATCTAAATCACTTAGTCTTACACACATGCAAGTAGGTCATAAGGACTTGTGAAATAGAAGGCCTAGAAACGTTGTGATTAGGTGGGAATTTTCTAGGCTATGTGATGCTAATCCGGGAAAGGAACTAAACAACCACAACTTCAAATTTTCTTATCAACTTCCCTCAAGTGTATATTTTTCTTCATTTTCTTTTCTTTCTTTTATTTTTTTTTGAGACAATGGCATTGGTGTACAAAAGCCGAAACCTTGGTGATTAGCCATTCTCGGGCTTTTTCTATTTTTCGAGATGCATCCACACCAGGCACACATACCAAAGCTCGTTAGGATTATCGGTTTATTTGACTTTGGCAAGGTACCAACACCCGATTATGTGAAGTGTACCGAGTTACTTGTCATTTAAACCAATGTCCCCAAACCTATATTTTTGTCTACACTTTCACAACAATTTCAGCATTTCATTCACATCATTCTTTCATCAACAACTTCACCCCATACTTGCTTTTCACACACATCAACACACTATCATGCTCCTATTCCCGGATGGGTCAAAAGAGGTCAAATTTTTCATCAATTGAGGTGCTCAAGCAACATGATCAAGATGAGAAGTAGAGAAAGATGAATTGCCTCATTTATTCCTAAATGATGTGCAAGAACTAGCATGTAATTTCGACTTTCAATCCTCAATTCAATCAAGGCAAACATTCATGATCACAAATCATTCATGGGATTCAAGATAAGTACTTCAAGTCCACATATGCTATCATCAATTTGACACATAAGGCCATCCATAGCCAATTCACAAGACAATGTTCATCATTAGGGTCATATCCAAGCCTAGAAAGCACAAAAATTTTTAAATTTTCTGATTTTTTGGATTTTTCGAAATATGTATATACAATGCAAGACATAATGAAACATGTGACAATATTAAACTATCCTAGATGCTAATCATGCAAGTGATCATGAAAACCCCACCCCATACTTAGAAACACATTGTCCCTAATGTGTAAACTAAATAAAGAAGTGAAAGAGAGTTCTCACAATGTAAAATTGGTGATGCTTTGGTATTTCGGTTCACATTGGATGATGATGGTGGATGATCGATCAAGGATGGTAGAGAGCTCTTGATGTTCATTATGGTGTCGGAACCCGCGCTTGGCACCGCAAGCCGTCCAAGTTCCACGTCCGCTCCACCCATGCTTGATTTGAGATCATCACTTTCCTTTACAGAGGAAAAATCGGACCATAACCCAGGAAAATCGGCCGATTTATGTGCAAGATCAGTCCGATTTTCCTGGTGCTTTCTTCCTTGCCCATGTGCTCGGATCTTGCACTTTCTTCTCAATAGTTTCATGAGGTTTTCACATGACCTCCAGCATCTCGTCACACACGACAATCAACAAGATCTAGCACCCAAAAACACAAAAGAAAAACAAAGCACACCAAAAACAAAAGCAAAAACGAAGACGAAAGAGGAAAGGGAAAGAGTTGTTACCCTTGGGTTGCCTCCCATTAAGCGCTTCTTTAAGGTCATTAGCTTGACCAAACTCCGAGGATGTGTCAATCCACCTCAAATACCATGGTTTGCTTGAGGAGTCCAAGCAACCATCGCTTTCCGGCATCCATGATGACAAGCAAGGGCCACTTGATGCCCAAATAAGCTTTAAGTTCTCTCTTCACCGGTGAGTAGTAGACTCCTTCATCACCGCTCCTTTGATGATAGTATGGAGTTGCAACCATAGGTGCCACCCCATACTTAGACAATTGGTACTCCGCGGTCATACCGGTGAGATGCTTGTCATCCTCATCCTCTATGATCCAAAGAAGGCCGGTTCTTGGAAAGAATTCTTCATTGAGGTGCTCCATAACCATCATGGATCCATCATGCTTGCCTCCATCATTCAACATGGGAAACTCCTTAGGAAAGGGGCTCCAATCTTCGTGTGTACTCCGGGCAAGCAAGGAGGGATTGGAAGGAGTTGAGGTTAGCTTAGGGCTCTCCCTCGTCAGCTCTTCAAGTGTGGTTCCGGGGTTGATGGCAAGGATGACAGGGGGTGAGAATACTTCATTGCACTCCTCCAAAGGTGAAGGAGGTGGAGGTAAGCCTTGAAGGATGGTAGGATCTCCTAGCATAAGAGCATTCCTAATCTCCTCAATCTCCCTCCTCATTTGTTCTTCTCTCTCGGTATTCAATCTCCTTTCTTCCTTCAGGGCCAAATCCCTTAGCCACAATTGCTCTCGAGCTTCATTCAACTCTTCCTCAAGGCTTCTATTGGTTATGGTTGAATCGGGCAATTCTTGGATCTCCTCATAGTGAACCTCCTCTTGATGACATACTTCCCCTTCAAGCTCCATGTGGGAACTAGAAATGGAAGCAAGGTTGCTTTCTAGATCATCCATCTTCCTCAACATTTCTTCTAGCATGGACTCCAATCGATCATTGTGAGGTTGATGGTGAGGTTCCACATAAGGCAATGTAGTCATGTGAGCTTGATCATGGGACTCATGATGGACATTAAACTCCTCCCAATACTCAAACTCATCATGGAGAGGTCCTAGATCTTGGCTTTACATCCACTCCTCATACTCCATGTCGTCAAGGTCGTCTTGGAGGTACAATCCGTCCATGGCAAACATGAAAAGGCAAAGACAAAAACAACACAAGATCAAAAGTAACAAGAAAGATAAACACTAAAAGCAATCAAAATCAAATGACTTAATCTAGACCTAGTCCCCGGCAACGGCGCCAAAAACTTGTCACGCTAGGAAATAGCACAAAAAGCTTTACATTTATAAACTCGAACTAAAATCCTAAACTACCTAGCGAAACCCGCAGTGTACGGGTCGTTTTGTAGAAAGGAAAGTATTCCGAGGTCGAACACAAGGACTTAGGCGAAATCAAGTCATTCAATGATCGAAGATAGTGCAAATCTAGTCTAAGAAAAGAGAAAGAAGTAAAGAAATGAAAATGATGATGTTTTTGGTTGAGTTTTTTGTGGTGATCAAGCAAGGATCACAAATCAAGCAAGGTAATAAAACAAACTAACAACTCAAGCAAGCAAAACAAACAAGTGACACAAACACAAGATAGGAGATCAAAAATAGAAAAAGAGGATTCTAGAGGTCAAGATTTCCGGTTATGGCATTGGACTCAAGCTTCTAAAGATTCTAAGGATAAAGATGCGGTGTTGGGAAAGGGTGTTTCACTAATGGAAGCAATTACCGGGTAGGTCTCTCACTTCACTAATCCCGCACCAAACTCCTATTACCGGGTAAGTCTCAAGGAGGTAAAGTTGGGAATTCTACACAAACCGGACACTACTTAAGGGGCAAACCTCTCCTTACCGGGTAAGTCTCGGAAAAGGTAAGTCTCAAGCAATAATCCTAGCACACTCAATCCAATAGCGGCTTGTGAGGCTCACTACTACCTAGAATTCATCATCTTAGGTATCTAAGATCGGAAATCATCGGGTAGATCTCTTCCCTCACTTAGGTTGATAGCATTAGGTGATCCTAAGCTAAATTAAGCTCAACAAACACTAGGATTTCAACAATCTAACATCCCAACATACAGATTCATCAATTAAAGAGCAACAGAAGGAAAAATCGGGTGGATCATAGTAAAAATCGGCCGATTTACTATGAAGAACAGGTCGATTTTTATGTCTGAGTTAGGTTTTGTGCATACGAATCATCCTAAACTAACATATAAGTCCATTCTATCATCATCCAAGCAATAACCATCAATCCATCACTCCAGAATCACAACAAACTAGCCAATAACATGCATTTCAAGATCTAAAATCATCATACAAGCATACATGGAATCCATAGCAAGAAGATGAAGTAAGGAAATGAAAGCAATGAAACTTAGCTAGATTTGAGCTCAAAACAAGTCTTTCAACACACCAAATGTAGCTCCAAGTCGGATCTTACAACCTTCAACAAGCTTCTTCACAAAAATCACTCAAATCTCACTATGAAATTGAAATCTACACTAATCTCCCTCAAGAACACCCACAAGGGTGTCTTGAAGAGAGCTCCCAATTGGAAGATTCTTTTGGGAAGATGCTAGAGGATGTTTGAGAGGAGGAGAATGGGGAGAGAGCCAGCAACAGCTTTGAAGGACCACTTATATTCTCCACCAAGAGCAAGGCCGGACAAGAGATCGTGGGACACGTGGCTTAAGCTGTCAAAGGCCCAAAAATCGACCCAGAGGAAAAAATCGGCCGATTTTCCTGGGTGTAGGTCGATTTTCTTCAACAGAAGCATGCTATGATCGTCTAGCCATGAGTTGCTCCATTGCTTGCACCAATAGTGGTCTTTGTGTCCTTTGTTGCTCCAATTATGCTCCTCCAAGGCTTTGGATGTACCATCATGAGGCTTGTCCCTCAAATGTATCGATTAACGTCCAATAGATCCCCGAATTACCTACAAAACCGATAAAAGGTGGTGTAGACGTCTTTTCTAGAAATGTGCATGAATTGAGCGAAGACGTCATGAACCAATGCCAAAACGTGCATGAATGAGTGAGAAATCTATCTAAATGATTACCTAATCCTAAGTCATAAATCTTGTTATCAAAAATACCCCATACTTAAGGTTTGCTCGTCCCCGAGCAAATTCTCAACTATAGACTAAGAGATGACATGATTTATGTATGCAGAAAAATGGCAAAATCTTTTTGGGTTTGTGCTTCTAATATTGGATCACCTTCATAGTCATGTTTCATGGCAATGGACAAGCAATTATGCATAAAATGAATGAAGGCATGGAAAGACAATTATACTTAACTAGAAAGCATGCATGAGAGGTGAAAATGAAGAAGTCAAGATGATCATGAGTATGTCCAATCTAGATCACTAAGTCTTACACACATGCATTTAGGTCACAAGGACTTAGGAAAGAAAAGGCTAAGAAACGTTGTGATTAGGTGGGAATTTTCTAGGCTATGTGATGCTAATCCGGGAAAGGAACTAAACAACCACAACTTCAAATTTTCTTATCAACTTCCCTCAAGTGTATATTTTTCTTCATTTTCTTTTCTTTCTTTTATTTTTTTTTGAGACAATGGCATTGGTGTACAAAAGCCGAAACCTTGGTGATTAGCCATTCTCGGGCTTTTTCTATTTTTCGAGATGCATCCACACCAGGCACACATACCAAAGCTCGTTAGGATTATCGGTTTATTTGACTTTGGCAAGGTACCAACACCCGATTATGTGAAGTGTACCGAGTTACTTGTCATTTAAACCAATGTCCCCAAACCTATATTTTTGTCTACACTTTCACAACAATTTCAGCATTTCATTCACATCATTCTTTCATCAACAACTTCACCCCATACTTGCTTTTCACACACATCAACACACTATCATGCTCCTATTCCCGGATGGGTCAAAAGAGGTCAAATTTTTCATCAATTGAGGTGCTCAAGCAACATGATCAAGATGAGAAGTAGAGAAAGATGAATTGCCTCATTTATTCCTAAATGATGTGCAAGAACTAGCATGTAATTTCGACTTTCAATCCTCAATTCAATCAAGGCAAACATTCATGATCACAAATCATTCATGGGATTCAAGATAAGTACTTCAAGTCCACATATGCTATCATCAATTTGACACATAAGGCCATCCATAGCCAATTCACAAGACAATGTTCATCATTAGGGTCATATCCAAGCCTAGAAAGCACAAAAATTTTTAAATTTTCTGATTTTTTGGATTTTTCGAAATATGTATATACAATGCAAGACATAATGAAACATGTGACAATATTAAACTATCCTAGATGCTAATCATGCAAGTGATCATGAAAACCCCACCCCATACTTAGAAACACATTGTCCCTAATGTGTAAACTAAATAAAGAAGTGAAAGAGAGTTCTCACAATGTAAAATTGGTGATGCTTTGGTATTTCGGTTCACATTGGATGATGATGGTGGATGATCGATCAAGGATGGTAGAGAGCTCTTGATGTTCATTATGGTGTCGGAACCCGCGCTTGGCACCGCAAGCCGTCCAAGTTCCTCGTCCGCTCCACCCATGCTTGATTTGAGATCATCACTTTCCTTTACAGAGGAAAAATCGGACCATAACCCAGGAAAATCGGCCGATTTATGTGCAAGATCAGTCCGATTTTCCTGGTGCTTTCTTCCTTGCCCATGTGCTCGGATCTTGCACCTTCTTCTCAATAGTTTCATGAGGTTTTCACATGACCTCCAGCATCTCGTCACACACGACAATCAACAAGATCTAGCACCCAAAAACACAAAAGAAAAACAAAGCACACCAAGAGTGAGATTAAACAAAAGCAAGAAAAAGAAAGGGAAAAACATGTACCAATGGGTTGCCTCCCATTAAGCGCTTCTTTAAGGTCATTAGCTTGACCAAACTCCGAGGATGTGTCAATCCACCTCAAATACCATGGTTTGCTTGAGGAGTCCAAGCAACCATCGCTTTCCGGCATCCATGATGACAAGCAAGGGCCACTTGATGCCCAAATAAGCTTTAAGTTCTCTCTTCACCGGTGAGTAGTAGACTCCTTCATCACCGCTCCTTTGATGATAGTATGGAGTTGCAACCATAGGTGCCACCCCATACTTAGACAATTGGTACTCCGCGGTCATACCGGTGAGATGCTTGTCATCCTCATCCTCTATGATCCAAAGAAGGCCGGTTTTTGGAAAGAATTCTTCATTAAGGTGCTCCATAACCATCATGGATCCATCATGCTTGCCTCCATCATTCAACATGGGAAACTCCTTAGGAAAGGGGCTCCAATCTTCGTGTGTACTCCGGGCAAGCAAGGAGGGATTGGAAGGAGTTGAGGTTAGCTTAGGGCTCTCCCTCGTCAGCTCTTCAAGTGTGGTTCCGGGGTTGATGGCAAGGATGACAGGGGGTGAGAATACTTCATTGCACTCCTCCAAAGGTGAAGGAGGTGGAGGTAAGCCTTGAAGGATGGTAGGATCTCCTAGCATAAGAGCATTCCTAATCTCCTCAATCTCCCTCCTCATTTGTTCTTCTCTCTCGGTATTCAATCTCCTTTCTTCCTTCAGGGCCAAATCCCTTAGCCACAATTGCTCTCGAGCTTCATTCAACTCTTCCTCAAGGCTTCTATTGGTTATGGTTGAATCGGGCAATTCTTGGATCTCCTCATAGTGAACCTCCTCTTGATGACATACTTCCCCTTCAAGCTCCATGTGGGAACTAGAAATGGAAGCAAGGTTGCTTTCTAGATCATCCATCTTCCTCAACATTTCTTCTAGCATGGACTCCAATCGATCATTGTGAGGTTGATGGTGAGGTTCCACATAAGGCAATGTAGTCATGTGAGCTTGATCATGGGACTCATGATGGACATTAAACTCCTCCCAATACTCAAACTCATCATGGAGAGGTCCTAGATCTTGGCTTTACATCCACTCCTCATACTCCATGTCGTCAAGGTCGTCTTGGAGGTACAATCCGTCCATGGCAAACATGAAAAGGCAAAGACAAAAACAACACAAGATCAAAAGTAACAAGAAAGATAAACACTAAAAGCAATCAAAATCAAATGACTTAATCTAGACCTAGTCCCCGGCAACGGCGCCAAAAACTTGTCACGCTAGGAAATAGCACAAAAAGCTTTACATTTATAAACTCGAACTAAAATCCTAAACTACCTAGCGAAACCCGCAGTGTACGGGTCGTTTTGTAGAAAGGAAAGTATTCCGAGGTCGAACACAAGGACTTAGGCGAAATCAAGTCATTCAATGATCGAAGATAGTGCAAATCTAGTCTAAGAAAAGAGAAAGAAGTAAAGAAATGAAAATGATGATATTTTTGGTTGAGTTTTTGTGGTGATCAAGCAAGGATCACAAATCAAGCAAGGTAATAAAACAAACTAACAACTCAAGCAAGCAAAACAAACAAGTGACACAAACACAAGATAGGAGATCAAAAATAGAAAAAGAGGATTCTAGAGGTCAAGATTTCCAGTTATGGCATTGGACTCAAGCTTCTAAAGATTCTAAGGATAAAGATGCGGTGTTGGGAAAGGGTGTTTCACTAATGGAAGCAATTACCAGGTAGGTCTCTTACTTCACTAATCCCGCACCAAACTCCTATTACCGGGTAAGTCTCAAGGAGGTAAAGTTGGGAATTCTACACAAACCGGACACTACTAAAGGGGCAAACCTCTCCTTACCGGGTAAGTCTCGGAAAAGGTAAGTCTCAAGCAATAATCCTAGCACACTCAATCCAATAGCGGCTTGTGAGGCTCACTACTACCTAGAATTCATCATCTTAGGTATCCAAGATCGGAAATCATCGGGTAGATCTCTTCCCTCACTTAGGTCGATAGCATTAGGTGATCCTAAGCTAAATTAAGCTCAACAAACACTAGGATTTAACAACCTAACACCCCAATCATACAGATTCATCATTTAAAGAGCAACAGGAGAATAAATCGGGCTGTTCTACAGATAAATCGGCCGATTTATCTGATGAACAGGTCGATTTTTCTTCCTGGGATGGGTTTCGTGCATACAAATCATCCTAAACTAACATATAAGTTCATCCTATCATCACCCTAGCCATAACCATCAATCCATCACTCCAGAATCACAACAAACTAGCCAATAACATGCATATTAAGATCCAAAATCATCAAACAAGCATACATGGTGTTCATAGATGGATAATGAAAGATAAGCAAGTAAAATCAATAAATCTCAGCCAAATCCAAGTTGTAGCAAGACTTACAAACTCTTAAATGAAGATTCAAAACGTTCCTAACAATCCTTGCAATCGTCCTTCAATCCAAGATTACAAAAGTAACTCAAAATCACTCAAAACCTCACTATTCTCCTACAATGGTGTTCTTCCTCTTCCTTCAATCTTTGAGAGCTTTTCTTCTCCTCCAATCTTTTCCCCAAATTGATGAGCTGTGAATGAGAGTGTGGGAGAGGAGAGATGCTCAGCAACCACCTGCAGGACCACTTATATTCTCCACCAAGAGCAAGGACGGACAAGAGATCGTGGGACACGTGGCTTAAGCTGTCAAAGGCCCAAAAATCGACCCAGAGGAAAAAAAATCGGCCGATTTTCCTGGGTGTAGGTCGATTTTCTTCAACAGAAGCATGCTATGATCGTCTAGCCATGAGTTGCTCCATTGCTTGCACCAATAGTGGTCTTTGTGTCCTTTGTTGCTCCAATTATGCTCCTCCAAGGCTTTGGATGTGTACCATCATGAGGCTTGTCCCTCAAATGTATCGATTAACGTCCAATAGATCCCCGAATTACCTACAAAACCGATAAAAGGTGGTGTAGACGTCTTTTCTAGAAATGTGCATGAATTGAGCGAAGACGTCATGAACCAATGCCAAAACGTGCATGAATGAGTGAGAAATCTATCTAAATGATTACCTAATCCTAAGTCATAAATCTTGTTATCAAAAATACCCCATACTTAAGGTTTGCTCGTCCCCGAGCAAATTCCCAACTATAGACTACAAGATAACATGATTTATGTATGCAGAAAAAGGGCAAAATCTTTTTGGTTTTGTGCTTCTACTTTTGGATCACCTTCATAGTCATGTTTCATGGCAATGGACAAGCAATCATGTATCGAATAAATGAAGACATGAAAAGACAATTATACTTAACTTGATAGTATGCAATGAAATGTAAAGATGAAGGTATCAAGATGATCATGAGCAAATCCAATCTAAATCACTTAGTCTTACACACATGCAAGTAGGTCATAAGGACTTGTAAAATAGAAGGCCAAGAACCGTTGTGATTAGGCGGGAATTTTCTAGGCTATGTGATGCTAATCCGGGAAAGGAACTAAACAACCACAACTTCACATTTCTTATCAACTTCCCTCAAGTGCATATTTTTCTTCGTTTTCTTTTCTTTCTTTTATTTTTGAGACAATGGCATTGGTGTACAAAAGCCGAAACCTTGGTGATTAGCCATTCTCGGGCTTTTTCTATTTTTCGAGATGCATCCACACCGGGCACACATACCCAAGCTCGTTAGGACTATCGGTTTATTTGACTTTGGCAAGGCACCAACACCCGATCATGTGAAGTGTACCGAGTTACTTGTCATTTAAGCCAACGTCCCCAAACTTATGTTTTTGTCTACACTTTCACAACAATTTCAGCATTTCATTCACATCATTCTTTCATCAACAACTTCACCCCACACTTGCTTTTCACACACATCAACACACTATCATGCTCCTATTCCCGGATGGGTCAAAAGAGGTTAAATTTTTCATCAATTGAGGTGCTCAAACAACATGATCAAGATGAGAAGTAGAGAAAGATGAATTGCCTTATTCATTCCTAAATGATGTGCAAGAACTAGCATGCAATTTCGACTTTCAATACTCAATTCAATCAAGGCAAACATTCATGATCACAAATCATTCATGGGATTCAAGATAAGTACTTCAAGTCCACATATGTATCATCTATTCAACACATAAGGCCATTCATAGCCAATTCACAAGACAATCTCATCATAAGGGTCATTCCCAAGCTTTAGAAGCACTAAATTTTTTTAAAATTTTCTGAATTTTTTGGATTTTTCGAAATATGTATGTACAATGCAAGACATAATGAAACATGTGACAAAATTAAACTATCCTAGATGCTAATCATGCAAGTGATCATGAAAACCCCACCCCATACTTAGAAACACATTGTCCCTAATGTGTAAACTAAATAAAGAAGTGAAAGAGAGTCCTCACAATGTAAAATTGGTGATGCTTTGGTATTTCGGTTCACTTTGGATGATGATGGTGGATGATTGATCAAGGATGGTAGAGAGCTCTTGAAATTCATTAAGGTGTCGGAACCCGCGCTTGGCACCGCAAGCCGTCCAAGTTCCTCGTCCGCTCCACCCATGCTTGATTTGAGATCATCACTTTCCTTTACAGAGGAAAAATCGGACCATAACCCAGGAAAATCGGCCGATTTATGTGCAAGATCAGTCCGATTTTCCTGGTGCTTTCTTCCTTGCCCATGTGCTCGGATCTTGCACCTTCTTCTCAATAGTTTCATGAGGTTTTCACATGACCTCCAGCATCTCGTCACACACGACAATCAACAAGATCTAGCACCCAAAAACACAAAAGAAAAACAAAGCACACCAAGAGTGAGATTAAACAAAAGCAAGAAAAAGAAAGGGAAAAACATGTACCAATGGGTTGCCTCCCATTAAGCGCTTCTTTAAGGTCATTAGCTTGACCAAACTCCGAGGATGTGTCAATCCACCTCAAATACCATGGTTTGCTTGAGGAGTCCAAGCAACCATCGCTTTCCGGCATCCATGATGACAAGCAAGGGCCACTTGATGCCCAAATAAGCTTTAAGTTCTCTCTTCACCGGTGAGTAGTAGACTCCTTCATCACCGCTCCTTTGATGATAGTATGGAGTTGCAACCATAGGTGCCACCCCATACTTAGACAATTGGTACTCCGCGGTCATACCGGTGAGATGCTTGTCATCCTCATCCTCTATGATCCAAAGAAGGCCGGTTCTTGGAAAGAATTCTTCATTGAGGTGCTCCATAACCATCATGGATCCATCATGCTTGCCTCCATCATTCAACATGGGAAACTCCTTAGGAAAGGGGCTCCAATCTTCGTGTGTACTCCGGCCAAGCAAGGAGGGATTGGAAGGAGTTGAGGTTAGCTTAGGGCTCTCCCTCGTGAGCTCTTCAAGTGTGGTTCCGGGGTTGATGGCAAGGATGACCGGGGGTGAGAATACTTCATTGCACTCCTCCAAAGGTGAAGGAGGTGGAGGTAAGCCTTGAAGGATGGTAGGATCTCCTAGCATAAGAGCATTCCTAATCTCCTCAATCTCCCTCCTCATTTGTTCTTCTCTCTCGGTATTCAATCTCCTTTCTTCCTTCAGGGCCAAATCCCTTAGCCACAATTGCTCTCGAGCTTCATTCAACTCTTCCTCAAGGCTTCTATTGGTTATGGTTGAATCGGGCAATTCTTGGATCTCCTCATAGTGAACCTCCTCTTGATGACATACTTCCCCTTCAAGCTCCATGTGGGAACTAGAAATGGAAGCAAGGTTGCTTTCTAGATCATCCATCTTCCTCAACATTTCTTCTAGCATGGACTCCAATCGATCATTGTGAGGTTGATGGTGAGGTTCCACATAAGGCAATGTAGTCATGTGAGCTTGATCATGGGACTCATGATGGACATTAAACTCCTCCCAATACTCAAACTCATCATGGAGAGGTCCTAGATCTTGGCTTTACATCCACTCCTCATACTCCATGTCGTCAAGGTCGTCTTGGAGGTACAATCCGTCCATGGCAAACATGAAAAGGCAAAGACAAAAACAACACAAGATCAAAAGTAACAAGAAAGATAAACACTAAAAGCAATCAAAATCAAATGACTTAATCTAGACCTAGTCCCCGGCAACGGCGCCAAAAACTTGTCACGCTAGGAAATAGCACAAAAAGCTTTACATTTATAAACTCGAACTAAAATCCTAAACTACCTAGCGAAACCCGCAGTGTACGGGTCGTTTTGTAGAAAGGAAAGTATTCCGAGGTCGAACACTAGGACTTAGGCGAAATCAAGTCATTCAATGATCGAAGATAGTGCAAATCTAGTCTAAGAAAAGAGAAAGAAGTAAAGAAATGAAAATGATGATGTTTTTGGTTGAGTTTTTTGTGGTGATCAAGCAAGGATCACAAATCAAGCAAGGTAATAAAACAAACTAACAACTCAAGCAAGCAAAACAAACAAGTGACACAAACACAAGATAGGAGATCAAAAATAGAAAAAGAGGATTCTAGAGGTCAAGATTTCCGGTTATGGCATTGGACTCAAGCTTCTAAAGATTCTAAGGATAAAGATGCGGTGTTGGGAAAGGGTGTTTCACTAATGGAAGCAATTACCGGGTAGGTCTCTCACTTCACTAATCCCGCACCAAACTCCTATTACCGGGTAAGTCTCAAGGAGGTAAAGTTGGGAATTCTACACAAACCGGACACTACTTAAGGGGCAAACCTCTCCTTACCGGGTAAGTCTCGGAAAAGGTAAGTCTCAAGCAATAATCCTAGCACACTCAATCCAATAGCGGCTTGTGAGGCTCACTACTACCTAGAATTCATCATCTTAGGTATCTAAGATCGGAAATCATCGGGTAGATCTCTTCCCTCACTTAGGTTGATAGCATTAGGTGATCCTAAGCTAAATTAAGCTCAACAAACACTAGGATTTCAACAATCTAACATCCCAACATACAGATTCATCAATTAAAGAGCAACAGAAGGAAAAATCGGGTGGATCATAGTAAAAATCGGCCGATTTACTATGAAGAACAGGTCGATTTTTATGTCTGAGTTAGGTTTTGTGCATACGAATCATCCTAAACTAACATATAAGTCCATTCTATCATCATCCAAGCAATAACCATCAATCCATCACTCCAGAATCACAACAAACTAGCCAATAACATGCATTTCAAGATCTAAAATCATCATACAAGCATACATGGAATCCATAGCAAGAAGATGAAGTAAGGAAATGAAAGCAATGAAACTTAGCTAGATTTGAGCTCAAAACAAGTCTTTCAACACACCAAATGTAGCTCCAAGTCGGATCTTACAACCTTCAACAAGCTTCTTCACAAAAATCACTCAAATCTCACTATGAAATTGAAATCTACACTAATCTCCCTCAAGAACACCCACAAGGGTGTCTTGAAGAGAGCTCCCAATTGGAAGATTCTCTTGGGAAGATGCTAGAGGATGTTTGAGAGGAGGAGAATGGGGAGTGAGGCAGCAACAGCTTTGAAGGACCACTTATATTCTCCACCAAGAGCAAGGCCGGACAAGAGATCGTGGGACACGTGGCTTAAGCTGTCAAAGGCCCAAAAATCGACCCAGAGGAAAAAAAATCGGCCGATTTTCCTGGGTGTAGGTCGATTTTCTTCAACAGAAGCATGCTATGATCGTCTAGCCATGAGTTGCTCCATTGCTTGCACCAATAGTGGTCTTTGTGTCCTTTGTTGCTCCAATTATGCTCCTCCAAGGCTTTGGATGTGTACCATCATGAGGCTTGGCCCTCAAATGTATCGATTAACGTCCAATAGATCCCCGAATTACCTACAAAACCGATAAAAGGTGGTGTAGACGTCTTTTCTAGAAATGTGCATGAATTGAGCGAAGACGTCATGAACCAATGCCAAAACGTGCATGAATGAGTGAGAAATCTATCTAAATGATTACCTAATCCTAAGTCATAAATCTTGTTATCAAAAATACCCCATACTTAAGGTTTGCTCGTCCCCGAGCAAATTCTCAACTATAGACTAAGAGATGACATGATTTATGTATGCAGAAAAATGGCAAAATCTTTTTGGGTTTGTGCTTCTAATATTGGATCACCTTCATAGTCATGTTTCATGGCAATGGACAAGCAATTATGCATAAAATGAATGAAGGCATGGAAAGACAATTATACTTAACTAGAAAGCATAAATGAAGTGTAAAGATGAAGAAGTCAAGATGATCATGAGCATATCCAATCTAAATCACTTAGTCTTACACACATGCAAGTAGGTCATAAGGACTTGTGAAATAGAAGGCCTAGAAACGTTGTGATTAGGTGGGAATTTTCTAGGCTATGTGATGCTAATCCGGGAAAGGAACTAAACAACCACAACTTCAAATTTTCTTATCAACTTCCCTCAAGTGTATATTTTTCTTCATTTTCTTTTCTTTCTTTTATTTTTTTTTGAGACAATGGCATTGGTGTACAAAAGCCGAAACCTTGGTGATTAGCCATTCTCGGGCTTTTTCTATTTTTCGAGATGCATCCACACCAGGCACACATACCAAAGCTCGTTAGGATTATCGGTTTATTTGACTTTGGCAAGGCACCAACACCCGATTATGTGAAGTGTACCGAGTTACTTGTCATTTAAACCAATGTCCCCAAACCTATATTTTTGTCTACACTTTCACAACAATTTCAGCATTTCATTCACATCATTCTTTCATCAACAACTTCACCCCATACTTGCTTTTCACACACATCAACACACTATCATGCTCCTATTCCCGGATGGGTCAAAAGAGGTCAAATTTTTCATCAATTGAGGTGCTCAAGCAACATGATCAAGATGAGAAGTAGAGAAAGATGAATTGCCTCATTTATTCCTAAATGATGTGCAAGAACTAGCATGTAATTTCGACTTTCAATCCTCAATTCAATCAAGGCAAACATTCATGATCACAAATCATTCATGGGATTCAAGATAAGTACTTCAAGTCCACATATGCTATCATCAATTTGACACATAAGGCCATCCATAGCCAATTCACAAGACAATGTTCATCATTAGGGTCATATCCAAGCCTAGAAAGCACAAAAATTTTTAAATTTTCTGATTTTTTGGATTTTTCGAAATATGTATATACAATGCAAGACATAATGAAACATGTGACAATATTAAACTATCCTAGATGCTAATCATGCAAGTGATCATGAAAACCCCACCCCATACTTAGAAACACATTGTCCCTAATGTGTAAACTAAATAAAGAAGTGAAAGAGAGTTCTCACAATGTAAAATTGGTGATGCTTTGGTATTTCGGTTCACATTGGATGATGATGGTGGATGATCGATCAAGGATGGTAGAGAGCTCTTGATGTTCATTATGGTGTCGGAACCCGCGCTTGGCACCGCAAGCCGTCCAAGTTCCTCGTCCGCTCCACCCATGCTTGATTTGAGATCATCACTTTCCTTTACAGAGGAAAAATCGGACCATAACCCAGGAAAATCGGCCGATTTATGTGCAAGATCAGTCCGATTTTCCTGGTGCTTTCTTCCTTGCCCATGTGCTCGGATCTTGCACCTTCTTCTCAATAGTTTCATGAGGTTTTCACATGACCTCCAGCATCTCGTCACACACGACAATCAACAAGATCTAGCACCCAAAAACACAAAAGAAAAACAAAGCACACCAAAAACAAAAGCAAAAACGAAGACGAAAGAGAAAAGGGAAAGAGTTGTTACCCTTGGGTTGCCTCCCAAGAAGCGCTTCTTTAAGGTCATTAGCTTGACCAAACTCAAAGGATGTGTCAATCCACCTTGAATACCATGGTTTGCTTGAGGAGTCCAAGCAACCATCGCTTTCCGGCATCCATGATGACAAGCAAGGGCCACTTGATGCCCAAATAAGCTTTAAGTTCTCTCTTCACCGGTGAGTAGTAGACTCCTTCATCACCGCTCCTTTGATGATAGTATGGAGTTGCAACCATAGGTGCCACCCCATACTTAGACAATTGGTACTCCGCGGTCATACCGGTGAGATGCTTGTCATCCTCATCCTCTATGATCCAAAGAAGGCCGGTTTTTGGAAAGAATTCTTCATTAAGGTGCTCCATAACCATCATGGATCCATCATGCTTGCCTCCATCATTCAACATGGGAAACTCCTTAGGAAAGGGGCTCCAATCTTCGTGTGTACTTCGGGCAAGCAAGGAGGGATTGGAAGGAGTTGAAGTTAACTTAGGGCTCTCCCTCGTCAGCTCTTCAAGTGTGGTTCCGGGGTTGATGGCAAGGATGACAGGGGGTGAGAATACTTCATTGCACTCCTCCAAAGGTGAAGGAGGTGGAGGTAAGCCTTGAAGGATGGTAGGATCTCCTAGCATAAGAGCATTCCTAATCTCCTCAATCTCCCTCCTCATTTGTTCTTCTCTCTCGGTATTCAATCTCCTTTCTTCCTTCAGGGCCAAATCCCTTAGCCACAATTGCTCTCGAGCTTCATTCAACTCTTCCTCAAGGCTTCTATTGGTTATGGTTGAATCGGGCAATTCTTGGATCTCCTCATAGTGAACCTCCTCTTGATGACATACTTCCCCTTCAAGCTCCATGTGGGAACTAGAAATGGAAGCAAGGTTGCTTTCTAGATCATCCATCTTCCTCAACATTTCTTCTAGCATGGACTCCAATCGATCATTGTGAGGTTGATGGTGAGGTTCCACATAAGGCAATGTAGTCATGTGAGCTTGATCATGGGACTCATGATGGACATTAAACTCCTCCCAATACTCAAACTCATCATGGAGAGGTCCTAGATCTTGGCTTTACATCCACTCCTCATACTCCATGTCGTCAAGGTCGTCTTGGAGGTACAATCCGTCCATGGCAAACATGAAAAGGCAAAGACAAAAACAACACAAGATCAAAAGTAACAAGAAAGATAAACACTAAAAGCAATCAAAATCAAATGACTTAATCTAGACCTAGTCCCCGGCAACGGCGCCAAAAACTTGTCACGCTAGGAAATAGCACAAAAAGCTTTACATTTATAAACTCGAACTAAAATCCTAAACTACCTAGCGAAACCCGCAGTGTACGGGTCGTTTTGTAGAAAGGAAAGTATTCCGAGGTCGAACACAAGGACTTAGGCGAAATCAAGTCATTCAATGATCGAAGATAGTGCAAATCTAGTCTAAGAAAAGAGAAAGAAGTAAAGAAATGAAAATGATGATGTTTTTGGTTGAGTTTTTTGTGGTGATCAAGCAAGGATCACAAATCAAGCAAGGTAATAAAACAAACTAACAACTCAAGCAAGCAAAACAAACAAGTGACACAAACACAAGATAGGAGATCAAAAATAGAAAAAGAGGATTCTAGAGGTCAAGATTTCCGGTTATGGCATTGGACTCAAGCTTCTAAAGATTCTAAGGATAAAGATGCGGTGTTGGGAAAGGGTGTTTCACTAATGGAAGCAATTACCGGGTAGGTCTCTCACTTCACTAATCCCGCACCAAACTCCTATTACCGGGTAAGTCTCAAGGAGGTAAAGTTGGGAATTCTACACAAACCGGACACTACTTAAGGGGCAAACCTCTCCTTACCGGGTAAGTCTCGGAAAAGGTAAGTCTCAAGCAATAATCCTAGCACACTCAATCCAATAGCGGCTTGTGAGGCTCACTACTACCTAGAATTCATCATCTTAGGTATCTAAGATCGGAAATCATCGGGTAGATCTCTTCCCTCACTTAGGTTGATAGCATTAGGTGATCCTAAGCTAAATTAAGCTCAACAAACACTAGGATTTCAACAATCTAACATCCCAACATACAGATTCATCAATTAAAGAGCAACAGAAGGAAAAATCGGGTGGATCATAGTAAAAATCGGCCGATTTACTATGAAGAACAGGTCGATTTTTATGTCTGAGTTAGGTTTTGTGCATACGAATCATCCTAAACTAACATATAAGTCCATTCTATCATCATCCAAGCAATAACCATCAATCCATCACTCCAGAATCACAACAAACTAGCCAATAACATGCATTTCAAGATCTAAAATCATCATACAAGCATACATGGAATCCATAGCAAGAAGATGAAGTAAGGAAATGAAAGCAATGAAACTTAGCTAGATTTGAGCTCAAAACAAGTCTTTCAACACACCAAATGTAGCTCCAAGTCGGATCTTACAACCTTCAACAAGCTTCTTCACAAAAATCACTCAAATCTCACTATGAAATTGAAATCTACACTAATCTCCCTCAAGAACACCCACAAGGGTGTCTTGAAGAGAGCTCCCAATTGGAAGATTCTTTTGGGAAGATGCTAGAGGATGTTTGAGAGGAGGAGAATGGGGAGTGAGCCAGCAACAGCTTTGAAGGACCACTTATATTCTCCACCAAGAGCAAGGCCGGACAAGAGATCGTGGGACACGTGGCTTAAGCTGTCAAAGGCCCAAAAATCGACCCAGAGGAAAAAAATCGGCCGATTTTCCTGGGTGTAGGTCGATTTTCTTCAACAGAAGCATGCTATGATCGTCTAGCCATGAGTTGCTCCATTGCTTGCACCAATAGTGGTCTTTGTGTCCTTTGTTGCTCCAATTATGCTCCTCCAAGGCTTTGGATGTGTACCATCATGAGGCTTGTCCCTCAAATGTATCGATTAACGTCCAATAGATCCCCGAATTACCTACAAAACCGATAAAAGGTGGTGTAGACGTCTTTTCTAGAAATGTGCATGAATTGAGCGAAGACGTCATGAACCAATGCCAAAACGTGCATGAATGAGTGAGAAATCTATCTAAATGATTACCTAATCCTAGATCATAAATCTTGTTATCAGAAGTGTAGGAAGGCTAGAAGGATTCCGGTGAGAATCAAACCGTACAAGCTTGTACGTGGGAGATCTTACCATTTGCCGGTGAAATTAGGAACCGGAACCTTTTTGGAAGAATTTTATGATGGATGTGATGAGCACTCCATGGTGTTCAAGGTACATTGAGTAATTCTATGGAGAAGGGTCCAGCTAGCGACCTTAAATCAAGCGCTTCTTGGGAGGCAACCCAAGGTATTGCTTTCTTCTCCCTTTTCTAGTTTAGATTAGATAGTTGCTTTGTTTTTGTTTTCCTCTAGACAACAACCAGGTATTCCAAAAGGAAGGATTGCAGTTCAGGAGCTACACTGGAAGAACACAATTTCGAGAAGTTGAGGAAACGAGCTTTACTGAGATACATCTCGGGTACTGTCAGAACACCTCGACCGAGATGTGCTTCGCCAACCGAGATGGTCTTATCTGGGAGTTGTTTCTTACTTCTTCATGCAGTTTAGCTATGTTTGGTGAGTATCCTGTCCTTAGACTTATTTTGACCCACTAGGACAGTGTGTCCCAAGTATGGGGTATTTGTATTTATATGACTACTTGATGTTATTCCAACCACCTTTTGATGTATGACACTTTATTTTTCGGATATTTTCGTATTTATGCTTCATTGCCTTTATATGATTATCTGATAATACATGCATACCTACAGGTTATTTGATTGAGAAAAACGTCGAAACCGATAATAAAAAAAAAAAAATTTGACCTCGACCGGGGAGATTCTGGCCAAACGAGGCATTTCACCTCGGTTGAACCAAGAACACCTCGACCGAGGTGTGTTAACTGAGAGTTTTCGAAAACGAATTTTTGTTACTTATCTGGATATGACCTCAGTGAAGATCTTGTTTACTGACTGGTTTTAAATTCTTTATGTGTTTGAAAGGTTTTATAATATGTTTAAGTTGCTAAATGCTTTGTTTGAAATTATTAGCATGTTTAACACTTTATTTTTATCCAAATTATGTTGAATTTGAAGGTTGACACCGCAGGTTAAGTTCTCTCACTTTCTTCTTGGAAAGACCAAGGCAATTCATTCTCTTCTTCTTCTTCTTCTTGATCATGCTTAGCCCCTCATATACATTTTGCCTCCCTTTACCTATCCGGGAATTTGGAAGCAAGCGAAGTGGTGAAAGCAAATTAAAGTTGAGAAGTAGCTGGAGGTGAAAGTGTTAGAAAACAACAATAGGTTTGGGGAAGTCAATCATGAAGATGAGTAACTCGGCACCATTCACATAGCCGGGTGTTTGTGTCTTGCCAAAGTCGGATTGAGCGATATTCCTAACGGGTCATGGTATGTGCATCAAGGGTTTGATGCATCTCAAGAGATTGATGATTGCAGATTTCCTAGGCTTCGGTTATTGTGCACCTCTGTCCATGCATCCCAAAAAGTAAAGTAAAAAAGAAAAAAGTGTGAAATAAGCAAAGCTTATTGGTGGAAGATGTTGCAAGTCAAAGTGAAAGTGAAGTTCATCCTTTTTCCCGGATTCTAGCACCACATTACCTTACATACATCCCTACCCTACACGTTTCTTGACCTTTCTTTTGGGAAGCCCTTGAGACCTTGAGCTTGTTGATTGACTTAGCGGTTTAAACTGGATTATACATGATTAATTTCGATGATTATGATTTATTATGCATTCTATGATTTTATGCAAAGATGAACAACTTTCCTATATTTATAAAATGTTTTGAGCATATTGAGTTTTTAATTCCAGGAAGTATTCTCTTAGAGTGATCTATGATAGTTGCACACCATAAAATGTTTTTGAAAGATTTCCTTTTCATTGATTTTCTTGACTTATAATCCATTCTATCTTGTCTTCTATATGAGGAACTTGCTTGGGGACAAGCAAGGGCTAAGTATGGGGTATTTTGATAGCATGAATTATAGTCTATATTTTGGGGTTTGTTTGGACGTTTTATCTTTCATAATCTGCATGTTTGTATGTACATTATGTGATTTTACTACCATTTCATCTACCTTTGCGAGAATCGAGGTCTACACCTAGTTTTGTTGTAATTGCAGGTAATATGGTACGATTTGCATCAAAAAGGAGCAAAAGGAGTCATGAGTCATTGGAGCTACATTGAGGAGCAAAAGGAACCATCCAGGAAGCATAGCCATGGATTAAAGATTCACTTTGGACCAGTTTTGAGAGATTTCACATTCAGTTGTGAGTCACCTCGGTTGACCACAGATTCACCTCGACCGAGGTGATCTACGAGAGCGTCTCGACCGAGGCGAATATCCTGACGCGGCGGGATATATTTTATTCTTGGCTGAGATCTTTTATTTTTGGAAGGAGAGATCTTATATTTTTGGGCTAGATTTCTGGAAGGAAGATCATATATTTAGGAGATCTATTTTGGAGATAAGATATATTTTATTAGGAAATTATCTTTTAAGATATTTCCTATAAAATTATCTTAGAAAGATATTTATTTTAGGAAATTATCTTATAGCTGGAAGGAAGATATTTATTTTAGGAGATATGGATATATTTTATAGGAAATTATCTTTTTAAGATATTTTATCTTTGGAAGATAATTCTCCTATATAAAGGGTTGGATTTTCTACAATTCACCCATCTTCGGATCATCGATATCTTGCTTACGAGAGGATCCGCATACAGTTGGAAACATCTCGCATAGCTCGCATACGACGCAGCAGGCCGCAATACACTCCAAAGTTGGGAGTTGTTGAAGAACCTTTTTGAAGGTTGAAGGAAGGTTGAAGATCATAGCTTTTTATAGCTTTTTGAAGGGTTTTGTAAGATTGTCTTCAATTCCCTTATTGATTGTCTTGTCTTGTTGGATTGCTATCCAAGGAACGCTTTTGTTTGTGATATTTGATTCAGTTATTGAAGTCTTTTCATTAAATTCTTCTTTGTTCAAATATTCACCTTCTTCCCATATATTTAATACTTTCATAATGATGATGAGTGGCTAATTTCCTTGTGTGATTCTAGGGTGATTGGCTGAAGGTTGTGGGAAAAACAATGATAGAATAGTCTTAGATTCCAGTAGGATCCTGAAAGTTCGAGTCTTTAACCTTAACCCTAAGCATCTCGTTCGGTTGATGAACATCTCGGCCGGGGTGGAACTCTTCTGACCGAGGTGACTTATCCGACCTTAAACTGAGAGTTAAGTGTTAGAGTTTGCTAAATCCTATTCTTATTACACCTTTCTGGTTCAAAGCAAGCTTAGGATGAGACTTACCCGGTAATTCCTTAGTTTGTGTACCAACGATCATAAGTGTAGGTAATAAAGGTTTATCCTTTATTGGGGTTTGAGTGTGCTTCCATCCCATCTTTGTGAGTTAGCCTGAGACTTACCCGGTAAAGGTTGATTCTATTCCCTTAGATGGTGTGTTAGTTTGAGGTTATAGTTCTTTATCTTGATTCCTTGAGACTTACCCGGTAATAGGAGTTACGGTTTAGGATTAGTGTGTAGTGAGACTTACCCGGTGATCTACTCCACTTTAGAAACACCTTCCCCATGCAAAAATCTCAGCTTTGTCCGCTTATCTATAGATCTTGAGTTGGAACCACAACTAGATGCTTTAATCCCTAGAATTGCATGTTTGCTTTATTTGACATCTTATTCATCTTTGATTGTGTTAATTGCTCTTGTGGTTAGCATTGACATTAGCATACCGTATTGACTCTGTTTCACCGAGTCCCTGTGATCGACCCCTGGAATTTTCTTGCTTTTACTACGATTGACCCGTACACTGCGGGTTCGCATCCTTGTTTTAAGCTTAAGTCTAGGGTTATAAATTTAAAGCTTGCACACACCGTTTGGAGCGAACAAGTTTTTGGCGCCGTTGCCGGGGACTTGGTCTAGACCGAGCCGGTTGCGGTTTGCTTTCGGGGCGCTTGCCCCTGTTGCTACTAACTACTCTTTCTATGAGTTTTGTAGTTTTCAGGATTTCCGATGACTACATTTGATCCAGCCTGGATAGCAAGACAAAGTGCTAGGGCGGACCATTATGAGTACTTGGAGGAGAAGTACTCATTCTATTGGTTCAACAATGAATGGGAAAGAGAAGAAGCCATTCAGCGTGAACTTGCGGTGTGGGATGAACTGAATGTCCCTAAAAAGATTTATGAGCAACCCCTTGAAGATTCTCTTGAATCAAGATGGGAGATGTTGATGAAGAAGGTGGAGGAGCTCAATGAAAGCGCCCTATCCTATGCGGACCCGAAGGAGGAGCATAAGGAAGTGTTGCACGTTTCAAGCGCTCCCCGATCGAACCAGAAATTTCTCCTGAAACTTTTGAGGAAGGGGAGGATATGGAAGGTCTCGATCTAACTGTTGAGACCTCGGTCGAGGTGGAAGAGATTTCGGCCGAGATGGAAGAATCTGCAAAACCAAAAGTGGAAGATGTAGAGAACCTTGGCCACATTACTGAGATTGTGGTCGAGGTGGAAGAAAGACCAACTGAATTGAGAGAGATTTCGTGTGTGGATTATCAACCCAACATGAAACTTGTCTCAAGCTTTGGAGAACTTTGCAAGGTACATTCTCCTACTTCATTTGAATTCCCGATTGACATTTCTGAATTTTTTAGGAAGGCACCGGAGAGTTGGAGGTCTCTTCCGAAAGAACCTCCTAAGATCAAGATGAAACCTCCATTATTGGAAGAAGATGCTCCTTGGATTATAAGGAGTGGAGTTTGCAAGCACTTCACCGCTAAGGCGATGAAGTGTCTTTTGTTCAAGTATGGGGTCCCTCGCATGCTAAGGACCTTGTACCATCCCCATGCTAAAGATGGGGAAGTTACTAGGATTCTCGAGAAGTTGTTTTCTCGATCAAGGAAAGGATGGGACGCAAGGCTAGATTATGTCCCATTGAAGTGTAGGAAGGCTAGAAGGATTCCGGTGAGAATCAAACCGTACAAGCTTGTACGTGGGAGATCTTACCATTTGCCGGTGAAATTAGGAACCGGAACCTTTTTGGAAGAATTTTATGATGGATGTGATGAGCACTCCATGGTGTTCAAGGTACATTGAGTAATTCTATGGAGAAGGGTCCAGCTAGCGACCTTAAATCAAGCGCTTCTTGGGAGGCAACCCAAGGTATTGCTTTCTTCTCCCTTTTCTAGTTTAGATTAGATAGTTGCTTTGTTTTTGTTTTCCTCTAGACAACAACCAGGTATTCCAAAAGGAAGGATTGCAGTTCAGGAGCTACACTGGAAGAACACAATTTCGAGAAGTTGAGGAAACGAGCTTTACTGAGATACATCTCGGGTACTGTCAGAACACCTCGACCGAGATGTGCTTCGCCAACCGAGATGGTCTTATCTGGGAGTTGTTTCTTACTTCTTCATGCAGTTTAGCTATGTTTGGTGAGTATCCTGTCCTTAGACTTATTTTGACCCACTAGGACAGTGTGTCCCAAGTATGGGGTATTTGTGTATTACTTGACACTTATGTGATGTATGACACTTTATTTTTCGGATATTTTCGTATTTATGCTTCATTGCCTTTATATGATTATCTGATAATACATGCATACCTACAGGTTATTTGATTGAGAAAAACGTCGAAACCGATAATAAAAAAAAAAAAATTTGACCTCGACCGGGGAGATTCTGGCCAAACGAGGCATTTCACCTCGGTTGAACCAAGAACACCTCGACCGAGGTGTGTTAACTGAGAGTTTTCGAAAACGAGTTTTTGTTACTTATCTGGATATGACCTCAGTGAAGATCTTGTTTACTGACTGGTTTTAAATTCTTTATGTGTTTGAAAGGTTTTATAATATGTTTAAGTTGCTAAATGCTTTGTTTGAAATTATTAGCATGTTTAACACTTTATTTTTATCCAAATTATGTTGAATTTGAAGGTTGACACCGCAGGTTAAGTTCTCTCACTTTCTTCTTGGAAAGACCAAGGCAATTCATTCTCTTCTTCTTCTTCTTCTTGATCATGCTTAGCCCCTCATATACATTTTGCCTCCCTTTACCTATCCGGGAATTTGGAAGCAAGCGAAGTGGTGAAAGCAAATTAAAGTTGAGAAGTAGCTGGAGGTGAAAGTGTTAGAAAACAACAATAGGTTTGGGGAAGTCAATCATGAAGATGAGTAACTCGGCACCATTCACATAGCCGGGTGTTTGTGTCTTGCCAAAGTCGGATTGAGCGATATTCCTAACGGGTCATGGTATGTGCATCAAGGGTTTGATGCATCTCAAGAGATTGATGATTGCAGATTTCCTAGGCTTCGGTTATTGTGCACCTCTGTCCATGCATCCCAAAAAGTAAAGTAAAAAAGAAAAAAGTGTGAAATAAGCAAAGCTTATTGGTGGAAGATGTTGCAAGTCAAAGTGAAAGTGAAGTTCATCCTTTTTCCCGGATTCTAGCACCACATTACCTTACATACATCCCTACCCTACACGTTTCTTGACCTTTCTTTTGGGAAGCCCTTGAGACCTTGAGCTTGTTGATTGACTTAGCGGTTTAAACTGGATTATACATGATTAATTTCGATGATTATGATTTATTATGCATTCTATGATTTTATGCAAAGATGAACAACTTTCCTATATTTATAAAATGTTTTGAGCATATTGAGTTTTTAATTCCAGGAAGTATTCTCTTAGAGTGATCTATGATAGTTGCACACCATAAAATGTTTTTGAAAGATTGCCTTTTCATTGATTTTCTTGACTTATAATCCATTCTATCTTGTCTTCTATATGAGGAACTTGCTTGGGGACAAGCAAGGGCTAAGTATGGGGTATTTTGATAGCATGAATTATAGTCTATATTTTGGGGTTTGTTTGGACGTTTTATCTTTCATAATCTGCATGTTTGTATGTACATTATGTGATTTTACTACCATTTCATCTACCTTTGCGAGAATCGAGGTCTACACCTAGTTTTGTTGTAATTGCAGGTAATATGGTACGATTTGCATCAAAAAGGAGCAAAAGGAGTCATGAGTCATTGGAGCTACATTGAGGAGCAAAAGGAACCATCCAGGAAGCATAGCCATGGATTAAAGATTCACTTTGGACCAGTTTTGAGAGATTTCACATTCAGTTGTGAGTCACCTCGGTTGACCACAGATTCACCTCGACCGAGGTGATCTACGAGAGCGTCTCGACCGAGGCGAATATCCTGACGCGGCGGGATATATTTTATTCTTGGCTGAGATCTTTTATTTTTGGAAGGAGAGATCTTATATTTTTGGGCTAGATTTCTGGAAGGAAGATCATATATTTAGGAGATCTATTTTGGAGATAAGATATATTTTATTAGGAAATTATCTTTTAAGATATTTCCTATAAAATTATCTTAGAAAGATATTTATTTTAGGAGATAAGATCTATTTTATTAGGAAATTATCTTATAGCTGGAAGGAAGATATTTATTTTAGGAGATATGGATATATTTTATAGGAAATTATCTTTTTAAGATATTTTATCTTTGGAAGATAATTCTCCTATATAAAGGGTTGGATTTTCTACAATTCACCCATCTTCGGATCATCGATATCTTGCTTACGAGAGGATCCGCATACAGTTGGAAACATCTCGCATAGCTCGCATACGGCGCAGCAGGCCGCAATACACTCCAAAGTTGGGAGTTGTTGAAGAACCTTTTTGAAGGTTGAAGGAAGGTTGAAGATCATAGCTTTTTATAGCTTTTTGAAGGGTTTTGTAAGATTGTCTTCAATTCCCTTATTGATTGTCTTGTCTTGTTGGATTGCTATCCAAGGAACGCTTTTGTTTGTGATATTTGATTCAGTTATTGAAGTCTTTTCATTAAATTCTTCTTTGTTCAAATATTCACCTTCTTCCCATATATTTAATACTTTCATAATGATGATGAGTGGCTAATTTCCTTGTGTGATTCTAGGGTGATTGGCTGAAGGTTGTGGGAAAAACAATGATAGAATAGTCTTAGATTCCAGTAGGATCCTGAAAGTTCGAGTCTTTAACCTTAACCCTAAGCATCTCGTTCGGTTGATGAACATCTCGGCCGGGGTGGAACTCTTCTGACCGAGGTGACTTATCCGACCTTAAACTGAGAGTTAAGTGTTAGAGTTTGCTAAATCCTATTCTTATTACACCTTTCTGGTTCAAAGCAAGCTTAGGATGAGACTTACCCGGTAATTCCTTAGTTTGTGTACCAACGATCATAAGTGTAGGTAATAAAGGTTTATCCTTTATTGGGGTTTGAGTGTGCTTCCATCCCATCTTTGTGAGTTAGCCTGAGACTTACCCGGTAAAGGTTAATTCTATTCCCTTAGATGGTGTGTTAGTTTGAGGTTATAGTTCTTTATCTTGATTCCTTGAGACTTACCCGGTAATAGGAGTTACGGTTTATGATTAGTGTGTAGTAAGACTTACCCGGTGATCTACTCCATTTTAGAAACACCTTCCCCACGCAAAAATCTCAGCTTTGTCCGCTTATCTATAGATCTTGAGTTGGAACCACAACTAGATGCTTTAATCCCTAGAATTGCATGTTTGCTTTATTTGACATCTCATTCATCTTTGATTGTGTTAATTGCTCTTGTGGTTAGCATTGACATTAGCATACCGTGTTGACTCTGTTTCACCGAGTCCCTGTGATCGACCCCTGGAATTTTCTTGCTTTTACTACGATTGACCCGTACACTGCGGGTTCGCATCCTTGTTTTAAGCTTAAGTCTAGGGTTATAAATTTAAAGCTTGCACACACCGTTTGGAGCGAACAAAGCTCATGAGGGCCGTGGTCATTTCGGTGCTACCAAGACCCTTTCCGCTCTCCAAGAGCATTTCTTTTGGCCCCGGATGCGTATGCATGTGACACGGTTTTGCAAGGGTTGCATCACATGTCATCATGCCAAGTCGCGCCAAGGTCCGGATGGGATGTATTCTCCTTTGCCTATACCAATGGGACCTTGGGAGGATCTATCCATGGACTTTGTGGTCGGGTTGCCTATGTCAAAACGAGGCAAAGACTCCATTTTCGTGGTAGTCGATCGCTTCTCCAAAATGGCTTATTTCATCGCATGTAAAAGCACCCTAAATGCTAGTGAAGTTGCCACCTTGTTCTTTGACAATGTGGTGCGTTTACATGGGATACCACGTTCCATCGTTAGTGATCGGGACATGAAATTCGTAAGTCATTTTTAGAGAACGTTGTGGGGAAAACTTGGAACCAACTTGTTGTTTTCAAGTAGTTATCGGACTCTTGGTGCTCTACTTAGAGCCACCACTAGGACCAACCCACGTAGGTGGGAGGACTTACTTTCTGTTGTAGAGTTTTCGTATAACGGGTCTAGGCACACGGTAACTAAATTGTCCCCATTTGAAGTTGTCTACGGCCTCAATCCACACACACCATTGGATTTCACTCCCCGCCCGCTCAAGGATGGAGAACATATCATCGCCGGAAATCGAGCCGCCCAAATCATTGAGCTTCATGAGCGGACTAGGACACAACTTGAACGTCGTGCCGCCCAACTTGTCGGACAACGCAACAAGGGCCGCCGCGACGTCTCTTTTGAGCCCGGTGATCTTGTTTGGCTCCACCTACGGAAGGAGCGTTTTCCTACTCGCCGCATGAGCAAGCTCTCGGACCGTGGTGATGGCCCATTCCGTATCTTAGCCCGTCATGGTCCAAATGCATACAAGTTAGAGCTTCCGGATTCCTACGGAGTACACCCAATGTTCAACGTCAAGGACCTTGCCCCTTATGTTGAGCCCCTCTTTGACGATAGTGAAACGGGGACGATAGTGAAACGGGGACGTCAATGACCTTGCCCCTTATGTTGAGCCCATCATCACCCGCATTACTTCTTCACTTGGTCCCATTACCGGCATGCCTTGTCTCTACACCACCATGGCATAGGCTACCGGTTCCGTTAGCGGCATGTCCCGTCTTTCCGACTCCATGGCATGAAGCTAGCTTATTTTTGGACTATATTTTCATGTTTTTCTTTTTATGTAATAAAGGGATATTCCGTATAGGAATATTCCCTTTTTGACCTTATCTTTTTAGGGTTTGCTATTATCCTTTTAGGTTTTCCCTTTTGGGCTTTTCTTCATGTATTTTGTTTGGCCCGTTGGCCCATAGGTAGGCAAGTCTCTCTATATAAGAGATATCTTGCCTCACTTATTTTTCATGTTCAATATTACTAAGTTTTGAGAAGAATTTCCTCCTACTTAGCTTGGGCATCAAAACGTCTCTTCTAACCCTCAAACTTCTTCCTTGGATCTCGTCTTTTATTCAAGAAATCCATATTCGAGGATTCTTTTTAAGAATCAACCTTCGATCCACACAAAAGGGTTTCTTCGATCTCTCTAGATCGAAGTAACCCTTGTTTCTTCATCGCTTCCGCCCCTTTGGATCCAAAACGATACAACGTTACACAAAGAATCAAGGAGTAGTTGGAGTTTTGCTTGATCTAGATCCGGAGTTATCCTTGGTTACCTCCAAGGACGCATCAAAATACTTGCTATCCTAAAAGGGATAGATAAATTTATAATTTTTCTTGCTCCAAAATATTTCACTATAAGAACTGGCTGCAAAGGAATATTAGGCTTTGTTCGAAATAATTTGAGTAACATGAAAGCGCAAGGGAGGCTCCTGCGTTGGCAACTCACACTAAATCAATATTCCTTTGATATTGAACATGTGCAGGGATCAAAAAACTCTCTAGCAGATAGCCTAACTCGAGAGCTTGCGTACGAGCATTCCCAAGCAATCGATGGCATCTTCCAGCAAACCAAAACTGAAAAAATCAATAGAAAAACTATATCACTCCTCAATGATAACGGAAGAGAAAGAAGAGTTGGACGCGATGGTGCAGTCTGCCCTCTACATGCAAGTAGAGGAGGTAGACAAACAAAAATATAAAGAAGAAACCGAATATCATCTAAGATGGGTAACACCTCTTAGTTACTACTATGTTAATCTTTTGCAAAAATTTTCAGAAAAAAGATCAAGAAATGGTTTAATCCTATCGTGCGACAGAATGACTCGAAGAATTCTGGAGTTGGAGTTAGTTCAGTTTATGTTTTGCCTTCCTTTTGATGTCCAAGAGAAGATGAAAGGCTACTGGAAGTACAAAGAGTTTCCTAATTGGTATTCATGTGTTGAGTGGAATAAAGTGTCCATATTATGATATCTATCATGAATGGAGTCCCTTGGTGAACCGATTCAACAAATCTGGATTGAAGCCAGTGAGTTTACCAGCAAACCCATTTGAAGATTGTGACCTTTTATATGCATGGGATTATGGAATGTGTCAAGGACTATTCGGAGGTCTTCCAACACCATGGAGTCCGATCAGGAAGCATTTCACGAAGTTTCAAAATTATGTATTTAACAAGGTCAAGAAGTGGGAAGGAGCTGAGAAACTATTGTACTATATTCATCCAGCAAATATGGAGGTTGAAGGAGGAAGATCTAGAGCTCCACATTATTTGATCATATTTCGAACAATAATAGATCAGTTCTCCCAAGATCCAATTATAGTAAACCAACCCAGCATCCAGAATCATATTCAAGCCAGGGCAAATGGATTTTTCTACATTTATGAGTATATCAAGCAACATCAGAAAGACAAGAACAAGTATTATCTTCAAAGTTGGATTTACTACGATCGTAATCCCTGAAATCTTAAGACCATACTTCTTAGAAGCAATCGAGTTCTCATATTCAATTTCAGATTATATAAGGGACTTAGAATTGGGAAAATTTATGTCTTCAGAGTGCCAAGACTTTTTCTATGACACCCTCTTAAGTTGGGATGATGAATACGCAAAAAACATTTATGAAGCCCTTAATGAAGATGTTGATGAAGATTATGAAGATAATATCGGAGAAGAGGGGATGTACAACATCAATCATTGCATGGATTAGTCAGAAACATCATCATCTCAAGCCTGGAGAAATCTCGTGAGTGCTGTGTCAGAGTCTATCTCTTTCTTTTAACTTTTTCTTTTGCTTTTTGAATTATTGAACATTGGCACTGTTGGCCATGTGAAGAGAGTCCGAGTCCATAATAATGTCGGGGGTAAAATAGTAATAGAGCAAGGGCATCCAATCTCTCTCCAGCTCTATAAATAGACCTCTTGTGAGTCATTGTAAGGCATCGAAAGCCATAGAGTCTAAGAGTGAGAAACACCAAAAACTAGAAAGAGAAAGATAATCGATTTTGAGCTTACAGAGTAGTGGATCCTCCTCTCTCTAAGATCAAAACACTTCGATGGATCTTTCTAGCTTGAAGTGTTTGATGTGAGTTGAGTCTTTTTCAGTGTGTTTGAGTGCTTGTAATTCTCTTTCAAATTCAATAAAAGTTTGTTTTTAAGTAAGGGAAAGCTACTTAATTGAAAGCTATGTTTTGAATAATCTATTTTCTTGATTACATTCCCTTCATCCTCATAAAAAGAGAGATTTGAGTGAGAGACTACGGTCTGAGGTAGGAAACGAAATAGATCTGTACTTGCTTGGGCTAAGTTAGTCTTGGTTGAGGATTAGCCACCCCTAGAAAGCCGGAAGCTACAAGAACGCCGGTGGTCCAGTGATACTACGTCCAGGTATCGGTCAAAACTCTCTCATTAAAATTTCTTAATTACGGAGCATGGTGGGAATGTGATCATATAAAATTTATTATTCATAATATAGTTAGTAGATTATGGTAGCAAGTACCACGTAAAGTCCATATATTTAATCTAGTGTGTTTGTTTGTTTGAAAGTGTGCAATATATAAAGTTGGGGTTGAAAACTGTAATTTGGCAAAAAGTAGGGATAGAAGCTGAAATTGAAAAACTAGTAATAATTGGCCAATCATTGCTTATTAAGAGGTGCGAATAGTAAAATCCTATCAAAATCAATCACTAATCAACATTAATCAAAATCAAACACTAATTATTTTTTTAGGGTGTAAATATTACTGCCCTAAAGGATTTAGATTTTATGAATATAAAAGTACTATATTTTTATATCTGCTAATGAGAAATATATATATATATATATATATATATATATATATATATATATATATATATATAGAGAGAGAGAGAGAGAGAGAGAGTTAGAATTAAATAAATTTATAATTATTAATATAACTTTTAAAATAGGTATCCGGTCCGGACTAATCCTGACCCGAATAAATGTACTTGACTATTAAACAAAAGTCCATTCGGATCGGAACAAGTCTACTCAACAATACCACAAGTAGCTTACCCTTTGCCTAATGAAGACGAGCTCTTCCATTGCTGAATTTGATCCTTCTGGTGCTTGACTATTAAACAAAAGTCCATTAGAGGAAGCTTTGTAGTACCTTCTTCAATGCTGTAGAAATCGTCAACCCATTCGGGATCGAGCACCGGGTGAGAATCGAACCACGCCTCATCCAAGCTGGTTGTTTAGTATATCATAAACATCATCAGATCGTTAGTTTGCAATCTCAATGAGTTGTATTAGTCAAATGAAATGATAATGCTTGATTTATGATCTAAAGTTATAGAGTTGTCAAACGAAAACATAAATCCAATAGAAAAGTCAAATCCGACTTAACAGCTTCAAAACAAACCCAATTGTACTGATAATCTGATTGATATTATTACAACTAGTTTAACACCCGTGCCTTGCACGGGTTTTGAATATATATATATATATACACACACACACACACACGTGGACATTGTTCTATATAAGAGTATTTTATTTGTTAATAATATATGAATACAACGTTTCATGTAATGCCGACTTGTAATTAAAGCAAATAAAAATCCACTTAATTGTTGAATCAGTTCTCCATATAATTATGACTAATTTGGAGGCATACCAATGTAACATCCGAAAATTTTATTTCCGGAAGTCGAGGTGTCTCGATATTTTCCGCGTCGGCGGCTTATTTCCCGCAGGCACGTTTGCTGAGTACGAGTTTTATCGCGGGAGAGGAGTTTCATTTTTACTTTCCGACCTTGGGTAGAGGAATGAGGGGACAAGGAGGCTAACCCTTGGGGTATCCCACCTCCTTTGTCAGTCATTTACTCTCTCCTCTCTATTCCCCATCTCACTTTTACGCTCTTTTCCCCTCTACTGCTTCTCTTCTTCTTCCTTGTTGCTTCTCTTCTTCCTTCTCCTTGGAAGAGTGGTGTGTGGAAGTTGCAGCTTGAGTATTCCGGATCTGTGGCGGTAAGTAGTCTTCTTCCCTCTTCCTCTTGCTGCTTGTATTCTCTTCTTCCTCTTCCCTTCATCTCCATGGCTATGGTGGAAGCTTTTGAAGGGAGATCTAGTAAACCCTTGCATTTCCCTTTCTTGAGTTCGTTTAGGTCGTAGTGAGGAAGCTAAGACATGTGGTGAAGGTTTGGAGAAGGCCTAGCAAGAGAAGGAGGCACTAGGAGCATATTAAGAACCAGTCGAAGAAACGAAGAAGACGAAGTTTCTGCTGCTCGACCGTGGGGGCGGATCTATAGAGGCGCGGGGGCGGATCAAGGCCACCGCAGGGACGGCCACCAGGGCGCAGGGGCGGCGCCAGGCATCCGCACGGGCGGCGACAGGGTCCGCCGGGAGCGTCAGCTTGCTTCCGCGGCTGCGTTTTCTTCACCAGTAGATTCCTCCCTCCCTTTCCTTTTGTTCCTTCCTTAGACTCTTGATGTATATAGTTAGAAGCATGCTTAGGATGGATCTAGGACTTGTGAGAATGCCATATAGTGGTTGCTAGCCTTGGAGCCCTTATGGCTTGATGTGAATGATGATCTTGAGTGTTGAGCATGATGATCCTCCTAAGCTAGTTGCTTCTTCTAGGCTGTTGTGGTTGATCATGTCCTTAGGTTGTATAGGCCGTTGTGAGTTTCCCTTGCTTGTTGAGAGTATCATGAGTATCTTGGACCCTAGGATGCATTCCTAGTTTGAGAGTTGAGGGATCTTGCTTAGATCACTAGAATGAAGTCTATGACTCCATGAGTATGGACTTGTGTTGATGAGTGTATTCGTGTATGAGCAGGTTGTGTACTTCCTCACTAAGGAAGCTAGAGTGTTGTGAGTTGAGAGACGAGGTAAACTCCAGACTTACTTAGCCGTATTCGATGTATTAGATTCATTGTGTGTTTGGTGGTGTGTGTTTTATCGCTTACGTTATAACACATAAACCGGTAATAGGATCACCGGCATTTATGTATATATTTTGGCCCAGGTGTATTATAACGGGTGGTGACATCATCTGCCAAGCTCATGCGAGAGTCTAGGAGGTTCTCGACGACTAGCCCGTGCTGGTTAGACGGCGGAGACATTTGTACCGTTCCATGACGGTAAGTAGGGACCGAGGCGGGACCACGGTGGTCTCGTGTCACAAAACTAAGTTGAACTAGAACGGGATACGACCTAATATATAAAGATAATAACCGAACTTGTTTGTGGAGCATGATTGTATGATGTATGATGTATGAGTGTGTATGTGCCTTCACCATGTCTTTAATGCTTCGAATGTAGCTAATGGTTTTAGACCGCTTGTGTAGATGCCCCGCAGGTTAGGGACGCCGCCGAGTGAGGTGGATGAATGGACAGACGAGGGTCACCGTACATTATAGGACGGGGGCTTTTTTGGGATTATTATCGTTGTTATGCTTTTTGGATTGTTGTACTCTTTTAGATTTAGGTATTGTGGAGTTTTGCGTCGTTTTGAGGACTCGGCTGAGTTTCCACGTTGTACTCTTTACTTTTTCGTCTTGCATACATTACAAAAGTTTTCGAGTTTTACGCCTTTATTTGTGCCATGTTGGAAAGGTCCGGTGAGATTGTTGTCAAGCTAAGGGTCGGGACCCATTGTGTGGTCTCGCCCGTAGCATTCCGATATCCCACGGATTCGGGGTGTTACAACCAAAGTGTTCACTATATAAGTGTTATAGTTTTTATAAGTCAAACCACAAATTGAAAATGAACTCAAAAAATGAAAATATCCAAAACAAATACATAACAATAATATTAATAATAATGCATATATAATACAATGAGTATTCTGCAACAGATCAAACAGATATAGACCATGAGCATTCTTGAATCACATGCTTTGAAAAAAAATTATAATCAGCCTCAAATATTTAATGCTATTTTTTAACTTTTACTATACGTATATAACTATATTCAATGTAAAGATAAATTGAAATTATTCGATTTAATATGTAAAAATAATTATAAAATAAGCACCTCAATCAATGTTACGGAACACTTTGTTATAGACCACATTATTCGTAGTTTGCTCCAATTTGCCTGTATTTCACATATCATAATCCTCAATCCGTCCCTACTTGTAACCCTTGAAACAGCCACATAAAACTGTCCATGACTGAACACCGGTCTAGGCAAATATAATCTAACGTGTGCAAGCGATTGCCCTTGACTTTTGTTGATAGTCATAGCAAAACACACCATAAAAGGGAACTGTCTCCTTTGAAACTTAAATGGAAATTTGGAATTTGAAGGAGAAAGAGCCGTCCACGAAATGAAGACTTTCGGCCCAATACTGTTACCGGATAATAGTTCGGCCTCGATGATATGTTTTCCAAGCCTCCTCACTATCAACCTAGTGCCATTACACAAACCGCCAGACTGGTCAATGTTCCTCATTAACATAATTGGAATCCCGACTTTTAGCTTCAAAATGTGGTTGGGAAATCCTGAAATCTTGATGCTGTTCAGGAACTCACTAGAGAAGAACCCATCATCAACAAATCCCTCATTCGGACAAACACGATCAAACTCAAGTAAACGGTCTCGTCTCCGGGAATCAATGATAGAATATGATCATTAACATTATCAACAATTTCATTGGTGGGTGCAAGGATAGCTCTTTCTTAGAAGTAGGTTGTTGGATCTTCAACATCGAATGTTCTAGGATACACATAGTCAACAATGGTAGAAATTGGGTCGCCATTAGAACGAAGTAATAGATCTTCTGGGATTTCAATAACAACTTCACCGTTATCACCATCGCCTTCTTTGCCATCTCCAATTCTCAATACCCAATCAGAAAAATCTTTGGCCTTTTGCGCTTCTAGTGCTGTTGTTCCACGTAAAACCCTCATGTTTTTTTGTCAACCTGAGAACCTTGTAGTGATCCCACAAATGCGATGCATTGATTGCAGCAAATACAATATCAATCCTACTTCCACCGGTAACAACAGGCAATATCTGTCTAAAGTCACCACAAAATACGACCACCTTTCCACCAAAGGGCACGTCAGAGTTAACGCAACTATAAGATCGCATGACATCTCTCAAACTCCTATCAAGATCCTCGAAACAAAACTTATTGACCATTGACGCTTCGTCCCATATTATAAGTTTAGTCCTTGATACCAATTTTGCCAGTTCTGTGCCTAATACAAAATAAAATTTTAATTAAAAAGTAAGATGCTATACAAATGTGCTATGTAATGGGGCGTATAAAAGTTTAGCCAATAAAGATACATACCTGCACGGATGTTACACGTCGAAGTTTCGTCAACTTCTATGGGAATACCAAATCTTGAATGAGCGGTCCTACCGCTAGGCAGCAAAAGAGCGGCATTACCACTAGAATCAACCGTAAGTACAATCTCACCTTTAGATCTGATAGCAGCTGAAAGGGATCTCCAGATAAAAGTTTTTCCAGTCCCACCATAGCCATATAAGAAGTATACCCCTCCTTTTTCAGCTGACACAGAAGACATAATCTGATCATACACATCTCTTTGCTCATCGGTAAAACTGGAAACTAAATTGCCATGATCAATAGATAACTGAGATCGGTCATAATTTAGTTCGCCTTGAATAAGACTATTATGTTGCTCCATTATCAACGCTTCATCAGGATAAGGCATGGACTTCTTTGTCTTCAAAGTGCTGTTCTTCCTCTGTAGTAGTTTCTTTATCTCAGCTAAAGCGTAGTTTTGCAACGCGTCATCATCTAGCTGTAGTTCTACATATAGAATTTTAAAATTAAAAACGTTATAACTTATATAGAATAGGACCATCGATAAATAATAAAGATATTTAGAAGGAAACTAAATACAACTAAGGAATAACATACCATTATTATGTTGCACTCTTCTTTGAAAAGATAGAATATCATCGGACAAGTACCTCCACGTCTTGGACCACACATCCTCCACTCAAAAATAACTTATTTTACCTTTTCGTCTAGTAAAACCATGCAATTTTTTTGTCACAAAAGTAATCTCCATTGGGGCATGTGTGTCTTGTAGGTTCATACCACCTAATTATTCTAACAATTATCTCGAATTGGATGCTGCCTTGATTGAAGAAAATATCAGCAAGGAAGTTCTTGTTCGAATCAGGAACTTCTGTCTAGAACAATTAATACGAAAGGAATTAATATGAGTCCAAACAACTAAATAATTGTGATTTTAGTAATAGAAGCAACTTACATTTTTTCCGAAGAGTTGTTGTTGGACGCCGACGGCACGTAGTTCTTCGAGGACTCCGATATCGCTATATCGTATTGAACCTCGTTGGAACTCGACATGTCAATGAATGATTGGAGGAACGCAAAAAAATAATGATCGATGAGAAGAGTTTATGCAGCTTGAATAACGACTCCCATCTTTGTGTTTATATAGATTATAGAATCAACACATAAATTAAAAAAAATATCCAGAAAGGGATGTATAAAATATCTTATTTATAAACTTCTCTATAAAGAATCTGAAGTAATCTGATAACTTGTATAAAATAAAAGATACTGTTAAGATCTACCAAATCTTTGATTAACGACTTATATCTAATAAATGTTTTTAGATTTTTTTTTTATTTTTGTTAAAAACGGATACAAATTTAATAAATTTCAGCAGTTTTTCTAGAAAGATTCTGAGTACTAAAAAAATTTTCCTTTCCTAAAAATATCTTCCTTTCCTAACAAAATTGTACGTTTTATAAAATTTATTATTGATTTTGACTTATTCAATATAAATTATAACTCCTTATCGAGATCAAATGGATCCGAATCATCAACAAATAGTTTTCGCTTGATATGTGTATCTCCAACTACACATGAAGTGCTAATGTATTCGTTCGATGAATTCACCTTACATTTCCCTTTCGTTGATCCCAACGTGCCTTCTTCACCGTCAACATCAACGTCAATAACCTACATTTAGAGTACATGTAAAAACAATGATATATCAAATAATATATATCCTCTACTTTAGTATAAATTATATACTTAATTAATTATACCTTAGGGATGGAGTGACTACCATGAGATTCGTATATCAGGTCGGGATCATCAACATTAATAACTTTTGTTCCTATGTGTATAGGAGAATGAATTATATTACCGTTGGATAAAAAATACAGAATCAAGCATCGGCGTTAATCTAGAAATTTGGTACCTTCGGGGTCGAGTGAGTGCTCTTGAACACTTCCATAATGTGTAGATCATCGCAAAGCCTACTTACTGTAAAATCAGCAGAGAAATTGCTCTTTTGACCAACATTGAAATCAGTTATGTCAATCTTGAACAAAAATGTTTTGTTTAAGAAGACGTTAAAATCACTTGGTATTACAAACATATCAGAATCCTGTTCCAATAATGTATATTGAATAAAAGTGTTAGTATATGAATGCTCAGTTTATGAAAGAGTATTCATATTAAATATAACATACACAAATATATCATCTAAATACCTCAGGAATAGATTCTTGAATGGCGGTAACACTTTTATTGATAAGCTGATTAATTTGCCTTTCAAACAAAATGAATGTAGTGATACCGGAATCATCCACGACCCTTAACGAAAGTTTCATCTTAAATACAAACAAAATACAAAACATTAAAAACCAATAATTGTGTGATAATATATTGATAAAAGTTTAATAAAAATTAATATGATTTAAGTAGTAAATAGATCATCAACTATACAATCATAAAATTTTTTAATTAATATCACATACCTTGGAACAAGATACGTAATAATCTTATTACATCTCTTGCATTTGTATTTATTACCATCTACATCAAGCTTTGATTTGCAAGTTTTACACGAGTTGTAGAACCAACCAAATAGATCATCAATGCTCTCCACAATTGCAATGGTAACACATGAGCATGCCTATAAAATAAAACTATATTAATAAAAAAGCCAACAGTTAATAGACGACATAATTAATATTCCAAATGTGATATCTATTAGCTCATTTGTATCCATAATCTCCTTAATTGTCTTTCTAGTATGGTGAGTTAAAAAATGATGACTTTGAGTGTAGGACAGTACAATCTGTGGTGGGGAAATCGGAAGGATACTACCCGATTTATTGAGGACATTGATTTTGAATATCACAATGTCATATAGTAAGATATTTAATCATGTATTAGAAAGATAGAAAATGTTAATTGATAATATACCTTTGTTTGAATTCTAAAATCTCGGAAATTTGAATATCATCAATAAATATTTTGGTAGCGCCAACAACATTTGATATGTAATTTTTCTCTGAAGTTATAAATAAATTAATTATTATAAACTATATAGTAGAAAACATATCCATATGTGTTGTATGAAATATTGTATCATTACCGCTCCATTCCTTAACCATAGCATATTGAATGATAATGGTGAATTTATCATTCAGCTGGTCATCAACCTCAATATTATCGAATTGATAGCAATATGGTTCCCACATTGTACACTTCAAAGAGTCATTGCTGAATGAAGGCAAATACGAAAAACGATTAGAACTTATAAGTTATATGTATAATAATAAGCTATTAGCATCTTATTAACCTCGCATTTCGGATATATATATCTCTCCTTTTGTATTGATCATTGATTGGACCAATGGAAACCAACTGACCAACCACATCTGTAAAAGATAATATAATATTAGACAATTATAAAATAATTAAAGAACACAAATTACACAATCAAAATGAAACATATACAACTTACCAACCAATCGACGTTTGTCCACATCTTTATCCCATATAGCTTGGTATTCAGAAAGGTGAAACACATTTCTTGGAATTGCAGCACGATCAATCGGAATACAAGATATGTTCGGAAAGAATAATATTTTATACGGGAGATGAGAGTATGTAAATTGACCATGCCTATTAGAAATACTGAAATTGGTAATCAATAACCTGACCCCACATGCAAAAATGTAAATCCATCAATATCTTGCTTGCGAATAGTAGCAAGCATCTTGTTTCCCTACGTTGTGCAAAGTTTAAAAGTTAATATACATCTAACTATTTATATAGGATATAGTTAGTATAATTACAATATACCTTATTATCAACAAATATCATTTCCATTGAGTATATGTCGTTTGGTTTCCCTCTAGAAAAACTATTCCAAAAGTTACTAACAACAATTTCAATCTTCCATTTAACCCGATAGTTAGTGGTTAATGTAAAATCCGGAATTTTTATTCCGTCTATTTACATTATAAAATAGATCTCGATCTATCAATTCATATCCGTCTACTTAGTTAGACATATTAAGATAAAAATTATCATTTTATGTAGACCTCCTTCACATAAAATGATAGAACTTTTTATAAGTTTATCATTTTATGTGACTTACCTTCACATAAAATGATAGAGTTTGTAACCAAACCTAAACTGTAAAATATTCCGTATCCGGTTATTCCGTACATTAATTTCGGGTTCTCGATTCCGAACTACAATTAGTGTCGGGCTACGATTCCCTTCGTCCAACAGCCCAGTCCGGGAGCTGCTCCAGCTGCTTGTCCAGCCGCTGCCTTGTCCGCCCAGTCCTATGCGCAGCCCAGCCTTCTCCAGCCCAGCCGCAGCGTTACCTCGCCAGCCCAGAAGCCGTCCAGCTGCCTCACGCGTCCAGCCCAGCAACAGCACCAACGTTGCCTTCAGCCCAGTTCCGCTCAGCTGTTGCGCGTGTCCAGCCCAGAAAACTGCTGCTCCGCATCCTTCAGTTCCAGCCCAACAGCAACAGCAAACCAGCCCAATCAGGATACACGCCTCCCTTGCTGAACATTGCTAAACACGTAATAGCCAAGATCTTGCAGATTCCTTCCACATAACTGCTGCATTAATAGGGGAAAGGAAATCCGTAACTGCCTAATTAAACCACGCCAATTGCACCTTCTGATTTCCTTCCTCATACGCTGCACCCATCCATTCTGCGTCCCTTTCTTCTGTATACACGCTCTAGCCTCTGCATCCATTTTGCGTCCCTTCCTTCTACACACACGCTCCAGCCTTTGCTCCTTTCTGCGTTCCTTACCTTCTGCACACGTCCAGCCGTTCCAGACGGAGGAAGCACTCTGGGAGAAGCAACGTACCTCACGCAGATTCTGTGTATTTCGGTAAGGATTAATCTACCATTCATCTTCACCTCTTTAATTAGTCGTTCATGAATACCTGCGATGACAACTCCATCTTGACCACTCCGTGACAGTAGCAAGGCTGGAAGGAGTCGGCCAATCCGTGTAGTAGTAGAGCCAAGCCGAACCTGCTTCTCCTTCTGAACCGTCACACAAGGGAGCCAGAAGGGCATCCGGAACTGTGTTGAAGACGCCTCAGCCAGTAGAGGTTGAAGAGGTGAGTCATCGTTTCTGCAGTCCAAATCCTTGCCTCTAGAAGTTAGTGTATAACCTTATGTATGTATACTATTTCCGTAATGCTAGAATGATGAACTACTGTAGTCGGACTTGAACATGGGTTAGGTTGACCTTGTGTAGCTGCTGAGCATATAGACCTAAGGATAGGAATAAAGGACTGCTGTATTTTATGAACAATGGAAATAAGGTGGCTGCTGTAAATTCATTTTATTTCCTTCAGCTTTTAGGTTACAAACAGCCCATCTTGTCGATCAATTATTAAACGTTTGGATAAAGATCCACCGTTGAATTTTAGATATGTTGTAAATGGATATATGTAGTTTAGCATATTAAAATTTGAGAAGAAATGAACGGTCGGATTGAAAGTTATGAGCTCCCGAAGTTAGGTAGTTGAGCAGTTTTGGTAAACTTGAATTTTGGCTAAGTATAGGAAATTAGAGTGAAGGAACCGACTTTGTGAATTATTATAAAAATATTGGCTGAACAGTTTGGAGAAATTCTTTCTTCTAAGGTTAGATAGAACCTCATAGATGATCTAGAGATTTAATTCGGAAATTTTATAAGCTGTTAAGAATTTTATATTTATAGCCGAAGTTAAACCTTTTCGATTCTTCCGGAAAATAGAAACATAGGAAAAAACGTCAGTTTGGAACCAAATAAAATTTTAGGAGTTAGAATATATTTTTAGAACCTCAAATAGGAGTTTAGACATGAAATTTAAGGTTTTCGAGAAAATCGGAACCAAGGGTAAAATGGTCATTTTACCCTAAAACTAATACTGTAAATAGTACGTCTTAATACCCTATTTGATCTTAGAAGTTTTAGACTTCTATCTACGTGAAAGTGTGCTAATACACTTATCGCCTTTGACAGGCAACTGAGTGGTTACAGTTTACAGAGCGAGTGGTTTATAAAGAGTCGAGCGTTATAACAGGTAAGTCCTTTGGGCTTACTTAGCTGACTACTAAATATGAGTATAAATGATGATGGTGGTGTGTGATTGACATGTTAGAGAGATAGGTTGCGATATATAATTACCGACCTATATTTTGGCCTAAGAGTAACGGGCGGTGGCATTCTGCTCAGTACCCCGCGGGGCGCTGGGGGTTTCTTTCGAGACTAGTCCATACATGGTTTGTAGTGATGCTACCAATGGAAGTCAGCTAGACCTACACCAGTTGGATAAGGAACGAAGGCGAGAACTAATAGTAATTCTCGTGTCACAACTTAAATTGAATAATGTGAATCACTTAAATAATAGATAATAATTGGTTGAGTGCCAGCATGATGTTTGTTTATTTTTGTTGCTGCTTGTGTTTGTGCTGTTATCATTTTGCTTATATTTGGATAGTTAGCTAACTGTTGATATGTTGTTTAGACTTGACACAGGTTAGAGTAGATGCCGAGTGATCCAGATGGTAGTGGTCAGCCGGGATGTCGTACTTTAGGACGTTTTACAATTTTTGCATTTGTGGATTTTACAGTTGAACATTGTTCCTTTCGTACTTTGTTATATTCCGTTTTCCGGCTGTAGTCGATCTGGTCACATTCATGCATTATTAAAAACTATTTTATGATTTCTGATTTTCCTTATCTGTGCCTTGTTGTAAGATCTCGTTAAGTTGTTGTCAAACTAAGGTCGGGACCCACTGTGCGGTCCTAACCAGTAACTCCCTAAGTTGTAAAATTTGGGGTGTTACAGTTAGATCATCTAGGAAATGAATGTCGCTCATTGTTTCTTTCAGATACTACAAAAGTAAAAAGCAACTTAGTAGATTAGTACATAATTCAATAATTTGAATAGAAATATATACAAATCACCATAACTTTATACATTATGGTGAAGACAAATGAAACGTGATCGATAAATATCAAAACAGAATATAGATATCTAATAGATAATAAAAACAATCAATGTAAAATAAAATCTAATTTATAATAAAAATATATAAAATTTCGAAATGAATAACTGTTACAAATAGAATATTTAATAAAAATTTTAAAAAAAAGAAATTTAAAGGTTTTTATAAAAATAGTGATTTATGATAAATATACTTTTTTTAAAAAAGTCCACTTGGTTCTAATGAGATAGACTTTAAAAGTTATTTTCTGTTATAAAATACAGTATTTTTTATTTTACTTTTTAATAAAAAACAATTTAAAAACGTTTGATGTAAATATTTTATAAAAAAACAGATTACTTAATAAAATAATAAAAAAACATAAGGTTTTAAAGTTTAAATAAAAAGTCATTCTTTAATAAGTATTTATTAAAAAACACTTCATGAACAGAAAGTTTAAATAAAAAGTGATTTTCAAAATAAATATTTATTAATAAAATTGATTTTGAAAGTAATTTTTCTGTTATTAAAAACAGTAATTTACATCAAACGAAAAAGCATATATTTTCATAAAAAAATCATAAGGTTTCTAGGTTCTAATCAAATAGATGTTGAAAGACATTTTATGTTTCAAAACTTTCTGTTACAAAAACCAGTATTTT
>BSUD01000004.1:130629535-130693838 GCA_033239045.1 Fagopyrum esculentum
TATATATTTTTATAAAAAAACAGATTATTTAAAAAAAAAGTTATCAAAACAGATTGTTTCAAGGTTTAAATAAAAACAAAAAATATGATTTTTTAATCATGAAAATATTTTGAAACATCTAGTATGTTGCAAAAAATCTTAAAAAACAAAAATATATGATAACAATATAAAGTTTTTTGGATATCCTAATATATGATGAAAAAATTAAAAAAACAATAAATCAAAACATAATATAAGATATTAAACCTACTGTTTGATAACCTACTGTTTTTAAATCATAAAAACTTAAAAGAATATAAATAAATGATAACAATATAAAGTTTTTGGATATCCTAATATATGATGAAAAAAAAATAATAAATCAAAACATAAAATAAGATATTAAACCTATTGTTTGATAACCGTGTTTTAAAATTATAAAAATTTAAAAAACTAAAAATAAATGATAACAATATAAAGTTTTTGGATATCCTAATATATGGTGAAAAAATTATAAAAACAATAAATCAAAACATAAAATAAGATATTAAACCTACTGTTTGATAACTTACTGTTTTTAATTCATAATAGTATTTTGATATATCAGAAAATCGGATTATTTTTTTTAAACCAATATTTTGAAGACCTTTATGTACGATGAATCAAGTAAAAACAAAAACAGTAATCAGATTGAATAGAAAAAACACCAATTTTCAAATCAAATAGAATAGGAATCAAGCAGTAAGAAAAGCAAAAGCATTAAACTCATTGAAAATGAAAATGGTAATCAGTAACGTCAATGAAAAGCAAAAACATTGTTGGGTACAGATCAGTAACCAAGTTTGAATTACTTTTCTGTATTTTGTGTCCCTGCTATTTAGGATTGCTAAATAGAATTCAAAATGAAGCAGTAATCGATTTCGATTTTGTGTCCCTGCTGCTTTTGAAATATCACAAATCAAAACAGTTTTTGAAAAACAACGGCTAGAGAAAAGCTAATATGTTTAATCAAAACAATTTTAATAAGATTTAAAATAGTAGTTTCAAACATACAGTTCAAGAGAGACTGAAGTTGAGAAGAAACAACAGATACTGAAGTTAAGAAGAAATCAAAATGAAGCACTAATTTTGAAAACTTACTGTTTTTGCGATGGAAGAATGAAGCATCTATTAAAAATGAATGAAAATGAAAGCAAACGCTTCGATTCTCACAAATGAAGCACAATCGACAAAGACTGAAGTTGTTAAGAAATCAAAATATATGAACTCTTCACAAATCAAGTTGTGGCTGAACTCTTCACTTTAGACTGAAGTTGGAATCTAAATCACATAAAGAAAAAACCTGGACATACAAGCTTAGATGGAAAGTTGTGGCTGAACTCTTCACCGCTTCGCTTCAATTACCCTAATAAGGATGAACAACATAGGAATCAGAGGGAGCAGAGTAATACACGTAAAATACAAATTATGAACAAAGAGGCTTCCAAACCTAAAGGATGTAGAAGGAAGATATGAAGATATCTGCAGAGATTATTAGGGTATGTATATATAGATAGATGATGGAAAAATATGAGCATTCAAGTAGGAAATCTTATCATGAGATTTAAATTAGTTGGAAGCGAGATTTATGGTGTATAAGAATTAAAACTTTAAATTGTATATTTAGTTGTTAATCAGTTATGATTTATAAGAGTATTTTATTTGTTTAAAGATTTTTTATAAACTATTTTATAAAATTACTCCTGGCTTAATGCTCTTTCTGTTCTGTAGTTCATCAATAAGATCGACAGTCCTGCAAAACTTGAACCAAACTCATGGCAAGCTTTTTCTGATGATCCAAGCCCACAAAATTCGTTAAAGAAGCGAACTTGAACCAAACTCGAGCTCTCAGATTCATAAAATAGGAGAAAAACAGCAACCGTGGAAGAGAGGTAGGAGAAACCACAAAGGAGCTTCCCAGCCTGCTAGATGGGCTGGTTTCTAATAAAGTAATATTTAACTGTAAGTTTGGGTCTCTTCACAAGAAAAGATTGATAATCCTGAAGAAGCTTTGGTGGAAGCACACTGGGAAGCACAATTTCAAGGTTTGTTTGGTTACTCAATCTTGATATATGACTCCAATGTAATATGTCACTTGAACACAAGTAATGATTTGCAATGCTTGTGAATTATATTGTATATCAGAAGACTCATATTACTCTGGTCTATAGTTAGAGTGCCTTACCACCTGGTTCAAACCTGAAGAAGAAGGAGACAACATTTGTTGAGACCGGAAGGCCTTTTATCCCTTCCATGATTAAAGTTGTTCTAGAGAAATTCACTCCAGGTGTACCAAGTTGCTGTTGAAATGTGATTCAAACTTGGAGCCAAATTTGCAGGAAATTCAGTTATGTTTTGTTAGCTATCATTTAGGCAGAATTGGTCTTTGTTATTTTCTTTAATTAAACCACTAGTTTTAGGTGTGAAGTTAGACGTGGTTAGTGGAGTATTAGTTGGTTTTTTTTCTCAATTATTTAAGCTTGGTAATCATGTTCATTTTCCTTCAACATGAAACAAACACAGCAGTTTGTATTCCTTTTTTGTGTTCTTCCCATTTCTGGTGTTGTACTATCTTCAAATTCCAACAGATTGGTATCAGAGCTGTAGACATTTTTCCGGGTTCATATCCAGGGAATTAAGGTGAGGAAGAGTGTGGGAAAATGCAGGGAAACACAAGAGAGAAAGAAGGTTGTTCATAATGCAGAACAACGGAGGAAACAATGGGACATCTCAATTGCCCATTTTCAAGGGAGTCAATTACCAATTCTGGAGCCTGGAGATGAAGACTTTGTTTAAGTCTCAGGAATTGTGGACTTTAGTAGAGTCTGGGTTCGAGGATAATGCAACTGAAGACCCAGATCAGGCTCTAAGGGAGAAGAGGAAGAAGGACTCCAAGGCATTGTTCATGATCCAGCAGGCTTTGGATGATGAAATCTTCCCACGAATTGCATCAGCCACCACATCAACAACAGCATGGGATACTCTAAGACAAGAGTATCTTGGTGACAAGAAGGTCATCACAGTTAGGTTGCAATCCTTGAGAAGAGAGTTTGAGACTTCTCTTATGAAGGACAAAGAATCTGTGCAAGATTATTTGTCAAGGGTGACTGGAGTGGTGCAGAAGATGAGGTCGTATGGGGAAACTATGTCAGATGAGCATGTGGTTGGAAAGGTCCTAAGAAGCCTAACAAAAGAGTTCGACCATGTAGTGGCTGCCATTGAGGAATCAAAGGACATGTCCACTTACACCTTTGATGAATTAATGGGGTCACTGCAAGCACATGAAGAAAGGATCAAGAGGCCAAGTGACAAGAAGGAAGAGAAGGCTTTCTTTGGGAGAGATGAGTCTTCTCACAGAGAGGGAACTTGGCAGTCCAATTGGAGAGGAAGAGGTAGAGGTGACTCAAGAGGCAGAGGAAAAGGAAGAGGACAAAGATGGGAAGGTAGAGATAAGCCTTCTCAGTCCAACAAGAACTCAATCAAATGCTATTACTGCAAGAAACCAGGTCACAAGGAAGCCAATTGCTGGAAGAAAGAGGGTGATCAAGGAGATCAGAAGAGGGACTCTAAGTCAAATTTTGTGGAGCAAGAAGAGAAGTTGTTCTTAGCTCAGTATGAATCAGCAAGTGATGCAGGAAATGTGTGGTACATAGACAGTGGGTGTTTAAACCACATGTCTGGAACAAGATCTATGTTTAAGGAACTAGATAACTCAAAGAAAAGCAAGGTGAGGATTGGAGATGGAAATCAACTGGATGTGGAAGGAAAAGGAATCATTGCAATCAAGTCTGAGCAAGGTAAAGTCAAGCTCTTACATGATGTGCAGTATGTACCTCACTTGGCTCACAATTTGGTGAGTGTAGGACAACTCTTATGCAGTGGTTATTCTTTAGTATTTGAGGATGAATCATGTGTGATAAGAGACAGGAAGTCCAAGGAGATTGTAGTAAAAGTACACATGGGAAAGAACAAAGTTTTTCCCTTGGATTTGATTGAGAACAGAAGTCGAGCCTTGTCAGTCAAGTGTGATAGTGATGCAAGGTTGTGGCATTTGAGGTATGGACACCTGAATGTGCAGGGATTGAAGCTACTGAACACCAAGGAAATGGTGGTAGGTCTACCAAGCATTGGAGAGCTAGAGATATGTGAAGGCTGCTTGTATGGAAAGCAGTTCAAAGGGTCATTCCCAACAGGGAAGGCTTGGAGAGCAGATAAATGCCTGGAGCTGTTGCATGCTGATCTTTGTGGTCCAATGCAGACAGCTTCACTTGGTGGTTGCAAGTACTTCTTGCTGATCACAGATGATCACAGCAGGATGAGCTGGGTCTACTTCCTTACAGCAAAATCTGAAGCTTTTGAGAACTTCAGAAAGTTCAAAGCCTTGGTGGAGAAAGAAAGTGGCAATTCAGTGAAGGCTCTAAGAACTGATCGAGGAGGAGAATTCTTGTCCCAAGAATTCATCACTTTTTGCGAAGAAGAAGGGATAAGAAGAGAGCTCACTGCACCATACACACCAGAGCAGAATGGTGTTGCAGAAAGGAAGAATAGAACTGTGGTGGAGATGGCTAGGAGCATGTTAAAGGCAGTCATGAATATGACTCCATTTGAAGCCTGGAAGAAGAGGAAACCACTTGTAAGTCATCTCAAAGTCTTTGGTTGTATTGCCTATGCATTGGTTAATTTAAGATCAAAACTAGATGACAAGTCAGTAAAATGTGTATTCATTGGCTATGTTGCTCAGTCTAAATCTTACAAGTTGTATAATCCAGTAGATGGAAAGATTATTATCAGTAGAAATGTAGTGTTTCATGAAGATGCAGAATGGAATTGGAAAGAGCAAGAGAATGGTGAAGAAAGGCAGAAAGATGTCATCTTTGACAACTTAGAAGAGCCTACACCAACAACTGAGCATGCAGTAGCTCACCACCAAGAAGAATGAGATCTCTAGAGGAGATATATAAGAGCTGTGATTTTGCTCTCTCAGCCACTGAACCTGCAAGCTTTGAAGAGGCAGCAAATGAAGCTAATTGGCAGATTGCTATGGAAGAGGAGATGAAGTCAATTCAGAAGAACAACACTTGGGAGCTAATTGAGCTTCCTAAGGAGAAGAACATCATTGGTCTGAAGTGGGTGTTCAGAACGAAGTTCAACACAGATGGGAGCATCCAAAAGTATAAAGCAAGGCTGGTTGCTAAGGGTTACTCTCAAATGGAAGGAGTTGATGTTGATGAGACATTCTCACCTGTTGCAAGATTTGAAACAGTGAGAATTGTTCTTGCTTTAGCTGCTCAGAAGGAATTGCCTGTATTCTAGTTTGATGTCAAGTCAGCATTTTTGAATGGAGATCTGCAGGAGGAAGTCTATGTTGAACAGCCTCAAGGGTTCATCAGACAAGGAGAAGAGAGCAAGGTGTACAAGCTCAGAAAGGCCCTCTATGGTTTGAAGCAGGCTCCAAGAGCCTGGTACAGCAAAATTGATACTTTCTTCTTGAAGAATCAGTTTGAAAGAAGTGAGAATGAGCCAACTCTCTATGTCAAGAAGAGAGGTATGAATCACTTCATTGTCGTGTGCCTTTATGTTGATGACATAATTTATTTTAGCTCATCAGAGGATCTGTTAGAAGAGTTCAGACTTTCCATGATGGAAGAGTTTGAACCTTGAAATGCTTCAATACTTCCTTGGTCTAGAAGTAAAGCAGAGAAAGTGTGGCATCTTTATGTGTCAAAAGAAGTATGCTAAGGATCTCTTGAAGAAGTTTCATTTGGAGAACTGTGATGCTGCTATAACTCCAATGAACACCAATGAGAAGCTGCAAAGAGAGGATGGAACAGAGAAGGCTGATGTAAAGGTGTTCAGGAGCTTGGTAGGAGGGTTAAATTACCTTACACACACCAGACCAGACATTGCCTACTGTGTTAGTGTGGTGTCAAGGTATATGCAAAGTCCAACAAGGCAGCATCTTGGAGCAGCAAAGAGAATACTCAGGTATGTCTCTGGCACAACAGACCATGGGATATGGTATGAGAAGGTGGAGGACTTCAAGCTGAGAGGTTACACTGATAGTGATTGGGCCGGCTGCATTGATGATAGGAAGAACACATCAGGTTCTGTGTTTAATCTTGGATCAGGGGCTATTACATGGAGTTCCAAGAAACAAGACACTGTGGCCTTGTCTTCCTCTAAAGCTGAATATGTAGCAGCTGGGTCAGCATCAAGGCAAGCATTGTGGTTGAGAAAGCTGCTCAGTGATTTGTGCTGTGTTCAAAGTGAAGCAACTGAACTATGGTGTGACAACAAGTCAACTATTGCTATGACAAAGAACCCAACCTTTCATGCCAGAACCAAGCATATAGATGTGCAACATCACTTCATCAGGAAATTGGTTTCTGAGGAGAAGATTGTTCCAAAATTCTGTGGAATAAATGAGTAGGATGCTGATTCATTTACAAAGGCCCTAAGTCAAGCTAAGCATCATTTCTTTATGGAGAAAATCGGAATGAGAAAGTTTGAATCAAGGGAAGGTGTTGAAATGTGATTCAAACTTGGAGCCAAATTTGCAGGAAATTCAGTTATGTTTTGTTAGCTATCATTTAGGCAGAATTGGTCTTTGCTATTTTCTTTAATTAAACCACTAGTTTTAGGTGTGAAGTTAGACGTGGTTAGTGGAGTATTAGTTGGGTTTTTTTCTCAATTATTTAAGCTTGATAATCATGTTCATTTTCCTTCAACATGAAACAAACACAGCAGTTTGTATTCTTTTTTTGTGGTCTTCCCATTTCTGGTGTTGTACTATCTTCAAATTCCAACAGTGGCATATTTGGTCGGCCAAGGTTTGTTACTCTACTCTTTATATTTATCTTAGCTGTCGACCACTATGTTTTGTGACCTCTGTGTAGTGATTCGAGTAAAAAGTTTGCGCTGTAAGTAAAAGTTAAGGTTGTACTGGCCCTTTTACTTCTGGTTTCGAGATCAATGACAACCCATCTGAAGACTCATATTCATATGGTATGTTTGATCTTTGGTGCCTTCACAAACACTCATAATTATACTCTTAAAATTTTAGGAATGTGGATACTCTTTTGGTGCCTACTGTCCTACACAAACACTCATATTTATACTTTTATATTTTAGGAATCTGGAATGCTACGTCTAAAGGCTTTAGATGTTATCCTATTGTTGTTATCGCTACTGTATTTGTCTTCAATCGGCACTGTATCCAAGCTTGCTCTACCTTTTACTCTAGCGGTGGACGTGACAATTTTAGCTCCTGTTTGAAAGATGGATACAAATTGAAGCTTATTTCAAATTGGTCGTATGACTATTGAGGTTTTGTTTGGAATTTATGAGCGTAACGTATTGCCCTCCTTTTGTTGGCTTTTTCAAATATGCTGTGTGTAAAGCCATTGACCATATTATTGTTAAATGTTTTTTTCCACAGTGATAGATAAAAGCTTTTGTCAAAGAAGAAGAATGGAGGTGGTGGGGAATAAGTTTCGTCGACGCTATTTTTGCTTTTTATTCTAAATGTTTTTGCTTTTATTATGATGCTAATTATATAAACAATTTTAATGAATTAGTAATTTAAAAAAAATATAGATTTTGTAGCTTTAAACAATTTTAATGAATTAGTAATTCAAAAAATATAGATTTTGTAGCTTTAATGTGAGATCTCTATCTTAATTCTCTTGATTTTGAAATCGTCACGTAAGCAGGTCAGAACTCTACTTTAGTATATAGATATTGATTGATGATTTCGTTGACTACATGCATTTTGGATGATATAATCCAAATTCAGTAAATTTCTATCCGAGATTAAGAATTATTAGGCTACTGTTTTAAAAAGCTTATATCCATAGTTGCTAAACACAATGCCAAAGTCAATCTCACAAAAGAAACTAGTTAAAAACCCTACAATATAACGAGAAGAAACAAAATCTTCAATCAATCATCCTTGAATCAACAAAGGCATGCATGATCGTGGACCCAGTTAACCATAATCTTACATTAGAACTACTAATTTAGTATGCATTAGAACTAAGAACACATGATAAACAAACAATAAAAACGTAATTACCTCGAGAAAAAGCAGGATTAGAGAAGGAGATATCATTGAAAGTAGTAGAAGAAGGGTTAATATTAGATAAGGTCTTGGTTAATGTCTTCCTTCTCCTTCGTCTAGACCTTCCGACACAACCTTCTGGTTTTGATGCACAAGCTCCCATTTGATCTTTAATTCAATTCGGGGCTTGATTTTGGAAAAAAAAAACCCAGAAAATTTGCTTCCTTTTCGGGTTCGATTGATTGATTGATCGACTCCTGTCTCTCTTTGTGTCAAATGACTTCAAAGTTTCAATATACAAATCATGAAGGAAGCAAACTAACTAGGTGAGTTTGAGGATGTCATGTTTCAAAAAAAAGGGAAAATAATTAATAAATATAAATATCCGGAGCACTTCAGATAGGGGCACAAGTCAAAATACACATAGACTTGCAATTGATTGGAATAGTTGAGTTTTGGCAAATATTTTTTGTCGAGTATTAAATTGGTCAATTGTTTCAATTCAGGCCCAAAAAGTACCAATGATAAACTGGGCTCCCCACCCACAACTACTCTCTCTGTCCTCCCGAATGGGAACACTACTGAAACCGTGAAGCCGAAAGCTCTAACTTTTGAAGCAGTAGCAGAAGAGAATTCTGGAAAGAAGGTGAAAGAAGGGAAGAAGAGGGCAAATAACAAGATTAAAAATGATGCACGGAGAGCGGCTTGGAGAGCGAAGAAAGCTGAGGAGTGTAGTGCTGAGCCTAGTAATTTGAAACGCCAAAGGCAAGAAAATGATGCGACCTCCTATAATTCTATTATTGCTCCCAATTTGAATGGTGGTCCTGACGTGATCGAGAGTTCCAAGGTTACGTCTAGGCCTCCCAACGATGCTTCCGGACCGAGGGCGCTCTTGGGGGAACCTTCACCTGTTAACTTACCTGTTGAGAGTGTGACCACTATCCAGGGTATGGGTAAGGATGAGGAAAACGTAAGTTCAGGGTCCATCGATAGTGCGACCACGAACCAGGGCATTACAGATATTGACATGAGGGAGAGCGTTGGGACTGAAACCCATATTGAACCTTCACAGGAGAAGCGGCTCCTCCAGTAAGTTTCAGATTTGCCCCTCTCTAATCGATTGTTTAATGAATTGCCTTTTTTGGAATGTATTCGGAGCTTGCAAGAGCGGGTTTCGTCGTGCGATTAAGCATCTGTGTAAAACACATAACATTGATGTCCTTGCGATTTTCGAACCTAGAGTGTTTGGTATTCGAGCGCAGGCTATATGTGATCGTTTAAATTTTTTGGGCTGTTTTCGCGTTGAAGCGGAAGGATTCGAAGGAGGAGTGTGGCTTCTTTGGAGAAGTGAGAAATTCAGTGTGACTATTATCACCAGCAATAAGTCCTTCGTACATGCTAAGGTGGTCGACGGGACTAGTATTTACAGTGTGATCGCTGTTTATGCTCCCCCCGATTACATGAGACGTCGCACTTTTTGGAGGGATATTGACAAAGAGCTGACGGGTATGGTGGATCCTTTGATTTTAGGCGGAGATTTTAATTGTATCCGCTTTATACATGAACGCCAAGGGGGTTCCGGGAATCTCCATATTGATACACCTATTTTCAATGACCTTGTCTTAAACCATGGCTTGATTGACCTGGGCTATACTGGAGCGGATTTCACTTGGGATGATGGGAAGTCTACGAGAAGAAACATCCTTAAGAGGTTGGATCGAGTTTTCATGAATCAGAATGGTCAGCTGAAATGGCCGAATGCTCGTGTCCGACACCTTGCAAGGTTCTCTTCTGATCACTCTCCATTACTTATTGTGATTGACCCTTCCATTCAGTGTAGGAAAGAGAGAAGACCGTTTCGCTTCGAAGCCGCTTGGATGTCCCACCAAGATTTCCAACCTATGGTTGAGACGTGTTGGTCTAATAATCTGGAGGTTAGCCCGGCTCTTACCATTCTAAAAAATTCTCTTCTTGTTTGGAATAGAGTTGTGTTTGGTAATGTCTTTCGCAGGAAACAAGAGGCTATTGATAAGCCTGCAAAACTTCAAACCAGAATTTCTAGAGGGGGTCCTATGAGTTTGCTTGTGGATGAAAGACAGTTGAAGACTGAAGTGGAATTGATTCTGGAGCAAGAAGAAGTCATTTGGTTTCAGAAGTTACGGGAACAATGGCTTGCCCTTGGAGACAGAAACACTAAGTTCTTCCACACCTCCACTATCATCAGGAGAAGCCGAAACAGAGTGCATGGTCTAATCTTTGAAGAGGGAGAGTGGGTGGAGGATCAACTCAGACTGGAAAGTCATGTTGTGGATTATTTCAGCAAGTTGTACAGCCTTGATGAGACGCAACCGATTACTGTAAGTCACCTGAACACCTTTGAGTTTCCGCCGGTTGACGATGGGGATTGGTTTAATATCCAGAAACCAGTGGAGATGGAAGAAGTCTGGACGGCTACCAAAAGTATGGGCGCCTACAAAACTCCCGGGATAGATGGTTTCCAACCAGTCTTCTATCAAAAATGCTGGAACATTGTGGGTCATTCTTTATTTAGGGAGGTCTCCCGTTTCTTCACCACTCAGAAGCTTTATGAGGGAAGTAATGACACTCTCATCTCCCTTGTTGCCAAAGTGGGTAAGCCGGAATTGATTAGCCAATTTAGACCTATTGCTCTCTGTAATGTCAGCTACAAGATCATCTCCAAGGTTCTTGTACAACGTTTGCAAAGAGTCATCGGTAAACTGGTGGGCCCTACACAAGGAAGCTTCATTCCGGGACGTTTCATTCAGGATAATATCGTTCTCATGCAAGAAGTTGTTCATTCCATGAGAAAGAAGAAGACTAGTAAGCAATGGATGGTACTCAAGTTAGATTTGGAGAAGGCGTACGATAGGATCAGATGGGACTTTGTAGAAGCGACTATTGTTGAGGCTAGTTTTCCTATTTCTTGGGTTAATATGATTCAGGAGTGTATTAAGATAACCCGGATGCAGGTTATTTGGAATGGAGAAGTAACAGAACAATTTGTGCCGGAGAGAGGTATTCGACAAGGGGATCCAATCTCTCCCTATTTGTTTGTTCTCTGTGTTGAGAAACTCAGTCACCTTATCCTAGAGGCGGTTGATAAAGGAGAATGGAAACCCATCTCCCTTTCGCGGGGAGGTCCCCCTCTTTCTCACCTATTTTTTGCAGATGATATCACCTTGTTTGCGGAAGCTTCCGTTACCCAGATGAGAGTTATCATGAACTGTATTGATCTTTTTTGTAGAGCTTCAGGGCAAAAGGTGAGCATTCAGAAATCGAGAATATTCGTTTCCCCTAATGTGTCCAGGGAGCTTTGCAATAGTTTGGAAAGTGTTAGTGGAGTTGAGGTGACAAAAAACCTCGGTAATTACCTTGGTATTCCATTGCTTCAAGGGAGAATTAATAGGACCACATTCTCGACTCTTTTGGACAAGATTAATCACAAGCTAAATGGTTGGAGAGGGAAAACGCTTAGCTTTGCCGGTCGTGTCACATTAACCAAGTCGGTTCTCACCTCGATTCCTTTCTACACCATGGCTACTCTCCCGCTCCCCACTAGCGTTTGTGAGGATATTGATAAAATCTACCGAAGCTTCATATGGGGTCATTCCGATGGTCGTAAAAAGATGCATACGATCAAATGGAGCGAATTTTGTCTACCTAAGGACAAAGGAGGGCTTGGTGTACGAAGCATGCACCTTACCAACAAAGCCTCCCTTGGCAAGCTAGGGTGGAGATTCTTAAAGGAACCCGAAATGCTGTGGGTGAAGGTCCTGAAGAATAAGTACTGCCGGAACAATGTCACTGCTCACAGATATGGGTCTGCATGTTGGTCAGGTCTTAGGACGGGGCTGGAGCAGGTTCTTCGTAAGGGCACACGCTGGACCCTAGGAGACGGGCTCACTATAAGGTTCTGGAGTGACATATGGGTGGAAGATACTCTCTTGCTCTCTCTGATCCAACAGCCCCTCGATGTTTCTGATGTTGGCAAATCTGTAAGGGACTACTGGAGTAATACATCTGGATGGATTTGGAGTACGTTGGAGAGTAAGCTACCACTACAAACTATTCTTAAACTAGCGGCTATTAATCCCATGCCTCGGGAGTCTCGGGGTGAGGTTGAATACCAACAGAACAGTCACAGTGATGAATTAAGATGGGCTCCCTCCAAAGATGGCAATTATTCGATCAGCTCGGCCTATTGTCTTCTCTCTAGTGCTGCTGAGTTTCAATTTAATGACAGCTTTGTCTTCTCGACACTATGGAAGCTTCGAATACAAGAGCGTGTCAAACTATTTGTGTGGAAACTCCTCAAAGGTGGCGTTTTATGCAATTCGGAAAGGAAACGAAGACACTTAAGCCTTGATGAGCAGTGTGTCTGCTGCAATAGCGCGCCAGAAACCATCGTACACCTATTCAGGGACTGCGCCAAAACGACTAGGATGTGGATCAGTGTACAAGCGGACCGTCACGCTGAAGGCTTCTTCAACATTAACTTCGCTTCCTGGCTGAGAGGTAATTTAGTTTCTAAAATTAACTTTCATAATGTTTGTTTGTGGGGTGAACTTTTTGCAGTAGGTTTGTGGTGGACTTGGAAGTGGAGAAATGAGAAGACCTTCAATGGAACGAATAACGCATAAGATTCGGGACATTTTATTCAAATCAGAACCAAAGAGTATATTGATGTATGGAGTAGGAGAGCCATGGTTCATGGAAGAGGATCAAAGCACTGGATCAATATCGCTTGGGAACCCCCCCCCCCCGGAAGGCTACATTAAGGTCAACACTGATGGGGCAAAGAAGAGCAATGGACACGCGGCGGCTGCGGGAGTGGTTAGAAATAGTGCAGGTGGGTGGTTGAGTGGTTTCGGTGTTAACCTAGGATTATGTTCCGTCCCCATGGCCGAGCCATGGTCTTAGAATGGCTTGGGAGATGGGTTATCGGTTGGTAATCATTGAATGTGATTCTCAACTAGTAATCAATCTCCTTAAGAAAGACATCCCTACTCACCATCTCCTTGCTAGTCTGGTACGTAGATGCCAAGACTTTTTGAAAAGAGACTGGCTTATCCAGTTTCGTCATGCCTACCGCGAGGCGAATAATGTAGCGGATTTTATTGCTAGTATTGTTATAAACTTTCCTATTGGATTGAGTGTATTGAGTGACCCGCCGGAGGGGTGTAGTTGATCTTTTTACTTCATGATGTAAGGGGTCAGGCTATCCCCGTGTGATGACTACTTAGCCCTCTTTTCCTATTAATAAAAGCGCGTCCAGATGCGGCGGAGACCACTGACACTCCTTCCCACAAAAAAAAATCGAATTAGCACACACATGGAAAACCTAAGCAGATGTTCTTCTCTAAGTACACGTTTCCTCCAATATCTAGCAAGCACTCATATTGCGAGGAGACTAGGAACTTGAAAATTTACAACAAAAATTCATAAATTCACAAGTATAGAGAGAGAAAGAAATACCTTGGCTTCGTAGATGCGAGGGCCGTGATAAGCGAGGACCTTTTCGCCTTCGGAGTGAAGGCTGTTATTGGAGTCAGGAAGTCCATCACTGGAGGAGGAGTCGCCGGAGTGGGCACCGCCGCCGGTAGCTTCCTTATCGGCGGCCTTAGGGCTTCCCATGTGTGCAGCGATTTTGCTTTTTCAATAATGGAGATAAGCGCGAAAGAGTGCTGCTGTCGCTCACATAGATTTTTCCTCTCTTCTTTTTGGATTTGAGAGAATTGTCGGAGTGAGATTCATAGTAATATGAGGAGAGATTGAGAGAAGTGAGGGATGGAGTTGTATAATGATCATTATTTAAATTCGAAAATATTTAACAGGACGCTCTCCGGCTCGGTCTGGTTTATTTTTCCGACTCGGACCGTCCAGTTCTCTGGTTTGAACCGGAATAAGTACAGTTTTCATCGACTGCTGCTCGACGCCCTCCGGTTTCCAGTTTGTTCTTCTATGTTTAGTTATCATTTCTTTATCGCCGCTCGACCCTCTCTTCTGTGATCAGATTTGGAAATCTAATTTTCCGGTACAATCGATGGAACTTATTAGTTTCTCGTAGGAAGGAGGTTTGCACAGGGAAAGGACGAAGATTCAAGGACTCCCGCCGACGGCCACTCATTGACTGCTCCAGGTGTTGGTTAGTTCATTTGATTCAGTTTCATATGTAATAGAAATTGTTAACCCTTGCTGATGATTGGCTCTGATTTCTGTTAATATTCTACTATGTTTATGAAAATTTGGATGCAAGTCGGTAAATCAGCTTGCTTCAATACAATGGAAATGAGTTACATGGTACACTTTTGTCTCTTACACTTTAGTTTGATAAATTGATGAACTTAGAGGGATCATGACATGATCTCTTACACATTTGAGAAAAAAGAAACCTTGTGAGTTGTGGCTCATGGTGATTTTAGGGCTTGTTGCTTTCCCATAAATTTTTTATCAGATATCGGTCGGTATTGATATCGGGGATATGGATATGAGATTGATAGCTTTTTCTGATTCTTGTGGTTGGCAAGATGGTGAGGTATATCAAAAGAGGAAGACTTGGGAGGGAGAGTTGAGAAGCACGCGAGAGAAAAAGAACTTGATACGTGGCAATTTTTAAAGATATCAAAATCGCTAGAAAGTAAAGTATTCGATATATGGTATATCACTTTGATACCCATATACTCAATTACGAAACATAGATATCGGATATGTCATATCCACACCTATATAAGATATGGGAAATGCAAGGTATAGGAACATATAAATTTCTAGAATGTGAAAGGATATTTCATTCAACATTTATGTGTATGACCTTCGTCGCATAGTGAGAGTATTAAGGAAATCTGGAAAGGATTTACCTGTAGGAGTCTATTCATTCATGGTGCAGGACTGCTGGCTGCAAAGGATTCTAACTAAAGATGTTTGAGTTTTGGTAAATTGATCAGTTGATTTAGCTTTTTAAATTATGCTGGACCAAACCATAGTATCTTAGAGCAGTAGAGAAATGACTCTTCCTTGATCAAAACTGCGATTTGGAAAAGCTCAATCAGGAAACCGATTATTACTCTAGCTCTACCTGAGCTCCAATTTTTTTTGCCAAAGGTGGCATTATTTGTCGACAAGCTAAAATTTCTTTTTTTTTTTTTTTTCTGACTTAAAATTGAGACCTTTGCCATCACAATTCACAAGTGCTTCAATTGCGGGAAAGCATTACTGTGGGATATTTTACGAAAATAAAATTCCTGAGTCTGGACTGACTGCAGTATTACTATTGAGCTCAAACCTGTAGACGGTTTATCAGCACACATCAAAATATTGCCAAAACATCCCCTTTAAGTCCAATATCTAATCCAACAATAGTCACAAGCTGTCCCTAAAGTATTATATTACCAAGTGGAGTAACTAAAGTGAACAAATTATGCTTGGTAGATAAGCTTACTAAATCCTTTTGTAATCAAAATTTGGCACTTTAGTGGTATTGTAGCTACAGGAAGTACAACAAAAGTTGTATATCCGTTGAAAGAGGTTGTAATGAAAAGAACATATGGAAAAGATGGACCACCACCTTGTTGATATATTCCATAGGTAAAAGGCCGCTTGCTCATACTTATGCATAGTCCATCAAGAAGTTGCAAACATGCACCTATACCTTTTTCATGCCCTAACTGTCTTCAAGGAAATAGGGTTGCTTGGCTTGATTGTCATATGGTTAGGGTATGAAAAATCTAAAGGTGGTTTGATCCTATCTAAGTTCCTTAGTTGTCCAAGAGCTATTGTTGGAGAACTTGATTGCTTGGAGTTAGGTTTAAGTTTCTTCATTTATCTGTTACTTTGAACATAGAGTTGTAGGTGTTGGTTACTGGTGTACTCGTGTATCTTATCCGGACTCGAAGTAACTTTTTGAACCTTTTGATTGCTATTTACTTGCTGTATCAAATCTTTTTATCTTATAGGTATGGAATGATACTTTTCTTGATAAGGAAGCAAGAGGAATTGATCTTTTTGATTGCTAGAAGTAGTTTTCACTCTTTAAACGTCCGAAATAACTAGTATATCTCATACGGGACCACTAAGTATGTTGTTCTATGATAAGTTGTAAAATCCATCATTTAGCATTTTAATTGCCACTATATGTATTACTAATTCACCACACATGCCTTTTCATGACCTTGCATACCCCACAATCACAGATAGGAAATGCCTCCAAGTAAACCACAAGCTTTTGGAGAATATCCAAGATTTAAAGATGACTCGCTCACAAATAATTGTAGGTTTAAAAGGAGAGTATGATAGTATCTGCCTATTCTTCAACCGTAGAGTAGGAGGCCAGGATCTATTCTATATGTTGTCTTTATCTTTCGTGAGTGTCCTATTATGGCATTTTTCCTAACATGTCTTTTTCTCTCTTTGAAAACTTTGAATATTACTTTGTTCCAATTAAAGTGGAGGGTCTTTGGGTTATCTCACAAGTGATGGATCATCTCCAGTTGAAGGAACCTAATCAAAGTTTTGTAGAGTACTTGGAAGCCTCCAATGATTTTGGTCTTACTTAATGCATACCTGCATTTATCTATTTAACTAGATGACAATAGGTCGAACTGTTGTAATTATTGTAAGTGAAATGTTTTTGCTAATGGAATCTGCCAAATGCTGAAAATAAATTGTAGTGTTTTTCGCTGGTTTCCTATGCATCTGTTTCCATTTTGCTTTACTTCAGAAAGGAGATCTATGCCATCATCATCATAAGAATAATAAACTTCCTAAAGACTGGAGTAAATTGAAGTTCATGGTCTTGTGATGATGTAGTATATTATTATTATTTGATTAGTACAAAACCTGTCTGATTGCACACAAACTTCATTGTTGCTAAGCCTGCTTCAAATGAGATAAAAAAAAATGATGCGTAAAAAGACAGGCTTTTCTTGTTATCTGCATAGAATGGCGTGACATTTCAGCTTTGCTTGCTTGTTGTTGGAGTAGTATGGATCACTCTAGTTAAGCCAGTTAAATTATACTCAACATGGAGGCAACCAAATGAGCCAAAGATTCTGGATTCTGCTTCTTTTTCATCCTTCCTGCTACACCCACAACCTTCAAATTCTTACAGAATTTACGAAGTAGTTGGGCCCCATAAATCTACCTTTGATTAGTCTAGGTTCATTAGGGTTGGGGTGGTAGGTAGCAGGGTCCCAAAATTTTAGCTCTATGAAAATGTAGAAACCCAAGCAAGTATATACTGCCATGGTTTTGATCTGGTCCCATCACCTTTTCTTTTTTTTCACCCTGTTGGCTTAACAGAATCACTCATTCTGCTTTCTATAATAAAATATGGATCTCCTAAGTCCTAAAACTACCGCTATCCTCTGTCTCTCTTTCATCCTCTTCTTTCTCCTCAAAATAGAGTTCTACTGATCACACCTATGATCATTCTCTTCTTCTCCTTCTCTCTTTCCCTTAAGAGCCACTCATCCTTCTTAGGAAGGGAGATATAAGGGCTGGGGGCGGGGGGTTGGAGTTGGAGTTGAAGAACTAATATGGAGGGAGATGGTGCTGGTGGCTGTATTTGCTGTCATGGTAGGAGGGTTTTGAAAATCTTGCTTCTGGTTTGTTTCGTATCAATTTTGTCCATAGAAACAGTATCATCGAATGTGGTGATAAAGGCATCCACTACTAGTGCAATTCCACACCATGCTCATTTCGAGCATGGGAAGATGTTAGTGGGCAATCAGCGCGTTCATCGTGGTCATCACCTTGTTGTCGTTAGCAAGCGAAGAGTTCCCAATGGCCCTGATCCAATTCACAACAGGTACTTCCATCTTTTATCTTAGCAATTAGCAGTGTGCCGAATCAAGGATTAATATTACTGTGGGTGATGATAATAAGATCAGTATTGAAGTTTTAAATTGTCTGTAAGCTGATTTGCTTCCTAATCTTTTTTATAACAATGATGTATATTAGGATAAGCAAGAAAAATTCTTACTGGTGCATGGAAGGTGTGATGGTACTTTGAGCTCTTTAAAAAAAGTATCTTTAAAATCAGCCTTTCTCTTATTTTTATAACTGGTAAATAAAGTTGTTTGGACTGCTTTTTTTATGGGGTTAAAACACAGATTTTTCCCCTCTTCCCTAGTTTTGATGTTCAAATGAGTATTTGAGGGCCCTCACTCTCAAGTCTCACACATGCTTTTGTTAAACTTTTCTTTTGTTTTTCAGGCGTATAGGCGAGTCAAGACGACCGCCAGGCAGATCCTAAGCATGGACCATCAAGCTGCTATCAAGGAGAGCGTGATTTAGTGTTTGCCATACATTCTGATGATAATTGATGTCGTTAAAACTGTGTAGAGCTATTATGAATGTTCAATAATGATTCAACTCGAATGAAAACGGTTGGTTGCTTGGTTCGTTAGTTCATCTTTGAATTCACGCTACAACACGAACGAACGAAGCTTACTTAGAGCTTAAGTTGATGAGAAAATGGTAGATTTGAAAGGTTTGCATGAGTGACCACTGCATAATAGAGGATTCTTTTCCTTTTGACTGTCTGCTCTATGCATATGAATATATGATACACTGTTTGCTCTTTTGGCCAAAAAAGGATTATTTTCTCTTTCCCTTTTAACTGTGGCTCTTCTTGTTGAGAAAGTGAAGGTTGGTGTTCTTGTCATTCATGAATGTTAATGCCCCATTTTTTATAACGTTATTCTGCTTTTGGATCATGTTTTATGGAAATAAACTTGCAATTACTGCACTTAAATTGGTCTCTGCCGACGTTCCAACTTGGCTATTCTTTTGGGGTTTGGCTACTGTTCAAAGGAATTGACATTAACTTCACTTAATTGGAGAGTTTCGTCAGACTTAAGAATTTGGTCTAAGGGAGAAGGCCCTGATCTCTAAATTTGGGTTTGCTACTATTACAATATACAATTACTAATTTTGTACAAAGTCTTCGTTTAAAAATGGTTTTTGATTTGTTATTGCCAATGTCTTCGTCCTTGTTGCAGGAGCTTCTTACATGCACAAACAAGTATAATCATTGTTGCAGGAGCTTCTTACATGCACAAACAAGTATAATCAAGGAATCCATGGGCTGGAATACTTTACCAAAGGTTATGGCTAGAGCCAAGGACGTGAGCTATTCAAACTAATCGATTTTACAATCGATCCTTCTGAGATATACAACCAATCTCACCATTTTGTTGAGATTAAGATGAACTCTACTATTACTTTCTTAATTATGGATCAAATGAAAATGTATCTCCTTTTGGATTTATAATTCATGTACTTGTGTTTCTAGCTTTGATCATCCCCCGTTTACTTCCTCTTATGGTTTTTGAGGTCACGGTGTCTTGACTCTCAACCTTCACAACATGCAAGAAGAGTGTATCTCATACTCTTGATAACAATCTAAGGTTTCATATCCTAGGATTCTAACTATCTATTATTTGCTTTTTGTGAGTCCTAGATACAACCTAAAAGAAATCTTCTTCTTCTCCCAATGTAGCATCAATTCTACGATCTAGTCAACTCTATTCTAGCAATAATAGCCTAGTTACTTCACAGAGTAACACACTCGAGCGTAACACTCTCTAGATATGTCAACTGAGCTCTAGTGTTTTTCTCACTCTAAGGATGTAAAATTTTGTAAGCTAAGAGGAAGAAAAACTTTTGGAACGAATGAAGATGTTTGATCGCTTGAAGACTTAGTTTCTTATCCGTTTAAGCTTTTTGTTGGTTGGCCGAGATCTTCTCCTTGAGAATCTTCTCAAATCTTCTTGTTATCCTTTGGTAGAGATCTTCGTTTTGGTTATTGAGATATTTAAATCTTGTATTCGAAAGCCCTTAGCCGAATCCTTCTTTGTAATGCTTTTCAAGGCTTCCGAGTTTGTCCTTTTAATACATTTCAAGGTCACCGTGCTCGTCCTTTGTAATGTGTTTCAAGGCTTGCGTTCTTCCTTTGAAATGCTTTTCAAGGCCTGCACACATTTAGCAAACACAAACCAAAACAAGCAATCTAAAATACAATCGATATTTGTTAGTTTATAAAAACGCATATTGTTAGCATGAAATATGACTATATTTTAGGCACTTGTTTTGATTATTTTTCCCTCTTTAATGTGTACATGAATATGAGTTTGAAGCATTTATGAGCACATTCACTTATTTTGTCGATATAGAGAGTTACACAAGCTTTGTTATGTTTATAGGTTAATAAAGACTTGAATTGGAGCATAATGTGGAAGGATAGGAGTATTTGATCATGCTAGATGTTATGGAGATGCTTTGAAGAAGCTAAGGAAGGAGCATGAGTGAAGAACATCACGAAACAAAGGTTTTCACGAAGACTTTTCAGTTCCACACCCTAAATTACGGCCATGGATTTGGGTTTGGTTCGTGGAAAGTGGTTTCGGAGAACATCAGAGAGTTCCACGCCCAAAACCACGGGCGTGGAATATTGTACTTGACCGTAATTCCATGACGAAGTGACGTGTCATACGTCAGCGACGGTTATTGAGCTTTTCTCGTAATCCTATTTCACCCTATAAGAAGGCTTGAGAAAGGAGTTTCGAGGACGGTTGCTGAGGGTTTCATTCTACCTTCGCTTTCTATTCGGTGTGGAGAGTTGAGACGAAGATTTCGGAGTGTGGCTTGAGAAAGACGCGATATTGAAGATTGCGTACTTTGGAGATTTTCTTAGGGTTTGCTTTTGGAGACGGATTGACACTCCGTTCTTCATGGTTCCCTAAGATTGCTGTGAGGATTCTTGTTCCATATTCTAAATTCATTAAGCATAATACTTTGTTGTTCGGATTTAATATTGACTTTGATTGGTTATTGAGTTTTCGAGGGTTTTTATCTTTCTCTCTTTCATATTTGATATTTGATTCAATGACAATGATTATTGGCTAAAACCATTTATCAATTCTAAGGTGAAGGGTTGATAGTTGTGGTTCAGATGATGATAGATCGATTGTAAACAGATTGGACCTTGAGAGTGTGAGAAACCTCGTCGACACCCTAAATTACGGCCTGTTCTTGAGAATCACGGCCGTAATTCCTCAAGATCTGCCCGTGATTTTCTCTGTTTTACGACCTTTGCTTTTGCTTTATTTCAAAGTTAAAGATTTTCTTTAACATAGTCTTGGCTTGCCTTTTCTAGGTAGTAGTGAGACTCAACATCCTCTATTTCGGTTTCGAGTGTCACAACCTTAACCGTTTGAGTTTATCTTTGATTCCTTGGGTTACAAGTTTGCGTATGTGAGATCAATTCTTGTCCTTAGATCCTTTCTATACTGCAGCCTCAACAACCTTTATAGAGAGTGTTCTTTGGGTTAGACATATAAGGTTTTGGAACTTCACCTTACATTACCTTGCTTTAGTATACCTTTGCAATTCTCAACTCTGTCCTTACATCTATAGTATATCCTGAATCGATTGCCACAATTTGATATCCGGATCTTTAGGGTTGCTGTTTTCCCCAATATTTGCAAAGCTTCTATACTTTTACTTGCTCGACTATTTGAAAACTGATTTTGTTTCACCAAATCCCTGAGTTCGATACTCTGGAATTCTTACTTTACTACGCCGATCCGTACACTGCGGGTTCACTTGCTTTGATTTTAGTTTTATAAATTTAAAACTTATTTGCACGCACGCTTTGAGGCGAACAAGTTTTTGGCGCCGTTGTCGGGGATTTGGTCTAGACCAAATTTCGGTTCTCATCTATCGAGCTTGGGAGCTTTGCTCTTGTTATTTGATATCTCTTTTTGAGTGATTTTCGCAGGTTCTTTAGGTATATCCGAAGGTCTAGATCCAACAAAGACCTCGTACCTTTTGATCCGGAACTTGAGAAAACTTTAAGGAAAAAGCTAAAGGAAAGAAAAATGGCTGAAAACAAAGAGAGAAGCGTCCAAGAAGAGTTGGACGAGACTCGAGCTCAACTCAAACTGTGTGGGAAAGCTCGTATGGAAGAACTAGAGCGTCATCAATTTCAAATAGAAGAGCTCAAGGCTATGATGCTGGATATGAAGTTGGAGATGAATGACTCTAAGAAGAAGAAGAAAATCAAACCAACTAAGTCCATTAGAGCTTAATCATCCGACGATGATGATGATATGCCGGCACTAGAGGACATTAATCCGATGATCCATCCCGTTCGTGACAACCCTAGAACATATGTTGATCCTCACATTCCAACTAGGGATGTGAGAACCGCTCATGTCGAGGAGGAGCCACGGACTCTTGGACAAAGGATGGATCCAAATCAGCAACCACACCGTCTAGGTGTGAATTTCGGAGTTGAAGACATCCAGGAATTCAGGTTTAGCCTGCAAGTTATCACAATGGTTTGCCAAAGCCAATTTGGTGGAACGAGTGCTGAATCTCCACATCAATATTTACAGAATTTCGAGATTCTTATGGAGACATTAAGCCGAAGAGGGCTGTCAACAACAATTACAAGATCAAACCGTTCTTCTTCTCTTTGAAGGACAAGGCTTTGTCTTGGTATCAAGCTCTTCCAGTTGGAAGGCTTAACACATGGGAGGATCTATCTTCAGAGTTCCTCACCAAGTTCTTTCCGCCATCCAAAACGGCGGAGTTAAGAGGTAAGATTAATGCATTTTCAATGAAACCTAATGAAAATTTGTTTCAATCTTGGGAAAGGTTTCAAGATCTTCTATTGGATTGCCCACACCATGACATTCCAAAGCTGGAGTTGTTGGAGATATACTACAAGGGGCTGGATGTGGAAACACAATTCAAGCTCCAATCTCTCTCTTGTGGCACATTCATGGACATGAGGGAAGATGATGCTTGGGACTTCATTGAGAAGCAAGCCCAAGTAATTGAGAAGTATTCCCATCAAAAGGTGGATCCTAATAACCGGAATCAAGGAGATCCGGGAGTTAAGCTAACTCAAGCTGCACAAACTCAAACATTCTCCCTCAACACCGAAATCAAGGAGTTGAAGGAAATCATTAGAGCTGGCCTTCAAAAGCCGAAGGAGCAAGATGTTGGTTACTTAGGAAACAACAACAACAATCAAGGGAGTAGGAACAACAACCGGAACAATAATTGGAATAACAACAACAACAACAGGAATTCCAACAACAATTGGCGGTCCAACCAACAAAATTCCGGTAATTCCTATTCAAATTCTGGAAATTCACTAACACCACCTTCTTCTTCTTATTCTACCCCTTTGAAAAGTCAGGGGCAAACATCAAATGGCTCAAGCAGCTCGGAGAAGGACAAATCCGATCCCATGTTGGAGACAATCTTGGGAAAGCTACAAGAATTAGAGAGCTACATTACTAAGGTTGACAAAGCCCACAAAGCTTTGGAAAACCAAGTGTTCAGCAAGGCTGGAGAAGTTCCTAGAGATCAAGGAAAGCTTCCCGGAAAAACGGAGGACAACCCGAAGGGAAGAGTGATGGCTATCACAACTAGGAGCGGCGTAACAACCACCGACCCGCAACATAAGTTTGTAGAAGTCCCCGTCGAGAAAGAGAAAGAAAAGGAGAAGGAGAAGGAAGATGTCTATGTTCCTCCTCCAGCTTATAAACCTCCTCTACCATTCCCGTAATCTAGAGCAAGAGCGCGTCTAGACAAGCAGTTCGGTAAATTTGTTGATCTAATGAGAAAACTGCACATTAATATACCTTTCATTGATGCTATTATAGGTATGCCCGGTTACGGGAAGTTCTTAAAAGAGATCCTCTCTAACAAGAGGAAGTTGGAAGACTTCGGATCTTCGGAGCTTATCAAAACAATGACGGAAAAGATGCCCCCAAAGTTGAGAGATCCGGGGTCATTTTGCATTCCGATTGGAGTAGGAGAAGTCACATATGACGTTCTATGTGACTTAGGAGAAAGTGTAAGCATCATCCCGCTTGCTTTGTGTAGGAAGGTCGGTTTAGGTGAACCTAAACCGGTAAAGATGACGTTGTACATGGCGGATCGATCCATAACTTGTCCCATCGGTATCATTGAAGACGTCCCAGTCAAGCTCGGTAAGTTCTATATTCCAATAGACTTTGTTGTACTTGACATTCCTGCAGATTGCCCGGTCCCGATCATACCCGGGAGACCATTTCTTGCAACCTCCGGTTGTATGGTGGATTGCAAGAACGCTAGACTAGCCTTCGATATAGGAGAAGAGAAGGTTGAGTTTGTTCTCTCAACTTTGGCGAAAGAGCCATAACTTGGAGAGGATATGTTCAACATCTATGACGAAGAGGCGTCTAGAGAGGAAGTGAGCTCGATCTTATTCAAAGATCCATTACAAAAGGTCATAACCATGAGTATCATGGAAAAGGAAGAGGAAGAGGATTGCAATGATGAGATTGAAGCCTTGGAAGAGCTAAAGGAAGCACAAGTGGAAGAGTTTGAGAAACTATACGATGGCTCAAAAAATGTGAAAAATCACGGTCAGTCGTGCTATTTCACGGCCGTGGTTTCACCAAAACTGGTCATAAACTACTATTACGAGACTTCCAGAAACTTCCACGCCCAAAACCACGGACGTGGAAGTAACAGGTGTGCCGTAATTTTGGGAAATTCAGAGAACAATTCCGTTCTTTCCACAACTACTCTTGAATCTTCTTCAATCACTCCTACACCCTTAGAGACTTCTAAGGAAGCGTCGGACACACCTCAAGACTCATCAAAGGCATCAATAGCTATGGGATCGAAGCCACTTCCCACACATCTTCGGTACGCATTTCTTGGAACTAATTCTACCTTTCCCGTTATTGTTAGTTCCGATTTAAGTGACGATGAACATGAGAAACTAATGGCTGTTCTAAGGAAACATAAGAAGTCCTTAGGTTATACCATAGAGGATCTTGAAGGAATTAAACCATCTTTATGCCTTCACGACAACCTCAAAGACGGTTAAATCAGATCATAAGGAGGTTGTTAAGAAGGTTGTTAAGAAGGAAATTCTTAAGCTACTTGACGGTTAAATCAGATCATGAAGGAGGTTGTTAAGAAGGAAATTCAAGCCTTCACGACAACCTCAAAGACGGTTAAATCAGATCATGAAGGAGGTTTTTAAGAAGGAAATTCTTAAGCTACTTGACGCAGGTATCATCTATCCTATCTCCGATAGAAAATGGGTGAGCCCCGTTCAAGTTGTCCCAAAGAAAGGAGGAATGACGGTTATCATCAACAAGAACAATGAGCTCATTCCTACAAGAACCGTGACGGGATGGAGGATGTGCATTGACTACCACAAGCTGAACAATGCAACTAGGAAGGATCACTTCCCGCTACCATTCATAGATCAAATGCTTGAGAGGTTAGCACAACACTCCTATTTCTGTTATCTTGACGGTTATAGTGGTTTCTTCCAGATTCCGATCCACCCGGATGATCAAGTGAATACCACATTCACGTGCCCGTGGGGTACGTTCGCTTATAGAAGGATGCCATTTGAACTTTGCAACGCTCCAGCCACCTTTCAAAGGTGTATGATGGCCATCTTCTCGGAGTATATTGAGGAAATCATGGAGGTTTTTATGGATGATTTTTCAGTTTGTGGTTCCTCATTTGACAATTGTCTTTCTAATCTTTCTCTTGTGTTGCAAAGGTGTGAAGACACTAACCTAGTTCTTAATTGGGAGAAGTGTCAATTCATGGTTAAGGAAGGCATCGTGCTAGGACACTTGATCTCTAATAGAGGGATCGAAGTTGATAAGGCGAAGATAGAGACAATAGAGAAGTTTCCTCCTCCATCTTCGGTGAAGGGAATAAGAAGTTTCCTAAGACACGCAGGATTCTATAGAAGATTCATCAAAGACTTTTCTAAGATTTCAAAACCTTTGACTAATCTCCTAATGAAGTATGTAGTTTTTGATTTTTCGCAGGAAAGTCTAGACGCCTTCTATAAGATTCGGGAAGCTCTCATTTCAGCCCCGATTATCCAACCTCCGGACTGGAATCTTCCGTTCGAGGTTATGTGTTATGCAAGTGACGTATCTGTTGGAGCGGTGCTTGGACAAAAGAAAGAAGGTCGCACTCATGCCATCTACTATGCTAGCAAGACGCTAGATGAAGCGCAGCTCAACTACGCCACAACGGAGAAAGAGTTTTTAGCCGTTGTATATTGTTACGCTAAGATCGTGTGATGTGTGTACACAATAAGCTTTAAATTTATACTCGTTATATTTATCCTAACTCCTAGCGAACCCGCAGTGTACGGGACATTTGTAGTAGGGATAGTATTCCGAGGTCGAACACAAAGACTAAGGTGAAATCGAGTCAAACAATGGTCATAGATAGTGTGGATCTAATCTAAGAGAAGAGAAAGAAATAAAAGAATGAAAATGATGATGTTTTTGGTTGAGTTTTTGTGGTGATCAAGCAAGGATCACAAATCAAACAAGGAAATAAAACAAACCAACAACTCAAGCTAGCAAAACAAACAAGTAACACAAAACACACAAGGTATATGATCAAGAGAGAAAAGTGGATTCTAGAGGTCAAGATTTCCGGTTATGGCATTGGACTCAAGGTTCTAAGGATTCTAAGGACAAGCTGCGGTGTTGGGGAAGAGTGTTTCACTAATGGAAGTAATTACCGGGTAGGTCTCTCACTTCACTAATCCCGCATCAAACTCCTATTACCGGGTAGGTCTCAAGGGGTTAAAGTAGGGAATTCTACACAAACCGGATACTACTTAAGGGGTAACCATCTCCTTACCGGGTAAGTCTCGGAATAGGGGAGTCTCAAGCAATAATCCTAGCACACTCGATCCAATAGCGGCTTATGAGGCTCACTATTACCTAGTATCCATCATCTTAGGTATCTAAGGTCGGAAATCATCGGGTAGATCTCTTCCCTCACTTAGATTGATAGCATTAGGTGATTCTAAGCTAAATTAGGCTTAATAAACACTAGGATTTAAACAACCAAACACCCTAACATACAGATTCATCATTTAGAGAGCAACAGGAGAATAAATCGGGCTATTCTACAGCTAAATCGGCCGATCTATCATGAAGAACAGGGCGATTTTTCTGACTGGTTTGGGTTTCGTGCATACAAATCATCCTAAACTGACATATAAGTCCATTCTATCATCACCCTAGCCATAACCATCAATCCATCACTCCAGAATCACAATAAACTAGCCAATAGTATGCATATCAAGATCCAAAATCATCATACAAGCATACATGGTATTCATAGATAGATAATGAAACATAAGCAAGTAAAATCAATAAATCTCAACTGAATCCAAGTTGTAGCAAGACTTACAAACTCTTAAATGAAGATTCAAAACGTTCCTAACAATCCTTGCAATAGTTCTTCAATCCAAGATTACAAAAAAAACTCAAAAGTCACTCAAAACCTTCCTATCCCTCTTAGAATGGTCTTCTTCTTCCTTAAATCCTTGAGAGTTTTTCTTCTCCTCCAAACCTTGCCTCCAATGGAATGATCTGTCAATGAGAATGTGGGAGAGGACAGATGCTCAGCAACAACCTGCAGGACCACTTATATTCTCCACCAAGAGCAAGGCCGGACAAGAGATCGTGGGACACGTGGCTTAAGCTGTCAAAGGCCCAAAAATCGACCCAGAGGAATAAATCGGCCGATTTTCCTGGGTGTAGGTCGATTTTCTTCAACAGAAGCATGCTATGATCGTCTAGCCATGAGTTGCTCCATTGCTTGCACCAATAGTGATCTTTGTGTCCTTTGTTGCTCCAATTATGCTCCTCCAAGGCTTTGGATGTGTACCATCATGAGGCTTGGCCCTCAAATGTATCGATTAACGTCCAATAGATCCCCGAATTACCTACAAAATCGATAAAAGGTAGTGTAGACGTCTTTTCTAGAAATGTGCATGAATTGAGCGAAGACGTCATGAACCAATGCCAAAACGTGCATGAATGAGTGAGAAATCTATCTAAATGATTACCTAATCCTAAGTCATAAATCTTGTTATCAAAAATACCCCATACTTAAGGTTTGCTCGTCCCCGAGCAAATTCCTAACTATTGACTAAGAGATGACATGATTTATGTATGCAGAAAAATGGCAAAATCTTTTTGGAGTTGTGCTTCTAATATTGGATCACCTTCATAGTCATGTTTCATGGCAATGGACAAGCAATTATGTATCAAATAAATGAAAGCATGGAAAGACAATTACACTTAACTTGATAGCATGCAATGAAATGTAAAGATGAAGAAGTCAAGATGATCATGAATATATCCAATCTAAATCACTTAGCCTCACACACATGCAAGTAGGTCAAAAGGACTTGTAAAATAGAAGGCCAAGAAACGTTGTGATTAGGTGGGAATTTTCTAGGTTATGTGATGCTAATCCGGGAAAGGAACTAAACAACCACAACTTCACATTTCTTATCAACTTCCCTCAAGTGTATATTTTTCATTTTCTTTTCTTTCTTTTCTTTTATTTTTGACACAATGGCATTGGTGTACAAAAGCCGAAACCTTGGTGATTAGCCATCCTCGGGCTTTTTCTATTTTTCGAGGTGCATCCACACCGGGCACACATACCAAAGCTCGTTAGGACTATTGGTTTATTTGACTTTGGCAAGGTACCAACACCCGATTATGTGAAGTGTACCGAGTTACTTGTCATTTAAGCCAACGTCCCCAAACCTATATTTTTGGCTACACTTTTGCAACAATTCCAGCACTTTATTCATGACATTTTTTCATCAACATCTTCACCCCACACTTGCTTTTCACACACATCAACACACTAACATGCTCCTATTCCCGGATGGGTCAAAAGAGGTCAATTTATATCAATTGAGGTGCTCAAGCAACATGATCAAGATGAGAAGTAGAGAAAGATGAATTGCCTTAATCACTCCTAGATGGTGTGCAAGAACTATCATGTAATTTCGACCTTCAATACTCAATCCATTCTAGGCAAACATCATGATCACAAGTCATTCATGGAATTCAAGATAAGCATTTCAAGTCCACATATGCATTCATCAATATAACACATAAGGCCATCCATAGCCATTCCACAAGACAAGATTCATCATTAGGGTCATATCCAAGCCTTAGAAGCACTAAAATTTTTTAAAATTTTCTGATTTTTTGGATTTTTCGAAATATGTATGTACAATGCAAGACATAATGAAACGTGTGACAAAATTAAACTATCCTAGATGCTAATCATGCAAGTGATCATGAAAACCCCACCCCATACTTAGAAACACATTGTCCCCAATGTGGAAACTAAATAAAGAAGTGAAAGAGAGTCCTCACAATGTAAAATTGGTGATGCTTTGGTATTTCGGGTCACATTGAATGATGATGGTGGATGATCGATCAAAGATGGTAGAGAGCTCTTGATGTTCATAATGATGTCGGAACCCGCGCTTGGCACCGCAAGCCGTCCAAGTTCCACGTACGCTCCACCCATGCTTGATTGGAGATCATCACTTTCCTTGACAGAGGAAAAATCGGACCATCTCCCAGGAAAATCGGCCGATTTTGTGCAAGATCAGTCCGATTTTCCTGGGTGCTTTCTTCCTCGTCCATGTGTTTGGATCTTGTACCTTCAACAGTTCCATGAGGCCTTCACATGACCTCCAACATCTCGTCACACACGACAACCAACAAGATCTAGCACCCAAAAACACAAAAGAAAAACAAAGCACACCAAGAGTGAGATCAAACAAAAGCAAGAAAAAGAAAGGAAAAATATGTACCAATGGGTTGCCTCCCATTAAGCGCTTCTTTAAGGTCATTAGCTTGACCGAATTCAGGAGCGCTTCAATCAAGGTGAAGCGGGGCAATCACTTCCACCGGGGCTTCCGGGATGTACTTCTTCAAACGGTGCCCATTCACCTTGAAGTTACCACAATGATCTCCTCCTATCTCTACCACTCCATGAGGAAAGACCTTCTTCACAACATAGGGACCCGTCCATCTTGATTTGAGCTTTCCGGGGAAGAGCCGCAGCCTCGAGTTGAAGAGAAGGACAAGGTCGCCTTCACTCAACTCCTTTGGGATGAGGCGTTTGTCATGCCAACGCTTGGTCCGCTCCTTGTAGATCCGGGCATTCTCATAAGCATCCAACCGGATCTCCTCAAGAGCGTTTATGTCAAGCAACCTCTTCTCTCCCGCCTCCTTGAGGTCAAAATTTAGCCACTTAATGGCCCAATATGTTCTATGCTCCATCTCTACCGGAAGGTGACAAGACTTGCCATAGACCAACTTGTAAGGAGTAGTGCCAATTGGTGTCTTGAAAGCGGTCCTATATGCCCACAAGGCATCATCGAGCTTCATAGCCCAATCTTTTCTCGTCCTAGAGACCGTCTTCTCAAGTATCCCTTTTATCTCCCGGTTGGAGATCTCCACTTGGCCACTAGTTTGGGGATGGTAAGGTGTTGCCACCTTATGAGTCACCCCATACTTAGCCAAAAGTGCCCCAAAGTTCCTATTGGTGAAATGATTTCCTCCATCACTTATGATCACCCTTCGTGTTCCAAACCTAGGGAAGATCACTCGGTTGAAGAACCGCACAACAACCTTGGCGTCATTTGTAGGAGAGGCGATTGTCTCCACCCATCTTGAAACATAGTCAACCGCCAATAGGATGTAGAGGTTGCCACATGAAGAAGGGAATGGTCCCATGAAGTCCACACCCCACACATCAAATATCTCTACCTCTTGTATGTTGTTCAAAGGCATCTCATTTCTCCTTGAGATGTTGCCTGTCCTTTGGCAAGCATCACAAGCTACCACAAAGCTTTGCACATCCTTGAACAAACTTGGCCAAAAGAAGCCCGATTGCAACACCTTAGCACATGTCTTGTGTGAGCTAGCATGCCCTCCACATGGCAAGGAATGACAATGGCAGATCACACTCTCCACCTCATCCTCCGGTATGCATCTTCTAAACATTCCATCCGGCCCTCTTTTGAACAAAAGTGGTTCACTCCAATAGTAGTGCCTCACATCCTTGAAGAACTTCTTCCTTTGGGCGTATGTCAAACCGGGAGGCACTTCCTCACACACAAGATAGTTCACAATGTCGGCAAACCATGGCTCGTTTCCTCTAGACACTTGGAATAAGCACTCCTCCACCATTTGCAATTGCTCATCCCGGAATGAGTCATCAATCGGGATGTCCTCTCTTTCAAGCTCCAATGGTGGGAGTCTACTAAGGTAATCTGCCACGGAGTTCTCAGATCCCTTCTTGTCCCGGATTTCCAAGTCAAATTCTTGAAGAAGAAGGATCCACCGAATCAACCTAGGCTTGGCATCCTTCTTGGTAAGTAGATAACGGATCGCAGCATGATCCGTATAGACTATGACCTTCGCTCCAACAAGATATGAGCGGAACTTCTCAAATGCATACACAACCGCTAGCAACTCCTTCTCGGTGGTAGCATAATTGAGTTGGGCATCATCTAGCGTCTTGCTAGCATAATAAATGGCATGAGTTCGCCCATCTTTCCTTTGCCCCAAAACAGCCCCAACGGCTACATCGCTCGCATCACACATGATCTCAAATGGTAAACTCCAATCCGGAGGTTGCATGATAGGTGCGGAGATCAAGGCGTTCTTCAACCTACAAAAAGCCTCAAGGCAATCTTTGGAGAAAACAAATTCAACATCCTTCATTAGTAGGTTAGTAAGGGGCTTAGAAATTTTAGAGAAGTCTTGAATAAACCTCCGGTAAAAACCGGCATGCCCTAAGAAACTCCTTACCCCCTTCACCGAGGTAGGTGGTGGCAACTTCTCTATCGTCTCAATCTTGGCCCTATCAATCTCAATGCCACGGTTAGACACCAAGTGTCCTAACACAATACTTTCACTTACCATGAAGTGGCATTTTTCCCAATTCAAGACAAGATTTGTCTCCTCACATCTTTGCAATACTAATGACAAGTTAGCCAAGCAATTATCAAAGGAAGAACCATAAATAGAGAAATCATCCATGAACACTTCCATGATATTTTCAATGTATTCCGAAGAGATAGCCATCATACACCTTTGGAAGGTGGTGGGTGCATTACACAACCCAAATGGCATTCTCCTATATGCAAAAGTACCCCATGGACATGTAAAGGTGGTTTTCTCTTGGTCATCGGGGTGGATAGGGATTTGGAAGAATCCACTATAGCCATCTAAGTAGCAAAAATGAGAATGTTGAGCTAACCTTTCTAGCATTTGGTCAATGAAAGGGAGAGGGAAGTGATCTTTCCTAGAAGCCATGTTCAACTTCCTATAGTCAATGCACATTCTCCACCCCGTAACCGTCCTAGTTGGGATTAGTTCATTGTTCTCATTAGTCACTACGGTCATCCCACCCTTCTTAGGCACTACATGAACGGGACTCACCCACTTACTATCCGAGATAGGGTAGATAATCCCTGCATCTAGCAACTTAATGATCTCCTTTTTGACTACCTCTTTCATTATAGGGTTCAATCTCCTTTGATGTTCAATATAGGGTTTGTGGTTATCTTCCATCAATATCTTATGCATGCACAAAGAGGGCTTAATGCCAACAAGGTCATCAATGGTGTATCCTATTTCCTTTCTATGCAGTTTCAATTCATTCAACAATTTATCAAGTTCATCATCATTCAAAGATGCATTCACAATCACCGGATAAGTAGAATTTGAACCAAGGAAAGCATACTTTAAATGAGAAGGAAGAGGTTTAAGATCAAGTTGAGGAGGACCTTTTTCGGTTGGAGACGACCCATACAATATAGGTTGAGATGATTGCAAAGCCATGGAAGCCTCCTTGAAGTCCCTTGATGATTGCTCACATTCAAGTGGTTGGTGCTGAAAAGACTTAGGAAAATCGACCCAAGAGGAAAAATCGGCCGATTTTGCCCAGGCAGGCCGATTTTTCTGGCTGTTTTTCTCCTCTTCTAGCACTTCAAATCCAACACTTGGTAGCTCGTCCAATGCATTCAAGGCCTTGATTACTTCATTGCTACTCTCCTCAACTCCTTCCTCCATCAAGCTTGAGCTAAGAACCCTCTCAAGTGGATCCTTGAGCAAGATTGAGCTCACAACCTCTCTAGACTCCTCTTCTTCAACTATGTTGAATACATCTTCATCAAGGGTTGGTCCTTTCATCATTGTGGACAGCTTGAACTTGATGTTTTCTTCTCCAATATTGAAGGAGAGGGTTCCATTCTTGCAATCTACTAGACATCCGGAAGTAGCTAGGAAAGGTCTCCCCAAGATGATAGGAACCGGATAGTCCGCCGGGATATCCAAAACAACGAAGTCTATGGGCACATAGAACTTCCCTAGTTGCACCGGAATGTCTTCCAAGATCCCAACCGGATGAGTGATTGAGCGGTCCGCCATGTAAAGGGTCATCTTGACCGGCTTTGGCTCTCCTAGCCCAACCTTGTTGCAAAGTACAAGCGAGATGATGCTTACACTTGCCCCAAGATCACATAGGGCGTCATACTTCACTTCTCCTACTCCGATTGGCACACAAAAGGATCCCGGATCCCTTAGCTTGGGAGGCATCTCCTCCTTCATCGTTTGAATCAACTCCGAGGATCTCTTTGTCATTCTTATCTCTCCATACTCCTCCAACTTCCTTTTGTTAGAGAGTATTTCCTTCAAGAACTTGTCATATGCCGGCATACCTAAGATAGCATCCATGAACGGAATATTAATATGCAATTTAGACATTAGTTCAAGGAATTTACCAAAGTGATTGTCCAAGCGAGCTCTTGCTCATGATTGAGGGAATGGTAGTGGTGGCTTGTATGGAGGCGGTGCCACATAGGTTGGCTCTACATCCTTGCTCTTGCCCCCATCTCCTTGCAAAGTCTCTTCCTCTATCACCACTTGTTTCCCCTTAGCATTGTCCTTGGGCAAAGGATCTTTCATACTCAACCCACTCCTTGTTGTGATAGCCAACACTTGGCCTCTTGGGTTGTCTTCGGTCCTTCCGGGAAGCTTTCCCGGATCTCTATGGGCTTCACCCGCCTTTTGGAACACTTGTGCTTCCAACACTTTTTGAGCTTTAGAAATTGAAGTCACCGTGCTCTCAAGACCACTCAACCTTCCAAGCAATTGCTCAAACATCATTTCGGTTCTATCCTTTAGAGGTTGAGTAAATCCGGGTGGAGCTTCTTGTGAAGCTTTTGGTGGTGGAGTTATGCTTGTAGAAGCGGGAGGGTTCAAGGCTCCATCCGGGTTAGAGTAAGAAAACCCGGGATGGTTATGGTTGGGCCGGTAATTGTTGAATTGCCGGTTGTTGTTGAAGTTCCTTGGGCCTTGATAGTTGTTGTAATTGCCCCTTCCCATGTAATTCACATCCTCCTCCTTGGAAGATAAGTTAGCTTGTGGAAGCACTTGAGGATTTGCTTGGTTCTTCAAAGTTGTAGCACACAACTCCCTCAAGGACTTTAGCTCGTTGTTGATGGCGTCAAGCTTGAAATTGCTCATGGTGACCTCACTCACCTCATATGCTCCCGCGTTTCTCCCTTCACTCTTCCTATGGGAGTATTTTTCAATCACTAGAGCTTGTTTCTCTACAAACTCCCAAGCATCATCCACGTGCTTCTCCATGAAAGTCCCACCGGAAAGGGATTGAAGCTTAAATTGGCTATCTTCATCAAGTCCCTTGAAGTAGATCTCCAATAGCTCAATTTTCGGTATGCCATGGTGTGGACAATCTAGGAGAAGGTCTTTGAATCTCTCCCAAGACTTGAACAAGCTCTCTCTATCCTTCATCACGAAGGCATTGATCTTCCCTCTTAATTCGGTAGTCTTGGAAGGTGGGAAGAACTTAGTCAAAAACTCGGTTGTCATCTCCTCCCAAGTACCAACTCGCCCTTGTGGAATAGATTGATACCAAGCTAAGGCTTTGTCCTTAAGAGAGAAGGAGAAAGCCCTAAGCTTATGGTTGTTGCTCTCCAATCTTGGTGGTCTAAGTGTCTCCATCAAAATCTCATAATTCATCAAGTGTTGATGAGGAGACTCTCCTTCCATCCCTCCAAATTGATTATGCCGGATCATTTGTAGAACTTGAGGGCGGAGCTCGTAGTTGTGGGCTGTGGGATCTCCTAAGTTCACACCCGGACGGTGTGCTCTTTGTGCCGGATCCATACGCCTACCCAAAGTTTGTGGCTCTTCAATAGCAATGGGTACAACCCTAACATTCGCCGCCGGCTGCGGTTGTGGTGGTGGAGGAGGTGGAGGTTGTTGACGATTAAGCTCTCCTTGTACAAGGGCTTGCCTAATCTCATCAATCTCCCTCCTAGTTGCTTCTTGCCTCTCATTGGCAAGTCTCCTTTCTTCCTCCAAGAGCTCATCTCTTAGCCTTATTTGCTCTAAGGCTTCATCCAATTCAGCTTGGAGATCTCTTCCGGCCATCTCTTTTCCCTTTTTAATGCTCTTTGATCTAGATCTAAGGGTTTTCTCCGGTTCGGGATCGAATGGAGCTAAATCCTTGCCACGGGATCTTCGCATACACCTAAAGAGTAAGAGATGTCCTGAAAACCAAAGACACAAACCAAAGAGAGATCAAAAGCAACAAGAAAGATCTACACTATAAACAATCACAAAATAGACTCAATCTAGACCTAGTCCCCGGCAACGGCGCCAAAAACTTGTTACGCTAAGATCGTGTGATGTGTGTACGCAATAAGCTTTAAATTTATACTCGTTATATTTATCCTAACTCCTAGCGAACTCGCAGTGTACGGGACGTTTGTAGTAGGGATAGTATTCCGAGGTCGAACACAAAGACTAAGGTGAAATCGAGTCAAACAATGGTCATAGATAGTGTGGATCTAATCTAAGAGAAGAGAAAGAAATAAAAGAATGAAAATGATGATGTTTTTGGTTGAGTTTTTGTGGTGATCAAGCAAGGATCACAAATCAAACAAGGAAATAAAACAAACCAACAACTCAAGCTAGCAAAACAAACAAGTAACACAAAACACACAAGGTATATGATCAAGAGAGAAAAGTGGATTCTAGAGGTCAAGATTTCCGGTTATGGCATTGGACTCAAGGTTCTAAGAATTCTAAGGACAAGCTGCGGTGTTGGGGAAGAGTGTTTCACTAATGGAAGTAATTACCGGGTAGGTCTCTCACTTCACTAATCCCGCATCAAACTCCTATTACCGGGTAGGTCTCAAGGGGTTAAAGTAGGGAATTCTACACAAACCGGATACTACTTAAGGGGTAACCATCTCCTTACCGGGTAAGTCTCGGAATAGGGGAGTCTCAAGCAATAATACTAGCACACTCGATCCAATAGCGGCTTATGAGGCTCACTATTACCTAGTATCCATCATCTTAGGTATCTAAGGTCGGAAATCATCGGGTAGATCTCTTCCCTCACTTAGATTGATAGCATTAGGTGATCCTAAGCTAAATTAGGCTTAATAAATACTAGGATTTAAACAACCAAACACCCTAACATACAGATTCATCATTTAGAGAGCAACAGGAGAATAAATCGGGCTGTTCTACAGCTAAATCGGCTGATCTATCATGAAGAACAGGGCGATTTTTCTGACTGGTTTGGGTTTCGTGCATACAAATCATCCTAAACTGACATATAAGTCCATTCTATCATCACCCTAGCCATAACCATCAATCCATCACTCCAGAATCACAATAAACTAGCCAATAGTATGCATATCAAGATCCAAAATCATCATACAAGCATACATGGTATTCATAGATGGATAATGAAACATAAGCAAGTAAAATCAATAAATCTCAACTGAATCCAAGTTGTAGCAAGACTTACAAACTCTTAAATGAAGATTCAAAACGTTCCTAACAATCCTTGCAATAGTTCTTCAATCCAAGATTACAAAAAAAAACTCAAAAGTCACTCAAAACCTTCCTATCCCTCTTAGAATGGTCTTCTTCTTCCTTAAATCCTTGAGAGTTTTTCTTCTCCTCCAAACCTTGCCTCCAATGGAATGATCTGTCAATGAGAATGTGGGAGAGGAGAGATGCTCAGCAACAACCTGCAGGACCACTTATATTCTCCACCAAGAGCAAGGCCGGACAAGAGATCGTGGGACACGTGGCTTAAGCTGTCAAAGGCCCAAAAATCGACCCGGAGGAATAAATCGGCCGATTTTCCTGGGTGTAGGTCGATTTTCTTCAACAGAAGCATGCTATGATCGTCTAGCCATGAGTTGCTCCATTGCTTGCACCAATAGTGATCTTTGTGTCCTTTGTTGCTCCAATTATGCTCCTCCAAGGCTTTGGATGTGTACCATCATGAGGCTTGGCCCTCAAATGTATCGATTAACGTCCAATAGATCCCCGAATTACCTACAAAACCGATAAAAGGTAGTGTAGAAGTCTTTTCTCGAAATGTGCATGAATTGAGCGAAGACGCCATGAACCAATGCCAAAACGTGCATGAATGAGTGAGAAATCTATCTAAATGATTACCTAATCCTAAGTCATAAATCTTGTTATCATATATGCATTTGAAAAGTTTCGTTCTTATCTTGTAGGAGCGAAGGTTATTGTATACACGGACCATTCAGCAATCTGGTATTTTCTCGCCAAGAAGGATGCGAAACTGAGGTTGATTAGATGGATTATTCTCTTAAAAGATTTCGATCTAGAGATCCGCGAAAAGAAAGGCTCGGAAATTTATGTTGTGGATCACTTAAGTCGTCTACCACACATTGAAGAAGACGATCTACCCATTGATGACTCCTTCCCGGACGAACACTTACACATCATGGAAGAGTGCATCGACAAGATTTTTAGAGGTAACGAACCTTGGTTTGCTGATTTTGTAAATTACTTGGTTTGTCAGGAAATACCTCCTGGACTATCCTACGCACAAAGAAAGAAATTCTTTAGGGATGTCCGGCAATACTTTTGGAATGAACCTCTACTCTTCAAGAGAGGTCCCGACGGCATCATTAGGAGATGTGTGCCGGAAGACGAAATGAAAAGCGTCATTCGTCATTATCAATCACTACCTTGTGGAGGACACGCTAGTTCCCATAAAACTAGCGCTAAGGTATTAAAATCCGGATTCTTTTGGCCTACTTTATTTAAGGATGTGCAAACCTTTGTTTCCTGCTGCGATGCTTGTCAAAGAACAGGAAATATCTCTAGGAGAAACGAGATGCCTCTCAACAATATTCAAGAGGTGGAAATCTTCGACGTTTGGGGAGTCGACTTCATGGGACCTTTCCCATCATCTTGCGGAAACCAATACATACTTCTCGTTGTAGATTATGTTTCGAGATGGGTTGAAGCCATTGCCTCTCCAACTAATGATGCCATGGTTGTTGTCAAGTTCTTTAATAGAACTATCTTCCCAAGGTTTGGGACACCACAGACCATCATTAGTGACGGAGGTTCGCACTTCATTGCCCGACGATGCGAAGCTTTACTAGCTAAGTATGGGGTGACTCATAAAATCGCCACTCCCTACCATCCAAAAACAAGTGGGCAAGTGGAGATTTCGAATAGAGAGATTAAGGGCATCCTTGAGAAGACGGTGTCAAAGACAAGGAAGGATTGGTCTTTGAAACTAGATGATGCGTTATGGGCGTATAGGACTGCATACAAGACTCCCATCGGAACAACACCATACAACTTAGTGTACGGGAAGTCTTGTCATCTACCGGTGGAGCTAGAACATAAGGCGTACTGGGTTGTGAAGTGGTTGAACTTCGGCATGAAGGAAGCGGGCGAAAAGCGCCTCTTGGACCTTAACGAGCTTGAAGAACTCCACTTGAACGCTTATGAGAACGCCAAGATTTACAAAGAAAGGGCGATGCGTTGGCATGATAAGCATATCATTCCAAAGGACCTCAAAGAAGGAGATCAAGTTCTCCTCTTCAATTTGAGACTTCGGCTCTTTTCAAGTAAGCTTAAATCTCGTTGGACAGGACCCTATTTGATTAAATGTATTTTTCCCCATGGTGCAGTTGAAGTATGGGGTGAAAAGTGCATAAGTTTCAAGGTGAATGGCCAACGGCTTAAGAAGTACTCACCGGAGCTCCAAGCTGAGGAATCCCTCCGATTGTCCTCGAATAAACTCAGGAACGGTCTAGCTACGGACCCAAAACAAAGCGCTTCTTGGGAGGCAACCCAAGGTATTGCATTTGCGTTTTTGTTTTTCTTTCTTAGATTAGTTAGTATAATTGTTTTTGTTGTTTCCCCTCGATACCTCCCGGTATGTTATGTTTTGGATGCAGGAATAAGGAGTGAAGAAAAGGGAGGAAGGAAAAGTCGGAAATAATGAGGAAACTAGAAGTTTTGTCACAAAACAAAAAAATCCACGGCCAAAACCACGGCCGTGGAACGCCTCGAGTGACCGTAATTTTCCAAAAACTTACGGGCACTGTATAACCTTCTTTCCTTCTCAAAAACACATCCACCTTCATCTTCCACGCCCAGAATTACGCCCAAATAGCCGGCCACATCCCCTCGCCCATAATTCTTCATCCGGAGTCCATATCAATCGATTCTTCAACAAAAACTGGAGCAAATTCAATCCTCTACAAGATCCAAGCAACAAACTAAGCAAACAATCCATATTGGAGAAGGAATTTGGATTTTCCAAATCCAAACCTAGGTTTTATTCTCTATTCTCTTCTTGGTCAATTTGGTTCAATTTCCTTGCAAGATTATAGGAGAATTGGACGAAATTGGAATTAGAAGTAGTCTAGGGTTGTGATTGTTGAATTTGGTGTGAATTTGCTGAATTTTGAGAGAGACTGAGCAAATCTACGGGTCCGTACATTTCCATGGCCGTGGAATATCAAGAACATAACGTGATTTTTTCTGTTTTGAGTGAAAATGTTTCGAAGGAAGTCCAGTAGAAATAAGAAGCAGAAAGGTGATAGTTCCTCTTCTTCCCAACCCCCTCCTAGTGAACCACCATCACCACCACCCCCTAGAATCCCTCGTATCCATGAGGATTATGAAGGAGCCATGGAAAGGATTTCAAAGAGACCGATAATAGGGCCTATATACATTCTCTTAGAGGAACTTGAAGAGCTTAACGTAGTGAATGATTTGACTTGGATTTTGGATAGAGCCGGATTGATCATCTTCTCCGCCATTAGGGAAGATGCTTATGATGAGATAACAAGGGAGTTTGTGACTTCCTTTGAGCACAGCGCCATTAACCAAACAGTGTCTTTTCGGCTAATGAAGCAAGACTATGAGTTCTCTATAGTGTAGTTTGGAACCTTCTTTGGGTTTCAAGAGAGTTTCAATGGAAGGTTTCCCGGGGGAGTGTATGCTAAAGACTTTTGGGGTGATATTGCTATGATCTATGCTTCCGAGGATCGTTGACAACCGGCCGACACTAAGGCTAAACTCATATACCACTTAGCCTTGAAGATAGCCTATAGAGTCCTATCGGAATGCCTCTTCCCTAGGACCGAAACACCACAAAAGATTAAGACCGATGAACTTTTCCTCCTCTATTGCATGCTCACCGGTACTTCCGCATATTGTGCCACCTTACTAGCCTCTACCCTTAATAAGTTGAAGAACAAAAAGGCTGGGAATATAGGTTATGGGGGTATGGTGACTCACATCGCCAACCAACTGGGCATTGACTACTGCGCTTGCACTAGGATAGCGGCGAGACCTTTGGGTCTCAATGGACTCATGACTAGAGGGATCATCTTCCCCCGCCACCGTGCTCCACCTACTGCCGCCATGCCTTGGGAGGAGAGAGGTGGTAGGGGCATCCCATGGCTTCCGGAGTACTCTATCATGGTAGGCCGTCACAACTGGAAGGAGACTTTCGTACCGATACATGCCAATAGACTTGTAGCTCCTCCATACGTGCCTGATGAGGTTCCAGCTGAGAATGATGATGAGGAGATGGGAGGAAGAGATGATCAGGATGCAGGAGGCGCTGAGCATGACTTTGGCTCACTCCCGGATCAGCCGGCCGAGTTCCCAGAGCCGCCTAGGAGATCTCCCCATCAGTCTAGACCTTTTGGCTCTTCTTCCTCACGCCGGGCTAGTGTGAGTGAGAGGCCGACGTGGATGGAGGCTCCAGCGGCTTGGTATGGACAGAAACCATCATGGATGGGAGCTCCTCCTCCATGGTACGATCAACCACCGGTTGCACAGACACTTCCTCGGGATGCTCCTTTATGGTATGACCAGCCGTCAGCATGATATTCTCAGCTGCCAGCATGGGAGAATGATCTTTCAAGGAGAGTAGGAGACTTAGAGATCCAGCAACAGACACATGATGTGGAGCGACAGGAGAATGCTAGGATCTTGAGGGATGTCTACCCCCAGCAGTTTGGGCGGCCTTTCAGCTTGGACTTCTTCCCGTTTCCGCCACGTCCTTCACAGTGATAGATGGATGATCCGCCGGTTAGAGCCGCTCCACCGCCATTAGTGAGTTTCATTTGTTTCTTTTCTTTTCTTTATTTCTCTTGAACATTGAGACAATGTGTATGTCAAGTATGGGGTGGGGTGTGACTCTCGTTGTAATAACTCGACTCACATTGCTTTGCTTATGTCTATGAACACTTGCATGTTTCCTTTCATTGTCAAACGTTTCATTATTGCATTGCATGAAAAAGGCTTTGAAAAAATCCATAAATATTTGAAAATTTTGAAAATTTTTGTGCTTCTAAGATTAAAGATGACTTCTATGATGAATCTACTTGTGGAATGAAGCTTTGATGACATTTGTATGCTTAAATTGAATTATGAATTGAGAAGAAATTGAGTATATTGTTTATTCTTTCTTTCAAATTTCATAATGTGAAAGTTTTATCCAAATCATATTGAGAAATGAAGGTTGAAATCACAATATAAGTTCTTATACTTCTTTATGAAATGATTAAGGCACCTCGATTTTCTTACTTCTTTCTTTGATCATTTAGCCCCTCAATGAAAATAATTGCCTCCTTTACCTATCCGGGAATTAGGAAGAGTTGATTTTGGCATGTTTGATGTGGGAGGGCCATGAAAGCAATTGGTTGCATTCAAAGTACAGAAATTCTAGGTTTGGGGAAGTCAATCATGATGATGAGTAACTCGACACCATTCACATAGCCGGGTGTTTGTATCTTGCCAAAGTCGGATTGAGTGATATTCCTAACGGATTATGGTATGTGCATCAAGGGTTTGAGGCATCTCGAAACTGAGAAACGTCAATCTCCTAAACTTCGGTTTTTGTGCACCGCTGTCCATATTTCCAAAAGTAAAGTCGAAAAAGAAATTTTTTTTTTGAAAATGTAATTGTATTTAGAGAGGATATATAACGGTTACAGTAGGAGGATAACAATTACAAGTGCAACTACAATTTCCCAGGAAGTTTAAGAAAGGAAGATTGGAGATGGAGAAATAAAATCCTTAGATAAACTGATTGTTCAGCATACGGACGGTGGCAAGGGAGGAGGGTGATATGTCCTTCCAGTTGTGCTCGGAGTGAATTTTAATGGATCTAGTTATCACACCGGCACATTCAACAGCTCTAGTGAAGGTATTATTGTAGACCATGTTGTTTCTTGCAACCCAAACGTGATATATGAAAGAGGTGATGGAGGCAATGCGAATACTGTCCCAAAGCTTAGGCTGTCGGTGGGACCAGGATGCAAGCCAGTCCTAGAGGTTGCTGATATAGGGGGATGGGTATGGGGTTTTAGTCCAGCGGGAAATAACATCCAGCACGAGGGATCCGTAGCTACAGAAGGTCCATAGGTGATCGTCACATTCCGGGGCGCTGTTGCAAAGCTTACAAGTGTCCAAACCAATCAGGTTCCATGACTCGAGTGTAGCAAGTGTTGGTAGACGTCTAAGGGAAGCAAGCCATGATATATAGCAGCTCTTAGGGATGTTGGACCTTAGCCAAATGGCTTTGTATGGGGCAGGATGGGTTGGGGGGTTCAGGTTTGTAAATAGCGTAGGCTTTTTTGTAAGAGAAGGTGTTGGAACTGCTGGACATGGCATCACAACACGTACGTCCAGAAAGGCGGGGGGGGGGGGATTTCATCCCTAGTTAAGAGCAAAGCCTTCCAGAAAGAGTTATGGTGAGGCTTGGGGGAACAATTCCAAATGGTACTTCTCTTGATCAGATGACTCTCAGCCCAGCGAATCCAAATGTTGTTACCACCCTTATCCAGTTTGTAGATGAGCTTTGCAAACACGACTCTATTTCTACCCGTAAGATCAGGGAAGCCAAGTCCACCAATGTCTTTAGAAGCACACATAGAAGACCAAGCAACTAATGCTCTATTGCTGTTAGCAGTTCCTGACCAGAAGTATGACCGAATAAGACCATTGATCGTGATTATCACTTTTGCCGGGAGCATGAACATAGAGCACCAATAGTGGTTAATTGAGAAGAGGATGGACTTCACTAGTTGTGCTCTACCTGCATAAGAGAGGGACTTCGCGCTCCAAGACTGAATACGTTTGGTAATCTTGTGAATCAAGGGCTGGTAGTCATTAATCATCAGTTGTTTGCTACCAATTGGAACCCCAAGATAATGGAAAGGAAGGGACCCCATAGACATTCCAGTGAGGTTTGCTGCTCTATCTTGTTCAATTTTACACATACCACCAGTGAAGATGTGGGACTTAGAAGGGTTGATCACGAGCCCAAAGATAGATCCAATATGATCAAGTGTTTCTTTAAGAAACTGAATGGATGCGATATCACCTCTACAAAGAAGTAAGAGATCATCAGCAAAGGTCAGGTGAGTGATTATGGGAGAGGAGCATTTTGGATGGTGATTGAATTCAAGGTTAGAGGTGCTCGTCTGAATCCTCAATGGCCTGATTAGTGCAATAGAGGTATGGTTAACCTGTTTAAGCATGCGACCCTTAGTGAAGAAATCCTCAATGGCCTCAGTGAAGTCATGCTGGATGATATCCCTTGCAGAATGGAAGAAATGAGAGTCATAGCTATCAGGTCCTGGCGCCTTGTTTGCCCCAATGTTGAATATAGCCGACTTGATCTCATCCGGACTAACCAACCTATCCAGGGTTACAACGTCCTCCGAATTAAGATGGGGAAGGGTTATGTTGGGGAATGGAGGATGGGAAGTTAGGGTTGGGCGGTTAAAGATATGGTTAAAGTGAGTCACAATGGTATTATCAATGGTGGCCTGATCATAGGCCATAGTACCGTAGCAAGTACTGATAGCATTGACATGGTTAGCATATCTTCGGTTATTGATACCCTGGAAGAAGAAGGAAGAGCATTGATCACCATATTTGATCCAGTTAGCTTTGGAAAGTTGATCTAACATGGTTTGGAGGGTCTTGTTGCTATCATTCAGTGCAGAGGTAAGTGTCCTCTCATCCTCCTGGAGCGAGATGTCATGCAGATTTGTTTGTAATTGGATCTGGTTGGAGTGGATGAGATTTCTTTGTTCAATTATACTCGTCTGTATCTCCTCCAACTTTGCACTTGGAAATTTCTTGAGGATGGGTTTATGAAGCTTCAGTTTCCTGGTAAGTTTAAACATGGGGTTACCATCAACCCCAGTGTTCCATACACTTCGAACACTACTAATGAATTCCTCATGATTGACCCAGGTGTTGTTGAATCTGAAAGGAATGTTTCTCCTGGGATTAGTAGTATCGGTGGATAGTAGAGCCGGGAAGTGATCCGAGATGTTAGAAGGTTCAAAGTGGGCTTTTGAAAGGGGGAAGGCCAAGTGCCAAGCATTATTGGTGACAATACGATCAAGTTTGCTCCAGATGCGGGACCCAACTTGCTTATTGTTCCATGTATATTTGCAACCCGAGTATGGATGGTCCGATAGCTGATTTTGCTCAAAGCAGGTAGCGATTTCGGTGGAAGTTTGTGAGATATTTGGCATGATACGGGAAGTCTTCTCATCAGGAGATAGAGTGACATTGAAGTCACCCATCAAGGCCCACGGATTTGAAGAGTTGAGCATTCTAATCGTAGCAATAGCATACCAAAGATCCTGTCGATCCTCCAGCAAATTGTGAGCATATATGAAAGACACTTCAACAAAGGTAGTTTGGTCCGGATTGGAGGTCGGTTTGGATATTTGACAGTGAATGATCTGGTCAGTCATAATGGTCGTGGTGAGGTGAATCTTAGCAAGGTTCCACCACACCAAGATGCGACAGTTATGAGCAAGGGAGGAGTTGGATACATGACTCCAGGAGGGAAAAAGGGACTGGGCGATTCGTTTTTCATTGCCAATTCTAAGTCTGGTCTCAAGAATGGCAAGAAGATTAAGATTATTCTTCTTAGCATAGGATTGGATGACTCTATGTTTAGCAGAATCATTAAAACCCCAAATGTTCCATGCACAGATTTTAACAATCATTAAAACATGTTTGGTTGTATTTGAATAACACTTGCTATCTGGGTAGAGTCATGTGAGGTAGAGGCTTCTGAGAGTGAGGAAGGTGGTAGAGTAGTGTGTATGGGGTTAAGGGGAATAGAGACTGGGAGAGGGCGATCTTCAAAAGGTAGTTTTAGGTGAGGTTGAGGCGGTAGTGTGTGACCCGGTCGGTTAGGGTTAAGGATATCTTGGGGAGAGGGGGTCTTGGGTGTTGGTATAACATCAGGGTTGGCATTCAGAGGACCATGGGCTTCGGAGGGGGGGTGGTGAGAGATGGGAGGGGGGCTGGCCTACAGAGATAAATGGTTACGAGGGACCGGTACAAGGTAGATTCTCTGAGAGATATCCGATGTAGGGAGGATTGGTACGATATTAGGGTTAGGGTTGCAAGGTTTTGTGGGACGGGACGTTTTAGGGTAAGCTTGTTTCAGTTTGCTACCAATCTCCTTGGAGGAATTGCAGTCATGCCCAAAAATCAAGCAAGAGTCACAACGCGATGGGAGCCATTCATAAGTAACCTTCTGGACGAAAGATGATCCATCAGGGCTGGTTAATGTAACCTCACGAAGTAGAGGACGACTCGCATGAATGTCAACAAGGATCCTAGCGTAACCGAGACACTCTTGGTTAGCAGAACAAGCATCAGTGAGGATGGGAGTTCCAATGGCTGAGCCAATTTTGGCAAGCATGTGCTTGGACCAGAACCTGTAGTCCAGGTCATGCAATGTGACCCAAATAGGTAAGGAGGATAGACTCGAGTAGTCTAGAGGTAAATCCTTGGACCATCTTTTCAAGAGGAGGGTAGTAGAGCCATTAGTGATCCAAGGGCTACCAAACAGAATGGAGTTAAGGTCATCCTCATTTGTAAAGTGGAAAACAAAAAATTCCCTTTTCATTACGCAGGATCTTGGGCATGGTAATGGAGTTCCAGTTCTCGGAAACAATCTTAGACATACATTGGAAGGATATTGGGCTTTCAAGGGGAAATCCAACGAGGGACAAATGCCATTTCAACGTGGCCTCTACAACATCATCCTCCGTAAAAGGAATGATCCTGGATTCGAGTCCAGGAGTGAAGGTTAAGGGTATGTGATTCCAACTGAGACTTTTGGAGATAATCTCTTTGAAGCTAACCATAGTGGCGGCTAAAGGGGCATTTTGCTTGTTGCATGCTATATTTTAGGGCTGGGTGCATGCAGGTTTATGGGTCAGAGGGGTAGCATGCAAATAGTTGGGAGTTGAAGGGGTAGAAAGCACGTGGGGATTCAAAAGGCCAACATTCTCTGAATTTGGGTCGTTCCCGAGAGAAGGCGTGGAGTTAGTCATTAAGTTCTGCTTGGGATCTATAGGGACCGCAATCAATATCGGGGCAAGACTGTCAATACCCGGAGGGATACCAACCGCTTGAGAGGGGTTCAGACAGGCGGTAAGGGTAGTCGGCATGATAGGAGATCCAAGCGGAGCCACCACCAGGGGGGAGGCGCCATTCACAGGGGCACCGCAGATATCAGTCACTAGGGGAGGGGGTAGTTGGAGGTTTTGAGGAGGGTTGGATCAAAGGTGGAAAGAGGGTGGTCGACTCAAGGGTCGGCGGAACAGGTGGTTCATGGTTGAGTCTCCGGTTATTTGATCGGATAAAGTCATCTGGGACTGGCTCAACTGGTGTTTCTGGTGAGGAGGGGGTGGGGGAGGCGGGGGTGGTTTTAGAGGGAGGGTTGTAATCAACAGAAGGACGAGGCAACTCGGATAGCTTGATGGTTAGATGACGTGACCTCCTTGATCCGGCCATGGGGGCGGAGCACGAGTGGGCGGGGCACGGCCTGGGGGCCGCACTGGGGTGGTGTAAGCGGGCTTACACCGGGGGGGAGGGAGAGGAGAGAGAAGAGAGCTTTTCAAAATGTAAAATTGGAAATGCAATTTTGTGCAAAAGTAAAGAGCAAAGCTCTAAGTTGGTGGTTAGTTCAAATGGTGAAAAGAAAAGAGTTGTGTTGTTCCTTTTTCCTGGATTCATACACCACATCCTTTACATGTTTCCCACCCTTTTCCGTATTCTTGACCTTACTTGAAAGTCCTTGAGATCATAAGAATGTTATTTGACTTGGTAATCTAAATTGAAGTTTCACATGTTTGATTTTGACAATGCTTGAAGGTTATGATGTTTGTCTTAAAGTTTAAGAAATTTATGATGTTCCTTTGCTTTGCATATTTTGGTTTATGTGTATGAATGTTTTTAAGGATGAATGAAGCAAGATTTGAGGATGATCTATTGATTAGAAGCGCATTACCAAAAAGATTGTTTTGTTTTGTTTTGCATTCATATTTCATTCTACCTTATATTCTAAGCTTTTGAAAACCTTGCTTGGGGACAAGCAAGTGGCAAGTATGGGGTATTTTGTTAGCATGAAATATGACTATATTTTAGGCACTTATTTTGATTGTTTTTCCCTCTTTAATGTGTACATGGATATGAGTTTGAAGCATTTATGAGCACATTCACCTATTTTGTCGATATAGAGATCTACACAAGCTTTGTTATGTTTATAGGTTAATAAAGGCTTGAATTGGAGCATAATGTGGAAGGATAGGAGTATTTGATCATGCTAGATGTTAAGGAGATGCTTTGGAGAAGCTAAGGAAGGAGCATGAGTGAAGAACATCACGAAACAAAGGCTTTCACGGAGACTTTTGAGTTCTACGCCCTAAATTACGGCCGTGGATTTGGGTTTGGTTCGTGGAAAGTGGTTTGGAGAACATCAGAGAGTTCCACGCCCAAAACCACGGGCGTCGAATGTTGTACTTGACCGTAATTCCAAGACGAATTGACGTGTCATATTTGCCACGTCAGTGACGGTTATTGGGCTTTTCTCGTAACCCTATTTCACCCTATAAGAAGGCTTCGAAAGGGAGTTTCGAGGACGGTCGTTGAGGGTTTCATTCTACCTTCGCTTGCTATTCGGTGTGGAGAGTTGAGACGAAGATTTCAGAGTGTGGCTTGAGAAAGACGCGATATTGAAGATTGCGTACTTTGGTGATTTTTTTAGGGTTTGCTTTCGGAGACGGATTGGCACTCCGTTCTTCATTGTTCCCTAAGATTGTTGTGAGGATTCTTGTTCCATATTCTGAATTCATTAAGCATAATACTTTGTTGTTCGGATTTAAGATTGACTTTGATTAGTTATTGAGTTTTCGAGGGTTTTTATCTTTCTCTCTTTCATATTTGATATTTGATTCAATGACTATGATTATTGGCTAAAACCCTTTAGCAATTCTAAGGTGAAGGGTTGATAGTTGTGGCTTAGATGATGATAGATCGATCGTAAACAGATTGGACCCTGAGAGTGTGAGAAACCTCGCTGACACCCTAAATTACAGCCTGTTCTTGAGAATCACGGCCGTAATTCCTCAAGATCTGCCCATGATTTTCTCTGTTTTACGACCTTTGCTTTTGCTTTAATTCAAAGTTAAAGATTTGCTTTAACCTAGCCTTGGTTTGCCTTTTCTAGGTAGGAGTGAGACTCAACATCCTCTATTTCTTTTTCAAGTGTCACAACCTTAACCGTTTTAGTTCATCTTTGATTCCTTGGGTTTGAGTTTGAGTATTTGAGATTAATTCTTGCTTTTAGATCCTTTCTATAATACAGCCTCAACAACCTTTATAGAGAGAGTCCTTTGGTGAGACATATAAGGTTTTGGAACTTCACCGTACTCAACCTTACCTTAGTTATACCTTTGCAATCTCAACTCTGTCCTTACATCTATAGAATATCTTGAATCGATTGCCACAGTTGGATACCTGGATCTTTAGGGTTGCTGTTTTCCCAATATTTACAAAGCTTCTATACTTTTACTTGTTCGACTATTTGAAAACTGATTTTGTTTCACCAAATCCCTGAGTTCGATACTCTGGAATTCTTGCTTTACTACGCCAATCCGTACACTGCAGGTTCGCTTACCTTAGTTAAGTCTTCCATCATCCACATAGACGATTCATAATCAAAGTGGAGTTATCAATATTTCCCTTGATGGAAGACAAAACAAATACCGTACATGCATTCAATGGTAGAGATATATGCATGCAATGATATTGAAAAAAATGCAGAATGTAGTAATGTCGGATCAACACACATTTAGTTTCTCCCCATTTGCCTTTCAGCAAGGGAGAAAAAACATTTAAGTACAGGAGTTTAAAAGTTATAGACTCACAAAGTATTTCCAAAAACGAAAACAAACAGAGTTTAAAAACGGGTCCCGCAAACGTCGTTCAAGGCCTTGAAATCAAACCAAAGGGGCTTTGAAATCCATGTCAAGGCCTTGAAATTTTTTTCAAGACTTTGAAAATCACTCCTGGTTATCCTCATAAAACTTCTTCCGCCATCTGGATTGTGTCATTCCTTTGCTCATGTCCCTGATTTCTTCCTCCATTCTCCACTTCCTCTCTGCAAGTCGATATTCCTTGACCACAACATATTCTTCAATTGTCAAAATGTAGGCTCGACATGCGTGGGGTGGAGAATAGTTTTGTTCTGGATGTTGTGTTTACAATTCATAAGCATATTCTCAACCTTTTTCTGAGTGTGCTGAGCAGCATCCACGGTAAATGGATGAATTTTTCCAATGGTGGTGAGGGTAAGAGCATTCAGGAGGTACATATGGTTTATATTGCATGCATCACGGACAGAACTTCGTGACTTGCGTCCATTTTGCTAATCATATCCAGCTGAAAGTCGGACATTTCTCGATTAAGAGAATTCAATTCCAACTCAAGACTATCCAGCCTAGCCTCTAAAATAGAAAGAACTGTGGGAACTATAGGGGTTGGTGTCACAACAACTGCTTTGCCCTTTAATGTCCATACTCCGGCAAGAGTCTTTTCTACCCCTAATCTTTCTAGACACTGTTCATCTATCTTTCCAGTCGACATTTGCTGATCCTCATTGAAGGTGTCGATTGAAAAATGAGCAATTTCCATAAGGTAAGGGGATGGCTCGAGTGGAGTTTATGGTGTGGACCATATGGTTCAGAATTAGGTTAGGCGGGTCAACATCCAACCTAGACAAAACCAAGTAGATCAGCTCTAGAGTCTGATCTATCAACAGTTCCCTTGAGTTAGCTTGGGGAATCACACACCTAACCAAAACAGTAAAAACAATATTGGCGTCTAGGGTTAGGGGGTGTAGGTGAGCTGTCGAGACTTGGAGTTTGGGATTAGAAATTTATCATTTGCAAGCCTAATACTCAGATCTGAATGGGTGTTGGAGGGAAGTCTTTGTGGGAAGCCCTAAAATCTTGCACATGACGGTAGGAGTGAGAGAAATTGGCTTTAACCACTATATCAAGGGTGAGGGTTCCCTTTTCCTGTTTGGCTGAGAGGTTGACGTAGAACAACCTTGTAAGTCTTGTGTAAGCAGTTTCTCCCGGGTTGAGTACCTTCCAAATTGAGTAGTTTCGGAGCATAGAGACATATGGAAGTTGAAGCGTCTCCAGGAACTCTATATCGACCGAATCGCACATGCACAGTGGGCGATTGTGAAACCCGTCCAACCAGGCTCCGGTGGCTTTGAAGTTGATGAACCAGGTTGTTGGTATCCCAGTGTGAGGTGAGATTTCAACATCCTCCGAAAAATGTGGCTCTTCAGATGCAGAGGATATGTGGGTTGTGTTTGCTTTGTGAGTTGAAGCCAAATGGTTCAAGTTTTTATTTGGAGCCATGGATGAGTTTGTGAGAGCGACCGAGAGATTTTGGACTTTGGAAGAGTAAAGCAATATGGGGTACTGTAAAGCGTTTGAAGGAGGAAAGAGTTAAATATGGAAGGGATGATTGTATTTAAAGGGGACATGCCAAATCAATTTATGGCTCATCAAGATCTTGAGAGAATCAAGGTCTTGAAAACCGAAAATAATTTGCATGATACCCTAATAAATCACAACCATCTTTCAAAAGGATTTCAATTTTGAAAACAAAATCTTGCTGAAAATCTTTTGAAATCATTGTATAAATTCTTCTTTAAAATGATTTAATGATCAATTATCTAAAAAGATAACAACCATAAATCCAATCCGTGATTATCAATATAGTCATTGAAATCCGTTTTAAGACCTTGGATTGCATTTCAAGGCCTTGAAATGGAAAAGTAGATTGCATTATAAGGAGGAAGTAAAACAATTTACTCCCCCTAGATTAATGTTTCCTTTTTCAACATACCAAGATTCAATCTTATAAAATTGAATCGATCTTCAGGTAGAGGCTTAGTAAATATATTTGCAAGCTGCAAGTTAGCCGAGATAAAAGATATCGAAACATCACCTTTTTCAACATGATCACGTATGAAGTGATGTCTCACATCGATATGCTTTGTTCTTGAATGCTGCACAGGATATTTAGTAATCGAAATAGCGCTAGTATTATCACATTTAATAGGTATACCTTTTAGATCAAAATCAAGATCACGAAGTTGTTGAGCTATCCATAGAATTTGTGCATAACAAGCCCCCACAACTATAGATTCGGCTTCAGTTGTGGATAGGGCGACAAAATTTTGTTTCTTGGAGTGCCAACTGATTAGGGATGACCCTAATAATTGGCAACATCCAGAAGTGCTCTTTCTATCGGCCTTATAGCCTGCAAAGTTAGCATCTGAATAGCCAACGAGGTGAAACGAGTTTTGACGTGAATACCATAACCCTAAGTCTTTAGTGCCATTGAGATACCGAAATATCCTTTTTACATCTATCAAGTGTGACTCTTTGGGATCAGCTTGAAATCTTGCACACATTAGACATAATGTCAGGTCGACTAGCGGTTAGATATAAATAGCAAAGAACCGATCATACCTTGATACTCCTTTTGTACAACACTTTTAGCATTCTTGTCTTGATCAAGTGAAAGTGTGGAACTCATAGGAGTTTTTGCTACCTTGGATTGATCTATTTTTATATTTTTTGATCAAGTCCTTGGTATACTTGCTTTGATTAAGAAAAAATTCTTTCTTTGCTTGTGTGACTTGAAGCAAGAAAGAAATTTAAATTTCCATTATGCTCATCTTGAATTCCCTACACATAATATCTGAAAATTCCTTGCATAGAAAATCGTGAGTAGCACCAAATAATATATCATCAACATAGATTTTTACTACTAATAAATCGTTGCCTCTAGTTTTGACAAACAAAGTTTTGTCGATCAAACCTCTTTTGAAATCATTTTCAAGGAGATACTTGGACAATCGTTCATACCAAGCTCGGAGCTTGCTTAAAATTGTAAAGAGCTTTATCCAATTTAAAAATATGATCCCGAAATTTATTTGTTGCAAAACTAGGAGATTGAGCAATGTAGACTTCTTCTTCTAAGATGCCATTTAGAAAGCACACTTAACATCCATTTGAAAAAGATTTATTTTCATGAAAGATGCAAAAGAAAGTAGCATACGTATGACTTCTGACCTGACAACCGAAGCTAAAGTCTCCTCATAATCAATACCTTCTTCTTGGTTATATGCTTGAGCTACAAGTCGTGCTTTGTTACGAATGACCTTGCCATTTTTATCCAACTTGTTTTAAAATCCATTTTGTGCCTATCACGGATTGTTACTTAGGTGTAGACGTGTGAGTCCAAATTTTGTTTCTCTCGAATCCATTCAGATGATTTTACATGGCCATGATCCAATCAGGTTCTTGAAGTGCTTGAACGTAGTTTTTCGGCTCTACAAGAGACACAAACGCAAAAGAAGCACACAAGTTGTTTACCCTTGATCAGACCTGCTTTTGGATATGAGATCATGTTCTCTTGTGGATGGTATGAAGAATGTTGAAACTTTCTTCTTTTGAAGGTTGGAACAGATCTAGAAGATTGAGGCTCGTTTGCTATTAGCATGAAATATGACTAAATTTTATGCACTTGTTTTAGTTGTTTTTCCCTCTTTTATGTGTACATAGATATAGTTTTGAGGCATTTGTGAGCTCATTCACCCACTTTGTCGATATAGAGATCTACACTAGCTTTGTTTTGTTTATAGGTGAACAAAGGCTTGAATTGGAGCAAATTGAAGCAGGAAAGGAGTAATTGATCATGCTTAATGTTAAGAGATGCTTTGGAGGAGCTAAGGAAGGAGCCTGAGTGAAGAATGCCACGAAACAAAGACTTTCACAAAGGATTTGGACTTCCACGCCCTAAACCACGGTCGTGGACTTGGCATTGGTTCGTAGGAAGTGATTTTGGAGAACATCAGAAAGTTACACGGTCTAAACCACGGGTGTGGAAAGTAAGGAGACCGTGATTCTCATGACGAAAATGACGTGTCATATTTGCCACGTCAGCGACGGTTATTGGGCTTTCTCGTAACCCTATTTCGTCCTATAAGAAGGCTTGAGAAGGGATTATCGAGGACCTTCGCTTAGAGCTTCGGACGGCTGCTTAGGGTTTGAATTGGATCTTGCTTACGACTCAAGACGGGAGATTCCGAAGTGCGGCTTGTGAAGACGCGATATTGGAGATTGTGTACTTTGGAGATTTTCTTAGGTTTTGCTTTCGGAGACGGATTGACACCCGTTCTTCATTGTTGCCTGAGATTAATGTGAGGGTTCTTGTTCCATATTCTGAATCCATTGAACATACTATTTTTTTTATTCGGATTTGAGATTGATTTTAAGTGTTTATTGAGTTTTCGAGGGTTTTCATCTTTCTCTCTTTCATATTTGAATATCGATCTAATGACAATGATTGTTGGCTAAAACCCTTTAGCAATTCTAAGGTGAAGGGTTAATAGTTGTGGCTTAGATGATGATAGATCGATCATGAACAGATTGGACCCTAAGAGTGTGAGAAACCTCGTCGACACCCTAAATTACGGGTTGTTCTTGATTTCCACGGCCGTGGAATCTCAAGATCTGGCCGTGATTTTCCCTGTTTTACGACCTTTGCTTTTGCTTTAATCCAAAGTTAAAGATTTGCTTTAACCTAGCCTTGGCTTGCCTTTCCTAGGTAGTAGTGAGACTCAACATCCTCTGTTTCGGTTTCGAGTGTCATAACCTTAACCGTTCTAGTTCATCTTTGATTCCTTGGGTTCGGGCATGGGTATTTGAGATTAATTCTTACCTTTTGATCATTTCTATACTGCAGCCTCAACAACCTTTATAGAGAGTGTTCTTTGGTGAGACATATAAAGTTTTGGAACTTCACCGTACTCAACCTTACCTTAGTTATACCTTTGCAACTCTCGACTCTGTCCTTATACTTGTAGAATATCTTGAATCGATTGCCACAATTTGACATCCGGATCTTTAGGGTTGCTGTTTTCCCCAATATTTGCAAAGCTTTTATACTTTTACTTGCTCGACTATTTGAAACTGAATTTGACTCACCAAATCCCTGAGTTCGATACTCTGGAATACTTGCTTATCTACACCGATCTGTACACTGCGGGTTCCCTTGCTTTTATTTCTGTTTTATAAATTTAAAACTAGTGATGCACGCTTTGAGGCGAACATTTGCTCGACTAGATTCAGGTACCGCTGGAATATTATCACCTTTGGATCCTATGTCAAGGCCTTGAAGTTGGGTTTCAAGGCCTTGAAATTGGCTTCCAGCATTGTTGTTGTTTGTCGTTTCAAGGTCTTGAAGATGTGTTTCAAGGTCTTGAGATTGTTCTCTGGTATCCTGAATTTGTTCTTGCATGTACTTTTCTTGAGCCTTAGGATCTTCTTCTCCATCAGAATTATGATCTCCATGTTGATTAAGATTCAAATCAAATCCTTTAAAAGAAGTTTTGTATGCATGCTTACGTGACCAAGTCGTCTATGCCAAAGCCTTGGATCGTCAGTCAAGGCCTTGATACATGTTAGTCTTGTTCCTGAAACTTGGTTAGTGCTTATTGAATAAACATTATTACATCTAGGAGCTGTAAGCACAACATCACCCGATATTTTATCTTGAATTTCACATTTATACGAATCAAAAATAACCTTGTTGCCTTTATCACATATTTGAGAGATACTAAGCAAATTATACTTCAAACCGTCAACAAGATAAATATCATCAAAAGTTAGATGAATGATAACCGATTTTACCAATGCCAATGATGTTACACTTTCCTTTATCACCAAGCGTAATGGTTCCAAATGATTGCTTCTTTAAATCTAAAAACAGTGAGCTTTTTCCACTCATATATCTTGAGCAACCACTATCTAATATCCATTTACGCTCATTAACCTTGGTGATATCCTGCAAAACAGCAAACTTCAACCTTTCCGGGTAGACCAAATGACATATTTTGGTCCATATTCAGGTTCAATCATGTTAGGTGGTCTAATACCTTTAGGAACCCATATTTGCTTAACTTGTTTTCTTAGACATAGAGGGTACATGTTTCTAATGATGTAGGGGTCATTTCTTCTATATGGGCAAGTTGATTTTACATGACCCTTTTTACAACAATAGAAACATGTGGAGATATGTGAACTTCCTTTAGCTTCAACAAAGATGGCAGTTGTTTTCCTAGGAAAATTAATGTGATAACCGATACCACTCTTGTTAAGAGAGAATTGTTGTTCACCCATCATCCTTTCGAAATTTGCTTTCGAACGAGTGAATTGAATTAGTGCAGCCTTTTAGTCTCTACACGTCATAGTTAGATCAACCTTCTCTTTCTCTAGACTAATATAGTCTTGATGTAGAGAAGAGAGGTTTTCTTTAAGAATCACATTTTCTGATTCCAATGCCTTAATATTGTCATCAAGGTCTAACTTTTTGGTGTTGAGATTTTCAACTTTCAAAGACAAGTCACTTACTCGTTTCTCTTGTTTGAGAATCTTTTCTTTCGAGGCACTTATCCTTATGTTATGTTCTTTATCACATATGATAATGTCTTTAAGATACTGTGTGAGTTCTAGGTTGGATTGTGACATAATAGTACTTACCACACCATCAACATAGAAGTTTGGATCCTCTTTATGATTGGTCATTAAGCACAAGTTTGCTTGATCTTTTTCGTCTTCTGACTCATTTGTTGAATTTGAGTCACTACACGATGCTACCATTGCATTCTTCTTTCGATCATTCTTCCTGAAGTTGTTCTTCTTATTTTGTGGGCAATCCTTTATGAGATGATCTTTTTCACCACATTCAAAATAAGTCAACACTTTAGTTTTCTTATGTGGGTTAGAAAACTTACCTCGAGGTCTTGATGATCGTTGATATTCTTTGTTGTTTGTGAATTGCTTCTTCATTTGAAAAATTCTCGCGAGGCCTCTTCAAATCAAAGCGAATGGATCTTCCTCCTCGTCATCACTCTCTTCATCATATGATGACATGTCGTCCTTCTTGGATCTTAGGGCAAGACTCTTTGTGTTTGATGGTAGCTCTCCATCTTCTCAACCAAGAACCATTTCATATGTGATTAGCTTTCCAAGAAGGTCGTCGAGAGGTAATGTAGTGAGATTCTGAGCTTCTTCAACGGCGGTCACTTTTGATCTCCACTTAGCTTTAGGCAAGCTTCTTAGTACTTTCCTTACTTTTTCTTCATTTTTGAAGACCCTTCCAAGTGAATCAAGATTGTTCACAAGTTTGGTAAATCGTGTGAACATCTCCTTGACCAACTCGTTTGAGTTCATTTTGAATAGCTCGTATTGCCTGAGAAAGATGCTTATCTTGGTTTCCTTGACTTGACTTGTTCCTTCGTACGTAACTACTAACTTGTCCCATATTTCCTTTGTACTCTTGCGTGATGAGACACGGTTGAATTCATTTGCATCTAATCCACAATAGAGAAAGTTCATGGCCTTGTAGTTCTTTGATACACTATCCAAATCCGTTTGATTGAAATCAGCTTCCTTCTTTTGGACTTGGACTCCTTCCACCGTGGTGGTTGGAATTTTAGGGCCAGTTTGAATGATGCTCCATAGTTCCATGTTCTGATCAATGACAAACATTTGCATTAATGCTCTCAAATGGGTAAATTTGTTACCGCAAAAGAGGGGTGGTCAAGATGTGGATCTTTCTTGAGTGAATCCTCCATCACCTACAGAGTTCATGATTAGTCTCACTAATGGTTAAATCAATATACGTGAGTCTAGCTCTGGCACCAATTGAAGAACCGTATAGGTGAATAATAAGGATATAAATACTCTAGAAGGGGGCTTGAATAGAGTATCAGAACTTTTCACAATACCGTATATCAAGGCTTTGAAACTGATTGCAAGGTCTTGACGTCAATCTGTGCGCTTAGTGACAAAACTAGTTTTCAAGTCTTTCAAAGGGATTTCAAGGCCTTGACTTCAAAACCTGCAAAACAACGTTAGTCACAATTTAAGCGATATAAAGTGCGGAATGAAAAGATCGACGCGACAATATGTTTACGAAGCTCGGCCCTAACAACCTACTCTCCACCTAGGGTTTCAGGCCCTAGGATTCTAACTATCTATTATCTGCTTTTTGTGAGTCCTAGATACAACCTAGAGGAAATCCCCTTCTTCTCTCAATGTAGCCTCAATGCTATCTATTCTAGCAATAATAACCTAGTTACTTCGCAGAGTAACCCACTCGAGTATAACACTCTCTAGATATGCCAACTAAGCTCTAGTGTTTTTCTCACTCTAAGGATGTAAACTATTGTAAGCTAAGAGGAAGAAAAACTTTTGGAACGAATGAAGATGTTTGATCACTTGAAGACTTGGTTTCTTATCCGTGTAAGTTTTTTGTTGTTCTCTTCAATAGTTATCTTCATTTATAGTCTTCTATGGAGAACTTCTTAGCCGTTGTAAGATAGCCGTTGTAACATTCTTCTTTCTCCATGGAAAATGGTGCTTGGTTGAGCTGAAGTAGCCATTGTAAGATCTTCTATCTTCTCTCTTCTACTTCCTCTCTTTGACGCACGTTGAGAATCTTCATCTTCGTGATATTTTCTTGCTTTGGAAATGCCGTTGAAGATCTTTGTTTGTTAAAGATCCTAGATCTTCTCTCTTGGATATGCCGTTGAAGATTTCCCTTAGATACGAGATCGTCTTGCGTAGAATCCGTTTGGAAGATCTTCTTTTATCCTCTTGCGTCTTCGGTTAAGATCTTTGTGGGATCTTTTTGTTTTGGCCGAGATCTTCTTTTAAAAACCGTTTGAAGATCTTTTTGTTGGTTGGCCGAGATCTTCTCCTTGAGAATCTTCTTAAATCTTCTTGTTATCCTTTGGTAGAGATCTTCGTTTTGATTATTGAGATATTCGAATCTTGTATTTGAAAGCCCTTAGCCGAATCCTTCTTTGTAATGCTTTTCAAGGCTTCCGCATATGTCCTTTGTAATACATTTCAAGGTCTTCGTGCTCGTCCTTTGTAATGTATTTCAAGGCTTGCGTTCTTCCTTTGAAATGATTTTCAAGGTCTCCACACATTTAACAAACACAAACCAAAACATGCAATCTAGAAATACAATCGATATATGTTAGTTTATCAAACCGCATATAAATGTTAAGTCTTTCATCATCCACATAGACAATTCATAATCAAGGCGGAGTTATCAAAAACAAAAAAATCAAATTGCAAAGAACAATTGGAACTTCTGTCAAAATCAATTTTGATGCTTCAAAAAATTCATCTGAACAATTTGCTTTTGAATTCATCATTAGAAACAACCTAACAAGAACTCTTGCTTTAGGTAAAGAAAGATGACAGGCCAACTCTATCATAGAAGCATAAGCGTTTGTACTTCGGAAGGGCCTCCAAAAGACCGTTAGTCTTGGGATTCCAGCAATTGAGATTGAGGGAGACAACTTGGTGCTTATCAGCTCGCTCAACAACATTTGGAAACCACCATGGGAAGCAGACATGATCATCTCAAATATCTCATTAATGATTTCTGGCTTCACTCAAAGTACGGTTCGACACATCTTTAGGAAAATCAACATTGTTGTTGACCGGCTGACACTACTTGGATACAACCCGGGTGTTTGCGTCGACCCTCTGCCACAAGAAGTTGAATACCTCATCCGAAAGGATGCCTCGGGGTAATAAGTTTCAAGAGACTGACCCTCTCTTTTCTCTTACCCTTGCATAAAACAAAACTAAAAATTACCTAAAATTTTGTATCAGTATAATTTGGATTAATTTTATTTTATTTCAATAATCATCTCATATAGTTCACTCATTTTATAAGAATATCTCGTATAATTTATTTATTTGGATCACTTCTAATAATATTTTATTACTTATTTGGACCACTTTTAATTACATTATTACTATTTTTAATTTAAAAACATTATACTAAAGTTTAAATTTTATTTAAGACAAAAGACTCCATTTTATGATAAAAAAAACTTAAATATCTTCCAAAGATCCTATTGATAAAGATATCTTAAGTCATATTTATCAATATAAAAGAATAGATATCTTGAGCATTTTTATACTGCTTTCGTAATTTTGTTAAATTAAAGACACAAGACCTCTATTAGAGATGTTCCATGAAATATATGGATGAGCGTATGTTCAAAACCGATCCGAACAATAATAAATCGAACCAAACTTAAAACCGATTTCTTGAAACCTTGGACCGAAAATCAAACATATAAAAGTAGATCCGGTTTCTGTTTAGACCTAAAACCGAAAATTAGAAATATTAGAACCGAAAACCGAACCTATTAGGGTCGATTTTGGTTAAGGTTTTAGATTTAATCTGTAAAAGCTACAAATATTTAAATAATCTTAAAAAATATAAAAATTACGATGTAAAGTACAAATTTAACCACTCTCATCTATCTCGATAAAAATAACAAATATGAAATATCCAAATCTAAATCTAGGTCAATAAAAATAACAAATATGAACCGGTCCTTTTTTTAAGATAAAAACTCGTTTTTTCGGTTTAGATCATCTGTTTTTGCAGTTATTGCCCGAAATCCGAATCGAAGCATAATTCAACCTGAAAAGCGAACCGAAACCAATATTCTAAAATACACGGCCAAAAACTGAACCTAAATTGTCGGTTGTCAGTTTCATCTAGGCCGAAAAATCACGTTCAATGAACCGAACCTAACATGCTCAACCCTAATAAATTATCTTTAAAGCGAAATCCGTCTCCGTTATTTTATTTATAATTATTATTTATGGATTTAGAAGTTAGATTAATTCAAACAAATTACACTGTAATTCTTGTTTTGTATGATTCTCATAGAATCGTAAATTGATTTCGGATCCGTGGCCAAAAATATTGATCATGAATCATGATGAGTCCTTTCAAGGAATGGATGGTAATATTAGTATTTTTCATTGTTTTGTTTTTTGTTCAACAACTTTTCTTTTCAAATACTATAATTTTAGTCATTAATCATTAATCATTATTTTATATAATAATAATAAATGTATTTTGAACCAAAAAAATTTAATGGGTGGTTTGTGGATCTCTGAACGTCTGACAAAATCATAAATATATGATACATATTGATGATCCATAGACGTGGTGTGTTGAAAAATAGCAGTGTGCACATGGGATTGTTTAAAATACTACAATCATGAGCTGAGGCTCCGACGGTGACCAAAGGCCGGCAATGAACCTCCTAGAAGCCATATCGGAGCTGAAAGTCGTATGGAAAAAATGGGACATCCAAACATTCATAATCAGTAGCCTCTCTTTACAGCTCATCTTAATCCTAATCGCCCCGTTCCGTAAACGAACGTCAACTTCCATCATACGTATCTCCACGTGGCTCTCATATCTACTAGCCGACTGGGTCGCCGTACAAGCAGTCGGGCTCATCACAAGAGCCACCGACGCTACCGAGCCTGGCTACGACTCAGTCCAAGCCGACCTCTTCGCCTTTTGGGCTCAATTCCTTCTCCTTCACCTCGGCGGCCCTGACACGATCACCGCGTTAGCACTACAAGACAACGAGTTGTGGCTCCGAACGGGTCTACATTTAGGCACGCAAGCCTATAGCACCCTCGGAATCCTAGTCAGGTGCATCCGAGGAAACCGACTGTGGGTACCTACAATCTTAATGTTCGTCGCTGGTTCGATCAAGTATCTAGAGAGAATCTCGTCTTTGTTCAATGGACAATTGAACAAAGTCGAGGATGTTCCGGTTCATTACCTTGGTCAATTGAAGCCCAAGGGGTATCGTTGGATGTTTCACCGACGACGTCAGGGTAAAGAGAAGCAAGATGATACTAACTATGTAGATACAGTTAAGGATGCGTTTTGTTGGTTTACTTGTTACAAGGGATTGTACGCGGACCGCGAGTTTAGATACGAGGAATGGTTGAAGAGCCGAATGTACTTCAAGGGAAAGACGTCTAAGGAAGCCTATAATATGATAGAGATCGAGCTCAATTTCGCTTATGAAGCCTTTTATACCAAAATGTTGGTTTTTCATAAGACAAGATGGAAGATTGTTCGTCATATTGTAATCTTGTTTGAAGTTACGAGTATTGTACTATGGTACTTATGTAACAAACAAGACTACCAACGCTATGACGTCCGAATTACGTATGCTCTAGTCATTGCTGCAATTGCAACTGACGTTCTTGCGTTGGTAAGGGTCCGTTTGTCCGATTGGAGCATCGCGGTTACAAAAGGCGAATCCCGGTTCTACAACAAGTTGCTATGTGCTAAAGATCCGGCAATTTGGGAGAGTCAACGTAATTGGAGTAAAGAGGGAGCTTCAACATGGGAATGGCTTAGATGGGTATTTTTCAGGCGGTCATCGGAGTGTGTATGTCAACTCTCATTGTTAAGCTTTTGTATGGAGGAACGGTCGGAGATGATGCAAAAGGTGTTTGAGTTTCTTCATGTCAAAGATCTCTTAGATCAACGGAGATACGTTTCGAAGAAATGGCTATCACACGATGTATGGGATTTCATCTTTGAAAACCTACAGAAAAAGCCATGGGGATATAGACACGTCATTCAGGGTGCCCGGGAGAATTGGCTCGCCGGCGTTTTGGGGTTGCCGGAAAACGAAAACCCCATAGCTAAAGCTTTGAATGGGCGGGCAGATTACGACAGGATCTTGCTGCGTTGGCACATCGTCACTGAGCTTTGCTATTGGAATGAGAATCCAGCCGCGGCCGCCACCGCCGACAGCAGAGAAGAAAGAGCACCGGCGGGCGATGAAGAGCAGGTTGTGAATTGCAAGGGCTACCGTGGGATCTGCAAAACTCTTTCAGATTACATGATGTATCTTCTTCTTTACCAGTCCGAATTGATTTACCCTGCTGGAGGTAAAAACACGCGGATCTTCTTTTTTACCAGTCTCGAAAGTATATATATTGGTTACTTCTTAACTGTCTTGACAGGTGATCCTAAAATTGAAGATATCATATCCGGGATAAAAATGGATTATTTTGGGAACCCCACAAGAAGGTAACTAAGGACTTACCTTGTGATTCAAGTTAAGATTTTTTCTAGTAAAAATAAAGCCCTAAAGAAATGAAGACTGTAAATGTAGTGATGGAATTACCATGGTTGTGGGAAGAAACTACACTATCTCAGCAAGTCAAGAGAGCAGTTACTTTGGCGAAATTACACGGAATTCAGTGTTGCCGTACACAAGAGGCATAATACAAGAATTGAAGAAAATGGAGGCGGAGAAGGGTACTGAGAAATGGGAGTTCATTGCTAAGGTATGGGTTGAGCTCTTATGCTATGCCGCGATACGGTGCAGACCCAATGTACATGCTGCACAGCTCAATAAGGGCGGCGAGCTTCTATCATTTGTGTGGCTGTCGATGTTGCATTTCGGATTTGGATTTAGAGGTGACACCAGTCGACCCGACTTACCCATGAGTTACTGAACCAAGAACTTTTTTTTTTTTTAAAGGTTAATAGTAGTCTCTCGGTTCACTGAGCTTTGCCTCTCTCGAAGAGGATTCGAACTCGAATCTCGATCCTAACACCTAAGGAGTCAAGCATCACAACCACTAGACCAATATTGGACAAGGACATGTTTCATTTGTAAGGCTTTGTACGTGAGCATTGTGGAAGTAACCCACATTCTACTTATTTTATAGATATTAAATATGGACTTTTAATTTTTAAATAGCTTCTCACAAGTTACATGTTGATAGATAATTCACAAAACAAATTTAAATATTTGATTTTAGGATATTTAACTTTAAAATATTGTAAATCTCAACACTTAGCCACATTCTACGTATTTTATATAACTAGTTTTCTTAATATATTTATGTTTTATTACTTAATATCTTTAACTTAAATTTTATGATATTTTTTACACAATAACCTATTATTAAGTCGTATTTGTAGATGTTAATATAAATGATAATCTATATCTATCTATATACTAAAGTAGCCCGTGAACTTACACATGGCACAGTCTGATCCACATCATTAAATTAACACGTGTCAATTTTTTTGTTCATCCCAATCCCACCATGTTAACCCAAATTATTTTAAATATATTTAATAAATAAATTATTTTAAATATTTTACTAACTAATATTTATTTTATTCTCTCATATTACTAATTGATTTTTAATTATTTGTATCTTAAAAATCGAAATAGTTAAGATTTGCAATAATTTTAAAGATATTAATATTTTGTTAACTGATATTTTTTAATTTATAATTGAACTTTATACTTTCTTAAATTTATAAACTTTATTTTAAATTTAATTTTGTTTTGTATACTTATATTTTTCAATTGAACTGATAAAATTTATTTTTTTATATAAAATTTTAAAGATCTTAATATATTTTTTTATATTTTTAATTTTCAATTGAACTTCATTTTTTTTCTAAACTTATAAACTTTTTTTTTCTAAAATCATTTTTGTAAACGATTAACAAAAATATTTCTTCAAATTTTTTAGAATAATTTTTTTTATAATCAAAAGAATTCGTATTTTTAGAAAAAGTGTTTTTTTCTTTTTCGATTTTATTATTTTTTGAAAACAATTTCAGATATTTT
>BSUD01000004.1:130694167-130719221 GCA_033239045.1 Fagopyrum esculentum
AATTTTTTTATATTAAAAATATTTTACTTAATTTATAACTTTTTACATATTAATTTATTTTTAGAAAAAAATAATACAAAAATTATTTAAAAAATCAGAAGAAAAAAAACTCCTGAAATAGTACGTATCATTTTCTATAACTTTTAATGTTTGTATTATTTTGAGTTTAATTGATAGTTGTTATTATTTTAAATTTTTTTTAAAAAAAATATTTAGTAAAATTTATCATTTTAGTAACTTGACATATGTTATCAGTCTTATTAATGGTTAGATAATTCACTATTTAAATTTAACTATTTGATATTGTAAACTTTGACTTAGACATGCTACTTATATTATATAAACTTCTTTCATTTACATTTTAATATATTATTATTTAATATTGTTAATTTAAATTATTTGTTTTACCCTTCTTTTTTTACACATGACTTCTTATCTATCTTATATTATAAAACCCGAATTTTTTCTAGGATTGATACTAACTCGGCATTCCAGTATCTCAAAGGATATTGTCTTGAAATCCTCTTTCCCGATTGTTATTGCAGGATGTGAGTTCTTGCTTGACTTACATTCATAATGTGAAAAATACAATCTTACAACAAGTATCACATAACAATTAAGACAATTCTCAACATAGTGAATTATCATACATTTTTTTGACACACAATTATCGTCTAACCCGTGCAGGGCACGGGTATTAAAACTAGTATACTACTAAACTAGACTACAATAATGCTGACGTGTCATTCTCACAAATTTTGTAGGGTTAAATCTTTTTTTAATTAACTTATTAAACCATAAAACATTTTTATTAATCTAAAAATAAAATAAAATTTTGTAAAATCAACTAACAAGATCTCCTAAATATTTTAAAAATAATCTAGTTTACGTATTTTTTTTATTTTTAAGCCGTCGAAATTTAAGTAATTTATTTATTGGGAAGATTTTTATTTTTTTTTCTTAATTTATTTTTGAAGGAATATAAGTTCAATCTATTTAGTTAAAAAAATTTACGGAATTCCCTATCCCACATCGATTATAATTAAGTGTGACAGTTAGATAACTTGTATAAATGGAGGGTTTGAAGGTTAAACAAATCACACATTTCTTGGCCTTTTGGCTAAACCTTAAGTATAAATTTTATTCATAACGGATTAATATCTGTTTTGTGAGTCGTTGTACAACCTGTTGTTTTGTGGGTCGTTGACCTACTGTTTTATTGGCCATTGGCCTACTGTTTAGACCTACTGTTTTGTTGGTCCGCCTACTGTTTTGGGACTAGCTAAGTATTTTCAGCGATTTTTACAAATTTTAAGTATAATTTTTATTCATAAATTAATATCCGTTATATGGGTCGTTGACCTACTAAGTATTTGGCCTTTTAGCTAAGTTGAGCTATAATTTTTTATTCATAACGGATTAATATATGTGTTATGGGTCTTTGACCTACTTTTTTATGGGTCGTTTACTTACTGTTTTCAGCGAATTTGTTATCCCACGTCGATTATCAAGTATGACTGATACTTTGAGAACTTGAAAAACGTTTATAATTGTCTAAATTAATACAAATTTATTTGTTATTGTATGAGATTTTATTTAATTTTATATTATAAAATTTTTTATCGTCATCTATATATTATTTTTAAATTTACAAATTTGTTATTCCACGTTCATTATTAAGTATGGCTGGAGCCTTATCAAGTTGGCTTTTTTTAAATAAAATTATTACTCTACGGGTATTCTTTTTTATTTAAGTATTTTGTTGTCCTATTATGTTTTTTAATCATAAATGACGGGTATTCTTTTTATATAACGTCGGTCGTTACAAGAATAAAGTTCCAGATTTTAAATTTCGTTAATCATAATTTGTTTTTGCCTTTTCTTGTATTTTTAAACTTTATTTCAACTTTTTGTGTATTTATTTTTAAAAAAACTTTCAATTTTTATTTTATTATTTATCACACATTTAGTTTCTAATTCTTTTTTTTACAAAATTATATTTCGGGTTCCATTTAGATAATTACAATATATTAAAGTAATTTAGTTATAAGTCTATAACGGAGTTGTGCATTGTAATTTTTTTTAAATAAATTGTGCATTGTATAAGGATTAAATTTATGAAGTGTAGAATAATAAGAAATTCTTTATTTGTGACTATTTTTTCGTTTTGAGAATAATCAAATTCGAATCATTATTATAAAATTTCATAAATATATATTAAGTTCGTACAACTAATATTATAATGATACCCGCACAAGGTGCGGGCTATACACTAGTATATTTCTATTTTAAGCCTCAAAGTAATTTTAGAAAATCTTAACAAAAACTAATTTGATAGATATTTGTGTGATTTCTTGAAATATCATATGACAAAAGTTCGGTGCTATTTTTTTTAACGAATGCAACCAACACCGTATTAAAATTAATTAAAATTAATAAATATTAAAGATAGAGTAAATTATGCCATGTGTCAACTCATAACTCCAAAATTAATGTCATAAATTTATTTTTAAAATCATTTTTAAGGTATTTGTTTTACATAATCAATGAAAAGTAAATAAAACCTGTACATCTAATATTGAAAATTTTAAATAATCAAAAAATATGTTTACATTATTTCTAAATTTTTAAATAAATATATTTTAAATCACTAGTTTAAAAAAGATATTTAATAATATGGTCAAAAGTTGTAATCTTAATTAATTTATCGTCAAATTTTAAAACAAAAACACACAAGGAGTGGATCAATATTAAACGAGTTGATGTTTTTTTTTGGTTGAAATCTAAACGAGTTGATGGTTTAGCTTATGGTTGTGCGCAGTTGGACAGGACAAAAAACTATGGTCCGGCCCTGAACTGTATTTGTAAGATTCGGTCTAGTCTTGAACCGTAATATTTTGGTCCGGTACAAATAATTTTTTCGGATTTCATATTTTTCAAAAAAAAAACTTCATGTATAAGTTTGATCCGGGTTTGAACCGTACCGGACCATATTGAACTATACTAAATGTATTTTAGGGGAAAAAAAATTAATTGGCAAATACGGCCGGACCATTAGCGTGCAGGAATGCTAACGGTCCAGTCCACAATATCCCAGTCCGGTCCGATTTGGACCTTACCGGACCGTATTGAACCATATAAAAAACACATTTTTTGCAAAATTATTTTTATTAAAATTGGTCAATATCGTTTGGACCTGACTGTGATGGACCGGACCGTTATGGTTCAGTCCGGTCCATGGACTGTTAGCGTGTAGGATTAACCGCCTGTTCCAGACGTTTGCACAACCATAATTTAACTTTCTTAAAATTAATATCTTAAATTGTAATGTTTAAACTCTATAAAATTTTATTTTTAGAAATAAATTTATCTAAAATACAAATATTTGCTAAAACTACATTATTAATATGTATCCAGCATGACTAAACTAGAAAAATCCTAATCAACTGAATTTTGTCTTAATATAATTTGGATTAATTTTATTTTAGAAAACTATATAGTTTTTTCAGATTAGTTGCATTACGAATAGAATAAATGTTATTATTGTCATTCAACAAATATTGTAAATAAATCATTATGGTAACTTGCTCTTAATAAATCGACTAATTAACTGAATTTTGTTCTATTTTTACTATTTTCTAAAAAAAAAAAAGCTATCAGACCTATAATGGGAGAAGCAAATACATTTTGCATGAAACCACAAGAAATGATTCTATAAAAATCATGAACAAGGTCAATGGAACATATATGGACTACATACATTTTCATTTCGTTTCCAGACTTACAACCAAACGGAGGGTTATTCCCGTTGTCAAGCTACAAAAATTTTAAGGTGTGCTCTCGGTTACCCTCTCAAAAGGTTAGTATATTCATCAAGTAAACATTAACCATGTGTTTCTCAATGATGACTTTTCCGAAGCTTTAGATCAAGCAACCTTTACATTCGAATCAAGGTTTTCACGGATGTCACTCCACAACCTACTTGTTTGTTCAATACAATTCACATAATCGCATGGTTCTACCTTATTCTAGATAAGCCTTAATCTAGATGTCACTCCACAACCTACTTGTTTTTTTTTTTTGGTAAGGACAACCTACTTGTTTGTTCAATACAATTCACATAATCGCATGGTTCTACCTTAGTCTAGATAAGACCTACTAGTTTGGTCAATACAATTCACATAATCGCATGGTTCTACCTTAGTCTAGATAAGCCTTAATCTAGATATACGTGGATGAAATCAAGGATTGTTCATATGTCCGAACCTGGATCGGACCGGAACAATACTTATACCAAACATTTTCGATCTGCACTATTTTGCCTATTTGTTTTTTTTAAATTGGTTCGAACCGGTCCGGACTAGACCGATTGTGGATCAAACTATTTGGACCGAAGACCGGACCTGTTGGTCCAAAAACCAAACCGAACCAGACAATGCTTAGTCCTACCCACAATGTGCCCTTCTCATTAAAAGACGGGATGACTAACTCTCTTCTGTTTGGACCGAAGACCGGACCTGTTGGTCCAAAAACCAAACCGAATCAGACAATGCTCAGTCCTACCCACAATGTGCCCTTCTCGTTAAAAAGATGGGATGGCTAACTCTCATCCTTGGCATTGAAGTTCACAGTATACAAAGTGGCATTAACGAAACAAAGCTCATACGACACATCTATCCTCGTGGTTTTCATATCGTTGCCCATGTACTGCACATTTACCTAGAACCAAAAATCACAGCACAAACCCGAATCGTCCTTTAGAAAGTCTAATCGCAACACTGCACAGTTTTTCTTCGTTTTCTCCTTTCTCCTTTTACTCGTACGACTTTCATTTCAACTTTGAACACATTCCCATCCAAATTACAGGACCACCACAAAAAGGAACCAATGAGGGAAAAATTCTTACATAATCAAGAATGAAGGGTGACCAAAACTTGCGCCAAATGACAACCTCCTACAAAATTTTACTATGACAAATATGATATTGGATGGGGAAAAACAAAACTGCATATTTAGGACGACAAAGAAGAAAAAAAAAACCTTTTATGAGTGACCCATACTACCTAGGGGCTGATTTCCTCAAGTGATGCTTCTCTGCTTCGGTATGTACCTTACTTTTGTCGCCCCCTCAAAATGCGGTCTGTACTTGGATTTGATCTCAGAGGCTCCTGCATAGGTCACTTGAACTTGATTCTCCTTGTCGCGGGGAAAATTGCATTCATCTATGACCTCACTAAATCTTGGAGGCTCGGTTGTTGGAATGACAACCAATTCCACATGATCTGATGCAATAGCTTCCTTCCATCCTTCAACAAAAAAGTAAAAACGGTTAAGAGGATTACATCTAGTCATGTATTATGCAAGGGTAAAAATACTAAACGGGACAAACAACAACTTACTTTGTGCAAGAAAAGCTTCTGCTGCACAGCTTGAGAACCTCAGGGCTCCCACCAAATGCCCATCTTCCGTAGATGGGACAGGGTTACTAACACCATTGTCACAATCATGACGGCATGCATGGGTTGATTCACCGCTACTGTTCCTTTCAGAATCGACGCGGCCATTCTCAACAGCTAATTTACCTCCTTTGTCGTGTCTGCTTACTGGTCTCCAGAGCTTAACAACTGAATTATTGTCAGGCTTAGCACGTTTATCCTGAATGTTAGACTTTGGGATTGATGGCTCTAAATCAGAGCTACACAGGGCACCAAGCTGTTCCTCCAGTGGCTGGTTGTTGATGGCAACAGGTATAGAACCTATCAGAACTTCCAAATTCTTACTTTGATCAGATGATCCCTTAGTTTCCTCGACCTGCAATTGATTTCTACAACCCTCTTCATCATTCTCCGATTTTGGCTTCGGTGTCCAGACTTTATTGGCATTGCTCAACGAAGCATTTCTAGAATCTCGATAGAAGGCACGCTTTTGCAAGGTTCCAGGTTTTGATCCTTGATGGCTTTGACCAACATGAAAACCATTGGATCCTCTCTGCAGCTTCTGCACATGCCATCTCGAGTTATTTGTGTGTGCACGATCATTTCTGCGCAAAGATTTGTGTTCAACAAATTGGCCATTACCCTCAGAGCATCCATTGTCCAAACTGGATAGCAATTCACAGTTCTCCGTATCTTCGGCAATGAGACTTTGAATAGGTTCAAGAGATAACGAGATTGGGTCATGCAATAAATCAGGAATATGTGAAGCAGAAACAAATGAGTCGGGGGGGCTGGAAACTGACGGCGATGGGACACCACCATCACTAGTATCTGCAGAATCCTTTTGCAAATCTGTAGTTTCACCATTTGATTGTGTCTTAGTTTTTTGTTCTTTCTGTCGAAGCTTCCTCAACCTTTTCCTTTCAAGAAGCTCCGCTTGCCTGAAAAAGGGCAATACTACTAATGAAAATTGCATCTACACTGATGCTAAATGTGCATTTATGTTACCAACTACTCAAGTATCTTCTTGTAGCATATCATAGATTCTCATTCCTCTTGTTTCACTAAATTCAAGTTTTAGAGGAAATGAAACTTCTTTAAGCATATGCAGGCTTCAAGATCTGACGATAGCTCCTGCATGGTTGAAAAGTAGAAAGCAGGAAAACAGATATAGGATATATCATATGCCAGGTCAAGGTGGGGCATCTACATCTAAAGGCTGAATGTTGCTCCTATATATGGGGAAACTAACAGCTGACAGAAGTGCTCCAACAATTCACAGATCCTATAGAACATACAAGAATATAGCCTGCTCAAGTTTAAACATATTTCAGGACTACAAGTTACATTGACAGGCTTTGGTTTAGCTCTTGCACCATTAGCATTCTAACACCTAACTTCACTTTTGGAAAGTCATTTCAATCATCAGACAATCCTCAAAACCAGTTATGAAATGTACCAGGAAATACTGTTTTTCTTTTCTCCAAGCAAAGAGAAACCTCAGTAATCTAAGCTTAGGTACCACTCTTTTATCTTCCTTTGATATCAGATTGACAAACTTACATAAATTTGATGGTATAATAAAAACCAAAAATAGGGAACTTATATACCTCTTCTGAGCAGCGTCTTCCTCCTCCACAAGCAACTTCTGGTATCTCAATGATTCAGCATCCTTGTCAGCAAGCCATGCTTTGACCTACATCTTAAATATGTTACCAATATCCACAACATAGCAATGCAGGGAGAAATGACTATTCGACAAAATGAAATAATAAAACTTATGATATCAAGTACCAGTTTTTGTTCCATCAAGAAGCTTGTACATGCAACCAAGTTCCTCATCTCAAGCCCAATCTTTCCTGCTTCCCCATCAAAAACATATTTCTGCAAACATTCAGCTTTGCCGGCGCATAAGAAAGTTTTCTCACTTGCATCATCAAGTATACCAAACAATTCCTGAGACGTCACCGGAAACCTAGAAGGTCTTGATTGGATTATATCCTGCAAAAATGTATAACCCTCAAAATTTACCTGACTGCAAAAAGCCAAATGACATGTCCAATAATATTTTTTTATAAATAAAAAAGAAATGACGAGAACATAAGGAGAAGGTAGCCTCTAATTACCAATAGCGCAGCACCGGCCTTCATATAAGCCGGAGGAAGAGATGAGAATCCAGGTTTTCGGAAAAACAATGTCAACGCTTTTATAATTGAAGAACCAGGGACTTCCTGAGAATATAATCAACACTTATGAGTACTTACAGAATTCATCATCGCAAAGAAAATGAAAGGAAAAATACAGAAAAGATAGAAGAAATAAGCTATAAACAACTAAAAGCAGAACTGCTTAGCTAAACTTATTTGAAGTAAGAGAATTATAGTTATAGATTCTTCATTCCATCAGCCAAAACACTACAAGCTTAATGTTGTCATATTTTGAAATTGACTGAGATAGTCAACAAAGTCATTCTCACACTACAAACACCATCAATAGTCAACGAAATGATTCAAACATTACAGAACTTTTTACAGTACTTCAGTGATATCAGGAAATCACCTCCAGCGTAACGTCTTTAAACGAAACAATTTCCATTGCCTCTTCAGAGGAGAGCTGCATAAAGAACGCACAACTAAGCTCAATGTCGACAGACGCATACACAACAATCCAAACGAATTGATTGTGACAATACCTTATCCCAAAATGCTCTTAAGAATTCCCTATTCCTAATAGTGGAATCCTGCAACGTCAAGATTGGCATGAGGGGTGATAGTGAAAACTGAAAACCCAAACAGCTAAATCCGGAATTTAGATCCACAAAAGCATTCAAATTGAATAACAAAAAAAATTCATGAGATAGAAATGTAACCCTATCAAGGTTGAGAGAACGGCGATGCAAGCGAATATGTCGTCTATAGTTGATAGTTGAGCAGAATTCACGAGAACACTTCTCACACTTCTGCAGCTGCATCTTCACAGGAGAAAAAAGTGGCCAGCCAGGGAGATCTGCAATGGGAAGAATTGAAGGATACTCAGAAAAGCTACCTTCGGCAAATAACAAACAATATTAGCAGATACTACTAAAACACCTAACAATGAAAATTAACAATGCAATTTTCAGGCTAATCATCAACCTTATTAGTGACCTGAGAAAAGGCTTAAAAAGCCTTGGGAATTTTGAACTGTTGCAAATATTCAGAGATATTCTTTGTTCCCTTTAGAGGGAGTCCATCAATTCACTGTAATGGACAGATTCCTTGTTCCATTTATTTTAGATGCAGATTTAAAATAGACCAGTGACATCCTCTATAGAATGCTGTTTCTTTCAAGGAGATTGCTTGTGTAAAGTAGAAAATTTGCATTACCTTGCTGATCCAAAGCATGCAGCAACTGGATCCATTGAATCGGGCTGTCACCTGTCCTTGAGAAAGAAAGAAAAGGCTCTTTTCCAATTGCTTGTCTAATGAAAGTGTCTAGAGAATCATTTGCCTCCTCTGATCTCATCACAGCAGTAGCGCTAGGCAAATTTTCTTCTGCTACCTGTTAAATTGAGCCATCAGCACTTTCTTTGAAGCAAGTGTACAAGACCATGACGGACTCAAAAGAGTCATCAACAAAATATGCTAGAATTAAAGAAGTAAATTTTCTTAGACAAGGAAGCTAGTCCTGCATAAGGTATCCTAATGACTAGGCACAGGAAAACATATAAAAAAAATCCCAGAAGAAATTAAGAGACCGGACAGCAAAAGCTAAACATCTTTAAATCCATAAGGATGCTCATTTGATGTAATACCAAAGCAAACAAAGCACTTCATTTTGTGTAGTAAAGCGTTAAGTAGAGCTTACCTCCACACTTTCACGGCAATTAGATAATTTATGATAAAAACACTGAGAAAGGCAAAAATTGAACTCATCAAGTAGGGTAGGACAATCGTATTTTAAAATTTTAACTCATCGTGTGGAATGGTGGAGGTATGATAATAAAAAAAATAAAGTAGGCAACAATAGCAAGATTTGTACATACACCCTTTGCAGTAAATAACTGCTCTTCAATTCAATCTTAAAAAAGAATTATTATAGCAAAGCCACGAACATTATGCACTCTGGATATTTGCTTACACTATTTTTATGAGCAATACTATCATAAGAAGTCAACAGTAAGGTCCAGGGGCACTTGGTAGGGGTTACGTAGTAAAGGAAACAAAAAGGTGGATCTCCATTTTCTTAAGAACAAATTGCAAAAGAACTTGTGTTGAAAATGTAGCAAATAACAATCAAGGGAACGCTTTTCCTTCAACCCAACAAAATGAATAATTTGAGTTATTCCTTCCTGTTCTATGTTTCCCTTTCTTGGTTCATTTTTTTCGAACCAACTAGTCCCTATATTTGTAAAAAAATTATGTTTAAAACATAGCCAGAACATTTGATAAAAATCATATAAATACATTAAACAGAAACAAGAGATGTGGAAGTACCAGATGGAAAATCAAGAAATAAGTGTGCAACCTACCTCTTGCTTAACCAAAGCCATTTTCACCTTCTTCACAATATACGACAAGACTGTCTGATTCAACTTTAATAGTCTTGAGCCTGTGTTTAAAATCAATATAAGAAGAAAAAAAATGCAGCCACCAAAAGCATGAGGCTGACAATCTAAGAGACAGTTTCTTATAAAGAGTAATTGGCTACTCAAAGCTCATAAAAAGAGAATTTAATGACAAATATTCCATAATCAGCATTTTAAAAATGTCATGAATTTACAATGTCACACAACTTCATAATATACGACTATGGCTACTCAAAGCTCATAAATAGAGGATAGTGTGGGTCTTTCTCAAACAATCTCTATATTGTACATTGTTTCTGATAAGAGGAGCATTGGTTCCAAGTTCCAACGCAAAAGATGAATAGAATTGTGCATATGATATAATCTAGATCGACGAAGAATGAGAAATAGAAAAGAATTGGTTAGGCTGTAAAATGACGTTTTACTAGTAAAACAATGTGTCACTTTCCAAAGTATTGCGATTGCAAATTTAACAGGGATCACGAAAGGAGATGAAATTAGCATCTCCCAGGTATCCCTCATCAAAGCGACTTGGCAGAAAACAGGCAGTTAATTGTGTTCAAAAGAGCATCAAAATGGTCTCGATTAATAAAAATCTCCATTTACAGTGATCCTCAGCGACCATACAAATGAATAACTTAGAATTCATACAATAAATTATTACATCAGATAACTACTTGGCAGAAAACAGACTAACCTCAAGATCAAGAATCGGGGGAGATGAAGATTATATGGAGATTGGGATTCAGAAAGTAGGGCTGAAATACGAGGGATCAGCGCGGGTTGAAATTGACCGAGGTTGTAGCGGTAGAGGATGTCAGGAAAGCGGTGGCTGCCGGTTTCTGGTAGAAGAAAGTCACGGTGGTGCAGGAGGCCTAGGGAATGGGGATCCGAGTTGAGAGGGAAAGAGAGTGGTGATTGAAGGAGGTCTCGAGGCTTGTTTCTTCAGCTTTATTTTTATTTTTCACAAATTATAGAGAAAAATAAAATTTCAGAAATAAGAAGGGAATTCACTCTAAAGGAATCCGATTTAAACAAATAAAATTAAATAAGTTTTTCTATTATATTCTAGGAAATAAATCACATTTACAGGTATTGTTTTATAACAAATTACATTTTATAATTTATTTTAAGTAAAATAATCTTACATATTTTAACCAATAAAATAAAATTAGGTTAAGTTATAAATGATAATTAGAAATCTTATTTTTACAATTCTCATATCTTTATCTATATCGATGACCGACGAGCGTGGGGCGACAACTTTACAAGCAAAAATATTATACAGATTCATATTTGTTGCAACTTTTATAGGATGCAAAAATATTCAAATGTAAGACTAAGTAGAACAAGACAATCGATATTTAATGTCATTGCATTGTTTTTCATCATTATACAGATTCATATTTGTTATACAAATTGTAGATTTGCTGATTCATATGGGTTTGTAGTGTTATTTATTCCCTTTGCTATTTTGGTGATCTATTTGTACTTTTATGGAAATACAAACGTTCGAGATCATTATGTGCATGATTCAAGCATAATTAGAAGAATGTCAACCACTATATAAACTTTTCACTGAGGTCGAAAAATTCAAGGTTGCATAAATGAGAACCAAGAGCTTGAGAAATAAAGAATATGTGTCCTATATATTAGGATCGATCGAGTCGATTAGAGCAAGAGATCGAGTCGACCAAGTACATTTGCAAAGACTTCATCTCTAAGGGATCAAATAATAAGAAAGAAGAAACCAACTCAATTGGAGTGATTTCTCACATTGATCGAGTCGATTACCTGTAATGATCAAGCCAACTTAGACCACACGAGGAGCACATGACCATCTCATCCTTGACACTGCATTTTGTACATATCATGTCAATCCACTATGTTGATCGAGTCGACCACTTGAAGATATGCATCAATGAAAGATCTATCTTTTCTTCTCATTATCTCTTTTATTTTGAACTATCTTTTAGCTCATCTTTTGGATATTTTTTTTGGATAGATCTTTTACATTTTTTTGATCTCATAAATTGTGGTTCTCACCTCCATCTGTCATTGTAGCACCTCTCTTATCATCAATACAGTGACAGTAACTTGTGGGGTTTCCTAAAAGGTGAAAAGATCTAAAGAGGGGTAGCCCTCAATGATGATACAATCATCATTCTGAACAACGTTAGTTATAACACATATAATATCATCAAGTAGGGAATGTTTAGGGATGTTGGAAAGAGTAAACTTCATTGTTTCTTCTTCAAATCGAAAGATGATGAATCCTCCTCGAATGTTGATCAGAACTCCAATAATGAAAGGGGCGTCCAATAATCACAGGGACGTTAGTACCTGCATCAACATCAACAACAACAACAAAGTCCACAAGCATCTCTTGCTTGTGAATCCTTACAACAATATCCTTAAGCATGGCAGCAAGTCTAAAATAGACTTGTCGGCCAAAGTCAAGGTGAATTTCACCGGTAATAGTTCTCCTTTATCTTTATCTTTATACTCTTAAGACAGTTAACACGCACATTAGCATGTAAAATCACATAAACAAGAATACTCTCATCCACCTAAGGTCAAAGGGATACAAAAGCTTCCTAGATCTCTCTTCTTGGGTGGCATCTTTGTCTTGAGCATAGCAATGTACTCCTTGTTGATGTCAAATGAGCCTTCATAATTTTGGAGTTTCTTGTTGGATAGCAATTCCTTCATAAACTTTGAGTACTTAGGCATTTGTTTCAATGACTCAACAAGCAGAATCTTCAGGTAAAGCTTGTTCATGCGCTCCAGAAATTGTCCAAAATCTTCATCCAACTTCTTCCTGTTATGATCCTACAGAAAAGGAATAGGAGGTCTATATAGTCTGGGAGGTGTAGAAACAATTACCTCCACAAGAGCAGTTTTCTTCATAGTCTTAATGGCTACGGGATCGGTAGTTTATTTTCCGCTTCGTAGTGTAATTGCACAAATTTTCTAGGATTGAATTTTATGGTTGCGTGGAGTTTTCCTTGAGTTTTCTCGAGTTGGTTGAGTTGTGCAACTTGAGTTTCCAACATCTTATGTCCTCGGCCAAGCACTTCAACAGTGGTTTTCATCCTGTTGAATTTTTCTTCCATACTCATGATCAAGTTCATGATGTCCCATATGGATCCAACAAGTGCTTGTTGTCCATTAACTAGCCTTTCAAAAATTTTATTATGTGTTATTGGTGCGGTAGCTTGTATAGGAGCTTGAGCTTGATTAGGGATGAGATCCTTGAGTGGGAAATTTCTTTTTTCGAATTGTGGAAATTTTATTAGTGAGAAGGAGGTTTTGTGTATGTTTGTCCCTTTGATATTCTCTTTGATTTCCCAAATAGTTGATGATCGTGTGGAGTTTTACCGTAAAGTAACAACAACCTCCCCCGCATGGATACGTGAGCGGATGTAGTATAATCGGATACCGAATTCACAGGGATTGCGTATGATTTGGATAATACTAATAGTTAGTAATTTTCAGTGAAAAGCGATATAATAAGGTAACAACTGTATCAGGCGAAAGCAATTATGATTGTAAACAATATGTGATGGAAGCGATCTAAGAAACAATATATATATATATATATATATATATATATATATATATATATATATATATATATATCATGAACATTGATATATGATAATTACAGGTTACCATCTAAAATATCTTTTGGCATAGACAAACAAAGACCGTGCTTTCCAATTTGCGTAGCTCTCAATCCATTGGTTCAGCAAGTATAGGAAAATCCATTAAACACTTAGAAATCCGGGAAAGACCAAGAACAATTCAACCTTCACTTTTGGCTCTTCAGTTAGAAAAAGGTACAAAGACCGAAACTTTCTACGATAGTTAGAAATTCTCGAAGCTTTGATAAACTATTACTCCCAAAACCAAGTTCTTTTTAATAAATTCAATTAAAATGATATTCGCTTGTTGCTCTTTAGTTGTTTTATCTAAACTAGTTACAAACACCACTTCTTTCGAAGGTAAATAAAAGGTATGAGTGAAACACTTTGAAAAGAAGCAATATCACAATCTCAATTTATAAATATAAGCGAAAATAATAAATTAAATCATTATAGGGATCATCCAATGCTTAGATGATGATAGAATTTAGCCATACATGATTAAATATTGTTCGCCCAAAAAGGTGTGATGCACAAAAGTCTTAAATTTATACTCGTAATAATCTCTTAATATACCTAGTGAACCCACAATTTATTGGTCGTTTCGTAGCAAGACTGGTATTTTGAGGTCGAACACAAAGACTAAGGTGAAACTAAACCATTCAAGTGATCATAAGTAGTGCAAACCTAGACTAAGAAAATAGAAAGTGATAGGATGCATTATAGTCTATATTTTGGGATTGGTTTGGACGTTTTATCGTCATAAATTTGCATGCATGACTGTATATTCTCGATGATTATGTCGTTTTGTTTACCTTTGCAAGAATCGAGGTCTACACCTAGTTTTGTTGTAATTGTAGGGAAAATAGCATGTTTTGGAGCGATATGGAGCTAAGGTATCTAAGGAGTCATTGGAGCTGTATTTTGGACCATTGAGGAGCTACAAGGAAGGCATATGAACCATGGAAGTTGGATAGAAATTCGATCATTGGACCAGTTTTTGGAGATTTGCACATAATTGAAGTTCATCTCGGTTGACTACATGATTATCTCGACCGAGATGACTTGATGGGCCTGGATCGAGACGGCCGACCCATAGCCCATGAGACCTTTTATTTTTGGCAAGTGATTTTTGTATAAGATTGGAGATATTTTGTAGATGGAAGTATGCTTGGTTAGGTGATTATTTTTGGGATTGAAGATATTCCAATGAAGAAGGAAGTTTGAAGGAAGATAGCTTTGGAGTGAAAGTTAAAGGCTTTGAAGGAAGTTGTAAGGTTTTCTTAGGGAACCTTGATTGTTGTCTTTTGATTCATTATTGAGGAAAACAGTTTATTGGTTGTTTGGATTGATTGTTTGTTTGAGTTGATTATTGAGACCTTTTTGTTAAGTTTTTCTTGTTTGCTTATTGATTCTTTCATTACATATTTGATTGTTATTATCATGATGATTGTTGGCTAAATTATCTTGCGATTCTAGGGTGATTGGCTGAAGGTTGTGGGAAAGACGATGAAAGAGTGAACCTTTACCTTAGTGGATCCTGAAAGCTCGAGCCAAAACCTAACGCACCTCGCCTCGGTCGGTTCATAGAACATCTCGACCGAGATTGATATGAACTGAGCGAGATGTCTGACCTGATCCGATCCATCCTGAGTTTAGGTTTTAGTTTGCCAAATCCTATCCTTGTTGCACCTTTCCTGGTTCATATGAAAGCCTAGGATTAAACTTACCTGGTGATTCCTTTGCTTGTATACCCATGATGATGAGTGTTAGGTAATAAAGATTTATCCTTTTATTAGGGTTTGAGTGTGCCTTCATCCTACCTTTGTGAGTTAGTTGGTTTGAGATTATAGTTTATTTCCTTAGTTCCTTGAGACTTACCCGGTGAGAGGATCTTTGGTTTGGGATAGTGAGTAGTGAGACTTACCCGGTGATCTACTCCCATCTTAGAAATACCTTCCCTTACAAACCTCATCTTTGTCCACGTTATCCTTAGAAATCTTGAGTCGGAACCACAACTGGATGCTTTGACCTCTAGAATCTGCATTCCTCAATCTGATTTATACATCACCTTTGTTTTGTTGCTTTGCTTTTGATTGACAACATGATTTTTACCGTGCTTGATTTCACCATAGTCCTTGTGTTTGACCGTGGAGTATTTGCCGTTATTACAATTGATCCGTACACTGCGGGTTCGCATATTGTTCAGGCTTTTATTTTAGGTTATAAATTTAAAGCTATTTCGTTCACTATTTCACACACGTCTGAGAGCAAACAAAAAGGAATAAAGAAATGAAAATCATGATATTTTTGGTTGGTTTTGTGATGATCTATCAAAGATCAAAGATATGCAAAACTATCAAGTAAACAAGCAACACAAACAAGAGATGTGTGAATACATAAGAAAGGCGGATTCTAGAGCTCAATATTTCTGGTTATGGCATTGGACTCAAGTTTCCAATCATATAGGATATGGCTGCGATTGTTATGGAATGGGTGTTTCTCCTATGGGAATAATTACGAGGGAGGTCTCATAGTCCACTAGTCCCGCACCAATGTTCCTATTACCGGGTAAGTCTCAAGGAACTAAGGTTGGAGATTCAACACTAACCGGATCACTACCTAAGGGTCAAACCAATCCTTACCGGGTTAGTCTCAGAATAGGTTAGTCTTATGCAACAATCATAGCACACTCAATCCAATAGAGGTTTTTACACCTCTACTACCTAAAGTTCATCATCATTTATACCTAAGGGGGAAAATTACCGGGTAAGTCTCATTTGTCACTTAGTTTGCTAATATTAGGTCACCCTAAGCTAGATTCAACTCAATAAACACTAGGATTAAACAATCTAACATCCTAACATAAAGATTCATCAATTACAGACAACAGAGGGAAATCTCGGGTGGATCATGAACAATCTCGGCCAAGATCCATGAAGAACAGGCCGAGATTTCCATCAAACTAGGTTTCGGGCAACCAAATCATCCTAACCTAACATGCAAGTTCATACTATCATCATCCAAGCCGTAAACATCGATCTATCACCCTAGAATCACAAATACTTAGTGTACAACATGCATTTTAAGGTCAATAATCATCACACACGTATACATGCAATCCATGGAAAGAAAATGAGATAAGAGGCAATGAAACTTAGCAGATTTAAATTGTTTACAAACTGAATATTACAACTCACAAATGGTTTGATTCAGATCTACAACAATCTCCAACACCTTTCACTCAAAACCTCCCAAATCTCCCTCACAAATATTAACTTGATGTGTTCTTCTTCTCTCAATGAGAGTGTTTTCTCTCTCTTCCCTTCCAAAGTCTAGGATTTTCTCCAAAGTGACAGTCTCCTCCTCCAAGGACACACTCCACCGAAGGGAAAGGAAGGGTCAAGCATAGAGAACGTGTGACAAGTGTCGAAGCTGCCAGAATAGGAATCTCGGGCCAAAAACTCGGCCAATATTTTTGAGTTAATCCGAGATTCTTCGACTTCATCTTGCCTTCTTCAATAAAACATGACTTGGTGCAAAACTTGCACCAACTAGGGTTCTTGTCTTCTTCTTTGCTCCAAGCTTGATTCCTTCGGAACTCCGAATCCGAACCACCACGAGGCTTGATCCTCGAATATGTCGATATTGTCCAAAAGACCCCCAAAATACCTGAAAAACCGACAAAAGATCGTATAGACATCTTTTCTAACGATATGACTCGATTAAGCGTAAATGTCACGAACTAATGTCAGTTCATGCATAAACAAGGGGAAAATCTAATTAAATGAGTGCCTAAACTAATTTCATAAATCATGTCATCATAATACCCCATACTTGCCTCTTGCTTGTCCTCAAGCAAGATTCAAACCTATGCTACAAGATGGCATGAGTTATGAATGCGGAAAAACAAAATATTTTTTGCAAATGTGCTTCTAATCATAGATCACCTTCATAGTGATGTTTCATGGAAAAGGATGGAGCAATTGTGTATCAAAGAGAGCAAAGACATGAAAAGACAATCACACTTAACTCGGAATCATACATGTAAAGAAAATCGAGAATTGTCTAGATAGATCATGAGGAAATCAATTCTAGATTGCTAAGTCATAACACATGTGCATAAAGGTCTTAAGGACTTAAAAAAAAGAAGAGGTCAAGAAACGTGTTAAGGGTAAGAATTCTTTAGGTCATGTGGTGCTAATCCGGGAAAGAAAATCCACAAGTTCATTTGAGCTCAACATCCACCAAAGTGTAATTTTTTTCCTTCTTTTTCTTTTCTTTCTTTTCTTTTTATTTTTATTTCACTTGAGAAAATGACATTGGTGCACAAAAGTCAAAACCTTGATGATTAGCGATCATCGACAATTTTTACCGAGGTGGCTCACATCGGATGCACATACCATGACTCGTTAGGACTATCGGATAATCCGACTTTAACAAGACAGAAATACCCAATTATGTGAATGGTGCCGAGTTACTCATCTTCATAACCAACGTCCCCAAACCTATTTTTGTCTACACTTTCACAACATATTTCAACAACTTCATTTACATCAATCCTTTCATCACCAACATCACCCACACTTGTTTTTTTACACACTCAACCACACTAGCATGCTCCTTTTTTCCGGATGGGTTAAAAGAGGTAACATTTTTCAATCAAGTGATGTGCTTAAACAAACAAGATCAAGATGACAAGAAGAGAGAAATAATGCCTTAATCATTCCTAGATAATGTGTAAGAACCTATCATGCGATTTCGATTATCAATTCTCAATCCAACATAGACAACAATCATCATCACATTTCACATATGGATTTCAAGTAAAGTATTCAAGTTCACATATGCATAAATTCATTTAATACACAAAGGCCATCCAAAGCCGATTCACACACAAAATCATCATAAGGTTCATATCAATTCTAGAAGCACAAATTTTTTAAATTTTTCGATTTTTTGATTTTTTGGATTTTTGATATATGTATATAAAATGAAAAAACGAACAGAAACGTGTGACAATAATATGAAACTATCCTAAATGCAATGCAATAAAATAAAACATGCAAAGCATTGTAAATACCCCACCCCATACTTAAAACTAGGGATGACAATTTCACCCGACGGATGCGGGTGAACGTTTCATCCACCCATCACCGACCCATCATCCAACCATCCATCCGACCCACTTAAAGTTATATATATACTTTTTAGTATTTGTAGTTTTATATTATAAAAATGTTACCATTATTTTCTTACTATATAATTATATTAAATTAAACCATATATTTTCTTTCCTAGTTTATTTTTTTTGGATTTCTAATACATTTTGATCCTTATTATTGATTCATTATAAAAAAAAATTATTTTAGATCTTGCTTTGTTATAGTGTTGTACTTGATATCATGTACATTCTATGCTGTTTGTTATTTGGATTTAAGTGTGTTCTTGATTTTCAGTAAAACACTTAATTTTTTACAATTTATAAATGAAGTGTAGAACACCCAAAATCTCACCCGATTTACCTGCTTCATCCGACGGATGTGGGTGGATTGGATGCGGGTGATACCCTTAACGGGTGGTTGATCGGGTGGGGTGGACAATTTTAGGTACGGTGATGGATCGGGTGGTGGTCAAGGTCATCCACCCATCACCCGATCCATTGTCATCCCTACTTAAAACCCACATTGTCCCCAATGTGACAAAATAAATAGAAGAGTGAAAAAAGGTGCTCACAATGTAAAAATGTAGTGTTTTCGGTATTTTGGTTCACTCATGTGAAGTGGTGGTGGTGGATAGGGAAGTGCAATCCAGACCTTAAAACTTCGGCGAATCTGAGCAAGCCATTGCCCAACAACAAAATCTTGCCCATATCTTCACCAAATCTCGACCGAGATTTTAGTCGAAGTTGGCCTCGACATGGAAAATCTCGGTTGAATTAATTCATATCTCGGCTGAGAAATTCCTTGTTTGGCCGAGATTTCTACCAGTTTTTGTCCTTCTTCTTCTTCCCTTGACCTTGAGCTCGGATTTTGCACTTCACTCCCAACGAACTCTTGAGGTTCTTGATAACACGATTTATGACGTTAGTTTAGGCATCCATTTAGATAGTTTTTCCCGTTATTCATGCATAGTTTGGTATTAGTTCATGACATTTACGTTAATTCATGCATATTGTCAAGATAGACGTCTACACGAACTATTGTCGGTTTTGCAGGTATTTTGGGGAGCTTTTGGAGCTTAATCGATACATTCGAGGATGATTCCTCGTGATGACACACTTCCGGACTCATTAAGAAGCAAGCTAGGAGCTAAGGAGAACACATAGGACCTTGTTGGTGCATGCCTTGCACAAACTTGTGGCTTAACGATCCAAAGGAAGCTGAACCACCAAAACCACGGCCCAGACCCAGATTCCACGCCCGTAGTTTTGGCCGTGGTTCTCTCTGGACAGCTGTGACAGCTGTCCCACGATCTCCATAACCGACTCTTGCTCTTGGTGGAGAATATAAGTGGTGTTGCAGGCTATTGCTAGAGGATTCTCTCCCACACTCTCTCACAACACATCATTTCATTGGAGGCTACTCTTGGAGAGGAAGAAAACACTCTCATTTGGAGAAGAAGAAGAACAACACTAGTTTTAGAGTTTTCATAGCTTTTGAGTGAGCTTGTTGAAGACATTTGCAAGGATTTGTAAGAAACAATTTAGACCTTCTTTTGAAGGGTTGTAAGTCTTTCTTAAACATATATTCAGCTTGGTTTACTTGTGTTTACTTGTTTCTCTTCTCCTTCATTTCATTTTCTTGCTATGGAAGCCATGCATGTTTGCTTGTTGAGTTTAAATGTTAAAATGCTTGTTGTTGGCTACATAGTAGTGATTCTAGGGTAACGGATTGATGGTTATGGCTTGGACTATGATAGAATAGACTTAAATGTATCCTTGGATGATTTGCTTGATCGAACCTAACCTCTGTTACAAATCACGGTCTGTTCTTGCCTAACCACGGCCGTGGTTATGATGACCTGCCCGTGATTTGATTATGTTGTGCTTGTATTGATAAATCTGAATGTTAGGGTGTTAGATTGTTGAAATCCTAGTGTTTGTTAAGCATAATCTAGCCTAGAGTGACCTAATGCTAGCAAACTAAATGAGGGAAGAGACCTACCCGGTGATTCTTGATCTTAGATACTAGAGATGACTGTTCGCCCCTAGAGGTGTGTGCAAATAAGCTTTATATTTATAAAACTAGAATCAAGCAAGCGAACCCGCAGTGTACGGATCGATATAGTTAAGCAAGAATTCCAGAGTATCGAACACAGGGATTTGGGTGGAACGAACTCGATTGCAGATTATCAAGCGGTAAATATGAGAGTTTTGCAGATATTGGGAAAACAACAATCCTAAAGATCTAGGTATCCAGCTGTGGCAATCGATTCAAGATATACTAATGATGTAAAGACAGAGTTAAGATATGCAAAGGTATACTAATGTAAGGTAATCGTACGGTTGAGGTTCCAAAAACCTTATGTAACTCACCCAAAAGACTCTTCCTATACAGGTTGATGAGGCTCAATATAGAAAGGTTCTAAGGACAAGGATTAGCATCAAATACCCAAACCCATAATCGAAAGATCAAGACTAACTTATCCGATTGAGGTTGTTGAGGCTTACAATCGAGGTAGAGGTTGTTGAGGCTTCACTACCACCTAGAAAAGACAAGTCTAAACTAAGCTAAAGCAAATCTTTAACTTTGGATCAAGGTAAAAGCAGGCTCGTAAACTTTAAGGGAATTACGGTTGGATCTTGAGATTCCACGGTCGTGGAACTCAAGAACAGCCCGTAATTTAGGGTTTTCGGCGACAATTCTCTAACTCTCAGGGTCTAATCTGTTTACGATCGATCTATCATCATCTAAGCCACAACTATCAACCCTTCACCTTAGAATTGTTAAGGTTTTTTAGCCAATAACAGTCATATTGATATTAATTCAAGATTTAAAAGATAAAAGATGGGAACTTTCAAGAACTATCAAAAATCTTCAATTGAATCTCAGAATCACAGCCAAGAACAAGTGTTTATCAAAATATTCAAAACGGAATAAACAATCACAAACTTAGGGAAGAAAGGAAACGGGATGTCAATCCGATCCTAAATCAAACCTAAGCAAGAAGAGGAATCTTCTTGCAAAAATCCTCCAAGAACTTCGATCTTCCACACGAAGATCACAAACAGCGACTCTCCAATACGAACTTGGGAACTTCAATGAGATCTTCAAAATCACCTCCAAGAATGAGAGTTTGTGTGTTGCTAAGCTTGCGTTTTTGCCGCTAAACTTAGGGTTGAAAGGTCGTAAGCGAGGTGACGGAATCTTGCTTCATCCGTCCTTTTTATAATGCAGGGCAAATTGTCGGCCCGGCCCGATCTTCAAAAGATCATGGCTTCGAAACGTGGCGAAAGGATTCGCCAAGATCACGGTCGTGGAAGATTCCACGACCGTAATTTTGAGGCGTGGAAACAAACACGGATAGCTTCCACGGCCGTAATATCCCCTGGAATGAACATCGAATTCTGACTCACAATCCACGGCCGTAATTTAGGGTAGAACCATGATTCTTGCCTTCATTCGTGCATTCCTCAATCTAATACTCCAAATTGCTTCCAAAAGGTGCCCTTGATCTATGGACATATCAACTCAACTCTCCTTTACTCGATTTCGTTCGGAAATAGCTCCAAATCACCTATAATCAACATAGAACTCGTGTAGACATCCATATCGACAATATAGGTAATACTAGATCATATATGCATAAAGCTTAATCAAAGACTATCGATATGAATCAAATACGATTAGAAAACGTGCCTAAAATATCACAATATTTCATGCTAACAAATAACCCCATACTTAGCACTTGCTTGTCCCTAAGCAAGGTCTTTCAAAAAGCTCTAAGCAAAGGTTAGGATGAAATATGTGTACCTTCTTTTGGATGAATGTGACTTCTAAAGAATAGATCATTCTCAAACCTTGCTTCAATCGTTTTCAAACTTTCACACACTTAATTAGAGAGTAAGAGGCAAAGAAAAATCATGAATCAATTTAGCTTCCAAACAAGCATTATAACCTTCAAACATTATCAAAATCATTCATAAGAACTTCAATTTAGATCACCAAGCCATATAACATTCTTTTGATCATAAGGACTTTCAAAGAAAAGGTCTAGAGTATGGAAGGGAAGGGAAAACTTTAAGGGAGAGTGGTGCATAAATCCGGGAAAGTGGACAACTACCTTCTTCTTCTTTTGCGGTTTCCGCAACACTTCACTTAGAGCTTCGCTCTCTTCTTTTCATTCTTCGACTTTACTTTTGGAGTTATGGATAGAGGTGCACAAAAACCGAAGCCTAGGAGATTGGCGTTTCTCATTTTTGCGAGATGCCTCAAACCCTTAGCGCGCATACCATAATCCGCTAGGAATATCGCTCAATCCGACTTTGGCAAGACACAAACACCCGGCTATGTGAATGGTGCCGAGTTACTCATCGTCATGATTGACTTCCCCAAACCTACAATTTCTTTCTATTCAATTGATTGCAAATATATGCTCTCATGGCCCTCCCACATCAAACATGCCTTTTTCTCATTCACTTTCCAAGTTCCCGGATGGGTAAGGGAGCCTAATATTTCAATGAGGAGTTAGATGGTCAAAGAAAGAAGAAAGAAAGTATCGAATTGCCTTAATCATTTCAACAAGAAGTATAGGAACTTATAATGTGATTTCAACTTCAATTTCTTACATGATTTAGGTAACATTTTCACATTATACAACTTGCAAAAGAGGTAAAATTTATTCATTCAATTTCTTTTCGGATTACCATCCTTTCAAGCATGCAATTGTTATCAACTCAAATTCGCAAGTAGTGATTATCATGGAAATCATATCGATTCATTAGAAGCATCAAATTTTTCAAAATTTTTCAATTTTTATGGGTTTTTAAAGTTCTTTTTCATGCAATGCAAGAATGAAACGTGTAACATACAATGAACATGCAATGATAGTCTCGGAATAGAAGCAACATATAGAGTAGAGTTATTACAAACATTTAGTACATCCCACCCCATACTTAGGACGAACATTGTCCCTAATGTTCACAAGAAAGAACAAAAGAAAGAAAAGAAAAAGAAAACTCACAAATGGTGGCGGGAATGTCTAAAAACGAGCTGTTCGGTCATCTATCACTGCGGTGCTGGTGGAGGTGGGAATGGAGAGAAACTCGGATCATAGTACCGCCCAAACTGCTGGCGGTAGACGTCCCTCATCATGTGGTCAAGGTCGTCTAAACGTCTGTCTCTATCATCCGCCCGGATCTCCAATGCTCCGACTCTCTCTGAAAGTCCGGTAGCCCAATCCGGCATCCTGTCATACCATCCCGGGGGGTCGGCTGGTGCTGCTGCTGGTGGTGGTGGTGGTGCTGCTGGTTGCGTCGTGGACCAAGGAGGAGGTGTGCTGTACCAAGAGGGAGGTGTGGTCATCCAAGTGGGCCTCTCGCTCACACTGGCGCGGCGAGATGACGAGCCTGAAGCTCCAGCTGGGCGCGGAGAGCGCCTAGGTACACCCTGGGCCGCATCCGGCTGATCCGGAAACGTGCCGAACTCCTGCTCTGCTCCTCCACCACTCTCGTACTGCTCTCCCATATCCTCCTCATCATCAGCCGGTGGTGGAACGTAAGGGGGAGCTACAAGCCTGTTCGCATGCATCGCAGCGAACGTCTCCTTCCAATTGTGGCGTCCCGCCACAATGGAATACTCTGGCAGCCACTCGATACCCCTGCCTGTCCTACTCTCCCAGGGCATGCCCGCATAAGGTGGACCTCTATGTGTGGGGAAGATGAGTCCCCTAACCATGAAAGCATGTAGTCCTAGAGGTACGGCTGGTATGCGGGTGCAGGCTGAAAAGTCAACACCAAACGTCCTAGCTATGTGGGTCACTATCCCACCATATCCGATGTTCCCTCTCGATTTGTTCTTGAGCTTACTCATCGTCGCCGCCAAAAGGGTAGCACAATCTGCGCGGCATCCATGAAGCATAGCATAGAGAAGGAATAGCTCATCCGTCTTGATCTTTTGGGGCGTCTCCGTCCTAGGAAAGAGACACTCCGAAAGAACACGGTGAGCTATCTTCAAGGCCAAATGGTACATCAATTTGGCCTTGGTATCAGCTGGATGCCAACGGTCCTCGTCGGCATAGATCATCGCCACTTCCTCCCAAAAATCCTTGGCGGAAACGTTCCTAGGGAGTCGACCGTTGTAGGTCTCATGGAACCCAAAGATGGTCCCGAACTCAACAATGCTAAGGTGGTAGTCTCTATTCATGAGACGGAAGGAGACGGTCCTATCAACGGGGCTGTGCTC
>BSUD01000004.1:130728038-130839245 GCA_033239045.1 Fagopyrum esculentum
TTTTTTTTTAAAAGTCATGTGCCAAACCGCCAAACCGGCGGTTTGGCGGTTTGGCAAACCGCCGGTTTAGGTTAAACCTAAACCGGCGGTTCCTCATTGGCCGGTTTAGGTTTAGGTTTGGCTTTTGCCAAACCTAAACCGCCGGTTCCTAAACCTAAACCGCCGGTTTAGGAACCGGCAACATGTCTAGTTTGAACAATTGCTTGGAAGGTTGAGTGGAGTTGAGAGCACGGTGACATCCATTTCTAAGGCTCAAAAGGTGCTAGAAGTACAAGTGTTCCAAAAGGCGGGTGAAGCACAATGGGATCCGGGAAAGCTTCCCGGAAGGACCGAGGACAACCCAAGAGGCCAAGTGTTGGCCATTACTATTCGCTCCAAACGGTGTGTGCAAGCTTTAAATTTATAACCCTAGACGTAAGCTTAAAACAAGGATACGAACCCGCAGTGTACGGGTCAATCGTAGTAAAAGCAAGGAATTCCAGGGGTCGATCACAAGGACTTAGTGAAACAAAGTCCAATTACGGTAAGCTTTAGTAATTACTAACCACAAAGCAATTAAAACAATCAAAGATGATATAGAAGTCAATAAAGGAAATATGCAATTCTAGGGATTAAAGCATCTAGTTGTGGTTCCAACTCAAGATCTAAAGATAAGCGGACAAAGCTGAGGTTTTTGCATAGGGAAGGTGTTACTAAAGTGGAATAGATCACCGGGTAAGTCTCACTACTCACTAATCCTAAACCGTAACTCCTATTACCGGGTAAGTCTCAAGGAATTAAGATAAAGAACTATAACCTCAAACTAACACACCATCTAAGGGAATAGAATCAACCTTTACCGGGTAAGTCTCAGGCTAACTCACAAAGATGGGATGAAAGCACACTCAAACCCCAATAAAGGATAAACCTTTATTACCTACACTTATGATCTTAGGTAAACAAACAAAGGAATTACCGGGTAAGTCTCATCATAGGCTTGCATTGAACCAGGAAAGGTGTAATAAGAATAGGATTTGGCAAACTCTAATACTTAACTCTCAGTTTCGGATCAGATAAGTCACCTCGGTCAGCCAAGTTCCACCCCGGCCGAGATGTTCATCGACTGAGCAAGATGCTTAGGGTTAAGGTAAAGACTCGAACTTTCAGGGTCCTACTGTGATTAAGATCATTCTATCATTGTTTTTCCCACAACCTTTATCCAATCACCCTAGAATCACACAAAGAAATTAGCCACTCATCATTATGAAAGCAATAATCAAATATATGGGAAGAAGGTGAATATTTGAACAAGAAGAATTTAATGAAAAGACTTCAATAACTGAATCAAATATCACAACAAAGCGTTCCTTGGATAAAAATCCAACAAGGTAAGACAACAAGGAAGGGAATCTAAGATAATCTTACAAAAACCCTTCAAAAGCTATAAAAGCTTCAATCTTCCTTCTTCAACTTTCAAAAAGGTTCTTCAATCTCCCAACTGGAGTATGGCTGCAACGGTGTATAAACCTTGATCGGTGGTATAACATGATATGGATTTGTGGGAAATCTAACCCTTTTTATAGGAAAATTACTCTCCAAAGATAAGATATCTTAGAAAGATCTCTTCCCATAAAAATAGGTAAAATATATGATCTAGTATATCTTCTTCCTTCCAGGATCCAAGCCCAAAAATATAAGATCTCTTTCCAAAGATAAAAGATCTCAGCCAAGAATAAAATATTCCCGCCCCGTCCCAGGTGTTCGCCTCGGTCGAGTCGACTTCTCTGGATCACCTCAGTCGAGGTGAATCTGTGGTCAACCGAGGTGAGTCACAACTGAAAGTGAAATCTCTCAAATCTGGTCCAAAGTGAATCTCTAATCCATGGCTATGCTTCCTGGATGGTTCTTTATGTTCCTGAATGTAGCTCCAATGACTCCATAGCTCCGTTTGCTCCTTTTTGATGCAAAACGTGCCATTTTACCTACGATTACAACAAAACCAGGTGTAGACCTCGATTCTCGCAAAGGTAGATGAAATGGTAATATAATCACATATTATACATACAAACATGCAGATTATTGAAGATAAAACGTCCAAACAAACCCCAAAATATAGACTATAATTCATGCTATCAAAATACCCCATACTTAGCCTTTGCTTGTCCCCAAGCAAGTTCCGCATATAAAAGACAAGATAGAATGGATTAATAGTCAAGAAAATCAATGAAAAGTCTTTCAAAACATTTTTATAGTGTGCAACAATCAAAGATCACTCTAAGAGAATACTTCATGGAATTTAAAATCAAAATATGATCAAATCATTTTATAAGTATAAGAAAGTTGTTCATCTTTGCATAAAATCATAGAATGCATAATAAGTCATAATTATCGAAATTAATCAAGTATAATCCAGTTTAAGCCGCTAAGTCAATCAACAAGCTCGAGGTCTCAAGGGCTTCCCAAAAGAAAGGTCAAGAAACGTGTAGGGTAGGGATGTATGTAAGGTAATGTGGTGCTAGAATCCGGGAAAAGGATATACTTCACTTTCACTTTGACTTGCAACATCTTCCACCAATAAGCTTTGCTTATTTCACACTTTTTCTTTTTACTTTACTTTTTGGGATGCATGGACAAAGGTGCACAATAACCGAAGCCTAGGAAATCAGCAATCATCAATTTCTTGAGATGCATCAAACCCTTGATGCACATACCATGACCCGTTAGGAATATCGCTCAATCCGACTTTGGCAAGACACAAATACCCGACTATGTGAATGGTGCCGAGTTACTCATCTTCATGATTGACTTCCCCAAACCTATTATTACTTTCTAACACTTTCACTTCCAGCCAACTTCTCAATTTTAACTTCACTTGTTTTCACCACTTCGCTTGCTTCCAAATTCCCGGATAGGTAAAGGGAGGCAAAATGTATATGAGGGGTTAAGCTTGATCAAGAAGAAGAAGAAGAGAGAAGAATGAATTGCCTTGGTCTTTCCAGGAAGAAAGTGAGAGAACTTATCTTGCGGTGTCAACCTTCAAATTCAACATAATTTGGATAAAAACAAAGTATTAAACATACCAAAAATTTCAAACAAAGCATTTAGCAACTTAAACATATTATAAAACCTTTCAAACACATAAAGATTTCAAAATCAGTCAGTAAGCAAAGTCTTCACTGAGATCATATCCAGATAAGGAGCACAAAAATCGTTTCGAAAACTCTTAGTTAACCTACCTCGGTCGAGGTGTTCTTAGGTCAACCGAGGTGAAACACCTCGTTCGGCCAGAACTCCACCGGTCGAGGTCAAATTTTTTTTTTTTTTTTAAAACCAGTTTTTTTCTATTTCGACGTTTTTCTCAATCAAATAACCTGTAAGTATGCATGCAATCTCAGATAAACACATAGATGGAAAAATGAAGCATAAATATGAATGAATATCCGGTCAAATAAAGTTATACATCACATAAGTCAAATACATCAATAAACACCCCATACTTAGGACACACTGTCACAGTGGGTCAAAATAAGTCTAAGGAATAAAATACTCACCGGATAATAAGCTGAACTGCATAAAAATAAGAAAGAAAATCCTGCAGCTCTCAGTAGTCACGATCCGGTGGTGGTGGTGGTGGCACATACGGATACTGGGACGGGTCGAACGGATAGCCCATGACGTGCTCAAACTGAATTTGGGCCATCATGTGTTGGTAATGCTACCTCTCCTGCATCTCGCGGATATCCAGTGACAAAGCGGCATATTAATCAATAACCTGATCCGTCAGATCGTCGATCCGACGGTGAGCCTCTGGATTTCTGTGTCGGCGTGTCCTACACCTAGCAGGTCTCACTAGAGAAGTAGCAGGTGCCGGCTCAGTATCATCGTCATCAAGATCTATAACCGGTGCACTAGTCCCTGTAGTATCTGTCCCTGTATCCATCGGGACTCCACCATCTCTGTCATCAGCTGTCTCCTCATCATCTGCCTCCTCCTCAGCTTGGGCAGCTGCTCCCTCTCTATAATCCTCCATCAGTGAGGCTCAAGCGGTCTGCCAATAATGAGGGTTGTAAACTGTAAACTGGGCAGACCACCTGATCTCCTGCGGTGCAGTCAACTCCCATGGCATAGCCACGTACGGTGTAGTCAGACCTCGGGGAACCAGAATCCGCCGAGTGATCATCTCCTGCAGCCCAAGCGGCTTGGCAGCCGCCATCATAGTGCAAGTGTTGAGATCCATGTCCTGATAGCTGGCGATGTGGGTGACAAGTCCTCCGCAGCAGATGTCCCCCTTCGCCTTGGCCTTGATCTTGTGCAGATCCTCTGCCAACATCAAGCCAAAGTCCGGGATACCTCCGGTCACCATGCAATACAAACTAAAAAGCTCCCCCTGTCGGATCTTCTGGGGCGTCTCAGTACGCGCCAGAAGTGTCTCACTGAAGATCCGGTGGGCTAACCTAAAGGCTAAGTGGAAGATGACCTTCTCCCTAGAATCTCCAGGGCGCCATCTGTCTGCGTGCTCAACAATATGGGCAATCTGTCCCCAAAACTCCCTAGTTACAGATCGGGACGGGAAGTCAACAACTGTGGGGGCAGGAAAACCAAATATCTTCCTCCAATACTCTAGTGGCACTAAGAAGTTCCGGTTCATCAACCGGTACTTTACAGATCGCTCTGTGGGGAGGTAGGTGAAGGAGGTAACAAACTCTAGGGTGGGCTCCAAATAGGTTGGGGCTCGAATCTCAGTAAACTGATCCAGCCCTACTGTAGATATCATCCGTCTAAGGTCTCCGTCTACCTAGAGACAGTCAAAAGCAGACACGTCCAGGAAGCAAGGTGCAATCACTGGACGGCCGGAAATACGCTCATAGTCGACCTGGTGTCGCTCGTGGATCACCGGGCGATAGGGTCGGGAAGAAGAGGAAGAAGGGGAAGGGGAGGATCTATTCCTAAGGGCAAGGCGTCTGTCGGAACTCATATTCAAATCTGTCACTGTCAGGTCACCTCAGTCGACTGAATACACTCAAGAATCACCTCGGCCGAGGCACAGCTCGTCTGGACCGAGGCGGAAAACTGGATTCTAATTTTTTCATAAAATTCAGTTCTTTTCCCCCAAAATCACTACAACTGCTTCCTATGGGGTACTTAATCCTTTTCTCAGCAAATGTAAGGGCAACCAAAGCCCAAATCGAAGCGAAATCAGTGAGTTAAGGTTTCGGTTTTGTTTTACCTCGTTCGGCCGAATCGGTTCGATTTCTTCGTAGATCGACGATGCACTGGGATCCTCTATGCCTTAATCGCAGTTTGGAAGCGAAAATCTTCGAAAATGAGCGAGAATCGAAGAAGCGAGGTGAGGTATAGCGCCTTGGTCGAGGGAGGGTAAAATGGGAGAGAGAGAAAATTAATCCCCCTTTTATACCCTTTCTGGAACTGCTGTCACCTCGGTCGAGGTGGTCTCGACTGGACCGAGGTGGTACGGACCGAGGTGGTTCTTCAGAAACCCTAGTCGCCTCGGTTGCTCAAGAATCATCTCGATCGAGGTGCTCTGACAGCAACCGAGATGTGTCTCAGTCAAACTTCATCTTCTCAAATTCTCGATCTTCTGTCCTTCCAGTTATGCTCGTTCCTTAGATGTCACCTATTATCTGTCTAGAACGCCAAAAACAAAACAAAGCAAAGCAAAAGCAAAAACTATCTAAGCTAGACTAGAAAAAGGGAAAAGAAAGCAATACCTTGGGTTGCCTCCCAAGAAGCGCTTGGTTTAAGGTCGCTAGCTGGACCATGATGCGTCTCAAACGAGGTATATTGGTGCAACCTCCTCAACCGGAGTTTCCGGTTTGTACTTCTTAAGTCTATGACCGTTGACCTTGAAGGTTCCGCTCGTTTCGCCCCATATCTCAACTGCACCATGAGGAAAAACATGTTTCACAACATTAGGTCCGGTCCATCTAGATTTTAACTTACCTGGAAAGAGGCGGAGGCGGGAGTTGAAGAGTAGAATTAAATCTCCTTTGTTAAGCTCCTTTGGGACGATACGCTTGTCATGCCATCTCTTCGTCCTCTCCTTATAGATTTTGGCATTCTCATAAGCGTTCAAATGCAGCTCCTCCAGCTCGTTGATTTCCAATAGCCGCTTTTCGCCGGCCTCCTTAATGTCGAAGTTCAACCATTTGATCGCCCAATATGCTTTGTGTTCTAATTCAACGGGCAAATGGCAAGACTTCCCATATACCAAATTATAAGGGGTGGTACCTATGGGAGTCTTAAATGCGGTCCTATACGCCCAAAGAGTGTCGTCTAATTTCATGGATCAATCCTTCCTTGTCCTAGAGACGGTCTTCTCCAAAATTGCTTTGATTTCTCTATTCGAGATCTCGACCTGTCCTCTAGTTTGAGGGTGATAAGGGGTTGATACCTTGTGGGTTACCCCATACTTCGATAGAAGTGCTTTGAACTTCCGGTTGATGAAATGCGCTCCTCCATCGCTGATGATGATGCGTGGAGTTCCAAACCATGGAAAGATAGTTCTATTTAAGAACTTCACAACCACCTTGGCGTCGTTAGTGGGGAAGCAATGGCTTCAACCCATCTAGAGACGTAATCAACTGCAAGAAGAATATAGAGGTTTCCTCCGGAGGATGGGAAAGGTCCCATGAAATCTATCCCCCATACATCAAAGATTTCTACCTCTTGGATGTTATTAAGTGGCATTTCGTTCCTCCTAGATAGATTTCCTGTTCTTTGGCATGCATCACAAGAGACAACAAACGATTGTACATCCTTAAATAATGTAGGCCAAAAGAAACCGGAACGTAATACCTTAGCGCATGTTTTATCGGTGCTGGCATGTCCTCCACAAGGGAGTGAATGACAATGCCGTATGACGCTATTAACTTCATCTTCTGGAATGCATCTTCGAATCATCCCATCCGGCCCGCGCTTGAATAGCAGCGGCTCATCCCAGTAGTAATGGCGTACTTCCTTGAAGAATCTCTTCTTTTGAGAGTATGTCAATCTGGGCGGTACCTCCTGGCAAACAAGATAATTCACAATATCAGCATACCAAGGTCCTTTATTATCAGAAAGTTGGTGGATAGAATGTTCCACCAACTGAGGATGAATGTCAGAGAAGGGAGTAAGAGTTTTATTATTCTCAGAAGTCTCAGATGACATCATCTCGCCATCAACCTCGGTCGAGGCACAGAGGCGTTGACCGAGATGTTCTTCAGTCGCCTCGTTCAGTCCAGAAAGTGCCTCGGTCGAGGTACTGCAACTGGAACCGAAACTGGAGATCTTCGTCTCCTGGATTAGCTTCTCAGTTTTAGCTCCTGGATCTTCTTCCAGTGCTTTTAAGCTCCGTATATCTGCATCACAAGAAGCATCTATACCTTCCTCCATTAAACTGAAACTAATAACTCTTTCGAGTGGATCGTTAATAAGGATAGAGCTCACCAATTCTCTTGATTCTTCTTCATCGTAGATGTTGAAGATATCATCGCTTAGCTGCTCCCCTTTCATGGCTGCAAGTAATGCGAACTCCACCTCATCGCCACCAATGTTGAATTTCAACATGGCATTCTTGCAATCCACGTTGTAACCCGAAGTTGCTAGAAATGGCCTCCCGAGTATAATAGGGACAGGATAATCTGCGGGAATGTCAAGCACAACAAAATCTATAGGTAAATAGAAGTTACCTAACTTGACCGGAACGTCCTCCAAGATTCCCACGGGATGGGTGATGGAGCGATCCGCCATATATAGTCGAATCTTGACCGGCTTGGGCTCTCCAAGTCCGATCTTCACACATAGCTCCAGCGGGATGATGCTCACGCTGGCTCCTAGATCACAAAGGGCTTCACAAGTGACATCCCCAACTTGAATGGGAATGCAAAATGAGCCGGGATCTCTCAATTTAGGTGGCATCTTCTCCTTCATGATTTGAATGAGCTCTGAGGATTTAGATGTCATCATAACTTCACCAAAATCTTCCAGTTTCCTCTTCCTTGATAGGATCTCCTTCAAGAACTTCCCATAGCCGGGCATCCCTAGAATAGCATCAAGGAAAGGAATGTTAATGTGCAGTTTATTCATCAAGTCAAGGAACTTACCAAAGTGCTTGTCTAGATGTGCTCTGGCCCTTGACTGGGGGAATGGAAGTGGTGGTTTGTATGTAGGAGGTGGAACATAAACTTCAGTTTTCCCCTCCGCTTTCTGTGGCTCCACCTCGGTTGGTATCTCGGTCGAAGTGTTCTTCGACTGCATCTGGACCGAGGTGGTCTTCGTCGGTACTAGCACCGACCGAGGCACTAGATCTGCAGTTTTTAGTCCACTTCTCGTAGTTATGGCCATGATCTGGCCCTTAGGGTTGCTCTCCGTCCTTGCTGGAAGCTTCCCTGGATCTCTTGGCGCTTCATTCGCCCTACTTGCAAGTTGTTGTTCAAAGGCTTTTTGGGCCTTCGAAAATGAAGTCATAGAAGTCTCCATAGCATTAAGCTTGATCAAGATAGCCTCCAGAACTGCGTATTTCTTTTCCGGCTGAGACGAACTTGATCCTTGCCCCTGGCTCTTTAATGGAGTAGAAGAAGAGGAAGGGGAAGAGAGGAAAGGGTTAGAGGAATCGTTAGAGTTGGAGTTTGAATGATTGTTACCAGAATTTTGGTTGTTCGCCCTCCAGTTGTTGCTATTGGATCCTCTATTTTTGTTGTTGTAGTTGTTGTTCCGGGAACCGTTGTTGTTGTTACGGTATCCATTGTTGTTATTCCTTTGTCCTTGCTCTTCCTTCTTGGTTTGAGCAACCAAGAGTTCCTTCAATTGCTTCACATCATTCTTCTAAGACGTGAGTTGATTGTTGTTGGGCTGAGTTTCTTGGAAGTTAACTCTTTTAACTCCACCTTCAGCTCCTTGGTGGGTGTACTTCTCCATATGCAAAGCTTGTTTCTCGATGAAGTCCCAAGCTTCGTCAATCGCCATGTCCATAAAGGTACCGGCGGAGAGTAGTTGGAGGTTGAACTGGGTGCTTCCGTCCAGTCCCTTGAAGTATATCTCCAATAACTCTATCTTTGGAATGCCATGATGTGGGCAATCCAAAAGAATGTCCTTGAACCGCTCCCATGACTTGGACAAGCTCTCCTTGTCCTTCATAATGAAAGCATTGATCTTTCCTCTCATTTCAGCGGTCTTTGAGGGGGGAAAGAATTTGGTCAAGAATTCCGTCGTCATCTCTTCCCATGTGCTAATTTTTCCTGGAGGAAGAGATTGATACCAAGTAAGAGCTCTATCTTTTAAAGAAAAGTAAAAAGGTCTTAGCTTGTAGTTGTTATTTTCAATCCTTGAAGGTCTCAAGGTCTCCATCAAGATCTCATAGTTTTGAAGATGTTGATGTGGCGATTCCTTCTCTAACCCACCGAATTGGCATTGGCGAATCATGGATAGAACTTGCGGTCGAAGTTCGTAGTCATGGTCCGCTGGATCTCCTAGGTTAACTCCTGGACGCCTCAGTTGTTGATTGGGGTCCATCCTTTGACCTAGAGTTTGTGGGATTCCTGCAAGAAGAACGCCTCGGACTGGCATCCGAGGTGGAAGTATCTCGGCCGGGGCGTCAGGTACTGGAACCTGCCTCGGTCGAGGGTCAGCAACTGGATCCTGCATCGGTCGAGGATCTGGGACTGGATCTTCCCTCAGTCGAAGTAGATATTGGTCTCGTAAGGCTGCCATATCTGCTTCGATCGCCTCAGTCATGGTGCGAGTCTCTTCCTTTTCTTGCCTTAGCTCTTCCCTGCTGAGGCGTAGCTGCTCTAGCGCCTCTTTCAACTCGGCCTCAAGATCGCGATTGTCTTGGTGGGCCATCTTCGCTTCTCTTAAGCGTCGTTTGTATGTCTTTTCTGGTTCGGGATCGTAAGGAACGATTTCCTTCCCAGTGCGGGTTCTTCGCATAAACCTAAGAAAGAACCTGCAAAAGTCACTCAAGTAGAGTGGTTAGTAGACACGGGGTAAGTGCCCCAAGAGCAAACCGTAACCGGCTCGGTCTAGACCAAGTCCCCAACAACGGCGCCAAAAACTTGTTTGCTCCAAACGGTGTGTGCAAGCTTTAAATTTATAACCCTAGACGTAAGCTTAAAACAAGGATGCGAACCCGCAGTGTACGGGTCAATCGTAGTAAAAGCAAGGAATTCCAGGGGTCGATCACAAGGACTTAGTGAAACAAAGTCCAATTACGGTCAGCTTTAGTAATTACTAACCACAAAGCAATTAAAACAATCAAAGATGATATAGAAGTCAATAAAGGAAATATGCAATTCTAGGGATTAAAACATCTAGTTGTGGTTCCAACTCAAGATCTAAAGATAAGCGGACAAAGCTGAGGTTTTTGCATAGGGAAGGTGTTACTAAAGTGGAATAGATCACCGGGTAAGTCTCACTACTCACTAATCCTAAACCGTAACTCCTATTACCGGGTAAGTCTCAAGGAATTAAGATAAAGAACTATAACCTCAAACTAACACACCATCTAAGGGAATAGAATCAACCTTTACCGGGTAAGTCTCAGGCTAACTCACAAAGATGGGATGAAAGCACACTCAAACCCCAATAAAGGATAAACCTTTATTACCTACACTTATGATCTTAGGTAAACAAACAAAGGAATTACCGGGTAAGTCTCATCCTAGGCTTGCATTGAACCAGGAAAGGTGTAATAAGAATAGGATTTGGCAAACTCTAACACTTAACTCTCAGTTTCGGATCAGATAAGTCACCTCGGTCAGCCAAGTTCCACCCCGGCCGAGATGTTCATCGACTGAGCGAGATGTTTAGGGTTAAGGTAAAGACTCGAACTTTCAGGGTCCTACTGTGATTGAGATCATTATATTATTGTTTTTCCCACAACCTTCAGCCAATCACCCTAGAATCAAACAAAGAAATTAGCCACTCATCATCATGAAAGCAATAATCAAATATATGGGAAGAAGGTGAATATTTGAACAAGAAGAATTTAATGAAAAGACTTCAATAACTGAATCAAATATCACAACAAAGCGTTCCTTGGATAAAAATCCAACAAGGCAAGACAACAAGGAAGGGAATCTAAGATAATCTTACAAAAACCCTTCAAAAGCTATAAAAGCTACAATCTTCCTTCTTCAACCTTCAAAAAGGTTCTTCAATCTCCCAACTGGAGTATGGCTGCAACGGTGTATAAACCCTGATCGGTGGTATAGCATGATATGGATTTGTGGGAAATCTAACCCTTTTTATAGGAAAATTACTCTCCAAAGATAAGATATCTTAGAAAGATCTCTTCCCATAAAAATAGGTAAAATATATGATCTAGTATATCTTCTTCCTTCCAGGAGCCAAACCCAAAAATATAAGATCTCTTTCCAAAGATAAAAGATCTCAGCCAAGAATAAAATATTCCCGCCGCATCCCAGGTGTTCGCCTCGGTCGAGTCGACTTCTCTGGATCACCTCGGTCGAGGTGAATTTGTGGTCAACCGAGGTGAGTCACAACTGAAAGTGAAATCTCTCAAATCTGGTCCAAAGTGAATCTCTAATCCATGGCTATGCTTCCTGGATGGTTCCTTATGTTCCTGAATGTAGCTCCAATGACTCCATAGCTCCGTTTGCTCCTTTTTGATGCAAAACGTGCCATTTTACCTACGATTACAACAAAACCAGGTGTAGACCTCGATTCCCGCAAAGGTAGATGAAATGGTAATATAATTACATATTATACATACAAACATGCAGATTATTGAAGATAAAACGTCCAAACAAACCCCAAAATATAGACTATAATTCATGCTATCAGTTACAACAAGGAGTGGGTTGAGCATGAAAGACCCCTTACCTAAAGGGAATGACAAGGGAAAGCAAGTAGTAGTGGAGGAAGAACCATTGCAAGAAGAAGGAGGCAAGAGCAAAGATGATGAGCCAATATATGTGGCACCACCTCCATACAAGCCACCACTACCGTTCCCACAATCACGAGCAAGAGCTCGTTTGGATAAACATTTCGGTAAATTCCTTGAACTCATGTCTAAATTGCATATTAACATTCTGTTCATGGATGCTATTCTAGGTATGCCGGCCTATGGAAAGTTTTTGAAGGAGATACTCTCCAACAAAAGGAAGTTAGAGGAGTATGGAGAAGTAAGGATGACGAAGAGATCTTCCGAGTTGATTCAAACCATGAGGGAGGAGATGCCTCCTAATATGCGAGATCCGGGATCTTTTTGTGTGCCAATTGGGGTTGGAGAAGTGCAATATGAAGCCCTATGTGACCTTGGAGCAAGTGTAAGCATTATCCCGCTTGCACTTTGCAATAAGGTTGGGCTAGGAGAGCCAAAGCCGGTCAAGATGACCCTCTACATGGCGGACCGTTCAATCACTCACCCCGCAGGGATCCTAGAAGACATACCGGTTCAGCTTGGGAAGTTCTATGTGCCAATAGATTTCGTTGTTTTGGACATCCCGACGGACTACCCAATTCCTATCATTTTGGGAACGCCATTCTTAGCCACATCCGGATGTTTAGTGGATTGCAAAAATGGAATCCTCTCCTTCAACATAGGAGAAGAGAATATCAAGTTCAAGCTGTCCACAATGATGAAGGGGCCAACCCTTGGTGAGGATGTCTTCAACATTTTTGAGCAAGAGGAGTCTAGAGAAGTTGTGAGCTCAATCTTGATAAAGGATCCTCTTGAGAAGGTTCTTAGCTTGAGTATCATGGAGGAAGGAGTTGAGGATTATTGCAATGAAGAAGTCCAAGCTTTGGATGCATTAGAAAAGGAGACAAGTGCTGAATTTGAAGTGCACGAAGTAGTGCTGAATCACTGTAGGAATCACGGCCAGGGAGCAAGAACCACGCCCGTGGTTTTACCCGTGGAACTCTCTGTAATGTCCAAAAGTGTCAGCTCTTCCCATTCCATACCCGTGGTTGTGCCAGAGGTCGTGGTTTTGCCCGTGGTTTCTCCAGAAAGCCCCTTAGTTGTTGATCAAGCTTCAAGGAGTCTTGGAGAGTCTTCAATGACTTTGCATTCATCTAATGTGGAGATATATGGATCATCTCCAACCGATAAAGGTCCTCCTAAACTTGATCTTAAGCCTCTCCCTTCTCATTTAAAGTATGTTTCCTTGGTTCAAATTCTACATATCCCGTGATTGTGAATGCATCTTTGAATGATGATGAGCTTGATAGATTGTTGAATGAGTTGAAATTGCATAGGAGAGCTATTGGCTACACTATTGATGACTTAGTTGGCATTAAACCTTCCTTATGCATGCATAAAATCTTGATGGAAGATAATCATAAACCTTTAACTAAACCTCAAAGAAGATTAAACCCTATAATGAAAGAGGTAGTCAAAAAGGAGATTCTTAAATTTCTAGATGCGGGAATCATTTTCCCGATTTCGGATAGTAAATGGGTTAGTCCCGTACATGTTGTTCCTAAGAAGGGTGGTATGACCGTAATAACTAATGAGAACAATGAACTAATCCCAATTAAGACGGTTACGGGGTGGAGAATGTGTATTAACTATAGGAAGCTTAATATGGCCTCTAGGAAAGATCACTTCCCTCTTCCCTTTATCGACCAAATGCTAGAGAGATTAGCTCAACATTCACATTTTTGTTACTTGGATGGTTATAGTGGGTTTTTCCAAATCCCTATTCACCCGGATGACCAAGAGAAAACAACATTTACATGTCCGTGGGGAACATTTGCATATAGGAGAATGCCATTTGGGTTGTGTAATGCACCCGCCACCTTTCAAAGGTGTATGATGGCTATTTTTTCTGAATATATTGAAAATATCATGGAAGTGTTTATGGATGATTTCTCGGTGTATGGATCTTCATTTTATGACTGCTTAGCTAATTTATCTTTGGTGTTGAAGAGATGTGAGGAAACTAACCTTGTTTTGAATTGGGAGAAATGCCACTTCAAGGTGAGTGAAGGTATAGTGTTGGGACACTTGGTGTCCAACCGAGACATTGAGGTTAATAGAGCAAAGATAGAAATGATAGAGAAGTTGCCACCACCTACCTCGGTGAAAGCGGTAAGGAGTTTCTTAGGGCATGCCGGTTTTTACCGGAGGTTTATAAAAAATTTCTCTAAAATTTCTAAGCCTCTCACTAACCTACTAATTAAAGATGTTGAGTTTGTTTTCTCCAAGGATTGCCTTGAAGCATTTTATAGGTTGAAGAATGCCTTGATCTCCGCCCCTATCATGCAACCTCCGGATTGGAGCTTTCCTTTTGAGATAATGTGTGATGCAAGTGATGTGGCTGTTGGGGCTGTTTTGGGACAAAGGAAAGATGGGCTTACACATGCCATCTATTATGCTAGCAAGACGCTAGATGATGCCCAACTCAACTATGTCACAACCGAGAAGGAGTTGCTAGCGGTGGTGTATGCCTTTGAGAAGTTCCGGTCATATCTTGTGGGAGCCAAGGTCATTGTGTACACGGATCATGCTGCGATCCGTTATCTCCTCACAAAGAAGGATGCCAAGCCTCGCCTCATTCGGTGGATCCTTCTCCTCCAAGAGTTTGACTTGGAAATTCGGGACAAGAAGGGTTCCGAAAATTCATTGGCGGACCATCTTAGCAGGCTACCACCATTGAAGATTGAGAGAGATGACATCCCGATTGATGACTCATTCCGGGATGAGCAATTACAAATGATAGAGGAGTGCTTACTTCAATTGTCTAGAGGGAGTGAGCCATGGTATGCGGACATAGTGAACTACCTTGTGTGTGAAGAGGTGCCACCTGGTTTGTCATATGCCCAAAGGAAAAAGTTCTTCAAGGATGTGAGACATTACTATTGGAGCGAGCCTCTCTTGTTCTAGAGAGGACCGGGTGGAGTCTTTAGGAGGTGCATTCCGGAGGATGAGGTGGAGAGTGTGATCCGCCATTGTCACTCCTTGCCATGTGGAGGCCATGCTAGCTCACACAAGACGTGTGCAAAGGTATTGCAATCCGGTTTTTATTGGTCTAACTTGTTTAGGGATGTGCAGAATTTTGTAGTGGTATGTGACGCTTGCCAAAGGACGGGCCACATCTCAAGAAGGAATGAGATTCCCTTGAACAACATACAAAAGATTGAGATATTTGATGTTTAGGGTGTGGACTTCATGGGGCCATTCCCCTCTTCATGTGGCAACCTCTACATTCTATTGGCGGTGGATTATGTGTCGAGATGGGTGGAGGCAGTTGCCTCTCCCACAAATGATGCAAAAGTTGTGGTGCGGTTCTTCAACCGAGTCATCTTCCCTAGATTTGGAACACCAAGAGTAATCATAAGTGATGGAGGGAAGCATTTCACCAATAGGAACTTTGGGACACTTTTGGCTAAGTATGAGGTGACTCATAAGGTGGTCACACCTTACCATCCCCAACCTAGTGGCCAAGTGGAGATCTCCAACCGGGAGATAAAGGGGATACTTGAGAAGACGGTTTCTAGGACAAGAAAAGATTGGGCTATGAAGCTTGATGATGCTTTGTGGGCTTATAGAACCGCCTTTAAGACACCAATTGGCACCACTCCCTACAAGCTAGTTTATGGCAAGTCTTGCCACCTTCTGGTAGAAATGGAGTATAGGGCGTATTGGGCCATAAGGTGGCTGAATTTTGACCTCAAGGAAGCCGGTGAGAAGAGGTTGCTAGACATTAATGCTCTTGAGGAGATCCGGTTGGATGCCTATGAAAATGCCCGGATTTACAAGGAAAGGACCAAGCGTTGGCATGACAAACGTCTCATTCCAAAGGAGTTGATTGAAGGTGACTTAGTCCTTCTCTTCAACTCAAGGTTGCGGCTCTTCCCCGAAAAGCTCAAGTCAAGATGGACGGATCCTTATGTGGTGAAGAAGGTCTTTCCCCATGGAGCGGTTGAGATAGGTGGGAAGCATTGTGGAGATTTTAAGGCGAATGGGCACCGTTTGAAGAGGTACATCCCGGAAGCTCCGGTGGATATGATTGCCCCACTTCACCTTGAGTGAGACGCTCCCGAATTTAGTCAAGATAACGACCTTAAAGAAACGCTTAATGGGAGGCAACCCATTGATACATATCTTTCTCTTTTCGTTTTTTTGCTTTCATTTTCCATTTTTGCTTTTGTCTTTGTTTTGGTGTGTTTGTGTGTCTTGTGTTTGTGTGCTAGAGTCTAGGTATCATGGAAGCCTTGCAAGGCATGAGGATGATGATGATCTCGCATCAAACGTGGGTGGAGCGGACGTGGGACTTGGACGGCTAGCGGTGCTTAGCGTGGGTCCCGACGCCATAATGAACATCAAGAGCTCTCTACCACCTTTGATTGATCATCCACCATCACTTCACATGAGTGAACCAAAATACCGGAAACACCATTTTTACATTGTGAGGACTCCCTTTCACTCTTCTTTACTTGATGTGCACATTGGGGACAATGCGTTTCTAAGTATGGGGTGGGGTTTTCATGATCATTTGCATGATTGCATCTAGGATAGTTTCATATTGTCACATGTTTCATTATGTTTTGCATTGTACATATATATTTGAAAATTCCAAAAACAATCAGAAAAATTAAAAAATTTTAGTGCTTCCTAAGTTTGGATATGACCCTTATGATGAGATTGTTTTGTGAATTGGATATGGATGGCCTTGTGTGTTGAATGGATTTATGCGTATGTGGACTTGAAGTACTTGTCTTGAATCCCATTAATGAATTGTAACTATGATGCTTGCCTTGATTAGATTGAGGATTGATGGTCGAAATTACATGCTAGTTCTTGCACATCATTTAGGAATGATTAAGGCAATTCATCTTTCTCTACTTCTCATCTTGATCATGTTGTTTGAGCACCTCACTAGATATAAAAATTTGACCTCTTTTGACCCATGCGGGAATAGGAGCATGATAGTGTGTTGAGTGTGTGAAAAGCAAGTGTGGGGTAAAGTTGTTGATGAATGAATGTTGTGAATGAAGTGCTGAATTTGTTGTGAAAAGTGTAGAAAAAATATAGGCTTGTGGACTTTGGTTTTGATGACGAGTAACTCGGCACCATTCACATAATCGGGTGTTTGTGCCTTGCCAAAGTCGGATAAACCGATTGTCCTAACGAGCCTTGGTATGTGTGCCCGGTGTGAAGCACCTCGAAAAATAAAAAAGCCTGAGGCCCGCTAATCACCAAGGTTTCGACTTTTGTACACCAATGCCATTGTCTCAAAAATAAGTGAAAGAAAAAAAATGAAAAAGAAAAGAAAACAAAGAAAAGATGGAGAAAAATATACACTTGTGGGAAAATTGATCAAAAATGAAATTATGGAGTTAGTTCCTTTTCCGGATTAGCATCACATGACCTAAAAATTCCCACCTATTCACAACGTGTCTTGGCCTCTTCTTTCCTAAGTCCTTGTGACCTATTTGCATGTGTGTAAGACTTAGTGATCTAGATTGGATATACTCATGATCATCTTGACTTCTTCATTTTCACCTTTCATGCATGCTTCCGAGTTAAGTATAATTGTCTTTCCATGCATTCATTCATTTGATGCATGATTGCTTGTCCATTGCCATGAAACATGACTATGAAGGTGATCCAATTTTAGAAGCACAATTCCAAAAAGATTTTATGTTGTTTTTCCGCATTCATAAATCATGTCATTTTTTAGCCTATAGTTGGACCTTTCTCGGGGACGAGCAATTCTTAAGTATGGGGTATTTTGATAACACGATTTATGACGTTAGTTTAGGCATCCATTTAGATAGTTTTTCCCGTTATTCATGCATAGTTTGACATTAGTTCATGACTTTTACGTTAATTCATGCATATTGTCGAGATAGACGTCCACACGAACTATTGTCGGTTTTGTAGGTATTTTGGGGAGCTTTTGGAGCTTAATCGATACATTTGAGGATCATTTCTCGTGATGACACACTTCCGGACTCATTAAGAAGCAAGCTAGGAGCTAAGGAGAACACATAGGACCTTGTTGGTGCATGCCTCGCACCAACTCGTGGCTTAACAATCCAAAGGAAGTTGAACCACCAAAACTACGGCCCAGACCCAGATTCCACGCCCGTAATTTTGGCCGTGCTTCTCTCTAGACAGTTGTGACAGCTGTCCCACGATCTCCATAACCGACTCTTGCTCTTGGTGGAGAATATAAGTGGTCCTGCAGGCTGTTGCTAGAGGATTCTCTCCCACACTCTCTCACAACACATCATTCCATTGGAGGCTACTCTTGGAGAGGAATAAAACACTCTCATTTAGAGAAGAAGAAGAACAATGTTCGCCCCTAGAGGTGTGTGCAAATAAGTTTTAAATTTATAAAACTAGAATCAAGCAGCGAACCCGCAGTGTACGGATCGACGTAGTTAAGCAAGAATTCCAGAGTATCGAACACAGGGATTTGGGTGGAAACGAATTCGAATGCAGGTTATCAAGCAAATAAATATGGGAGTTTTGCAGATATTGGGAAAACAACAATCCTAAAGTTTCGGGTATCCAGTTGCGGCAATCGATTCAAGATATACTAATGATGTAAAGACAGAGTAGAGATATGCAAAGGTATGCTAATGTAAGGTAATCGTACGGTGAAGTTCCAAGAACCTTATATGACTCACCTATAAGAAACTCTCTATACAGGTTGTTGAGGCTTCAATATAGAAAGATTCTAAAGGTAAGAATTAATATCAAATACCCAAACTTGTAATCCAAAGGTCAAAACTAACTTAACCGATTGAGGTTGTTGAGGCTCACAATCGAGGTAGAGGTTGTTGAGGCTTCACTACCACCTAGAAAAGACAAGTCTAAACTAAGTTAAAGCAAATCTTTAACTTTGGACTAAAGTAAAAGCAGGTTCGTAGACTTAAGGAAAATCACGGTTAGTTCTTGAGGTTCCACGGCCGTGGACTCAAGAACAGGCCGTGATTTAGGGTTGTCGGCGATAATTCTCTAACTCTCAGGGTCTAATCTGTTTGCGATCGATCTATCATTATCTAAGCCACAACTATCAACCCTTCACCTTAGAATTGTTAAGGGTTTTTAGCCAATAACAGTCATATTGATATTAATTCAAGAATTAGAAGATAAAAGATGTAAACTTTCAAGAACTATCAATAATCTTCAAATGAATCTCAAGATCACAATCAAGGACAAGTGTTTATCAAAAGATTCAAAAACGGAATAAACAATCACAATCTTAGGAAGGAAGAGGAACGGGATGTCAATCCGTTTCCAAATCAAACCTAAACAAGAAGAGAGATCTTCTTACAAAATCTTCCAAGAACTTCGATCTTCCACAAATCCGAAGATCTCAACAGCAACTTCCACCGAAAGTGCGAGTTTTGAGCAACTCTTCAATACGAACTTTGATCTCCAATGAGATCTCCCAAATACCTCTAAGATGAGGGTTTGTGCGTTGCTAAGCGATGATTGTAAGCGAGCATGACGGAATCTCCTTTCTTCCGTCTTTTTATAATGCAGGGCAAAGTGTCGGGCCGGCCCAATCTTCAAAAGATCGTGGCTTCGAAGAGTGGCGAAAAGATTCGCCAAGATCACGGTCGTGGAAGATTCCACGACCGTAATTCTAGGGCGTGGAAATAATTACGGTTAGTTCCACGGCCGTAAAATCCTCTGGAATGAACATCGAATTCTGACTCTGAATCCACGGCCGTAATTCTGAGCGTGGTTTGTAATACGGCCGTATTTTAGGGCGTAATTTAGGGCAAGAACGTGGTTCTTCCCTAAACTCGTGCATTCCTCAATCTAAGACTCCAAATTGCTTCCAAAAAGTGTCCTCGATCTATGGACACATCAACTCAACTCTCCTTTGCTCGATTCCGTTCGGAAATAGCTCCAAATCACCTATAATCAACATAGAACTAGTGTAGACATCCATATCGAAAATATAGGCAATACTAGCTCACATATGCACAAAGATCAATCAAAGACTATCAATATGAATCAAATACGATTAGAAAACGTGCCTAAAATATCACAATATTTCATGCTAACAAATAACCCCATACTTAGCACTTGCTTGTCCCTAAGCAAGGTCTTTCAAAAGGCTTTAAACAAGAGTTAGGATGAAATATGTGTACCTTCTTTTGGATGAATGTGACTTCTAAAGAATAGATCATTCTCAAACCTTGCTTCAATCGTTTTTCAAACTTTCACACACTTAATCAAAGAGTAAAAGGCAAGGAAAATTCATGAATCAATTTAGCTTCAAAACAAGCATTATAACCTTCAATCATTATCAAAATCAATCATAAGAAACTTCAATTTAGATCACCAAGCCATATAACATTCTTTTGATCTTAAGGACTTTCAAAGAAAAGGTCTAGAGTATGGAAGGGAAGGGAAAACTTTAGGGGAAAGTGGTGCATAAATCCGGGAAAGTGGACAACTACCTTCTTCTTCTTATGCGGTTTCCGCAACACTTCAACTTAGAGCTTCGCTCTCTTCTTTTCATTTTTTCAACTTTACTTTTGGAGTTATGGATAGAGGTGCACAAAAACCGAAGCCTAGGAGATTGGCGTTTCTCAAAATTGCAAGAGATGCCTCAAACCCTTAGCGCACATACCATAATCCGCTAGGAATATCGCTCATTCCGACTTTGGCAAGACACAAACACCCGGCTATGTGAATGGTGCCGAGTTACTCATCGTCATGATTGACTTCCCCAAACCTATAATTTCTTTCTATTTGATTGCAAATAATTGCTCTCATGGCCCTCCCACATCAAACATGCCTTTTTCTCATTCACTTTTCCAAGTTCCCGGATAGGTAAAGGAGGCTAATATTTCAATGAGGAGTTAGATGATCAAAGAAAGAGGAAAGAAAGTATCGAATTGCCTTAATCATTTCAACAAGAAGTATAGGAACTTATAATGTGATTTCAACTTCAATTCCTCTACATGATTTAGGTAACGTTTTCACATTATAAAACTTGCAAAAGAGGTAGAATTCATTCATTCAAATTCTTTTCGATTTACAATCCTTTTAAGCATGCAATTGTCATCAAACTCAATTCGCAAGTAGTGATTATCATGGAAATCATCTCAATTCATTAGAAGCACAAAGTTTTCAAAATTTTTCAATTTTTATGGGTTTTTTTTTAAAGTTCTTTTTCATGCAATGCAAAAAATAAAACGTGTAACACATAATGAATATGCAATGATAGTCTCAATTGAAAGCAACATAGAGAGTAGAGTTATTACAAATTTTTAGTACATCCCAATCAAGAATTACAAAAACTTGTTCGCCCCTAGAGGTGTGTGCAAGTAAGTTTTAAATTTATAAAACTAGAATCAAGCAGCGAGCCCGCAGTGTACGGATCGAGGTAGCTAAGCAAGAATTCCAGAGTATCGAACACAGGGATTTGGGTGGGAACAAATTCGATTTCAGGTTATCAAGCAATAAATATGAGAGTTTTGCAAATATTGGGAAAACAACAATCCTAAAGATCCGGGTATTCAGTTGTGGCAACAGATTCAAGATATACTAATAATATAAAGACAGAGTAGAGATATGCAAGGGTACACTAATGTAAGGTAATCGTACGGTTGAGGTTCCAAAAACCTTATGTAACTCACCTAAAAGATACTCCTTATACAGGTTGTTGAGGCTCAATATAAAGAGGTTCTAAAAGCAAGGATTAGTATCAAATACCCGAACCTATAATCTAAAGGTCAAGACTAACTTATCCGATTGAGGTTGTTGAGGCTCACAATCGAGGTAGAGGTTGTTGAGGCTTCACTACCACCTAGAAAAGACAAGTCTAAACTAAGCTAAAGCAAATCTTTAACTTTGGATTAAGGTAAAAGCAGGCTCGTAAACTCATGGAAATTACGGTCGGATCTTGAGATTCCACGACCGTGGAACTCAAGAACAGCCCGTAATTTAGGGTTGTCGGCGACAATTCTCTAACTCTCAGGGTCTAATCTGTTTGCGATCGATCTATCATCATCTAAGCCACAACTATCAACCCTTCACCTTAGAATTGTTAAGGGTTTTTAGCCAATAACAGTCATATTGATATTAATTCAAGAATTAGAAGATAAAAGATGTAAACTTTCAAGAACTATCAATAATCTTCAAATGAATCTCAAGATCACAATCAAGGACAAGTGTTTATCAAAAGATTCAAAAACGGAATAAACAATCACAATCTTAGGAAGGAAGAGGAACGGGATGTCAATCCGTTTCCAAATCAAACCTAAACAAGAAGAGAGATCTTCTTACAAAATCTTCCAAGAACTTCGATCTTCCACAAATCCGAAGATCTCAACAGCAACTTCCACCGAAAGTGCGAGTTTTGAGCAACTCTTCAATACGAACTTTGATCTCCAATGAGATCTCCCAAATACCTCTAAGATGAGGGTTTGTGCGTTGCTAAGCGATGATTGTAAGCGAGCATGACGGAATCTCCTTTCTTCCGTCTTTTTATAATGCAGGGCAAAGTGTCGGGCCGGCCCAATCTTCAAAAGATCGTGGCTTCGAAGAGTGGCGAAAAGATTCGCCAAGATCACGGTCGTGGAAGATTCCACGACCGTAATTCTAGGGCGTGGAAATAATTACGGTTAGTTCCACGGCCGTAAAATCCTCTGGAATGAACATCGAATTCTGACTCTGAATCCACGGCCGTAATTCTGAGCGTGGTTTGTAATACGGCCGTATTTTAGGGCGTAATTTAGGGCAAGAACGTGGTTCTTCCCTAAACTCGTGCATTCCTCAATCTAAGACTCCAAATTGCTTCCAAAAAGTGTCCTCGATCTATGGACACATCAACTCAACTCTCCTTTGCTCGATTCCGTTCGGAAATAGCTCCAAATCACCTATAATCAACATAGAACTAGTGTAGACATCCATATCGAAAATATAGGCAATACTAGCTCACATATGCACAAAGATCAATCAAAGACTATCAATATGAATCAAATACGATTAGAAAACGTGCCTAAAATATCACAATATTTCATGCTAACAAATAACCCCATACTTAGCACTTGCTTGTCCCTAAGCAAGGTCTTTCAAAAGGCTTTAAACAAGAGTTAGGATGAAATATGTGTACCTTCTTTTGGATGAATGTGACTTCTAAAGAATAGATCATTCTCAAACCTTGCTTCAATCGTTTTTCAAACTTTCACACACTTAATCAAAGAGTAAAAGGCAAGGAAAATTCATGAATCAATTTAGCTTCAAAACAAGCATTATAACCTTCAATCATTATCAAAATCAATCATAAGAAACTTCAATTTAGATCACCAAGCCATATAACATTCTTTTGATCTTAAGGACTTTCAAAGAAAAGGTCTAGAGTATGGAAGGGAAGGGAAAACTTTAGGGGAAAGTGGTGCATAAATCCGGGAAAGTGGACAACTACCTTCTTCTTCTTATGCGGTTTCCGCAACACTTCAACTTAGAGCTTCGCTCTCTTCTTTTCATTTTTTCAACTTTACTTTTGGAGTTATGGATAGAGGTGCACAAAAACCGAAGCCTAGGAGATTGGCGTTTCTCAAAATTGCAAGAGATGCCTCAAACCCTTAGCGCACATACCATAATCCGCTAGGAATATCGCTCATTCCGACTTTGGCAAGACACAAACACCCGGCTATGTGAATGGTGCCGAGTTACTCATCGTCATGATTGACTTCCCCAAACCTATAATTTCTTTCTATTTGATTGCAAATAATTGCTCTCATGGCCCTCCCACATCAAACATGCCTTTTTCTCATTCACTTTTCCAAGTTCCCGGATAGGTAAAGGAGGCTAATATTTCAATGAGGAGTTAGATGATCAAAGAAAGAGGAAAGAAAGTATCGAATTGCCTTAATCATTTCAACAAGAAGTATAGGAACTTATAATGTGATTTCAACTTCAATTCCTCAACATGATTTAGGTAACGTTTTCACATTATAAAACTTGCAAAAGAGGTAGAATTCATTCATTCAAATTCTTTTCGATTTACAATCCTTTTAAGCATGCAATTGTCATCAAACTCAATTCGCAAGTAGTGATTATCATGGAAATCATCTCAATTCATTAGAAGCACAAAGTTTTCAAAATTTTTCAATTTTTATGGGTTTTTTTTTAAAGTTCTTTTTCATGCAATGCAAAAAATAAAACGTGTAACACATAATGAATATGCAATGATAGTCTCAATTGAAAGCAACATAGAGAGTAGAGTTATTACAAATTTTTAGTACATCCCACCCCATACTTAGGACGAACATTGTCCCTAATGTTCAAAAGAAAGAACAAAAGAAAGAAAAGAAAAAGAAACTCACAAGTGGTGGCGGGAATGTCTAAAACGAATGGTCATGCATCGATCACTGCGGCGCCGGTGGAGGTGGGAATGGAGAGAAACTCGGATCATAGAACCGCCCAAACTGCTGGCGGTAGACGTCCCTTATCATGTGGTCAAGGTCGTCTAAGCGTCCATCTCTAGCATCCGCCCGGATCTCTAGTGCTCCAACTCTCTCCGAAAGTCCGGTAGCCCAATCCGGCATCCTCTCATACCATCCCGGGGCGTGATCATACCATGCGGGGGCATCGGCTGGTGCTGGTGCTGGTGGTGGTGGTGCTGCTGGCTGCATCGTGGACCAAGGAGGGGGTGTGCTGTACCAAGTGGGAGGTGTAGTCATCCACGTGGGCCTCTCACTCACGCTGGCGCGGCGAGATGACGAGCCTGAAGCTCTAACTGGGCGTGGAGAGCGCAAAGGTACATCCGGGGCCGCCTCCGGCTGATCCGGAAACGTGCCGAACTCTTGCTCCGCTCCTCCACCACTCTCGTACTGCTCTCCCATCTCCTCCTCATCCTCAACCGGTGGTGGAACGTAAGGGGGAGCTACAAGCCTGTTCGCATGCATCGCAGCGAACGTCTCCTTCCAATTGTGGCGTCCTGCCACAATGGAATACTTTGGCAGCCACTCAATACCCCTGCCCGTCCTACTCTCCCAAGGCATGCCCGCATAAGGCGGACCTCTATGTGTGGGGAAGATGAGTCCCCTAACCATGAATGCATGTAATCCTAGAGGTACGGCGGGTATGCGGGTGCAAGCTGAAAAATCTACACCAAATGTCCTAGCAATGTGGGTCACTATCCCACCATATCCAATGTTCCCCTTTGATTTATTCTTGAGTTTACTCATCGTCGCCGCCAAAAGAGTAGCACAATCTGCGCGGCATCCATAAAACATACTGTAAAGAAGGAATAGCTCATCCGTCTTGATCTTTTGGGGCGTCTCCGTCCTAGGAAAGAGACACTCCGAAAGAACACGGTGGGCTATCTTCAAGGCTAGATGGTACATCAATCTAGCCTTGGTATCTGCGGGTTGCCAACGGTCCTCGTCGGCGTAAATCATAGCCACTTCCGCCCAAAAATCCTTGGCGGAAACGCCTCTAGGAAGTCGACCATTGTAGGTCTCATGGAACCCGAAAATGGTCCCGAACTCAACAATGCTCAAGTGGTAGTCTCGATCCATAAGACGGAAGGAGACGGTCCTATCTACTGGGCTGTGCTCAAAGGACGTCACAACCTCCCGGGTAATCTCCTCATAAGCGTCTTCACGAATGTTCGTGAAGACAAGCAATCCGGCTCTATCCAAGAGCCATGTAAGGTCATCTACTATGTTGAGGGGATGTAGATCCTCCAACAACAAATATCTAGGGCCAATCACTGCCCTCTTCTCTATCTTCTTAAATGCAGCTAGGTGGTTTTCGTGTATGGTTGGGATGCTAGGGTGAGGTGGTGAAGATGGAGGTGAAGGTGAGGATGGTAGTGAGGGAGATGAGGGTGGTGGTGCCCTAGAGGTGGAGGGATTTCCTTTCCTTTTCTTACTTTGCTCCCCTTTCTTCTCCTTTATCCTTCCCGACATTCTCCTCACAAAGTCCATTCTGTTCAAAATTACGGGTTGTTCTATAGAAACCACGACCGTGGAACCTCCAGAGACCGTGATTCGTCACAGAATCTCGTGAATCTCAGCAAATTCACCAAATATCACCACAACAAGCAGTCCTAATCTAATTCCTTCCAATCTTTGTCAGTTCTTCCTAAAAATCTATAGCAAAAACGAACCAAATCCGCGAGAATCGAAGAGAAAGAAATAACCAAATCCGCCAAAAACTTGTTCGTGGTTGGATTTGCTGCAGTTTAGGACGAAGAATCGTTGAAAACGATTAGGAAACGAAGAATTGGGAGTGGCTGTGGGTTTTCGGTATCTAGGTCGTGGAATTGGGGAAGAATTGTGGTGGTTTTGTGAAGAAGTGTGGCTTTTATACTCGCATGCAAAATTTCAAAAATCACGGTCTATCGGGGCATTCCACGGCCGTGGAAGTGTACGGAACCGTGGTTTTGATGATTTTTCACAGGCTTTTGAGAATTACGGCCACTGTAGCTATGACGACCGTAATTTAGACCGTGGAACCTTCTGTAAAGCTTCAAAGTCCAAATTTCGTCACTTTTCTTCGACATTATCCTTCCTTTCTCCTTTTCCATCGATCCTACAACCAAAAACACGAACATACCGGAAGAAATCGAGGCAAAATAAAGTGAAAACGTCTATTCTAGACTAATCTATGAATCGAAAACAAAAACGAGAATGCAATACCTTGGGTTGCCTCCCAAGAAGCGCTTTGTTTAAGGTCCGTAGCTAGACCAATCTTGCGCCTATTCAAGTGCGGTAGGTGCAAACTCCTCAGCTTGGAGTTCCGGTGAGTACTTCTTGAGTCGTTGGCCGTTCACCTTAAAACTTCCGCTAGTTTCACCCCATACTTCAACTGCACCATGGGGGAAAATACGCTTAATTAGAAAAGGTTCAGTCCAACGAGATTTTAACTTACCCGGAAAGAGGCGAAGTCTCGAATTGAAGAGGAGAACTTGATCTCCTTCTTTGAAGTCCTTTGGAATGATATGCTTATCATGCCAACGCTTTGCTCTTTCCTTGTAGATCTTAGCGTTTTCGTAGGCGTTCAAACGGAGTTCATCCAGCTTGTTGATGTCTAGGAGACGCTTCTCTCCCGCTTCCTTCATGCCGAAATTCAGCCATTTGATAGCCCAAAACGCTTTGTGCTCTAGCTCTACCGGCAAATGACAAGACTTCCCATACACAAGGTTGTATGGTGTGGTTCCTATGGGAGTCTTGTACGCAGTCCGGTACGCCCATAATGCATCATCTAGTTTCAAGGACCAATCCTTCCTAGTCCTTGAAACCGTCTTCTCTAGAATTCCCTTGATCTCCCTATTCGAGATCTCAACTTGTCCACTTGTTTGTGGATGATAGGGGGTAGCTATCTTGTGAGTAACCCCATACTTGGCTAGAAGAGCTTCAAAGCGACGGGCTATGAAGTGAGAACCTCCATCACTAATGATCGTCCTTGGCGTCCCGAATCGCGGAAAGATGGTCTTGTTGAAGAACTTAACCACCACCATGGCATCATTTGTGGGAGAGGCAATTGCTTCTACCCATCTAGAAACGTAGACTACCGTCAATAATATGTATTGGTTTCCACAAGAAGGTGGGAATGGTCCCATGAAATCGACTCCCCATACGTCGAAAATCTCCACCTCTTGGATGTTGTTGAGGGGCATCTCGTTCCTTCTAGAGATATTGCCTGTTCTTTGACAAGCATCACAACAAGAAACAAAGGATTGCACATCTTTAAATAAAGTAAGCCAATAGAATCCAGATTGCAATACCTTTGCGCTAGTTTTGTTCGAACTAGCGTGTCCTCCACAAGGTAGTGAATGACAATGGCGGATGACACTTTGCATCTCATCTTCCGGCACACATCGCCGGATGATGCCATCCGGACCTCTCTTAAAGAGGAGAGGCTCGTTCCAATAGTATTCCCGGACGTCCTTGAAGAACTTCTTTCTTTGTGCGTATGACAGTCCGGGTGGTATCTCCTGACAAACCAAATAGTTAACGAAATCAGCAAACCATGGTTCGTTACCTTTGGAGATTACCTTGATGCACTCCTCTATGATATGTAGGTGTTCGTCCGGAAAGGAGTCATCAATGGGTAATTGATCGTCCTTTAGATGTGTTAGACGACTCAAATGATCCGCAACAGAATTTTCCGAGCCTTTCTTGTCGCGGATCTCAAGATAGAATTCTTGTAGGAGAAGAATCCATCTAATCAACCTTGGCTTCGCATCTTTCTTTGCAAGGAGGTATCGGATTGCAGCATGATCCGTGTAGACAATCACCTTTGCACCTACAAGATAAGAGCGAAACTTGTCAATAGCGTAGACAATGGCTAGAAACTCTTTTTCCGTAGTGGCGTAGTTGAGCTGAGCTTCGTCTAGCGTCTTGCTAGCGTAGTATATGGCGTGGGTTCGTCCTTCCTTTCGTTGCCCAAGAACAGCTCCAATGGCTACGTCACTAGCGTCGCACATAATCTCGAAGGGGAGAGTCCAATCCGGAGGTTGGATAATAGGTGCTGAAATTAGAGCTTGCCGAATGGTGTTAAATGCATCCAAACATTCCTGCGAAAACTCAAAAACCGCATCCTTCATCAATAGATTAGTGAGAGGTTTTGATATCTTAGAAAAGTCCTTAATGAAACGTCTATAGAATCCAGCATGTCCTAGGAAACTTCTTATCCCTTTCACCGAAATTGGGGGAGGAAGTTTCTCTATGGTCTCTATCTTAGCCTTGTCTACCTCTATCCCTCTACTAGAGACTAAGTGACCTAACACGATTCCTTCCTTAACCATAAACTGACACTTCTCCCAATTAAGAACTAGGTTAGTGTCTTCACATCTTTGCAAAACAAGAGAAAGGTTAGAAAGACAATCGTTAAAAGAGGAACCGTAAACGGAGAAGTCGTCCATGAAGACTTCCATGATTTCCTCTACGTATTCGGAGAAGATGGCCATCATGCACCGTTGAAAGGTGGTTGGGGCGTTGCAAAGCCCGAACGGCATTCTCCTATAGGCGAACGTACCCCAAGGGCACGTGAATGTGGTCTTCTCTTGATCATCCGGATGTATCGGAATCTGAAAGAAGCCACTATAACCGTCAAGGTAGCAAAAGTATGAATGTTGTGCTAACCTTTCAAGTATCTGATCGATGAATGGCAATGGAAAGTGATCCTTCCGCGTTGCGTTGTTGAGCTTGCGGTAGTCTATGCACATTCGCCATCCAGTCACGGTTCGGGTAGGAATGAGTTCGTTGTTCTTATTGGTGATGACCGTCATTCCTCCCTTCTTCGGAACTACTTGAACTGGGCTCACCCACTTGCTATCGGAGATAGGATAGATGATACCTACATCAAGAAGTTTAAGAATTTCCTTCTTGACAACCTCCTTCATGGTCGGATTCAACCGCCTTTGAGCTTGTCTTGAAGTTCTAAAGTCCTCCAGCATTAGTATCTTATGCATGCATAGGGAGGGTTTAATTCCTACTAAGTCCTCAATAGTATAGCCTATGGCTTTTCTATGTTTCCTAAGGACAATCATGAGCTGTTCATGTTCATCTATGCTTAATTCGGAACTAACGATAACCGGGAAGGTAGAATTAGATCCAAGAAAAGCGTACCTTAGGTGAGTAGGAAGTGGTTTGAGTTCCATTGCTTTCGGAGCTTCCAATGATCCTTGAGGAGCTTCCGATGTTTCCTTAGAAGTTTCTAAGGATGTTGAATGGTTTGGAGAAGAATTAGAAGAAGTTGAAGAAGTATGCCGATCACCCTCTTCCACGGTCAAAATTACGGTCTTCTCTAGTGTTCCACGGCCGTAATATCCTCTGGAATGGAGGTCGATTTTGGTCGTGGAATCCACGGTCGTGGAATACAGAGTATGACCGTGGATTCTAGTATTCTCAGCCTCATCGTGGAGTTTCTCAAACTCCACTTCATGCATCTCTTCTTGTGCTTCCAAGGCTTCAATTTCCTCTTTGCACTCTTCTTCTTCTCCTACATTGGTTAGGCTCATAGTAATAACCTTTTGTAGAGGATCGTTAAAGAGAATCGCACTTACCTCCTCCCTAGACAAACCTTCTTCGTCTTGGATATCGTAGATATCCTCGTCAAAGATTGGTTCCTTCACTAGAGTGGAAAGAACGAACTCTACTTTCTCTTCTCCAATATCAAAAGCGAGCCTCCCATTCTTGCAATCGACCATGCAGCCGGAAGTTGCAAGAAACGGTCTTCCGAGTATGATCGGGACCGGACTATCTGCAGGAATGTCAAGCACGACAAAATCAATGGGAACAAAGAATTTACCTAGCTTGACCGGGACGTCTTCTACAATGCCGACGGGACGAGTAATGGATCGATCCGCCATGTATAACGTCATCTTCACCGGTTTAGGGTCGCCTAAACCGATCTTCCTGCACAATGCAAGTGGTATGATGCTCACACTTGCTCCTAAGTCACATAAAGCGTCATATGTGACCTCTCCCACTCCAATGGGAATGCAAAATGACCCTGGATCTTTCAGCTTTGGGGGCATTTTCTCCTTCATCGTCCTGATGAGATCCGAAGAATCCGAACTCATCTTGACTTCACCGAAATCTTCTAGCTTCCTCTTGTTAGAGAGAAGCTCCTTCAAGAACTTGCCATAAGCCGGCATACCTACAATAGCATCGATGAAGGGTATATTAATATGCAGCTTGCTCATGAGTTCTATGAACTTACCGAATTGTTTATCTAGGCGTGCTCGCGCTCTAGATTGAGGGAACGGTAGGGGAGGTTTGTAAGCTGGAGGAGGAACATAGACGTCTTCCTTCTCCTTCCCCTTTCCTTTGTCCTTCTCTACGGGGACTTCAACGAACGTAGGCTGCGGATCGGTGGTAGTCACTCCGCTCCTAGTTGTAATCGCCATTACCCTTCCCTTAGGGTTGTCCTCCGTCTTTCCTGGAAGTTTCCCTTGATTTCTAGGAACTTCCTCCGCATGATCGAACATTTGGTTTTCTAAAACTTTTTGAGCTTTGTCAATTTTAGAAACTCGATCGTCAACCTTAATGAGGCGGTTCTCCATCCCTTGAAGCTTTCCCAAGATCGTTTCCAACATGGGATCTGGCTTCTCCTTTCCCGTATTGTTTTCTCCATTGGATGATTGCCCATGGCTTTTCAAAGGAGTAGAGGAAGAGGAGGGTGGAGTTAGTGAATTAGAATTGGAGGGATAGGAGTTACCGGAATTTTGTTGATTGGAGCGCCAATTGTTGTTGTTTGAACCCCGATTGTTGTTCCAATTGTTGTTGTTCCGGTTGTTGTTGTTTCCATTCCAATTGTTATTCCGGTTATTGTTCCGGTTATTGTTGTTGCGGTTGGTGTTATCACTGCCGTTGTTGTTGCCCAAATAGCCAACATCCTTCTCTTGTTGTTTTGGGAAGTTGGTCTTGATAGCCTCCTTCAACTCTTTGATCTCATTCTTGAGGGAGAAAATCTGAGTTTGAGCTTCATGTGTGAGCTTCGCTCCTTGCTCCACAAGATTTCCCTCCACCTTCCGGTGGGAATACTTCTCTATGACTCTTGCTTGCTTCTCAATGAAGTCCCAAGCGTCATCTTCTCTCATGTCCATGAACGTTCCACATGAGAGGGATTGGAGGTTGAATTGCGTTCCCGCATCCAGCCCCTTGTAGTAAATCTCCAGCAAGGCAAGCTTGGATATGCCATGATGAGGGCAATCCAATAGTAAATCCTGAAACCTTTCCCAAGATTGAAACAAACTTTCGTTAGATCTCATGGAAAAAGCGTTGATCTTACCTCTAAGTTCCGCTGTTTTGGAAGGCGGAAAAAATTTGGTGAGAAACTCTGCGGAAAGGTCTTCCCACGTGTCTAGTTTCCCATTAGGAAGAGCTTGGTACCAAGATAACGCTTTCCCTTTCAAGGAGAAAAAGAAAGGTTTAAGCTTGTAGCTGTTGGTAGTGGCGCTCTTCGGTCTCATCGTCTCCATCATACACTCAAAGTTTTGCAAGTGTTGGTGTGGAGATTCAGCGCTTGTACCGCCAAATTGGCTTTGGCGAACAAGAGTGATAACTTGAGGGTTGAAGCTAAACCCTTGTACATCTTCAGCATCAAAATTCACACCCAAATGGCGTGGTTGTTGTGTTGGATCCATCCGCTGGCCAAGAGTTCTTGGCTCATTATCCACACGTTCGACTCTCGCATTCCTTGGTGGGATGCGGCGATTAGTAGCTCCTTGTGGATTGAAGGGATTTATATTGATTGTGGGATCAATCTCTTCTAATGGTGGCATGGAAGAGTCACTATCATCAGCGGATGAGTGGCTTTTTCTTCTAGACCTTGATCTCCTTCTCGAGGACTTCTTGCCTACCTTATCTTCAAGGTCGCTCATCTTTATCCTCATTTGGAAGAGCATGTCTTGTAGACCGTTAACTTGAGATTGATGACGATCCATCTCATCCTGGCGGAGAGTCTCATTCCATCGGAGTTGAGCTTCCTTCTCCGCCAACTCCGTTTGAAGATTGCGTTCGTTCTCTTCAGCCATCTTCTTTTCCTTGCGTCTTTGTCTCAAGGTTTTCTCTAGCTCTTGATCAAGAGGTAAGAGATCTTCGGTGTTCCTAGACCTGCGCATGCACTCAAAGAAAAATCAAATAACGAGAGCAAGCTCCCAAGCTTGACAACCGGCTACCGGATTCGGACGAAACCAAATCCCCGGCAACGGCGCCAAAAACTTGTTCGCCCCTAGAGGTGTGTGCAAATAAGTTTTAAATTTATAAAACTAGAATCAAGCAGCGAACCCGCAGTGTACGGATCGACGTAGTTAAGCAAGAATTCCAGAGTATCGAACACAGGGATTTGGGTGGAAACGAATTCGAATGCAGGTTATCAAGAAAATAAATATGGGAGTTTTGCAGATATTGGGAAAACAACAATCCTAAAGTTTCGGGTATCCAGTTGCGGCAATCGATTCAAGATATACTAATGATGTAAAGACAGAGTAGAGATATGCAAAGGTATGCTAATGTAAGGTAATCGTACGGTGAAGTTCCAAGAACCTTATATGACTCACCTATAAGAAACTCTCTATACAGGTTGTTGAGGCTTCAATATAGAAAGATTCTAAAGGTAAGAATTAATATCAAATACCCAAACTTGTAATCCAAAGGTCAAAACTAACTTAACCGATTGAGGTTGTTGAGGCTCACAATCGAGGTAGAGGTTGTTGAGGCTTCACTACCACCTAGAAAAGACAAGTCTAAACTAAGTTAAAGCAAATCTTTAACTTTGGACTAAAGTAAAAGCAGGTTCGTAGACTTAAGGAAAATCACGGTTAGTTCTTGAGGTTCCACGGCCGTGGACTCAAGAACAGGCCGTGATTTAGGGTTGTCGGCGATAATTCTCTAACTCTCAGGGTCTAATCTGTTTGCGATCGATCTATCATTATCTAAGCCACAACTATCAACCCTTCACCTTAGAATTGTTAAGGGTTTTTAGCCAATAACAGTCATATTGATAATAATTCAAGAATTAGAAGATAAAAGATGTAAACTTTCAAGAACTATCAATAATCTTCAAATGAATCTCAAGATCACAATCAAGGACAAGTGTTTATCAAAAGATTCAAAAACAGAATAAACAATCACAATCTTAGGAAGGAAGAGGAACGGGATGTCAATCCGTTTCCAAATCAAACCTAAACAAGAAGAGAGATCTTCTTACAAAATCTTCCAAGAACTTCGATCTTCCACAAATCCGAAGATCTCAACAGCAACTTCCACCGAAAGTGCGAGTTTTGAGCAACTCTTCAATACGAACTTTGATCTCCAATGAGATCTCCCAAATACCTCTAAGATGAGGGTTTGTGCGTTGCTAAGCGATGATTGTAAGCGAGCATGACGGAATCTCCTTTCTTCCGTCTTTTTATAATGCAGGGCAAAGTGTCGGGCCGGCCCAATCTTCAAAAGATCGTGGCTTCGAAGAGTGGCGAAAAGATTCGCCAAGATCACGGTCGTGGAAGATTCCACGACCGTAATTCTAGGGCGTGGAAATAATTACGGTTAGTTCCACGGCCGTAAAATCCTCTGGAATGAACATCGAATTCTGACTCTGAATCCACGGCCGTAATTCTGAGCGTGGTTTGTAATACGGCCGTATTTTAGGGCGTAATTTAGGGCAAGAACGTGGTTCTTCCCTAAACTCGTGCATTCCTCAATCTAAGACTCCAAATTGCTTCCAAAAAGTGTCCTCGATCTATGGACACATCAACTCAACTCTCCTTTGCTCGATTCCGTTCGGAAATAGCTCCAAATCACCTATAATCAACATAGAACTAGTGTAGACATCCATATCGAAAATATAGGCAATACTAGCTCACATATGCACAAAGATCAATCAAAGACTATCAATATGAATCAAATACGATTAGAAAACGTGCCTAAAATATCACAATATTTCATGCTAACAAACAACACTAGTTTTAGAGTTTTCATAGCTTTTGAGTGGTTTTTGAGTGAGCTTGTTGAAGACATTTGCAAGGATTTTTAAGGAACGATTTGGACCTTCTTTTGAAGGGTTGTAAGTCTTTCTTAAACATATATTCAGGTTGGTTTACTTGTGTTTACTTATTTCTCTTCTCCTTCATTTCATTTTCTTGCTATGGAAGCCATGAATGTTTGCTTGTTGAGTTTAAATGTTAAAATGCTTGTTGTTGGCTACATAGTAGTGATTCTAGGGTAACGGATTGATGGTTATGGCTTGGACTATGATAGAATAGACTTAAATGTATCCTTGGATGATTTGCTTGATCGAACCTAACCTCTGTTACAAATCACGGTCTGTTCTTGCCTAACCACGGCCGTGGTTCTGATGATCTGCCCGTGATTTGATTATGTTGTGCTTGTATTGATAAATCTGAATGTTAGGGTGTTAGATTGTTGAAATCCTAGTGTTTGTTAAGCATAATCTACCCTTGAGTTGCCTCCCAAGAAGTGCTTCTTTAAGGTCATTAGCTAGACCAAATTCCGGGATCGATTTACTCAAGGTGAAGTGGGACAATCATATCCACCGGAGCTTCCGGAATGTACTTCTTCAATCGGTGCCCATTCACCTTAAAATTCACACAATGCTCACCTCCTATCTCGACTGCTGATAGGTGATGGAATCACTATCATTTAGGATAGTTTTTAAAGTCTTTTTATTGCATTTGTGTCGGTTTATGCTACTAACTCCTTGGTCCAGAAGAAGAAGAAGACCAAAAGAAGCTAAGGAAGGAGTTATAAGTGTTACGTCTAGGAATAGATGTGATGTGCACGCAATAAGTCTTAAATTTATACTCGTTATATTTATCCTAACTCCTAGCGAACCCGCAGTGTACGGGACGTTTGTAGAAAGGTAAGTATTCCGAGGTCGAACACAAAGACTAAGGTGAAATCGAGTCAAGCAATGATCAAAGATAGTGTGAATCTAGACTAAGATAAGATGAGGAACAAAGAAAATGGAAAACGCAATGTTTTTGTTGGTTTTTATGGTGATCAAATAAAGAACACAAGTCAAGCAAGGAAATAAAACAACTAACAAATTTAGCTAGCAAACGAGTAAGTAACACAAAGCACAAGTATATGATCAAGAGAGAAAAGTAGATTCTAGAGGTCAAGATTTCCGGTTATGGCATTGGGCTCAAGGTTCTAAGGATTCTAAGGACAAGCTGCGGTGTTTGGGGAAAGAATGTTCACTAATAGAAGTGATTACCGGGTAAGTCTCTCACTTCACTAATCCCGCATCAAACTCCTATTACCGGGTAGGTCTCAAGAGGTTAGAGTAAGGAATTCCGCACAAACTAGATGCTACTTAAGGGTAACCCTCTCCTTACCGGGTAAGTCTCGGAATAGGGAAATCTCAAGCAATAATCCTAGCACACTCGATCCAATAGCGGCTTATGAGGCTCACTACTACCTAGCATTCATCATCTTAGGTATCTAAGGTCGGAAATCATCGGGTAGATCTCTTCCCTCACTTAGATTGGTAGCATTAGGTGATACTAAGCTAAATTAGGCTTAATGAACACTAGGATTTAGACAACCAAACACCCTAGCATGCAGATTTATCATTTAAAGAGCAACAGAAGAATAAATCGGGTGGATCATACAAAAATCGGTCGATCTAGATGAAGAACAGGTCAATTTTTGTCTCTGGAATGGGTTTCGTGCATACAAATCATCCTAAACTAACATATAAGTCCATCCTATCATCACCCAAGCCATAACCATCAATCCATCACTCTAGAATCACAATAAACTAGCCAATAATATGCATATCAAGATCCGAAATCATCAAACAAGCATACATGGTGTTCATAGATGGATAATGAAAGATAAGCAAGCAAATCAACAAATCTCAACAAAATCCAAGTTGTAGCAAGACTTACAAACTCTTAAATGAAGATTCAAAACGTTCTTAACAATCCTTGCAATTAGTTCTTCAATCCAAGACTACAAAATCACTCAAAATCACTCTAAACTCTTAGAATGGTGTTCTTCCTCTTCCTTCAATCCTTGAGAGCTTTTCTTCTCCTCCAATCTTCCTACCAAAATTGATGAGTTGTGAATGAGAGTGTGGGAGAGGACAGATGCTCAGCAACCACCTGCAGGACCACTTATATTCTCCACCAAGAGCAAGGACGGACAAGAGATCGTGGGACACGTGGCTTAAGCTGTCAAAGGCCTAAAAATCGACCCAGAGGAAAAAATCGGCCGATTTTCCTGGGTGTAGGTCAATTTTCTTCAACAGAAGCATGCTATGATCGTCTAGCCATGAGTTGCTCCATTGCTTGCACCAATGGTGGTCTTTGTGTCCTTTGTTGATCCAATTATGCTCCTCCAAGGCTTTGGATGTGTACCATCATGAGGCTTGGCCCTCAAATGTATCGATTAACGTCCAATAGATCCCCGAATTACCTACAAAACCGATAAAAGGTAGTGTAGACGTCTTTTCTTGAAATGTGCATGAATTGAGCGAAGACGTCATGAACCAATGCCAAAACGTGCATGAATGAGTGAGAAATATATCTAAATGATTACCTAATCCTAAGTCATAAATCTTGTTATCAAAAATACCCCATACTTAAGGTTTGCTCGTCCCCGAGCAAATTCCCAACTATAGACTAAGAGATGACATGATTTATGTATGCAGAAAAATGGCAAAATCTTTTGGAGTTGTGCTTCTAATATTGGATCACCTTCATAGTCATGTGTCATGGCAATGGACAAGCAATTATGCATCAAATAAATGAAAGCATGGAAAGACAATTACACTTAACTTGATAGCATGCAATGAAATGTAAAGATGAAGAAGTCAAGATGATCATGAGTATATCCAATCTAAATCACTTAGTCTTACACACATGCAAGTAGGTCAAAAGGACTTGTGAACTAGAAGGCCAAGAAACGTTGTGATTAGGTGGGAATTTTCTAGGCTATGTGATGCTAATCCGGGAAAGGAACTAAACAACCACAACTTCACACTTCTTATCAACTTCCCTCAAGTGTATAATTTTCTTCATTTTCTTTTCTTTCATTTCTTTCTTTTATTTTTAAGACAATGGCATTGGTGTGCAAAAGCCGAAACCTTGGTGATTAGCCATTCTCGGGTTTTTTCTAATTTTTCGAGATGCATCCACACCGGGCACACATACCAAAACTCGTTAGGACTATTGGTTTATTTGACTTTGGCAAGGCACCAACACCCGATTATGTGAAGTGTACCGAGTTACTTGTCATTTAAGCCGATGTCCCCAAGCCTATATTTTTGGCTACACTTTCACAACAATTTCAGCATTATATGCATGACATTCTTTTCATCAACAACTTCACCCCACACTTGCTTTTCACACACATCAACATACTAGCATGCTCCTATTCCCGGATGGGTCAAAAGAGGTCAAATTTATCTCAATTGAGGTGCTCAAGCAACATGATCAAGATGAGAAGTAGAGGAAAATGAATTGCCTTAATCACTCCTAATTGATGTGCAAGAACTAGCATGCAATTTCGACTTTCAATACTCAATTCAATCAAGGCAAACATTCATGATCACAATTCATTCATGGTATTCAAGAGAAGTACTTCAAGTCCACATATACATTCATCAATTTAACACATAAGGCCATCCATAGCCAATCCACAAGACAAGGTTCAATCATTAGGGTCATATCCAAGCCTTAGAAGCACTAAAAAAATTTTAAAATTTTCTGATTTTTTTGGATTTTTCGAAATATGTATATACAATACAAGACATAATGAAACATGTGACAATATTAAACTATCCTAGATGCTAATCATGCAAGTGATCATGAAAACCCCACCCCATACTTAGAAACACATTGTCCCTAATGTGTAGACTAAATAAAGAAGTGAAAGAGAGTCCTCACAATGTAAAATTGGTGATGCTTTGGTATTTCGGTTCTCATTGGATGATGATGGTGGATGATCGATCAAGGATGGTAGAGAGCTCTTGATGTTCATTATGGTGTCGGAACCCGCGCTTGGCACCGCAAGCCATCCAAGTTCCACGTCCGCTCCACCCATGCTCGATTGGAGATCATCACTTTTCTTTACAGAGGAAAAATCGGCCAAGCAACCCAGGAAAATCGGCCGATTTTGTGCATGAACAGTCCGATTTCCGGGGTGCTTTCTTCCTCGTCCATGTGCTCGGATCTTGCTTCTTCAACCATTCCATGAGGCCTTCACATGACCTTCAACATCTCATAACTCATGACAATCAACAAGATCTAGCACCCAAAAACACAAAGGAAAAACAAAGCACACCAAGAGTAAGATCAAGCAAAAGCAAGAAAAAGAAAGGGAAAAATATGTACCAATGGGTTGCCTCCCATTAAGCGCTTCTTTAAGGTCATTAGCTTGACCAAATTCAGGAGCATTTCAATCAAGGTGAAGCGGGGCAATCACTTCCACCGGGGCTTCCGGGATGTACTTCTTCAATCTATGCCCATTCACCTTGAAATTACCACAATGATCTCCTCCTATCTCCACCGCTCCATGTTCGCCCCTAGAGGTGTGTGCAAATAAGCTTTAAATTTATAAAACTAGAATCAAGCAAGCGAACCCGCAGTGTACGGATCGACGTAGTTAAGCAAGAATTCCAGAGTATCGAACACAGGGATTTGGGTGGAACGAACTCGATTGCAGGTTATCAAGCAGTGAATATGGGAGTTTTGCAAATATTGGGAAAACAACAATCCTAAAGATCCAAGTATCCAGCTGTGGCAATCGATTCAAGATATACTTAATGATATAAAGACAGAGTTGAGATATGCAAAGGTATACTAATGTAAGGTAATCGTACGGTTGAGGTTCCAAAAACCTTATGTAACTCACCTATAAGACACTCCCTATACAGGTTGTTGAGGCTCAATATAGAAAGATTCTAAAGACGAGGATTAGTATCAAATACCCAAACTTATAATCTAAAGATCAAGACTAACTTATCCGATTGAGGTTGTTGAGGCTCACAATCGAGGTAGAGGTTGTTGAGGCTTCACTACCACCTAGAAAAGACAAGTCTAAACTAAGCTAAGGCCAATCTTTAACTTTGGATTAAAGTAAAAGCAAGCTCGTAAACTAAAGGGAAATTACGGTTGGATCTTGAGATTCCACGGCCGTGGAACTCAAGAACAGCCCGTAATTTTAGGTTGTCGACGATTCTCTCTAACTCTCAGGGTCTAATCTGTTTGCGATCGATCTATCATTACCTATGCCACAACTATCAACCCTTCACCTTAGAATTGTTAAGGGTTTTTAGCCAATAACTGTCATATTGATATTGATTCAAGAGTTAAAAGATGAAAGATGAAAACTTTCAAGAACTATCAATAATCTTCAATGGAATCTCAAGATCACAATCAAGAACAAGTGTTTATCAAAAGATTCAAAACGGAGTAAACAATCACAACCCTAGGAAGGAAGAGAAACGGGATGTCAATCCGTTTCAAAATCAAACCTAAACAAGAAGAGCGATCTTCTTGCAAAATCTTCAAGAACTTCGATCTCCAATGAGATCTCCAAACTACCCAAAAACGAGGGTTTGTGCGTTGCTCAACGTCAATTGTAAGGAGCCTGTGCGAGGACGTAAGCGTGGATGATGGAATCTCTTTTCTTCCGTCTTTTTATAATGCAGGGCAAGGTGTCGGCCCGGCCCAATCTTCAAAAGATCATGGCTTCGAAACATGGCGAAAAGATTCGCCAAGATCACGGTCGTGGAAGATTCCACGACCGTAATTCTAGGGCGTGGAAACAATTACGGTTAGTTCCACGGCCGTAATATCTCCTGGAATGAACATCGAATTCTGACTCAAAATCCACGGCCGTAATTTAGGGTGAGAGCGTGGTTCTTGCCTTCATTCGTGCATTCCTCAATCTAATACTCCAATTTGCTTCCAAAAAGTGTCCTCGATCTATGGATATTTCAACTCAACTTTCCTTTGCTCGATTTTGTTCGGAAATAACTCCAAATCACCTATAATCAACATAGAACTCGTGTAGACATCCATATCGACAATATAGGCAATACTAGCTCACATATGTACAAAGATCAATCAAAGACTATCAATATGAATCAATTACGATTAGAAAACGTGCCTAAAATATCACAATATTTCATGCTAACAAATAACCCCATACTTAGCACTTGCTTGTCCCTAAGCAAGGTCTTTCAAAAAGCTTTAAACAAGAGTTAGGATGAAATATGTGTACCTTCTTTTGGATGAATGTGACTTCTAAAGAATAGATCATTCTCAAACCTTGCTTCAATCGTTTTTCAAACTTTCACACACTTAATTAGAGAGTAAAAGGCAAAGAAAACTCATGAATCAATTTAACTTCCAAACAAGCATTACAACCTTCAAGTATTACCAAAATCAATCATAAGAAACTTCAATTTGGATCACCAAGCCATATAACATTCTTTTGATCTCAAGGACTTCCAAAGTAAAGGTCTAGAGTATGGAAGGGGAGGGAAAACTTTAAGGGAGAGTGGTGCATAAATCCGGGAAAGTGGACAACTACCTTCTTCTTCTTATGCGGTTCCCGCAACACTTCAACTTAGAGCTTCGCTCTCTTCTTTTTCGACTTTACTTTTGGAGTTATGGATAGAGGTGCACAAAAACCGAAGCCTAGGAGATCGGCGTTTCTCAAAATTGCAAGAGATGCCTCAAACCTTTAGCGCACATACCATAATCCGCTAGGAATATCGCTCAATCCGACTTTGGCAAGACACAAACACCCGGCTATGTGAATGGTGCCGAGTTACTCATCGTCATGATTGACTTCCCCAAACCTATAATTTCTTTCTATTCAATTGATTGCAAATAAATGCTCTCATGGCCCTCCCACATCAAACATGCCTTTTTCTCATTCACTTTCCAAATTCCCGGATGGGTAAAGGAGGCTAATATTTCAATGAGGAGTTAGATGATCAAAGAAAGAAGAAAGAAAGTATCGAATTGCCTTGATCATTTCAACAAGAAGTATAGGAACTTATAATGTGATTTCAACTTCAATTTCCTACATGATTTAGGTAACATTTTCACATTATAAAACTTGCAAGAGAGGTAAAATTTATTCATTCAAATCTTTTTCAATTCACAATCCTTTTAAGCATGTAATTGTTATCAAATTCAATTCGCAAGTAGTGATTATCATGGAAATCATATCGATTCATTAGAAGCACAAAAATTTTCAAAATTTTTCAATTTTTATGGTTTTCAAAGTTCTTTTTCATGCAATGCGATAGTAAAACGTGTAACACATAATGAACATGCAATGATAGTCTCGGAATGAAAGCAACATATAGAGTAGAGTTATTACAAACGTTTAGTACATCCCACCCCATACTTAGGACGAACATTGTCCCTAATGTTCACAAGAAAGAACAAAAGAAAAGGAAAAGAAACTCACAAGTGGTGGCGGGAATGTCTAAAAACGAGCGGTCCGGTCATCAATCACTGCGGCGCCGGTGGAGGTGGAAATGGAGAGAAACTCGGATCATAGAACCGCCCAAACTGCTGGCGGTAGACGTCCCTCATCATGTGGTCAAGGTCGTCTAGGCGTCCGTCTCTAGCATCCGCCCGGATCTCTAGTGCTCCGACTCTCTCTGAAAGTCCGGTAGCCCAATCCGGCATCCTCTCATACCATCCCGGGGCGTGATCATACCAAGTGGGTGCATCGGCTGGTGCTGGTGCTGGTGGTGGTGGTGGTGCTGCTGGCTGCATCGTGGACCAAGGAGGAGGTGTGCTGTACCAAGTGGGAGGTGTAGTCATCCACGTGGGCCTCTCGCTCACACTGGCGCGGCGAGATGACGAGCCTGAAGCTCTAGCTGGGCGTGGAGAGCGCCTAGGTACATCCGGGGCCGCCTCCGGCTGATCCGGAAACGTGCCGAACTCCTGCTCCGCTCCTCCACCACTCTCGTACTGCTCTCCCATGTCCTCCTCATCCTCAGCTGGTGGTGGAACGTAAGGGGGAGCTACAAGCCTGTTCGCATGCATCGCAGCGAACGTCTCCTTCCAATTGTGGCGTCCCGCCACAATGGAATACTCTGGCAGCCACTCAATACCCCTGCCTGTCCTACTCTCCCAGGGCATGCCCGCATAAGGCGGACCTCTATGTGTGGGGAAGATGAGTCCCCTAACCATGAATGCATGTAATCCTAGAGGTACGGCGGGTATGCGGGTGCAAGCTGAAAAATCTACACCAAAGCTCCTAGCTATGTGGGTCACTATCCCACCATATCCAATGTTCCCCTTCGATTTATTCTTGAGTTTACTCATCGTCGCCGCCAAAAGAGTAGCACAATCTGCGCGGCATCCATGAAGCATAGCGTAAAGAAGGAATAGCTCATCCGTCTTGATCTTTTGGGGCGTCTCCGTCCTAGGAAAGAGACACTCCGAAAGAACACGGTGAGCTATCTTCAAGGCTAGATGGTACATCAATCTAGCCTTGGTATCAGCTGGGTGCCAACGGTCCTCGTCGGCGTAGATCATAGCCACTTCCTCCCAAAAATCCTTGGCGGAAACGCCTCTAGGGAGTCGACCGTTGTAGGTCTCATGGAACCCAAAGATGGTCCCGAACTCAACAATGCTCAAATGGTAGTCTCTGTTCATGAGACGGAAGGAGACGGTCCTATCAACATGGCTGTGCTCGAAAGATGTCACAACCTCTCGGGTGATCTCCTCATAAGCGTCTTCACGAATGTTCGTGAAGACAAGCAAACCGGCTCTATCCAAGAGCCATGTAAGGTCATCTACTATGTTGAGAGGATGTAGATCCTCCAACAACAAATATCTAGGACCTATCACTGTCCTCTTCTCTATTTTCTCAAATGCAGCTATGTGGTTTTCGTGTATGGTCGGGATGCTAGGGTGATGGGGTGAAGATGGAGGTGAAGGTGAGGATGGTGGTGAGGGAGATGAGGGTGGTGGTGCCCTAGAGGTTGAGGGGTTGCCCTTTCTTTTCTTATTTTGCTCCCCTTTCTTTTCCTTAATCCTTCCCGACATCCTCCTTACAAAATCCATTTCTGTTCAAAATTACGGTCTGTTCTATAGAAACCACGGCCGTGGAACCTCCAGAGACCGTGATTCGACACAGAATCTCGTGAATCTCAGCAAATTCACCAAATTTCACCACAACAAGCAGTCCTAATCTAATTCCTTCCAATCCTTGTCAGTTCTTCCTAAAAATCTATAGCAAAAACGAACTAAATCCGCGAGAATCGAAGAGAAAGAAGTAACCTCTTTTTCGGATTGAAAGATCCAAAATGCGGGTTTGTTGATCGTTTTCCACTCGATTTGTTGCTTGGATCCTGTTCTTGGTTGGATTTGCTGCAGTTTAGAGCGAAGAATCGTTGAAAACGATTAAAGAACGAAGAATTGGGAGAAGCTGCGGGTTTTCGGTATCTAGGTCGTGGAAATTGGGGGAGAATTGTGGTGATTTTGTGATGAAGTGTGGCTTTTATACTCGCAGGCAAAATTTCAAAAATCACGGTCTATCGGGGCATTCCACGGCCGTGGAAGTGTACGGACCCGTGGTTTTGATGATTTTCCACAGGCTTTTGAGAATTACGGCCACTGTAGCTATGACGACCGTAATTTAGACCGTGGAACCTTCTGTAAAGCTTCAAAGTCCAAATTTCGTCACTTCTCTTCGACATTATCCTCCCGTTCTCCCTTTCCATCGATCCTACAACCAAAAACACGAACATACCGGGAGAAATCGAGGCAAAATAAAGCAAAAACTCCTATTCTAAGCTAAACTATGAATCGAAAACAAAAACGAAAATGCAATACCTTGGGTTTCCTTCCAAGAAGCGCTTTGTTTAAGGTCCGTAGCTAGACCAATCTTGCACTTATTCGAGTGCGGTAGGTGCAAACTCCTCAGCTTGGAGTTCCGGTGAGTACTTCTTGAGTCGTTGGCCGTTCACCTTAAAGCTTCCGCTAGCTTCACCCCATACTTCAACTGCACCATGGGGGAAAATATGCTTAATTAGAAAAGGTCCAGTCCAACGAGATTTTAACTTACCTGGAAAGAGGCGAAGTCTCGAATTGAAGAGGAGAACTTGATCTCCTTCTTTGAAGTCCTTTGGAATGATATGCTTATCATGCCAACGCTTTGCTCTTTCTTTGTAGATCTTAGCGTTTTCGTAGGCGTTCAAACGGAGTTCATCCAGCTCGTTGATGTCTAGGAGACGCTTCTCTCCCGCTTCCTTCATGCCGAAATTCAGCCATTTGATAGCCCAAAACGCTTTGTGCTCTAGCTCTACCGGCAAATGACAAGACTTCCCATACACAAGGTTGTATGGTGTGGTTCCTATGGGAGTCTTGTATGCAGTCCGGTATGCCCATAATGCATCATCTAGTTTCAAGGACCAATCCTTCCTAGTCCTTGAAACCGTCTTCTCTAGAATGCCCTTGATCTCCCTATTTGAGATCTCAACTTGTCCACTCGTTTGTGGATGGTAAGGGGTGGCGATCTTGTGAGTAACCCCATACTTGGTTAGAAGAGCTTCAAAGCGACGGGCTATGAAGTGAGAACCTCCATCACTAATGATCGTCCTTGGCGTCCCGAATCGCGGAAAGATGGTCTTGTTGAAGAACTTAACCACCACCATGGCATCATTTGTGGGAGAGGCAATTGCTTCGACCCATCTAGAAACGTAGTCTACCGCCAATAGTATGTATTGGTTTCCACAAGAAGAAGGGAATGGTCCCATGAAATCGACTCCCCAAACGTCGAAAATCTCCACCTCTTGGATGTTGTTGAGGGGCATCTCGTTCCTTCTAGAGATATTGCCTGTTCTTTGACAAGCATCGCAGCAAGAAACAAAGGATTGCACATCTTTAAATAAAGTAGGCCAATAGAATCCAGATTGCAATACCTTTGCGCTAGTTTTGTTCGAACTAGCGTGTCCTCCACAAGGTAGTGAATGACAATGACGGATGATACTTTGCATCTCATCTTCCGGCACACATCGCCGAATGATGCCATCTGGACCTCTCTTAAAGAGGAGAAGGTCGTTCCAATAGTATTCCCGGACGTCCTTGAAGAACTTCTTCCTTTGTGCGTATGATAGTCCGGGTGGCATCTCCTGGCAAACCAAATAGTTAACAAAATCAGCAAACCAAGGTTCGTTACCTTTGGAGACTACCTTGATACACTCCTCTATGATATGTAGGTGTTCGTCCGGGAAGGAGTCATCAATGGGTAAATGGTCGTCCTCTAGATGTGTTAGACGACTCAAATGATCCGCAACAGAATTTTCCGAGCCTTTCTTGTCGCGGATCTCAAGATCGAATTCTTGTAGGAGAAGAATCCATCTAATCAGCCTTGGCTTCGCGTCTTTCTTTGCAAGGAGGTATCGGATCGCAGCATGATCCGTGTAGACAATCACCTTTGCACCTACAAGATAAGAGCGAAACTTGTCAATAGCGTAGACAATGGCTAGAAACTCTTTTTCCGTAGTGGCGTAGTTGAGCTGAGCTTCGTCTAGCGTCTTGCTAGCGTAATATATGGCGTGGGTTCGTCCTTCCTTTCGTTGTCCAAGAACAGCTCCAATGGCTACGTCACTAGCGTCACACATAATCTCGAAAGGGAGAGTCCAATCCGGGGGTTGGATAATGGGTGCTGAAATCAGAGCTTGCCGAATGGTGTTGAACGCATCTAGACATTCCTGTGAAAACTCAAAAACTGCATCCTTCATCAATAGATTAGTGAGAGGTTTTGATATCTTAGAAAAATCCTGAATGAAACGTCTATAAAATCCAGCATGTCCTAGGAAACTTCTTACTCCCTTCACCGAAATTGGGGGAGGAAGTTTCTCTATGGTCTCTATTTTAGCCTTGTCTACTTCTATCCCTCTACTAGAGACTAAGTGACCTAACACGATTCCTTCCTTAACCATGAATTGACACTTCTCCCAATTAAGAACTAGGTTAGTGTCTTCACATCTTTGCAAAATAAGAGAAAGGTTAGAAAGACAATCGTTAAAAGAGGAACCGTAAACGGAGAAGTCGTCCATGAAGACTTCCATGATTTCCTCCACGTATTCGGAGAAGATAGCCATCATGCACCGTTGAAAGGTGGCTGGGGCGTTGCAAAGCCCGAACGGCATCCTCCTATAAGCGAACGTTCCCCAAGGGCACGTGAACGTGGTCTTCTCTTGATCATCCGGATGTATCGGAATCTGAAAGAAACCACTATAACCGTCAAGGTAGCAAAAGTATGAATGTTGCGCTAACCTTTTAAGCATTTGATCGATGAATGGCAATGGAAAGTGATCCTTCCGCGTTGCGTTGTTGAGCTTGCGGTAGTCTATGCACATTCGCCATCCAGTTACGGTTCGGGTAGGAATGAGTTCGTTGTTCTTATTGGTGATGACCGTCATTCCTCCCTTCTTCGGAACTACTTGAACTGGGCTCACCCACTTGCTATCGGAGATAGGATAGATGATACCTGCATCAAGAAGTTTAAGAATTTCCTTCTTGACAACCTCCTTCATGGTCGGATTCAACCGCCTTTGAGGTTGTCTTGAAGTTCTAAAGTCCTCCTCCATTAGTATCTTATGCATGCATAGGGAGGGTTTAATTCCTACTAAGTCCTCAATAGTATAGCCTATGGCTTTTCTATGTTTCCTAAGGACAATCATGAGCTGTTCATGTTCATCTATGCTTAATTCGGAACTAACGATAACCGGGAAGGTAGAATTAGATCCAAGAAAAGCGTACCTTAGATGAGTAGGAAGTGGTTTGAGTTCCATTGCTTTCGGAGCTTCCAATGATCCTTGAGGAGCCTCCGATGTTTCCTTAGAAGTTTCTAAGGATGTTGAATGGTTTAGAGAGGAATTAGAAGAAGTTGAAGAAGTATGCCGATCATCCTCTTCCACGGTCAAAATTACGGTCTCCTCTGGTGTTCCACGGCCGTAATATCCTCTGGAATGGAGGTTGATTTTGGTTGTGGAATCCACGGTCGTGGAATACAGAGTATGACCGTGGATTCTAGTATTCTCAGCCTCATCGTGGAGTTTCTCAAACTCCACTTCATGCATCTCTTCTTGTGCTTCCAAGGCTTCAATTTCCTCTTTGCACTCTTCTTCTTCTCCTACATTGGTTAGGCTCATAGTAATAACCTTTTGTAGAGGATCGTTAAAGAGAATCGCACTTACCTCCTCCCTAGACAAACCTTCTTCGTCTTGGATATCGTAGATATCCTCGTCAAAGATTGGTTCCTTCACTAGAGTGGAAAGAACGAACTCTACTTTCTCTTCCCCAATATCAAAAGCGAGTCTCCCATTCTTGCAATCGACCATGCAGCCGGAAGTTGCAAGAAACGGTCTTCCGAGTATGATCGGGACCGGACTATCTGCAGGAATGTCAAGCACGACAAAATCAATGGGGACAAAGAACTTGCCTAGCTTGACCGGGACGTCTTCTACAATGCCGACGGGACGAGTAATGGATCGATCCGCCATGTATAACGTCATTTTCACCGGTTTAGGGTCGCCTAAACCGATCTTCCTGCACAATGCAAGTGGTATGATGCTCACACTTGCTCCTAAGTCACATAAAGCGTCATATGTGACCTCTCCCACTCCAATGGGAATGCAAAATGACCCCGGATCTTTCAGCTTTGGGGGCATTTTCTCCTTCATCGTCTTGATGAGATCCGAAGAATCCGAACTCATCTTGACTTCACCGAAATCTTCTAGCTTCCTCTTGTTAGAGAGAAGCTCCTTCAAGAACTTGCCATAAGCCGGCATACCTACAATAGCATCAATGAAGGGTATATTAATATGCAGCTTGCTCATGAGTTCTATGAACTTACCGAATTGTTTATCTAGGCGCGCTTGCGCTCTAGATTGAGGGAATGGTAGGGGAGGTTTGTAAGCTGGAGGAGGAACATAGATGTCTTCCTTCTCCTTTCCCTTTCCTTTGTCTTTCTCTACGGGGACTTCAACGAACGTAGGCTGCGGATCGGTGGTAGTCACTCCGCTCCTAGTTGTGATCGCCATTACCCTTCCCTTAGGGTTGTCCTCCGTCTTTCCTGGAAGTTTCCCTTGATTTCTAGGAACTTCCTCCGCATGGTTGAACATTTGGTTTTCCAAAACTTTTTGAGCTTTGTCAACCTTAGAAATTTGATCATCAACCTTGATGATGCGGTTCTCCAACCCTTGAAGCTTTCCCAAGATCGTTTCCAACATGGGATCCGGCTTCTCCTTTCCCGTATTGTTTCCTCCATTTGGTGATTGCCCCTGGCTTTTCAAAGGAGTAGAGGAAGAAGAGGGTGGAGTTAGCGAATTGGAATTGGAATGATAGGAGTTACCGGAATTTTGTTGATTGGAGCGCCAATTGTTGTTGTTCGAACCCCGATTGTTGTTCCAATTGTTGTTGTTCCGGTTTTTGTTGTTTCCATTCCAATTGTTATTCCGGTTATTGTTCCGGTTATTGTTGTTGCGGTTGGTGTTATCACCGCCGTTGTTGTTGCCCAAATAGCCAACATCCTTCTCTTGTTGCTTTGGGAAGTTGGTCTTGATGGTCTCCTTCAACTCTTTGATCTCATTGTTGAGGGAGAAAATCTGATTTTGAGCTTCATGTGTGAGCTTTGCTCCTTGCTCCACACGACTTCCCTCCACTTTCCGGTGGGAATACTTCTCTATGACTCTTGCTTGCTTCTCAATGAAGTCCCAAGCGTCATCTTCTCTCATGTCCATGAACGTTCCACATGAGAGGGATTGGAGGTTGAATTGCGTTCCCGCATCCAGTCCCTTGTAGTAAATCTCCAGCAAGGCAAGCTTGGATATGCCATGATGAGGGCAATCCAAGAGCAAATCCTGAAACCTTTCCCAAGATTGAAACAAACTTTCGTTAGGTCTCATAGAAAAAGCATTGATCTTACCTCTAAGTTCCGCCGTTTTGGAAGGCGGAAAGAATTTGGTGAGAAACTCCGCGGAAAGATCTTCCCACGAGTCTAGTTTCCCATTAGGAAGAGCTTGGTACCAAGATAACGCTTTCCCTTTCAAGGAGAAAAAGAAAGGTTTGAGCTTATAGCTGTTGGTAGTAGCGCCCTTCGGTCTCATCGTCTCCATCATACACTCAAAGTTTTGCAAGTGTTGGTGTGGAGATTCAGTGCTCGTACCGCCAAATTGGCTTTGGCGAACGAGAGTGATAACTTGAGGGTTAAAGCTAAACCCTTGTACATCTTCAGCATCAAAATTCACACCCAAACGGCGTGGTTGTTGTGTTGGGTCCATTCGCTGGCCAAGAGTTCTCGGCTCATTATCCACACGTTCGACTCTCGCATTCCTTGGTGGAATGCGGCGATTAGCAGCTCCTTGTGAATTGAAGGGATTTATATTGATCGTGGGATCAATCTCTTCTAACGGTGGCATGGAAGAATCACTATCATCTGCGGATGAGTGGCTTTTTCTTCTAGACCTTGATCTCCTTCTTGAGGACTTCTTGCCCACCTTATCTTCAAGGTCGCTCATCTTTATCCTCATTTGAAAGAGCATGTCTTGTAGACCGTTAACTTGAGATTGATGACGATCCATCTCATCATGGCGGAGAGTCTCATTCCATCGGAGTTGAGCTTCCTTCTCCGCCAACTCTGTTTGAAGATTGCGTTCGTTTTCTTCAGCCATCTTCTTTTCCTTGCGTCTTTGTCTCAAGGTTTTCTCTAGCTCTTGATCAAGAGGTAAGAGATCTTCGGTGTTCCTAGACCTGCGCATGCACTCAAAGAAAAATCAAATAACGAGAGCAAGCTCTCAAGCTTGACAACCGGCTACCGGATTTGGACGAAGCCAAATCCCCGGCAACGGCGCCAAAAACTTGTTCGCCCCTAGAGGTGTGTGCAAATAAGCTTTAAATTTATAAAACTAGAATCAAGCAAGCAAACCCGCAGTGTACGGATCGACGTAATTAAGCAAGAATTCCAGAGTATCGAACACAGGGATTTGGGTGGAACGAACTCGATTGCAGGTTATCAAGCAATGAATATGGGAGTTTTGCAAATATTGGGAAAACAACAATCCTAAAGATCCAAGTATCCAGCTGTGGCAATCGATTCAAGATATACTTAATGATATAAAGACAGAGTTGAGATATGCAAAGGTATACTAATGTAAGGTAATCGTACGGTTGAGGTTCCAAAAACCTTATGTAACTCACCTATAAGACACTCCCTATACAGGTTGTTGAGGCTCAATATAGAAAGATTCTAAAGACGAGGATTAGTATCAAATACCCAAACTTATAATCTAAAGATCAAGACTAACTTATCCGATTGAGGTTGTTGAGGCTCACAATCGAGGTAGAGGTTGTTGAGGCTTCACTACCACCTAGAAAAGACAAGTCTAAACTAAGCTAAGGCCAATCTTTAACTTTTGATTAAAGTAAAAGCAAGCTCGTAAACTAAAGGGAAATTATGGTTGGATCTTGAGATTCCACGGCCGTGGAACTCAAGAACAGCCCGTAATTTTAGGTTGTCGACGATTCTCTCTAACTCTCAGGGTCTAATCTGTTTGCGATCGATCTATCATTACCTATGCCACAACTATCAACCCTTCACCTTAGAATTGTTAAGGGTTTTTAGCCAATAACTGTCATATTGATATTGATTCAAGAGTTAAAAGATAAAAGATGAAAACTTTCAAGAACTATCAATAATCTTCAATGGAATCTCAAGATCACAATCAAGAACAAGTGTTTATCAAAAGATTCAAAACGGAGTAAGCAATCACAACCCTAGGAAGGAAGAGAAACGGGATGTCAATCCGTTTCAAAATCAAACCTAAACAAGAAGAGCGATCTTCTTGCAAAATCTTCAAGAACTTCGATCTCCAATGAGATCTCCAAACTACCCAAAAACGAGGGTTTGTGCGTTGCTCAACGTCAATTGTAAGGAGCCTGTGCGAGGACGTAAGCGTGGATGATGGAATCTCTTTTCTTCCGTCTTTTTATAATGCAGGGCAAGGTGTCGGCCCGGCCCAATCTTCAAAAGATCATGGCTTCGAAACTTGGCGAAAAGATTCGCCAAGATCACGGTCGTGGAAGATTCCACGACCGTAATTCTAGGGCGTGGAAACAATTACGGTTAGTTCCACGGCCGTAATATCTCCTGGAATGAACATCGAATTCTGACTCAAAATCCACGGCCGTAATTTAGGGTGAGAGCGTGGTTCTTGCCTTCATTCGTGCATTCCTCAATCTAATACTCCAATTTGCTTCCAAAAAGTGTCCTCGATCTATGGATATTTCAACTCAACTTTCCTTTGCTCGATTTTGTTCGGAAATAACTCCAAATCACCTATAATCAACATAGAACTCGTGTAGACATCCATATCGACAATATAGGCAATACTAGCTCACATATGTACAAAGATCAATCAAAGACTATCAATATGAATCAATTACGATTAGAAAACGTGCCTAAAATATCACAATATTTCATGCTAACACTCCATGAGGAAAGATCTTCTACGCCACATATGGCCCGGTCCATCTTGATTTGAGCTTTCCGGGGAAAAGCCGCAGCCTTGAGTTGAAGAGAAGGACAAGGTCGCCTTCACTCAACTCCTTCAGGATGAGGCGCTTGTCATGCCACCTTTTGGTCCTCTCCTTGTAGATCCGGGCATTCTCATAAGCATCCAACCGGATCTCTTCAAGAGCGTTTATGTCAAGCAACCTCTTCTCTCCCGCCTCCTTGAGATCAAAATTTAGCCACTTAATGGCCCAATAAGCTCTATGCTCCATCTCTACCGGAAGGTGGCACGACTTGCCATAGACTAGCTTGTAAGGAGTGGTGCCAATTGGTGTTTTGAAGGCGGTCCTATATGCCCACAAGGCATCATCGAGCTTCATAGCCCAATCCTTTCTCGTCCTTGAGACCGTCTTCTCGAGAATCCCCTTGATCTCCCGGTTGGAGATCTCCACTTGGCCACTTGTTTGGGGATGGTAAGGTGTTGCCACCTTATGAGTCACCCCATACTTAGCCAAAAGTGCTCCAAAGTTCCTATTGGTGAAATGCTTCCCTCCATCACTTATGATCACTCTTGCTGTTCCAAACCTAGGAAAGATCACTCGGTTGAAGAACCGCACAACAACCTTGGCGTCATTTGTAGGTGAGGCGATTGCCTCCACCCATCTTGAGACATAATCTACCGCCAATAGGATGTAGAGGTTGCCACATGAAGAAGGGAATGGTCCCATGAAGTCCACACCCCACACATCAAATATCTCTACCTCTTGTATGTTGTTCAAGGGCATCTCGTTCCTCCTTGAGATGTTGCCCGTCCTTTGGCAAGCATCACAAGCTACCACAAAGCCTTGCACGTCTTTGAACAAACTTGGCCAAAAGAAGCCCGATTGTAGCACCTTCGCACATGTCTTGTGTGCGCTAGCATGCCCTCCACATGGTAAGGAGTGGCAATGCCGGATCACACTCTCTACTTCATCCTCCGGTATGCATCTTCTAAGCATTCCATCCGGCCCTCTTTTGAACAAAAGTGGCTCGCTCCAATAGTAATGCCTCACATCTTTGAAGAACTTCTTCTTTTGGGCATATGTCAAACCGGGAGGCACTTCCTCACACACCAAGTAGTTCACAATGTCGGCATACCATGGCTCACTTCCTCTAGACACTTGGAACAAGCATTCCTCCACCATTTGCAATTGCTCATCCCGGAATGAGTCATCAATCGGGATGTCATCTCTCTCAATCTCCAATGGTGGGAGTCTACTAAGGTGATCCGCCACGGAGTTCTCGGATCCCTTCTTGTCCCGGATTTCCAAGTCAAATTCTTGAAGAAGAAGGATCCACCGAATCAACCTAGGCTTGGCATCCTTCTTGGTAAGGAGATAACGGATCGCAGCATGATCCGTATAGACTATGACTTTCGCTCCAACAAGATATGACCGAAACTTCTCAAAGGCATACACTACCGCTAGCAACTCTTTCTCGGTTGTGGCATAGTTCAGTTGGGCATCATCTAGCGTCTTGCTAGCATAATAAATGGCATGAGTTCGTCCATCCTTCCTTTGCCCCAAAACAGCCCCAATGGCTACATCGCTTGAATCACACATGATCTCAAACGGTAAACTCCAATCCGGAGGTTGCATTATAGGTGCGGAGATCAAAGCGTTCTTTAACCTACAAAAAGCCTCAAGGCAATCTTTGGAGAAAACAAATTCAACATCCTTCATTAGTAGGTTAGTAAGAGGCTTAGAAATTTTAGAAAAGTCTTGAATAAACCTCCGGTAAAAACCGGCATGCCCTAAGAAACTCCTTACCCCCTTCACCGAGGTAGGTGGCGGCAACTTCTCTATCGTTTCAATTTTGGCCCTATCAACCTCAATGCCACGGTTAGACACCAAGTGTCCTAACACAATACCTTCACTTACCATGAAGTGGTGTTCGCTCCAAACGGTGTGTGCAAGCTTTAAATTTATAACCCTAGACTTAAGCTTAAAACAAGGATGCGAACCCGCAGTGTACGGGTCAATCGTAGTAAAAGCAAGAAAATTTCAGGGGTCGATCACAGGGACTCGGTGAAACAAAGTCAACACGGTATGCTACGTTAGTTCTAACCACAAGAGCGATTAACACAATCAAAGATGAATAAGAAGTCAATAAAGCAAACATGCAATTCTAGGGATTAAAGCATCTAGTTGTGGTTCCAACTCAAGATCTATAGATAAACGGACAAAGCTGAGATTTTTTGCGACGGGAAGGTGTTACTAAAGTGGAGTAGATCACCGGGTAAGTCTCACTACACACTAATCCTAAACCGTAACTCCTATTACCGGGTAAGTCTCAAGGAATCAAGATAAAGAACTATAACCTCAAACTAACACACCATCTAAGGGAATAGAATCAACCTTTACCGGGTAAGTCTCAGGCTAACTCACAAATATGGGATGGAAGCACACTCAAACCCCAATAAAAGATAAACCTTTATTACCTACACTTATGATCGTTGGTACACAAACTAAGGAATTACCGGGTAAGTCTCATCCTAAGCTTGCATTGAACCAGGAAGGTGTAATAAGAATAGGATTTAGCAAACTCTAACACTTAACTCTCAGTTTTAGGTCGAATAAGTCACCTCGGTCAGCCAGTTTCCACCTCGGCCGAAATGTTCATCGACTGAACGAGATGCTTAGGGTTAAGGTTAAAGACTCGAACTTTCAGGATCCTACTGGAATCTAAGACTATTCTATCATTGTTTTTCCCACAACCTTCAGCCAATCACCCTAAAATCACACAAGGAAATTAGCCACTCATCATCATAATGAAAGTATTAAATATATGGGAAGAAGGTGAATATTTGAACAAAGAAGAATTTAAGGAAAAGACTTCAATAACTGAATCAAGTATCACAACAAAACATTCCTTGGATAGCAATCCAACAAGACAAGACAACAATTGAGGGAATTGAAGACAATCTTACAAAACCCTTCAATAAAGCTATAAAAGCTATGGACTTCAATCTTCCTTCAACCTTCAAAAAGGTTCTTCGACTCTCTCCCAAATCGGAGTATGCTGCTGCTGCGTAAACCTTGATCGACGGTATAGCGTGATGTTGGAATTGTGGAAATCCAACCCTTTTTATAGGAAAATAACCCTCCAAAGATAATAAATCTTAGAAAGATATTCTCCCATAAATATAGGTAAAATATATATTCTGCATATCTCCTTCCATCCAGGAGCCAAGCCCAAAAATATAAGATCACTTTCCAATTTTAAAAGATCTCCTCCAAGAATAAAATATTCTCGCCGCGTCCTAGGTGTTCGCCTCGGTCGAGTCGGTGTCTCAGAATCGCCTCGGTCGAGGTGAATCTTTAGTCAACCGAGGTGATTCAAAACAGAATGTGAAATCTCTCGAAACTGGTCCAAAGTGAATCTTTAATTCATGGCTATGCTTCCTGGATGGTTCCTTTTGCTCCTCAATGTAGCTCCAATGACTCATGACTCCTTTTGCTCCTTTTTGATGCAAAACATGCCATTTTACCTACGATTACAACAAAACTAGGTGTAGACCTCGATTCTCGCAAAGGTAGATGAAATGGTAGTAAAATCACATAATGTACATACAAACATGCAGATTATGAAAGATAAAACGTCCAAACAAACCCCAAAATATAGACTATAATTCATGCTATCAAAATACCCCATACTTAGCCCTTGCTTGTCCCCAAGCAAGTTCCTCATATAGAAAACAAGATAGAATGGATTATAAGTCAAGAAAATCAATGAAAAAGCCTTTCAAAAACATTTTATGGTGTGCAACTATCATAGATCACTCTAAGAGAATACTTCCTGGAATTTAAAAACTCAATATGCTCAAAACATTTTATAAATATAGGAAAGTTGTTCATCTTTGCACAAAATCATAAAATGCATAATAAATCATATAATCGAAATTAATCATGTATAATCCAGTTTAAACCGCTAAGTCAATCAACAAGCTCAAGGTCTCAAGGGCTTACCAAAAGAAAGGTCAAGAAACGTGTGGGGTAGGGATGTATGTAAGGTAATGTGGTGCTAGAATCCGGGAAAAGGATGAACTTCACTTTCACTTTGACTTGCAACATCTTCCACCAATAAGCTTCGCTTATCTCACACTTTTTTCTTTTTACTTTACTTTTTGGGATGCATGGACAGAGGTGCACAATAACCGAAGCCTAGGAAATCTGCAATCATCAATTTCTCGAGATGCATCAAACCCTTGATGCACATACCATGACCCGTTAGGAATATCGCTCAATCCGACTTTGGCAAGACACAAACACCCGGCTATGTGAATGGTGCCGAGTTACTCATCTTCATGATTGACTTCCCCAAACCTATTATTGCTTTCTAACACTTTCACTTCCAGCCACTTCTCAACTTTAACTCTACTTGCTTTCACCACTTCGCTTGCTTCCAAATTCCCGGATAGGTAAAGGGAGGCAAAATGTATATGAGGGGCTAAGCATGATCAAGAAGAAGAAGAAGAGAATGAATTGCCTTGGTCTTTCCAAGAAGAAAGTGAGAGAACTTAACCTGCGGTGTCAACCTTCAAATTCAACATAATTTGGATAAAAACAAAGTATTAAACATGCTAATAATTTCAAACAAAGCATTTAGCAACTTAAACATATTATAAAACCTTTCAAACACAAAGGATTCAAAACCAGTCAGTAAACAAGATCTTCACTGAGATCATATCCAGATAAGTAACACAAAATCGTTTTCGAAAACTTTCAGTTAACACACCTCGGTCGAGGTGTTCTTAGTTCAACCGAGGTGAAATGCCTCGTTTGGCCAAGACTAACTCGGTCGAGGTAAAAAGATTTTTTTTTTTTTTTAAAACCAGTTTTCTTTCAGTTTCGACGTTTTTCTCAATCAAATAACCTGTAAGTATGCATGTAGTCTCAGATAAACACATAGATGCAAAAGTGAAGCATAAATATAGATATCCGGTCAAATAGAGTCATACATCATAAGTGTCAAATAATACATCAAGTAGTCAAATAAGTACAAACACCCCATACTTGGGACACATTGTCCCAATAGGTCAAAATAAGTCTAAGGATAAGATACTCACCGAACATAGCTAAACTGCATGAAGAAGTAAGAAACAGCTCCCAGATAAGACCATCTCGGTTGGCGAAGCACATCTCGGTCGAGGTGTTCTGACAGTACCCGAGATGTATCTCAGTAAAGCTCGTTTCCTCAACTTCTCAAAATTTTGTTCTTCCAGTGTAGCTCCTGAACTGTGATCCTTCCTTTTGGAATACCTGGTTGTTGTCTAGAGGAAAACAAAAACAAAGCAACTATCTAAACTAAACTAGAAAAGGGAGAAGAAAGCAATACCTTGGGTTGCCTCCCAAGAAGCGCTTGGTTTAAGGTCGCTAGCTGGACCCTTCTCCATAGAATTACTCAATGTACCTTGAACACCATGGAGTGCTCATCACATCCATCATAAAATTCTTCCAAAAAGGTTCCGGTTCCTAATTTCACCGGCAAATGGTAAGATCTCCCACGTACAAGCTTGTACGGTTTGATTCTCACCGGAATCCTTCTAGACTTTCTGCACTTCAATGGGACATTCCTCGTGTCCCATCCTTTCCTTGATCGAGAAAACAGTTTCTCGAGAATCATAGCAGCTTCCCCATCTTTAGCATGGGGATGGTACAAGGTCCTTAGCATGCGAGGGACCCCATACTTGAACAAAAGACACTTCATCGCCTTAACGGTGAAGTGCTTGCAAACTCCACTCCTTATAATCCAAGGAGTATCTTCTTCCAACGGTTTCAAGGGAGGTTTCATCTTGATCTTAGGAGGTTCTTTCGGAAGAGACCTCCAACTCTCCGGTGCATTCCTGAAAAATTCAGAAATATTAATAGGGAATTCAAATGAAGTAGGAGAATGTACCTTGCAAAGTTCTCCAAAGCTTGAGATAAGTTTCGTGTTGGGTTGATAATCTACCCACGAAACCTCTCTCAGTTCCGCTGGTCTTTCCTCCACCTTGACCACAATCTCAGTAATTTGGCCAAGGTTCTCTGCATCTTCCACTTCTGATTTTGCAGATTCTTCCATCTCGGCCGAAATCTCTTCTACCTCGGCCGAGGTCTCAACAGTTGGATCGAGACCTTCCATATCCTCCTCTTCCTCAGAAGTTTCAGGAGAAATTTCTGGTTTGATTGGGGGAATGCTTGGAATGTGCAACACTTCCTTATGCTCTTCTTCCGGCTTAGCATAGGATATGTTGCTTTCCTTGAGCTCCTCCACCTTCTTTATCAACTTCTCCAATCTTGATTCGAGAGAGTCTTCAAAAGGTTGCTCATAAATGTTTTTAGGGACATTCTTCTCATCCCATATCGCAAGTTCATGTTGAATGGCCTCTTCTCTTTCCCATTCATTGTTGAACCAATAGAAGGAGTACTTTTCCTCCAAGTATTCATAATGGTCCGCCCTAGCACTTTGTCTTGCTATCCAGGCTGGATCAAATGTAGTCATCGGAAATCCTGAAAACTACAAAACTCATAGAAAGAGTAGTTAGTATCAACAGGGGCAAGTGCCCCGAAAGCAAACCGCAACCGGCTCGGTCTAGACCAAGTCCCCGGCAACGGCGCCAAAAACTTGTTCGCTCCAAACGGTGTGTGCAAGCTTTAAATTTATAACCCTAGACTTAAGCTTAAAACAAGGATGCGAACCCGCAGTGTACGGGTCAATCGTAGTAAAAGCAAGAAAATTCCAGGGGTCGATCACAGGGACTCGGTGAAACAAAGTCAACACGGTATGCTACGTTAGTTCTAACCACAAGAGCGATTAACACAATCAAAGATGAATAAGAAGTCAATAAAGCAAACATGCAATTCTAGGGATTAAAGCATCTAGTTGTGGTTCCAACTCAAGATCTATAGATAAACGGACAAAGCTGAGATTTTTTGCGAGGGGAAGGTGTTACTAAAGTGGAGTAGATCACCGGGTAAGTCTCACTACACACTAATCCTAAACCGTAACTCCTATTACCGGGTAAGTCTCAAGGAATCAAGATAAAGAACTATAACCTCAAACTAACACACCATCTAAGGGAATAGAATCAACCTTTACCGGGTAAGTCTCAGGCTAACTCACAAAGATGGGATGGAAGCACACTCAAACCCCAATAAAAGATAAACCTTTATTACCTACACTTATGATCGTTGGTACACAAACTAAGGAATTACCGGGTAAGTCTCATCCTAAGCTTGCATTGAACGAGGAAGGTGTAATAAGAATAGGATTTAGCAAACTCTAACACTTAACTCTCAGTTTTAGGTCGAATAAGTCACCTCGGTCAGCCAGTTTCCACCTCGGCCGAAATGTTCATCGACTGAACGAGATGCTTAGGGTTAAGGTTAAAGACTCGAACTTTCAGGATCCTACTGGAATCTAAGACTATTCTATCATTGTTTTTCCCACAACCTTCAGCCAATCACCCTAGAATCACACAAGGAAATTAGCCACTCATCATCATAATGAAAGTATTAAATATATAGGAAGAAGGTGAATATTTGAACAAAGAAGAATTTAAGGAAAAGACTTCAATAACTGAATCAAGTATCACAACAAAACGTTCCTTGGATAGCAATCCAACAAGACAAGACAACAATTGAGGGAATTGAAGACAATCTTACAAAACCCTTCAATAAAGCTATAAAAGCTATGGACTTCAATCTTCCTTCAACCTTCAAAAAGGTTCTTCGACTCTCTCCCAAATCGGAGTATGCTGCTGTTGCGTAAACCTTGATCGACGGTATAGCGTGATGTTGGAATTGTAGAAATCCAACCCTTTTTATAGGAAAATAACCCTCCAAAGATAATAAATCTTAGAAAGATATTCTCCCATAAATATAGGTAAAATATATATTCTGCATATATCCTTCCATCCAGGAGCCAAGCCCAAAAATATAAGATCACTTTCCAATTTTAAAAGATCTCCTCCAAGAATAAAATATTCTCGCCGCGTCCTAGGTGTTCGCCTCGGTCGAGTCGGTGTCTCAGAATCGCCTCGGTCGAGGTGAATCTTTAGTCAACCGAGGTGATTCAAAACAGAATGTGAAATCTCTCGAAACTGGTCCAAAGTGAATCTTTAATCCATGGCTATGCTTCCTGGATGGTTCCTTTTGCTCCTCAATGTAGCTCCAATGACTCATGACTCCTTTTGCTCCTTTTTGATGCAAAACATGCCATTTTACCTACGATTACAACAAAACTAGGTGTAGACCTCGATTCTCGCAAAGGTAGATGAAATGGTAGTAAAATCACATAATGTACATACAAACATGCAGATTATGAAAGATAAAACGTCCAAATAAACCCCAAAATATAGACTATAATTCATGCTATCAAGTGGCATTTTTCCCAATTTAAGACAAGATTTGTCTCCTCACATCTTTGCAAAACTAAGGACAAGTTAGCCAAGCAATCATCAAAGGAAGAACCATAAACAGAGAAATCATCCATGAAAACTTCCATGATATTTTCTATGTATTCCGAAAAGATAGCCATCATACACCTTTGGAAGGTGGCGGGTGCATTACACAACCCAAATGGCATTATCCTATATGCAAAAGTACCCCATGGACATGTAAAGGTTGTTTTCTCTTGGTCATCGGGGTGGATAGGGATTTGGAAGAATCCACTATAGCCATCTAGGTAGCAAAAATGAGAATGTTGAGCTAACCTTTCTAGCATTTGGTCAATGAAAGGAAGAGGGAAGTGATCTTTCCTAGAGGCCATGTTAAGCTTTCTATAATCAATACACATCCTCCATCCCGTAACCGTCCTAGTCGGGATTAGTTCATTGTTCTCATTGGTTACTACGGTCATCCCACCCTTCTTAGGTACTACATGAACGGGACTAACCCACTTACTATCCGAGATAGGGTAGATAATTCCCGCATCTAGCAACTTAATGATTTCCTTTTTGAATACCTCTTTCATTACGGGATTCAATCTTCTTTGATGTTCAATAGAGGGTTTATGATTATCTTCCATCATTATCCTATGCATGCACAAAGAGGGCTTGATGCCAACAAGATCATCAATGGTGTATCCTATTGCCTTTCTATGCAGTTTCAATTCATTCAATAACCTATTAAGCTCATCATCACTCAAAGATGCATTCACAATCACCGGATAAGTAGAATTTGAACCAAGGAAAGCATACTTTAAATGAGAAGGAAGAGGTTTAAGATCAAGTTGAGGAGGACCTTTTTCGGTTGGAGACGATCCATACAATGTAGGTTGAGATGATTGCAAAGCCATGGAAGCCTCCTTGAAGTCTCTTGATGATTGCTCATACTCAAGTTGTTGATGCTGAAAAAGACTCAGGAAAATCGACCCAGGAAGAAAAATCGGTCAATTTATCTGGAGGGGGTCGATCTGAGTTTCTGTTTTGGCAAAACTGGCTGAAATTTCAGCACAAGTACAAAAATCGGCCGATTTTTGGCCCCAGTCCGATTTTTCTGGCAGTTTTCCTCTTCTTCTAGCACTTCAAACCCAACACTTGGTAGCTCGTCCAATGCATTCAAGGCCTTGATCACTTCATTGCTACTCTCTTCAACTCCTTCCTCCATCAAGCTTGAGCTAAGAACTCTCTCAAGTGGATCCTTGAGCAAGATTGAGCTCACAACCTCTCTAGACTCCTCTTCTTCAACTATGTTGAATATATCCTCATCAAGGGTTGGCCCTTTCATCATTGTGGACAGCTTGAACTTGATGTTCTCTTCTCCAATGTTGAAGGAGAGAGTCCCATTCTTGCAATCCACTAGACATCCGGAAGTAGCTAGGAAAGGTCTCCCCAAGATGATAGGAACCGGATAGTCCGCCGGGATGTCCAAAACAACGAAGTCTATGGGCACATAGAACTTCCCTAATTGTACCGGGATGTCTTCCAAGATCCCAACCGGATGAGTGATTGAGCGGTCCGCCATGTAAAGGGTCATCTTGACCGGCTTTGGCTCTCCTAGCCCAACCTTGTTGCAAAGTGCAAGCGGGATGATGCTTACACTTGCCCCAAGATCACATAGGGCATCATACTTCACTTCTCCTACTCCGATTGGCACACAAAAGGATCCCGGATCCCTTAGCTTGGGAGGCATCTCCTCCTTCATTGTTTGAATCAACTCCGAGGATCTCTTAGTCATCCTTATCTCACCATACTCCTCCAACTTCCTTTTGTTGGAGAGTATTTCCTTCAAGAATTTGCCATATGCCGGCATCCCTAAAATAGCATCCATGAACGGAATGTTAATATGCAATTTAGACATTAGTTCAAGGAACTTACCAAAATGATTGTCCAAGCGAGCTCTTGCTCGTGATTGAGGGAACGGTAGTGGTGGCTTGTATGGAGGCGGTGCCACATAGGTTGGCTCTACATCTTTGCTCTTGCCTCCATCTCCTTGCAAAGTTTCTTCTTCATTCACCACTTGCTTCCCTTTAGCATTCTCCTTGGGCAAAGGATCCTTCATGCTTATCCCACTTCTTGTTGTAATAGCCAACACTTGGCCTCTTGGGTTTTCTTCGGTTCTTCCGGGAAGCTTTCCCAGATCTCTATGTGCTTCTCCCGCCTTTTGGAATACTTGTGCTTCCAACACCTTTTGAGCCTTTGAGATAGAAGTCACCGTGCTCTCAAGACCGCTCAACCTTCCAAGCAATTGCTCAAACATCATTTCGGTTCTATCCTTTGGAGGTTGAGTGAATCCGGGTGGAGGTTCTTGTGAAGCTCTTGGTGGTGGAGTTGTGCTTGTAGAAGCGGGAGGGTTCAAGGCTCCATCCGGGTTAGAGTAAGAAAACCCGGGATGGTTATGGTTGGGCCGGTAATTGTTGAATTGTCGGTTGTTGTTGAAGTTCCTTGGGCCTTGATAATTGTTGTAATTGCCCCTTCCCATATAGTTTACATCCTCCTCCTTGGAAGATAAGTTAGCTTGTGGAAGCACTTGAGGGGTTGCTTGACTCTTCAAAGTTGTAGCACACAACTCCCTCAAGGACTTTAGCTCGTTGTTGATGGCGTCGAGCTTGAAGTTGCTCATGGTGACCTCACTCACCTCATATGCTCCCGCCTTTCTCCCTTCACTCTTCCTATGGGAGTACTTCTCAATCACTAGAGCTTGCTTCTCCACAAACTCCCAAGCATCATCCACATGCTTCTCCATGAAAGTCCCACCGGAAAGGGATTGAAGCTTGAATTGGCTATCTTCATCAAGTCCCTTGAAGTAGATCTCCAATAGCTCAATTTTCGGTATGCCATGGTGTGGACAATCTAGGAGAAGGTCTTTGAATCTCTCCCAAGACTTGAACAAACTCTCACTATCCTTCATCACGAAGGCATTGATCTTCCCTCTTAATTCGGTAGTCTTGGAAGGTGGGAAGAACTTAGTCAAAAACTCGGTTGTCATCTCCTCCCAAGTACCAACTCGCCCTTGTGGAATAGATTGATACCAAGCCAAGGCTTTGTCCTTAAGAGAGAAGGAGAAAGCCCTAAGCTTATGGTTGTTGCTCTCCAATCTTGGCGGTCTAAGAGTCTCCATCAAAATCTCGTAGTTCATCAAATGTTGATGAGGAGACTCTCCTTCCATCCCTCCAAATTGATTATGCCGGATCATTTGTAGAACTTGAGGGCGGATCTCATAGTTGTGGGCTGCGGGATCTCCTAAGTTCACAACCGGACGGTGTGCTCTTTGTGCCGGATCCATACGTCTCCCTAAGGTTTGTGGCTCTTCAATGGCAATGGGCACAACCCTAACATTAGCCGCCGGCTGCGGTTGTTCCACCGGTGGTGGAGGAGGTGGAGGTTGTCGGCGATTAAGCTCTCCTTGAACAAGGGCTTGCCTAATCTCCTCAATCTCCCTCCTAGTCTCCTCTTGCCTCTCATTGGCAAGTCTCCTTTCTTCCTCCAAGAGCTCATCTCTTAGCCTTATTTGCTCTAAGGCTTCATCCAACTCAGCTTGAAGGTTTCTTCCGGCCATCTCTTTCTCTTTTCGGATGTTCTTGGATCTAGATCGAAGGGTTTTCTCCGGTTCGGGATCGAATAGAGCTAAATCCTTGCCACGAGATCTTTGCATACACCTAAAGAGAGAGATGATGTCCTGAAAAGCAAAGACACACACCAAAGAGAGATCAAAAGCAACAAGAAAGATCTACACTATAAACAATCACAAAATGACTCAATCTAGACCTAGTCCCCGGCAACGGCGCCAAAAACTTGTTACGTCTAGGAATAGATGTGATGTGCACGCAATAAGTCTTAAATTTATACTCGTTATATTTATCCTAACTCCTAGCGAACCCGCAGTGTACGGGACGTTTGTAGAAAGGTAAGTATTCCGAGGTCGAACACAAAGACTAAGGTGAAATCGAGTCAAGCAATGATCAAAGATAGTGTGAATCTAGACTAAGATAAGATGAGGAACAAAGAAAATGGAAAACGCAATGTTTTTGTTGGTTTTTATGGTGATCAAATAAAGAACACAAGTCAAGCAAGGAAATAAAACAACTAACAAATTTAGCTAGCAAACGAGTAAGTAACACAAAGCACAAGTATATGATCAAGAGAGAAAAGTAGATTCTAGAGGTCAAGATTTCCGGTTATGGCATTGGGCTCAAGGTTCTAAGGATTCTAAGGACAAGCTGCGGTGTTTGGGAAAGAATGTTCACTAATAGAAGCGATTACCGGGTAAGTCTCTCACTTCACTAATCCCGCATCAAACTCCTATTACCGGGTAGGTCTCAAGAGGTTAGAGTAAGGAATTCCGCACAAACTAGATGCTACTTAAGGGTAACCCTCTCCTTACCGGGTAAGTCTCGGAATAGGGAAATCTCAAGCAATAATCCTAGCACACTCGATCCAATAGCGGCTTATGAGGCTCACTACTACCTAGCATTCATCATCTTAGGTATCTAAGGTCGGAAATCATCGGGTAGATCTCTTCCCTCACTTAGATTGGTAGCATTAGGTGATACTAAGCTAAATTAGGCTTAATGAACACTAGGATTTAGACAACCAAACACCCTAGCATGCAGATTTATCATTTAAAGAGCAACAGAAGAATAAATCGGGTGGATCATACAAAAATCGGTCGATCTAGATGAAGAACAGGTCGATTTTTGTCTCTGGAATGGGTTTCGTGCATACAAATCATCCTAAACTAACATATAAGTCCATCCTATCATCACCCAAGCCATAACCATCAATCCATCACTCTAGAATCACAATAAACTAGCCAATAATATGCATATCAAGATCCGAAATCATCAAACAAGCATACATGGTGTTCATAGATGGATAATGAAAGATAAGCAAGCAAATCAACAAATCTCAACAAAATCCAAGTTGTAGCAAGACTTACAAACTCTTAAATGAAGATTCAAAACGTTCTTAACAATCCTTGCAATTAGTTCTTCAATCCAAGACTACAAAATCACTCAAAATCACTCTAAACTCTTAGAATGGTGTTCTTCCTCTTTCTTCAATCCTTGAGAGCTTTTCTTCTCCTCCAATCTTCCTACCAAAATTGATGAGTTGTGAATGAGAGTGTGGGAGAGGACAGATGCTCAGCAACCACCTGCAGGACCACTTATATTCTCCACCAAGAGCAAGGACGGACAAGAGATCGTGGGACACGTGGCTTAAGCTGTCAAAGGCCTAAAAATCGACCCAGAGGAAAAAATCGGCCGATTTTCCTGGGTGTAGGTCGATTTTCTTCAACAGAAGCATGCTATGATCGTCTAGCCATGAGTTGCTCCATTGCTTGCACCAATGGTGGTCTTTGTGTCCTTTGTTGATCCAATTATGCTCCTCCAAGGCTTTGGATGTGTACCATCATGAGGCTTGGCCCTCAAATGTATCGATTAACGTCCAATAGATCCCCAAATTACCTACAAAACCGATAAAAGGTAGTGTAGACGTCTTTTCTAGAAATGTGCATGAATTGAGCGAAGACGTCATGAACCAATGCCAAAACGTGCATGAATGAGTGAGAAACATATCTAAATGATTACCTAATCCTAAGTCATAAATCTTGTTATCAATAAGCACTTAGGAGTGAAGATCGTTCACGAAGCAAAGCTTTTGTTGCCTCACCGCCCCAGCGGAGCCTTGTCACCGCCCCTGCGGGTGACGCCTTACACCGGAGCGCCCCCTGCGCCTTCGCTAGTGCCGGCCATGAAGTGTGTCACCGCCCCTGCGCCACTCCTTGGTGCCCCTGCGGTTACTTGCCTTGAAGAAACGAATACTAGCTCCCCTGTGCCTTCCACTGCGCCCCTTCCTGCGCCTCAACCTAGAAGCTGGAAGACGAAGAGGTTGTGTCACCGCCCCTGCGTTGACATAGGGACGTCCCGGCGGCTTGGCATCAGAAATGTCAGGAAGTTGAAGGGTCTGACGTTTGAAGAGCATTGAAGATCCGGCCCAGCGGAATTGCCTAGCCGCCCCTGCGGCCATGAAGAAGATCAAGCGTTTTTTCGTTCACCGCCCTTGCGGAACTGAAGGCCGCCCCTGCGGTTTAACGTCAGAAGCTTTACTCCGGTTGTTTACACCACCTTTATGGCATTAAAAGTGGTTGTTTTAGGCCGGTCATTTACTCTCATTTAGTGTCTTTTGTAGTATAAATAGTCCTTGGTTGATTGCTAGAATCATCCATCTTGTTATCCAAAAAAATTATCCACTTAGATTATCTTGCTACCTTTGTAATGAGTTGTTAACTCCCTTGCTACATTAGGTTGGCTTGAAGCTGCGTTGTTACTTTGGTTGTAAGTTTTTTTTAATATAGTTTTCATTCAGTAATGCTTTGTGTTTCCTTGATCTCCATTGTCTAATTGCATGTTTACTATTGCTTGAGATTGATCACCTTAGGTTCTAAAGTGCATGCGAATAACTAGGATTAATAGGTTCCGGGTTCGGGTCTTTAATCTAGTAGCAACTGATGACATGAATTATATACCATTATAATCATGCATATTGTAGAGGTGTACCTCGATTTACCTTGCATTTAGAGAGAACTTGTGTACCTTTTATGTCTTATTCAATTATATTTCGGAAATAGAGGTCTACACGAGTTTTGGTTGAATTATAGGTAAATTGAATGGATTCGGAAGCAAAAGTAGAGCAAGGAGCATCTAAGGTCATTAAGGAAGTTAAAGGACCCTTAGAGGAATCACAAAGAACAAAGAAGTTGCGTTAAAGAAGCATAAAGGAGAGGAAGAAAACAAGCCAAAGGACGAGCACTTTCTGTTGAAGAAAATCGTGCCATTTGCTATATAAATCGGACAATTTTTGTCATTAAAAATCGAACGGTTTTGTGGGTAAATCGGCTAGCTCGATTTTCTTTGCTTTTCGGCCCAATGGTAAAGACGACACAAAGCCCATCACTTGTAGGCTAAAGAAGTGTTTTGCCAAACGGCCCATTAGCAAGAAACTATAGGTTGGAACCCTAGGAACGAAAACGAGGAGGCCGCAGCGGGAAATCTTTACACGTTAGTGAGAGATTGAAGATTCTTGGAGAAGGATTGAAGCAATTTTGCCGGGAAGTGAATCTTGATCATATTTGTGAGATTTCTTTGTTCCATTGAAATCTTTGTGGTTTCTGAACACGACATTGAGTTAATTGAGAGATAGATTGATCAGTTTTGAGATTGGTTTACAGATTTGAAGGTTATTGAGTTTTTATTCAAGATTCGGGTTTATTTGAATTATTTTACTCAATCTTTATTTTGATTTGATTTTGAAAATGGTTGGCTAAAACCATTGTGATTCTAGGGAGAATAGTTGAAGATTGAGGCTTAGATGATAATAAACTGAACTCATTCAAACATTTGGACCCTGAGAGTTTAGATTTTAGTTTTGCGATAACAGGAAAATCGACCTGTTCTTGGATAAATCGTCCGATTTATCTATGAACAACACGATTTATTCCCCTGACGAATTTTAATTGAATTAATCTTTAACCAAAGCTAATCCTTGCCTAAATCCCAACCTTGTTTAACCTTTTTAACCTCTAAATAAGTGTATGAAGAGACTTCAATCTTGATTCTACATTTAATAGATTAAGATTACAAGATTTGGGTAATAGAGAGACTCAACATCCTTTATTAAGATTTTAAGTATGCTTTCTTTTCTTTACCTTGGAGAGTCATATCTTGGGGTTTTAGATAGTTAGTTTGAACATAACTCTTGTCTTTAGATCTTTCTATATTGCAGTCTCAACAACCCTTATAGAGAGAATCTTTGGATTAGACAAATAGGTTTCGGAACTTCACCGTACGATACCTACCTTTGAACACATAATCTTGGCAATATAAACTCTGTCCTTATATCCATTAGAAGTGTCTTGAATCGAAAGCCGCAGTCGGATACTTGAATCCTTGGAATCATTCCCCCCTTTATTAATCACAAAAGCTTTTGCATTTTTGCTAGATAAGTGAATTTGAATTTATTCTCACCAAATCCCTGAGTTCGACTCTGGAATTCTTACCTTACTACAGTCGATCCGTACACTGCGGGTTCGCTTTGCTTTGAGTTCTAGATATAAATATTAAGACTTTGACGCACACACTTTTGAGCGGACAACAACTTTAAGTAATAACGGGTTGTAATTACTTAAAGAAAAGAAACACAAATATAAAGATAAGTTTAACGGTTTTAATCTTCTCTTTATATCCCTTAGTCTTTGTTTGAAAGCTAACTTGTTATTTGTTCTTGTAGGTTTACGGAACACTAACTTGTTAAGTTGTGTTGATGCCGGTTGGCTCAACACATATATATGATCGAGACGGGAGATTACTTGAAAACTTGTAAAAAGGAACTCACCAAAGTAGCAATTGCATGCTTAGAATCAACCTAGTGTAGATTCACCCATCATTTGTCTTACTTGTCGCATTAATTGTTTTCATAAGTTTTTGTGTGCATCAATACTGTTACGCTAGATTTGTGTATGCACGCAAAAGTCTTAAATTTATAACTCGATATATTTTTCCTAACCCCTAGCGAACCCACAGTGTATGGGTCGTTTTGTAGTAAGGATAGTATTCCGAGGTCGAACACAAAGACTAAGGTGAAATTGGGTCAATCATGACTAAGGATAGTGAAGATCTAGGCTAAGAAAAGAGATAGGAATAAAGAAATGAAAATCTCAATGTTTTTGGTTTGGTTTTGAGGTGATCAATCAAGGATCACAAATCATGCAAAATCAAGAAACAACTAAGCTAACAACACAAATAAACAAACAAACACGAGATAGGTAATCAAAGATAGAGAAGCGGATTCTAGGGGTTAGAAATTCCGGTTATGGCATAGGACTCAAGCTATCTAATCATTCCTTGGATCAACTATAGTATGTTGGGAGTGAGTGTTTCTAGATTGGGATCAATCACCGGGTAGGTCTCATGGTCCACTAGTCCGTTCCTAAGGTCTTATCACCGGGTAAGTCTCAAAGAACCTAAGGTTAGGAATTCTACACAAACCGGATTGCTATCTAGGGATCTAACATCTCCTCATCGGGTAGGTCTCGGGAAGGCAAGTCCTAAACATAAATCCTAGCACACTCAGTCCAATAGCGGCTAGTGAGGCTCACTAGTACCTAGAGTTCATCATCATTGGTACCTAAGGGCAAGAATCACCGGGTAAGTCTCTTCTCACACTTAGTTGCTAACACTAGGTCAACCTAGAGTAGATCTAACTCAACAAACACTAGGATTTCAACAATCTAACAACCTAACACTTAGATTTATCAATACAAGCAAGTCGGACGAAATCACGGGCAGTTCCTCACTTCCACGGCCGTGGAACTACCTAGAACAGGCCGTGATTTACAACAGAGGCTAGGTTCGAGCAAACAATTCATCCAAAGGTACATTTAAGTCTATCCTATCATAGTCCAAGCCATAACCATCATTTCCTTACCCTAGAATCACATCTATTTAGCCAACAACATGCATCTCAACAATCAAAATCATCAAGCATACAATCATGAGGTTCATATCAAGAGGATGAAATGAAAGAGAGATGAAGTAAATAGAACAAGAAAAACGAGCTGAATAGATGTTAAAATAGAGACTTACAACCCTTCAAAAGAAGGTTTGAATCAATCTTACAACCCTAGAAAATGTTTCCAACAAACTTCATTCTAAAAACTAAGAAACTCTAAGAATGGTGTGTTCTTCTCTTCTTCTCCAATGGAAGTCTTTCTCCTCCTCCAAGAGTAGCTCCAATCTAATTCCAAAATGAGAGAGTATGGGAGAGAATGTGTGTGAGGTAAGGTGTGTAGTGGAAGGATCCCCTTTAGAATCAGCCTGCAAGGGTACTTATAGCCTTCACCATTTGCAAGAGTCGGTTATAGAGATCGTGGGACAACTGTCCCAACTGTGCAGAAGGAATCACGGGCAGTTTCCACGGCCGTGGATCTCCCAGTGGCCGTGATTCTTGTGCTTCAGCCTTCTTTTGATCGTTGAGCCATGAGTTGGTGCAAGGCATACACCAACATGGTCTCATGTGTTCTCCTTTGCTCCTAACTTGCTTCCCATTGAGCTCGGATACGTGTCATCACGAGGAACGATCCTCGGATGTATCGATTAGGCTCCAAAAGCTCCCAAAATACCTACAAAACATGCAAAAGTCCGTGTAGACGTCTATCTTGACAAATATACATGAATTGAATGTAAACGTCACGAACCAATGCTAAACTATGCATGAATATCGGGAAAAACTATCTAAATGGATGCCTAGACTAACGTCATAAATCGTGTTATCAAATTCAACCAAAACACCCCTTTTTACTTGTTACTATAATCAATAATAGCATCTAAAACACTTTAACTCTCTTGGGTTCGACCCTTACTTAACCACTATACTTGTCTTTAGTGCTAAGTCGGAATTTACTTTTGATTGGGTATAGACGACCATAGAAATACCTCCAGTCAAATTTTGGCGTCATTGCCGGGGAGTTTTAGTATTTTATTGTTATTATTGTTTATTGGTTTGAACCATTTTTATGGTTCAAACCCGTGCTACTAACTCCGGCTTTGCTTCTTTTGATCCAGAAATTGAGAGGACGCACATCCGGCAACGAAGACAACAACAACTTCAACAAGAGATGGCTGATCGTACACTTCGCCAACTCACGCATCCCACCTTGGCTCAAAACCCCCTTACGGTCACTATACCGGCATTAGGAGAAGGAGTCAATTTCGAGCTCAAGTCGGGCCTCATTCACTTGCTTCCATCCTTCTATGGGCTAAGTGGTGAAGACCCCATCAAACACCTTGGGAAGTTTCATACCGTGTGTATGAGTATGAAGCCGGCCAACATTACCGAAGAACAAATCAAGATGAAGGCATTCGGCTTCACACTCATTGATTCTGCGGATGATTGGTATTACCACCTTCCATCCGGGAGCATCGACACTTGGGAAAACCTTCACAAGGAGATTTTGGAGAAATACTTTCCAGCCAAGAAGGCCAATAGCTTGAAGAAAGCTATAAGTAACATCGAGCAAGAGGCGAATGAAACTCTCTACGAGTACTTCGAGAGGTTTGCACGCCTCCGATCCAGTTGTCCTTTTCACGGATATTCAACTCAAGATCTAGTCTTGTACTTGTACAATGGCTTGCTAGACAATGAAAGGAGGATCGTCGATGCGGCTTGCGGAGGTAGTATTCTTAACTCTACTCCTGACCTTGCTTTGGAAAAGATACAGGAACTAGCGGAAGGAACTCGGAATTTTGGAAGGACCCCGTCCAAGAAAGGAGTTCATGTTGTGAGTTCCAGAAAGAGCGAGATTTCCACCGAGCTCGCGGAGTTGAAGGAAATGGTGAAGAGACTAACACTTATGGGAACCCCACAACAGCTCAAAGCTTATGGAGTATGTGCTGACCCATATCATCCAACGGACATGTGTCCACAAGTCTAGGATGACGATGCAGAGGTGAACGCAATGGGTTATGGACAGCCACAACAGTAAAGGCCTAGAAACGATCCCTATGCACAAAATTTCATGCCAAACTAGCGTGACCAACAGAACTTTCATTGGAGGGATCAACAAAACCAACAACAGCAGTCCCGTCAAGGTAAGTATCACTCAATTGAAGATATGTTGCAGGTTTTGACTAAACAATTTGCTACTCATGTCCAAACAACAGAATCCAGCATCAAGAACCTTGAAAAATAGGTTGGACAAATGGCGGAAGCCATTACAAGAATTGAAACTAGGTCCTCCGGAGGATTACCTTCACAGACGATTATAAACTCAAAGGTGATGCTGGAGGAGGCTCAATCATAGAGATACAGACCTTACGTCAAGCCAACGACGTAAAGCAAAGACGTTGATTCGGGAGGCAACCCGAAGGAATAAGAAGAGGAGCTTTTGTCAAGAAAACTGCCCCTGTAGTTGGGTGACCCCACCCCCGCGGTGACACCCCTGCCCAGCGCTGCCCCCGACGCTGGGCCAGCGTCTGCAAAATACCTGCCACCGCCCCCGCAGTGTCACCCCACGCCCCTGCAGCGGCCATCCTTGACACGTATCCTTAGCGCCGCTCCCGGCGTTGAAGCTGCGTACCCACTCTTCCTTGTCACCGCCCCCACGACGATAAACGCCGCCCCTGCGGTTTTGTTAAGGAAAGAAAAAAAATACAATTCCCAAAAATAACCTACATCTACCACCCTTTAGATTCCCCCTCCATTCACCCTTCGAAACCTAGCCACCTCGCCTCCATACGCCCCTGCACCCTCCGGAAGCCCTCGCACCACCCTGTCCACACACTCCTACGCCGGTTCCGACGACTACCGGCCCTTTGCGAAAGCCAGCTCTCACCACCACCACACACAAATATCCTCTCAACCCTCTCACTCTCGCCCTCCACTGCCCCACCTCCGGCGACGTCTGCAACAACATAGAAGACACCAGAACAGTCCCATCACCAAAACCTTCGCCGAACTCCCAAAATCGCCCTCTGTTCTTCGACCGCCTTTGCGCCTGCAAGCACCCGCCCATGCGTCGTGCCGCCCCTGCGCCTGCTTCAGCCGCCCCTGCGGAAAACACAACAGAGGGTTCGTTTCTTACTCAATTTTCTGAAAGTTCTAATTTCTTTGATTGTTCAAACTACAAGAGATGGAGAATCAGAAGAAATATAAGTTTTCAGAAGCCGAAACGGAGCGATATAGGATTGCACAAGGTCGGGATGTGTATGCAACCCGATTTCTGGACGTTCCTACCTTGGAACATTTGGGCATGTTGGAGAGCATGCAGGAATTCCTCAACAACGCTGGGCTCAGGGATTTTCTGATAACGAGCGCCCCAATGTACCCCGAGCTCAGCTGCCAGTTCATTGCCACCATCAAAATGGAAACGGTGGACCACGGGTGTGTTGGACTTACATTCAAGTTCAACAAAAGAAAGTACACATTGGATTACACCCAGCTGTAGGAGGCCTTAGGGGTGACTATAGCCGCTTCCGACGACTGGTGGGAACCCATCCCGACACCTTATTTGATGGAGTTTTGGCAGGCCGCCACCAGGTCTGAGTTTCATGCAGGGGGTAAGTACTCCAACAAATTCACTCACCCATGTTTGAGGCTCATCTCGAAGATATTTATGAGTGTCTTATGTGGACACAAGGAGGAGAATAAGGTTGCTCTTAAGGACTTTTCACTGCTATACGACTTCCTCTCCACGAACGACTGGGTACCGGATTGACCATACCTCTTCCTTACCGCTTTGAAGCGGATTAGGAAGAATGAGCCATGAGATATTGTGGGAGGAGGGATCATCTCCTTGTTAGCTGCACGGGTTATGGATCTCTCTGCCTTGGAGGACGGATTAGAGGCCCCACTATATACGGAGGGTATGTTGAGGAGGTGCAGGCTCCTCAAAAGAGACGGGGAGCACCGCTTTTGGCTCTCTTTAGCAGATGGAAGTCATATCACATACCTCCCCCGACGACTTCCATTGGGAGATTAGCTCTCCGATTTGTACGTACCAGCTGACCTAGTTCCTCCGAGACGGCCTCAAGAGGATATTGTTGGGAGATACGCAGTAGGCTCCAGCCGGGCCCCCTCCATTGATGAGGAGATGCCGACTGCAGCACACGACAGTCAGGCCATGGAGAGTCTGCAGGCTCAGATGGCAGCCTTGACTACACAGCACCAGGCATGGCAGACCGAGTACCAGCGGTCCATGCTTGAGCAGCAGTAGGCGTGGCAGTCCAGCTTCGCCTCCTCCATGACCACTCACTTTGACCGCCGTCAAGATGCTTGGTAGGCGGCTCATCAGCAGCAGTTGGAGACTCAGCAGCTGGCTTGGCAAGCTAGCTATGAGACTTCATTTATAGAGAAGATGGAGGCTCAGGAGGGCCGCATCGACATGCTCTACTGCCGGCGGGAGCACTTCTGCCGCCATTTTCCTTACCCTCCGGAGGAGGGTCCAGGTGGTCCATCCGGACAATCCCACTGAGGGGTACATTTCTCTTCCTTTCTCCCACATTTATCTTTGCCTCATTTCCACTTTGAGGACAAAGTGTACTTCAAGTATGGGGGAGGGACATTATCATTGCTTGTACAGTTCATTTGAGTTTTTGAGTTGTTTTATTTTGCATCTTGAATTCAGATTGAAATTCACAAAAAAAAAAAAAAAGAAAAAGCCAAAGAAAATGAAAAAGGCATGAAAATCCTTGGATAAACCGAAAACCCGAAAGGGCGGTTTAGGCAAAAAGAAGGTAGTCCGACCAACCTTAGGTTGGTGCAAAATTGGACTTGAGGGATTTGAATTAAAGTGAGATCATCAAAAGAAGAAGAGTGGCAAGGTAAAAATCCGAAAGGGCGCCTTGGCAAAATGAGCGACACCGAGTGTAGTTTCCCTTCCGGCGTTTGACGACATAAGAAGGGGAGTCATAAGGAGGTTGTCTGGGTAGGCAACTCTTGGAGCAATAAGGATGGTAGTTTCTCCCTTTTTTTCACATCTCCTCTCTTTTCCTTCTTTCTTTCTTGGCTTTTCTCTTGTTTTCACTGTCTTTCTTGCTTACCCATGCTTCCTGAGGCCTTTGAATCTAGTTGTTGTCATTTGTTTTACTCGGGACGAGTAAAAGGTCTAAGTATGGGGGAGTTTGATAGGTGATGGAATCACTATCATTTATGATAGTTTTTAGAGTCTTTTTATTGCATTTGTGTCGGTTTATGCTACTAACTCCTTGGTACAGAAGAATAAGACTAAAAGAAGCTAAGGAAGGAGTTATAAGCACTTAGGAGTGAAGATCGTTCACGAAGCAAAGCTTTTGTTGCCTCACCACCCCAGCGGAGCCTTGTCACCGCCCCTGCGGGTGACGCCTTACACCGGAGCGCCCCCTACGCCTTCGCCAGCGCCGGCCATGAAGTGTGTCACCGCCCCTGCGCCACTCCTTGGCGCCCCTGCGGTGACTTGCCTTGAAGAAACAAAGACTAGCTCCCTTGCACCTTCCACTACGCCCCTGCCTGCGCCTCAACCTGGAAGCTGGAAGACGAAGAGGTTGTGTCACCACCCCTGCGTTGACATAGGGACACCCCGGCGGCTTGGCATCAGAAACGTCAGGAAGTCGAAGGGTCAGACGTTTGAAGAGCATTGAAGATCCGCCCCAACGGAATTGCCTAGCCGCCCCTGCGACCATGAAGAAGATCAAGCGTTTTTTCGTTCACCGCCCTTGCGGAACTGAAGACCGCCCCTGCGGTTTAACATCAGAAGCTTTACTCCGGCTGTTTACACCACATTTATGGCATTAAAGGTGGCTATTTTAGGCCGGCCATTTACTCCCATTTAGTGTCTTTTGTAGTATAAATAGTCCTTGGTTGATTGCTAGAATCATCCATCTTGTTATCCAAAAAAATTATCCACTTAGATTATCTTGCTACCTTTGTAATGAGTTGTTAACGCCCTTGCTACATTGGGTTGGTTTGAAGCTGCGTTGTTACTTTGGTTGTAAGTTCTTTTTAATATAAGTCTTCATTCAGTAATGCTTTGTGTTTCCTTGATCTCCATTTTCTAATTGCATGTTTACTATTGCTTGAGATTGATCACCTTAGGTTCTAAAGTGCATGCGAATAACTAGGATTAATAGGTTCCGGGTTCGGGTCTTTAATATAGTAGCAACTTTAAGTAATAACGGGTTGTAATTACTTAAAGAAAAGGAACACAAATATAAAGATAAGTTTAACGATTTTAATCTTCTCTTTATATCCCTTAGTCTTTGTTTGAAAGCTAACTTGTTATTTTTTCTTGTAGGTTTACGGAACACTAACCTATTAAGTTGTGTTGATGCCGGTCGGCTCAACACATATATATGATCGAGACGGGAGATTACTTGAAAACTTGTAAAAAGGAACTCACCAAAGTAGCAATTGCATGCTTAGAATCAACCTAGTGTAGATTCACCCATCATTTGTGTTACTTGTCGCATTAATCGTTTTCATAAGTTTTTGTGTGCATCAATTCAACCAACCCCCCCCCCCTTGTTACTTGTTACTATAATCAATAATTGCATCTAAAACACCATAACTCTCTTGGGTTCGACCCTTACTTAACCACTATACTTGTATTTAGTGCTAAATCGGGATTTACTTTTGATTGGGTATAGACGACCATAGAAATACCTCCAGTCAACTGCTCCGTGGGGAAAGATCTTCCTCACCACATAAGGACCCATTCATCTTGACTTGAGTTTTCCGGGAAAGAGTCAAAGCCTTGAATTGAAGAGAAGGACTAGGTCACCTTCACTCAACTCCTTCGGGATGATACGATTGTCATGCCAACACTTGGTTCTCTTTTTGTAGATCCGGGCATTCTCGTAAGCATCAAGCCGGATTTCCTCAAGTGCGTTTATATCCAATAGACGCTTCTCTCCGGCGTCCTTTATGTCAAAATTCAGCCACTTAATGGCCCAATACGCTCTATGCTCCAACCCTACCGAGAGATGACAAGATTTGCCATAAACTAACTTGAACGGAGTGGGGTCTATTGGGGTCTTGAAGGCGGTCCTATAAGACCATAAATCATCATCAACCTTCATCGCCCAATCTTTCCTTGTCCTAGAAACCGTCTTCTCAAGTATGCCCTTAATATCTATATTGGAAATCTCTAATTGGCCACTAGTTTGGGGGTAGTAAGGTGTGGCCACCTTGTGAGTCACCCCATACTTGGCCAAAAGTGCCTCAAAATTCCGGGCGGTGAAATGTTTGCCTCCATCGCTTATGATGACCCTTGGCGTTCCAAACCTAGGAAAGATGACTCGGTTGAAGAACTGTACCCAAATTTGGCGTCATTTGTGAGAGAAGCTATGACTTCCACCCACCTCGATACATAATCCACCGCTAAGAGAATGTAGAGGTTGCCACAAGAAGAGGGGAATGGCCTCATAAAGTCCACACCCCATACATCGAAAATCTCAACCTCTTGAATATTGTTCAATGGCATCTCGTTCCTCCTTGAAATATTGTCCGTCCTTTGACAAGCATCCCAAGAAACTATAAAATTCTGCACATCCTTAAACAAATTAGGCCAAAAGAAACCCGATTGTAATACATTGCCACAAGTTTTGTGTGAGCTAGCATGGCCACCACATGGCAATGAGTGGCAATGGCGGATCACACTCTCCATCTCATCCTCCAGGATCACCTCTTAAATATTCCATCCGGTCCTCTCTTGAACAAGAGAGCCTCGCTTCAATAGTAGTGCCTCACGTCCTTGAAAATTTTCTTACTTTGAGAGTAGGACAACCCGGGTCGAACATCTTCACAAACCTAGTAGTTTACTATGTCAGCAAACCAAGGCTCACTCCCCCTTAACACTGGAATTTCTCACTCTTCCAGAGAAACCACAATCCACCTTCAAACCTGATAGCTTCCACCCGAAAATATTTCGAGAAGTTCAAACGGTCATAGATATTTTGCGCTCTAGCCCCCAATGTACGAGGTTCGAAGATAGCGAGGATATCAACATTGTGATGCCTACATAGATACTTAATGGTTTGTCGGAAACCGTTCTTACAGGCTCCGAACACAATTCAAAATAAGCAATTCATTAAAACGTTTATAAGAGAGTAAAAAAGGATACTGATAAAGCTTACGCCTCAGCTTGACCAGGCGCCTTATATCCCTTCGCTTATGTGGTCTCCACCATTTCTTCATCACCAGTTAATGAACTGCTCCTTTGTTGAGTATTACCGGTGTCATCACCGGTACCTCCTGACCCGCTGCTCACCTGCACATTCACAAACTCCTCCATTTGAAAAGTATCCTTGAGTTCAAGATTTATACCTTTCATTCCTCCAACACCAACAGTGATTAGAGGAGGAGTGACCGATGAAACTGACGTGCCCTCTACATCAGCACTTGGATTGGTTTTGTTTATGGTTGTAGAATGAATTATCAATTCACTATGCCTCTATCGTTTGAGAGTACCCTGCTCGTGTTTAGTTTCTTCTGCTTTTTTGATTCTCCACGCTGCTCTTCTCGCGTCATTCTTCGTCTTATTATGTGTCTTCTTTTTCCCGTCGTTAGCTTTCTATTTTGTTGTGTCATTAGGAACAGCTGCAAACACAATAGGTTTATTAGATTTTGTAATTTTTTTGCTATCCACATTGCTACTGATAATAATTGGGCCTGAAACATTAGATATCTCCCTCTGCTGAATATTCGTATGTGGGCCTCCTGCATTTTTGACGCCACTAGATGAAGCCCTATTAGAGTCCACTACTTGGCCCATGATCGGTTGGCCCATCATCAGGGATACATTAACATTATCTTTCCCTTTATCCATTTCAACGTAATTCTTGCCTTTGCCATGATGATACTTGCCCTACATGGGAACGCTTTGCAATCTGACTAATTTGGAAGCTGATCTCTAATTATTCTCAACAAAATTCTTTCCTTTCTCTTGCTTGTGACCTCTTGCTACCATCATCCATGGGCCATAGCCTGGATCTTCAACTGGGATAGCCGACACATTCTTCGGCTATGCCACCACTGCCTGATGAGCATTATTTTGGGAGTCCCAAAATCTGTCTCAGCATCAGTCTTCTCATCGTTCGAATGATGAACTGGATTGTCCCCATACTCACACTCGGAAGAATAATGGTCGTACCAACCACACTTAAAGCAAATAATATCTAAACCTTCGTACTTTATGGCACATCTATTCCCGTTGATGGTAATGGCTTTCTTCAAAGGACTAATGAGATCAATCTCAATGCAAATACGAGCAAACCTTCCCATGTTAAAATGAAGAGTCTTCAAATCTATGGTAATAGGTAGTCTTGTACTTTCCGTCATGCTCCAAATGATCGCTTCATGATACCATTGAACAGTGACACCGGTAATTCTAACCCAGATGAGGGCTGAATTAGTTGGATTAGAAGTGACAACCTCCGGTGACCAACACTTCATGATAAGACATCTTCCAAACACTACCCATAGTCCTCTTGTTAGGATCATCATGAGCTCATTCTCATTATGGAATCTGACTAGGAAGTGGTTATTATCAAGATCTATAAGTTGCATTTATCTCCACACTTCCGCAACTCTCTGACTTTCCTCTCCATGACTGGGAAGATCACCGGAAATCCCAAATCTTTGAAAACTATAGACTGTCTTCATCTCGCTTCTAACTCTTTTGTGCCCTCCTTATCAATCTCTATAACCGGATCTCCTTCATGACCATGAGGATAAGTGACTTTTATCTTGCTGCTAATAGAATCCTATTGATCCTATCCTTGTTATGTGAGTTGATTTTAGCCCCCCCCCCCCCCCCCTAATAACCTCGCTCAAAGTTCTTGTTTTAGTTCTCACTGAGATGCTCCCAACATCCTTGGTCAGATCACCTGTTGTCTACTTCAAAGGGTTAGCATGACATTGGCATTTTCCAACACACTGTTAACAGGCCTAGTTTCTAACTCAATCTTACTCTCAATTTACAAAGGTGATGAGTCTTGCATAACCGCATCGACACTCACGATACTCTCCATTTCCTCTGTAGTAACTGACTCCATTAGAGGAGGAGCCTCCTTCATCGTACCGCCGGGAAAAAAGTCTCAGAAAATGCCGTCCTAGCCTGTTCGCTACTAGGTCAAAAGAGAGTTTTTTTCGTAGACAATGATGAGTTTATGCATGTGCCTATACTGTGAACGCCAAAGAAAGGTAATGAATATATTCAACTCAAACATCATTGCTTAATCGAGATATGGTACGTAACATTTATCAATTATCTAGCATTGTGTTTTCAAAGTAATGAAAAACAGTTATATATTAAGGTTATAGATTTTAAAACTAAAGTCTTAATTTGAGAAATTTAGTTGACAGTTTGCTAATTATTATTTTTTAATACAAGTCCTTCCTTCTTATTAGACATTTTATTGGGAATAAAAGATGACAATATGGATTTTTTTTCACCTTTTGATTCACAAAGTTGAAGAGAAGCATGAATGATGTTAAACTGAATAAGATTCAACACCCGTGATAATTAGTTTCCCCCCGTTTTCAATTACCATGTGGTTTTGGCAATTTGTTCGGGAATCTATGTGTGTGGACATAGGTATCGAGTGCTATCTTTGGAGGAATTTGGTATGACAAGAGGTACGGGGATGATGGGACCTTCTTGAAGGCCTACACATTCAAGTGTGGTGTATGCTCGACTCTAAGAGAAGAATTCCAAGCAATCCACCGTGGACTCAAAATATACCGTCATATGTTGGAGATAATAAAGTCCCACATCGAAAGATGGGGACACTCCGGGCCTAGTATATAAGGTCGGTGGGCTACTCCTCCTATTGCCAATTGGTTTTAGGATGGAACATCGCCGGGTTTATGTGCTGGGCTTCGGCTAATGCGCATGTGCGCTCGGATGCACACGACCACCGCTCTACCGGTCCGTCTGTATCGGACTTTGACATCATATGAGGCTAACAAAGCTAATCATCAAGCAAACTCCTGAATGTATGAATTATGTGGAGTCCATTTATACAATAGAGTTGCTTATCACAATTTATATTTGAGAACATGGTACCAAGAACATCCAAATCTCCATCTTCCCGTTGTTGGTCAAGTCTCCAACGAGATATATAAACTTCTATATTACAACTAAGAACTGACATATGAATTCCTCTTACCTTTCCCATTTTATTTTTGTAAAATAATAAATCTATGGAATAGAGATAACGTATGATATGAAATATAACTTAGGTTCGGTTCGGGTGTAACTGTTAAATGATACAGTAAGTACTATCTTAAATTTGTGTACAGTATATTCTAGGCTAGGTTTGAGTTGTTGGTGTATTCCCTTCACTTTCTATTCTAGTTCTCCTCCTTTGGTAAATGTTATATTTTTTTTATTTACCCTCTACTTTTAATTGTCAACTCTTTTGGCGGGTCGTTACATTTTATTAAGCTTTGTATTTGTAAAATTTTTAAATATAAAAAGAAAGATTTTTAAATTAGGATTAGACTACAAAATTTGGGTAAAAATACTTCTTTTTTTTTTGTCATTTTAAATTTTGTAAGTAACCAAAGCTTTTTATATTAAAACAAAATTATTTATCATCAATATCACATAATATAATCATATGCATTCAAAAATAAAGTTATCTCTTATTATATATATATATATATATATATATATATATATATATATATATATATATATATATATTATTGTTATAATTTTATGTTCAAATTATCTCTAAACCATCATTAATGTCTATTTAATCGTGTACATTCAAAAAACTAAATCCTAATGTACTTATTTTCTATTCTATCCTAATAAAAGACAATAATTACATATTTACATCTAATATCAAATAATAATAAATCCTTCAGTTTACTTCTAACAACTACGTGTTAAATGAAATAACTAAACATTTTTTACTATCAATAACTAAACACTAATTAAATCTTAATATATAATAAAACATATATATTTTAATTATGAAGTATAAAAAACAATTGGTTTAAAAATACAACTTCATCCCATAAAATTCAAATGAAGCGGTTAAAATTTTTGTATTTTTGTTTATTTAGTTGTTATTTTCACAATTGATGTGTTTTGAGCTTTATAATAATTATAAAATTATTTAGTAGTGTTTTAATATTGCATAAACGGAACGAGACTAGCGGGATGATCGGGTTGGGGACAAGGGACCTGTTTGGTAATGTACGATTACGTAGATGAAGATGATGATGAGAATTATTTAGATGATAAATTAAGGAGATAAAATTGTTTGATAAAATAAATATGATTGTGGGTAAAATAACGAAAAATACGTGCTAAGTTTTTTCTTATAGATGAAAGAGATAAATAAGGAAGAAGGATAAAAGTGAAATTTTAAGCACCATAATCCTTATAATCGAAATTTTATAAGATTACACATTTCTATAATCTAATTTCTTAATCACCATAATCTAACCTTTTTAATCTCCTTCGTTCTCTTATACTAACTACGAATTAATCCCTTTATTAAAATTAATCCCTTTATTTATAAACCTACCAAACTTAGCAGATATCTAAATTTTGAGGGTTTTGTTATTCCCCTATTTAATATATTAAAAATAACCGTATAACGTACGGCATCAGTCATAGACTCATATACTAGCTACGAATAAAGTTTTATAATTAATCTCTCTAAAAAAAGAGAAAAGAAAAAAGAAATCTAAACCAAACTTGAATGATGGACAGACGAGAGGCGTCGCGCGCTGTGTAATCCCCTTGACCGGTAGGTATTCTACTCCTTCCTCCTCCGATGAAAACCAAATCTTCATGTATGCGCTCTTCTGACACCCAACAAACCAGTAAACCACCATGGAATCTCCCTACATACTTGTGTCTCCGGAAGGAGCTCCGTTGGATGACCCTTCGCCACAGGCAGCGATTGTTAATAGTGCCACACCGCCCGATGGCCTCTGCGAATTACAAGATTACAATGAATTCCTCCTCGCCGAGGTTCTCTGTCTCCAGGTGTCGCTTCAGAGCCTAGAAGTGATGTACGAGGAAGTCGAGGAGAGTCTGATGAGTGTTCAAGGGCAACGGGATGAGGCTATGGCGCGATCCAACATGGTTGAGGAGTTGTTGATTGAGAGAGATGGTCTTCGTGTCGAGGTTTCCGTCTGTAAAAGGAAGATCGGGGAGGGGGAAAGAGAAAGGGAGAGCTTGGAGAGGGAAATATACGAGGGGATGAGAGAGAGGGAAGAGCTTGTGAAGAAGATTGACTTGGGGGTGAGAGAGAGGGAGGGTTTGGTGAAGGACATTGGGGATTATAGGGCTAAGATTCGTGAATTGGAGGAGGAGATGAAAGAGAGGGACCAACAACTGTTCAATTACTTGCAGAGTCTTTCTTCCATTAAGGGCCTCTGTGAAGGCCTTGATGTTGAAAATGAATACGAAGAACTCAAGGACAATGATACTTTAAGTAGAAGTGCGGAGGAAGAGTCAGCAGATATAACATCCTCCGATGCTCTTACAGTCGAATTGAATGCTGTGTTCAAGACATTGAAAAACGTTGAGACGAGGCTGAGTGCCTACAAAGAGAGGACTAAGAAGGAGAAGAAGGAACTGGAGAGCAGCGTGGTGAGTTTGACAGAAGAGAATCGTGATGTAAATAGTTTGCTTCGTATTGCATTGATCGAAAAGGAGGCTGTGGAAAAGAGCCTTAATAAATTAAAGGGCAACACCACCGATCAAAAGAGAGTTGCCTTGCTACAGATTGCTGAGAGAGGACTGCAAAGGGTCGGCTTTGGCTTCATGATGGGTGCGGCAGTCAATGAATCCATTCCTCCAATTGCGTCTGATAATCTATCATCTACTGTCAGTAATGTGTCTGACAGCAGTGAATGCGACGAGGAGGTTGTTAGCTTGGTAATGCTTCTCCTACTTTCATTCCTTTGCTACAGCTTCTAGTATTCTCCATTATACAATATATCGCACTGTTCATTTCTGTACAACTTGTGCACTAATCATAGTCTCGATATGATGTTTCTTTGTTCTATACAAGTTGTAATCTAAATTTTGGTTTGGAGATAGTTAAGGCAAACTATAAATGCTTCTGAATTGAGGAGAATACTATGTCAACATGTTCATAGTAAGTGTCAGTTACAGTAGCTTAACTAAGCTACAACTAAGTTGAAGTCACCCATTGAAAGTGAAGCTTCCTCACCTCGCGAATCTGGTTCTTTTAGACTCCAAAACTTCTGTGGTTCAATTGGAAATGCTCTTTAAATCACAGCAAGAAACCATATAGTTAAAGAGTCTCCTTCCACATGGATTTACCAGCTTTATAATGCTGAAGGGCACATCAACATCTTTTACCTTTTGGGAACTCTTCCTTTACCAAAAGTTTGTATAGAAGAACAAGGAATGTAGTGTGAATTAGGACTGTTGTATTCCATGTAAAATACTGGAGAAGGATGGGATAATGATTGCGTGAGTTGTCCAGTTTAGGAAAGAAGTTGACAATAAGGAGAGGCGGTAGAAACTAGTGCTACAAAGAGCACGGGAAAGAGGAGAGGAATTGATAATTGATCAATCTAAACAATGTACTTGGTCATGATAGCAGGGTAGATTTGCTATTTTAGGCATCTTACAAATTATAGAAAAGCCTAATCCTAAGGCTACTTGGAAAGAAATTTATTAAAAGTATGAAAATTAAACTACTAATAAAATATAAAATAATGAGTATATTAATCAGTTTAACTTATGAGCATCAAAGCATCTATTAGTTCATGTATAGTTTTTTTAATCTATAAATATGGTAATAAAGCTAGTTTTGAATCAACAATGATGGGTCCGAGCCCAACACATAAACCCAGTAAGATTCCATCTTTTAGAGCCAATTGGCAAAAAAAAAAAAGGAGTAGTCCACCGACCTTATACACTAGGTCTGTTATCATTTTATTATCGATGTGAGAACTTTTATCCTCCACACATATATATGACATTTATAGAAAAAATATAGTTAACACATATTCAGACATCCAAACATAGTATACATCCTTTGTTTGAAGGATCTCTGCCTTGAGTTCTGTAATTGAAGGTTCAGAACTATTATTAATAGAAGGATCAATTCCTCCTCAAAGAAGGTTATCAGATAATGGTCTTGCAAGCATCTCCTTGAGTAAGGATTTAGATTTCACTGCAATAGGTGACATGAATAAATATTTGCTTATGAATAAGCCAATGTGCTCAAATTCATTGAAGAATCTGGAGTTGCATTCTACTTGGAGCTTGACACAGGCTTCCTACAGATTGTTTTTTAGGAAAACTTGACTTGCTTATGAATAAGCTTGCTGTCTAGCTTTGCAAAAAGTAATTGCACATTTGTTCAATATTTTCAGCAAGATGTTCCTTTACTGCTAGTTCTTTTACCACTGTTTGTAACGCCCATAGAAAAAATAGCTATTTGCATTCATTTTGTAAGCTCCTTAAATTATTATTGTTAATAATCCTAGATAGTAAACATATATTCCTTACCTCAAAGTTGTTTTTGGGGCTATCAGGCAGCAACTGTGGAGAAAATAATGAAGAATCTTCGACTTGAAATCACCCAGTTGAGGAAGGCATTGGAGGAGTCCAGGTACTAAAAGTTCCCCACTTCTCAGGATATAGTTGCCTAAACAATTGACCCTGCATTTTTCACTTAGTATATTATCCGATTGTATGCAGTTATTCTAATATTAGGCTAGGCATTCATTTTCTGCATGCAAAATACTTCTCTTTAGTAGGCCCTGCATTTTATCTTCTGGAATAATTGAGCTTTACTTCGTTTCACAAAATTGTCACATCCAGGGTCTTAGTCTTAGAAGAACAACTAAATCTGTCTCAGTCTTAATCATTGCAACATGACAGTTCACTACACTTGCTCTTAAATTTGAACAGAGCCTGATACCTATCCTGCCAAGTGCCATAAATTTACATTGAGAATGTAGCACACTTTATTCACAATAATATCTTCCATTGCAAATCCACCTTTAAATAAATGCTTAGAGATTCAGAAGCTTCCAGACATGATCTGCAGTTGTTTTCTTGCATCATGTCTTTGTTACAAATATTGTTCCGTACTACTAACCAAAATATAATCCTTCCTGTTTCCAAGAGTGAAAAAAGTCTATTTGCAAGTGCTTAAAAAATCAAGTGCCTCATTGGTAAAGGTGTTGAAGCCTTCCTTTAGTTGTTGCTACATATGCCACTGTTGCATCCTCTTATCTGAGAAATAAAATGACCTCCATTTCCTCTGACCTAGATTTTAATTAATTTTATATGCCAGGTCGGACATTGAGCGTTTACAATCTCTTACAGAGAGACAGGCTCAGCAAATCACAGAACAAGCATTGTACATAAAAGAGTTGGAAGAGCGAGAGGCAATGCTAACTCAAAATGTAACATTCTCCATCATTGATGATTTGATTGGATATATTGTTGACAGGCTTACTAGTTATTATCGTCTTAATCTATTTTTGTTGGTCTCATCGAAATGAAGGTAGAGGAACTTCTTTTGGAAATCAAAGCTGCTGAAGAAGATATTGCTAGATGGAGGGAAGCCTGCGAACTTGAAGTAGATGCTGGAAAGACTAGTGTCGAGGAACGTGAGAAAGTGGTAAGTGATTGCTGAACTCAATTCTAATATTCCTGTCTGTCAAGCGATTCCATAACCAAAGGAACTGTAATTAACTAACGTTGTGCTAGGCTGACATACTAAAACAAGAGCTGGAGAAAACAAGGGCAGCACTGGAAGTTTCAAACAGCAAGCTAAAGATGAAAGAAGAGCTAGCAAGTGCGGCTATGGCAGCACAGGAAGCAGCGGAAAGGTCCCTTGAGCTGGCAGATGGAAGAGCTGGCGGGCTACGTGAAAGGATAGAGGAGTTAACTCGACAGCTAGAAGAAGCAGAAACTCGGGAGAGGAACGGCAGGCGGGTAAGGCATATTTGTTGGCCGTGGAGAACACTTAAAGCTAACGCATCCACAGTTGTGCCTGCTGCTAACAGGATAGCCAATGTAAAGCGTGTTCTGCCTGAAATGCAAGCGTTACTCCAGTACAGTGTTTAATGCTTCCCTCCCTCACCTGTTTATGGATGATGATGATAAGTAGATCTATGTACGATCATCTACTCTATCCTATCAGAATCGTGATGTGAATGGGTTTGTGTGTATAAACTCCTTTTCTCTTCTGCCTTTTTATTTTTATTTGTACTATATTATTTCTTAATCTTAATGATAATAAAGTGCGTTGTTATCTACACGATTTTAGATTTACCGTGTACGTGAGGTATGCATCTTGACAATGAAATGGGGATTTGGGATATGAGCATTGTTTGCATCTTGACAAAGAAATTTACATCTTGACCATGAAATGGGGATCTGGGCTGTGAAAGGTTGTTCCCCTTTAGAGAACTTTCATCATTGTTTTTTTTCCTCATTGACTTTGATAAGTTGGTTTACTTCTACCTTTTTGTTACTTCAAGATAATATACTCACATCAAATATTAGCAACTTGAGATAAACTTTGATTTCATATCTAAACTCAAGAACTTTTCGTATTCGGGCTAGTGTTGGAACGGACTTTTATAAAATATTATGCCCGTTTATCCAAACCCGGACCCGACCCGGCAGGCTTGGTGGGCCGGGCGTTTTGGCCAGATCAGATGTCTTCCTCAATTCATACTCGTCCGTGTTTTGGGACGGACGGACTATCCGGATAAGATCAAATCTACTAAACTCTAAGAACCCATTTTGTTACTTCAAGATAAGATACTCAAACCAAATATTAACACCTTGAAATGAAACACGTACATATATAGACATATATATACATCAATACATGCCTATGACAATCAACACAAGATCAACTTATGGAAACCTAAGCTAAAGGAGAAGGAAAGGAAGAAAAGAATAAGGGAAGAAGGAGAAGAGGGAAGAACTTACCACAACTGCAACTACCAGAGAGAAAAGGACTCTCCACACAACTCAGCTGGCTCTCGCAGTAGAGCAACAACACCTCATCATCAATCCAAGCTCAAAACTCACTCAAAACTCTTGCAAGATCAAAGAGGATCCAAGAAGAAGATCAAAGGGAGAAGGGAAGAGAAGAAGAACGCGAGGAAGGGGATGGAGGCTGGAGAATGAAGGAAACCCTTCATGAGAAGAAAAGGAAGGCTTATAAAGGAAGCTAAGGGTAAAACACGGGTCAAAGGGTCACGGTCCACAAAGCCGCAGTGGCGGCTCAGCCCTGGCTCAACACAAGCTCAGCACATGCGTCTCAATTGAGGCGCAGGTGCGGGATCCCTAGAAGACTAAGGCTCTTACACTTTCAATGCCTCTCTCAGGTAGGAATTGTGAAGTGACCTCCCCGTTCCATAAAAATTGCATTCGAGGAGTAGAAATACATTTAGCAAGCATGCACCGACATTTATCCTGAATATACCGACCCAAAATGAAACCTCCCTGAGTAGGCCCAATCAGAACTTTTAATGATTCCTGCATTTGATTCATAAGGACCTTGCATTGGGAATGATCTTATAAATCACATTGCATAACACAATTGATCTAAATTGATGGATGTGTCCTGGATTTCAAACTTTGAATATCAAGCAAATCAAGGTATCATTCAACACTTGGGGCTGCTTGTGAATATAAAAAAATTCTCATTTTGCACATAACAAAATCATAGACAGTACTCCAACACCTTTGATAGAACACGGAATGAAGCCCGTCAATTACGGGGCTTTGTACAACCCCATAAATTTGACCGCATCCATGCTTTGCCATGACTTATCGAAACCTGAAGCCTATTCCAAACCTCTATCGTTACTAAAGGGAATCAATGTTGTGTATATAGGGAATAAAAAGCATCCCTGGGGTAGTTAAACATACTATATAATAGTTGGAAATATTGTTGAGCAACAAATCCATAGCTAGTCCATCCTCTAGCTAGACATTGTTAACATCAACAATACCCTCGACCCTATTATGACGTCGACGAATAAGAGTTGATGTGTGGAAGAAAGATGTATTTTGGTCTCCAAAGGTGAGTCATAAGTCACAAAATTTCCTCATCCAAATTAAATCCTCTTGTTCAAGAACGAGGCTAAGATCTTTTTGCAACTTGGCTTCCTCCTCACAAGCTAGCGTTAAATGAGTCAAAATGTTTGATTCTTTAATATCCTATATTTGTTGGATGATATGAGTACTCGTGTGAAAAACATTTTCAAAAACTTTCATGTTCTAGGTTAGTAAACAGAATTTAAGAGATGAAAGAGAGAAAAAACCTCGTTATGTGGTACCCAATGCTTGTTGGCCAAAGAAATAAAGTCTAGATGGGTTAGCCAAGCTACCTCCTTGCAAAATGGAAGTTTGTCACCGTTTGTCTATATGGGTGGGAATGACCGTAGCAAAATAGGAAAAATGATCCAACGAAAACCGAGCCAAATGACACACTGATGCATCAGGCCACCAGAGACGCCCAACTTGATTCGTGAAAACCCGATCTAGACATTTCATGATCTTCCTGGATGCTTGACGAAGGTTATAACATGTAAACTCTTGTTCAATGAAACCCAAATCAAGTAGAGCATGTTGTTGAAATAAGGTTCCAAAATTAGCATTATCCTTGTGAACTTCACCAATACCACCCTCATGTTCATGCGGATGTAAAATGTAGCTGAAATCCCCACCTAGCAGAAGAGGTGCTTTCACATGGCTCACCTCATCAGTCATAAGGAGACATAATTCCTTCGGCCTAGTAACATTATGCGGGGCATATATTACCATAATGTGGTAAGAGTCAACTCCACGCTCCACTTTAGAATGGATAAGAAAATTATTATGGTTGAGGATGAAAAGGTTGCATCGTTCCACATACCAAAGGTGCCAAATACCTCCTTCATACCCGGCTGCCTCAACACGAAAATAGCAGTGAAATTCACACGATCGAAAACTCTTTGAGCAGTAGCACCAAAAACTCTAGGTTCGAAGATGGCTAAAATGCCAATATGATGATGCTTACAAAGGTGTTTAATCGCACATCGGAAACCACTCTTGTAGACTCCGAACACGTTCCATAATAAATTATTCATAATTGATATGATAGAGAAAATCTAACCACCCCACTAAGGGATCGAATTGTTGTAACATACGTTTTTTGGCTTCACCTCCCCCGCGATGAAGGGAGCCGCCCATGTGGGGCCAACCGCGGTCGTAGCCGGGTGAGTCCGCCCTTGCGGCTAACTCTAGATTGCCCCCGATCTGTTTTCTTTCCGTCTTTTATTCTTCCTTTTTTAGAATATCCGATCTTCTATCTTTTGGGCCGGCTTTCCTTCTATCTTCTAACCCTAAATCTGACCTTCCCTTGTTCTTTCCCAACCGTTCTCTATATATTCCTGCCTTCTCTTCCGTTTTTCCCCCTTCTTGCTTACGTTCTTCTTCAGTGTCGAGCAAAGTTTCTGGCCTTTCCTTATGATTCTCTGCAGAACGTGTAAGTTCTTCCTTCCCTTGATCCTCATAACGTTCATGTATAGTTGTTGCATGCTTCTCCTTCTTCTTTTCTTTTTTCTCTTGTTCTTTTCTTCTTCTTCTTCTTCTTCTTCTTCACATGAATCAAGATCGAGTCTTGATTCTTGTTTCTCCTTTGTTGTTATCGAGTATGTGTTTCCAGGCTCCTTTGGTTGAGGGTTAACGTGTGTGTATCAAAGGATCAAGCCTTGGACCCCCTCTACTGTGTCGTTGCTATCAAAGGAAGCACCGACGATCGTTTTGTCACGCCGTTGCCCCCGCACCTTAGACGTCCCGCCCCTGCGGCTACAAGCAGTGCCGCCCTGCGCCTCTGTCAACCGCCCTTGCTATTTTCCATGCAGTGACTCCCGTCTTTGGTGAGTTGCTTCCTTCCATGATTCCTCGTTTCTTTCTTTGAGTTGTGTTGTTGAGGTTGTTCCTTGAGGAACCTGTGAGACTAGGAATCTTGTCCCTAGTTTGTTGGAGATTCTTAGAGATCATGGAGACTAGAAGTTGTAGACTTCTAGCTTTCGGTTCGTTTCTGATTTGCTATGCCTTGTATAAGCAGGTATTCATTCTTTCCTTCGGAAAACTGAGTAGTAGTTGACCCTTGTGTTATCTTCAAGTGAGGTAAGTCCCTTGAACTTACTTAGTTGCGTTCCGTATATTGGTTTGACTGTAGTGGTTGTGTTTGTTGTGTATCGTTATAATGGAAAACCGGACTAGGATGACCTTATACCTCAATTGGCCCAAGTGTATTATAACCGGGTGGTGACCGCTTGTCCAGTTTAAAATAGGGAGACTGAAAGGTGCTCTTGCAACCAGTCCAGCAAGTAACGGAGGGATGCATCGCCTCTATTCCTGTTGGTGAAAGGGGACGGAGGCGAGATCACGGTGATTCACGTGTGACAACATAAGTTGAATTAGTAAAGGGATTAACGTAATGAAAGATAATATCCGGTTGTGTGAGAGCATGCTATGTGTTTACCTTCTTATGTGTGTTTGTGCCTTTACTGTCTTTTTGATATTTAGAATGTTTGCTAACAGTTTATACCGATGTTGTAGATGCCCTGCAGGTTAGAGATGCTGCTGAGTGACCCGGACAGTGTGGTCAGCCGGGGTCCCCGTACATTATAGGACGTGATCAGGTTTATATTTCTGTCATCGTCTTTTTAGTTTATTATTGTACTCAGCTGCGAGTCTTTTGCTTTTCCCTTTTGTTAAACCTTTGATTTTTATATAAGTTTTGGCTTTCATTTATTTGTGCATTGTTGCAAGATCCGATGTTATTGTTGTTGTTGTGGGGGCCGTGACCTATTGTGAGGTCCTAGCCCGTAACGCTTCGAGTTCTCAGAACTTGGGGTGTTACAATAGTAATTGACTACCCTTTGATTCCATACATTCTTCCACAAGATCACCAAAAGAAGGCACAACAACCTTATTATTAATAGTACTCTCATAAACAACTATCTAGAGTGATGAAGATACGTCAAGAATAGGGGTGTCAAATTATACTCCCGTGCAGCACCACTTTGAATCTCCATAACGTCCTCCACGTCAACAAACGCCGACATTAAGGGTTTAGTGACTTGTGAGCCTGATGATGGCGCCCTCCTGACGTACAGTTTCGTTTTCCTTTCCGCTCTATCATATCATTGCTTGGAGGACCGGACGGCTCTCGGATAACAAGCTTAGCTATTGTTGTTTTCTTAGTCTGAATATGTTATTTGTTTCTTATACATGCCATCTAGGCTTGAGTTCCACTACATGGGCCTCATCTAGAGTATATTTTTTTTCCTTTCCGTTTTATGGGCTTGACTTCATGGTGGAGCCCATAAATTTAGGGTTTATGATAGACTCCTTAACTGAATTTTGACCTTTTAATGACGACCTACCCTTCACGGTTTGTGGTTCGACTTCGACCTTTTTCCCCTATTGTAATCTTACTTGCAAGATCCCTCTATCCATGAGTTTCAAAGACAATCTTACCCTTACCTTTTTGTGTTCCGCTTTTCTTGTGTGAGTATTCATGTCTTACATGGCGTTGTGAGTAAAGGTAACCACTAGAGCATCTATTGTTCCCTTATCCTTGGCATGCCATGGAGTTTTAGATCGACGATACCCAACGATCGTCCATGGTCCATATGTGTCTCTGTCCTCCAAATTAGGACGGTCATTGTTAGTCACTATAGAGGCGCGACCCCCGAATGCACATGAGATTTCGATGAAGACGCAACATCAGATCCCATCATTGTGGAAGCCTTGGGTGTTGACGATTTCATGAATTGACACTACAAGGCAAGGTGGCCATATCGTCCACAACGAAATCAGATAAATTGCAAATCCTTGTATTCCATATGGCACCAAACTTCATCCACAACCACCGTTTTTTTAAAGGCTTGCTCAAATCTATTTCAACGCAAAGGCGCGTAAACTTACCACGATTCGGAAATAAGGTCTTCGAATCAATGATGATTGGGTTGCCCACACCATAAGCCATGTTCCATAACACCTATTCCCCGTAGAAATTCATTGGAACATCGGTCAGACGAATCCAATTGGGTGTAGATGTAACCTCACATGATGGTTGGAAGGTTGGTGACCATCTTTGCATAGTCAAACAATGACAAAAATGGACCATGGACCACTTGTCAAAACTACTATCATCTTATTTTTATTGTCGAAACAGACCAAGAAATACCCATTGGACTGATCAACAATCTGCATTCGGTTACCGTATTTCCATAACTCCCGTAACTTTCTTTCCATAACGGGAAAAACAATCGGAAAGCCAACAACTTTGACAACAAGAGACTGAGCCCAGACTTTTGCAAGTGTAGTTAAAACTTCCTCAACAAGCGTAACAACATGTTCACCATCCTCTCCGTTAGAAAAGGTGACAATTATTTTCCCATTGATGAAATCCTTATCCAAAACTGTGCAATACTATTCAATGTTTCCGACACCCACAACCATATCCTTCCTTGACACTCTTGTCGTTGAGGGCTTTATTGGATCTAGGATCTCAGTGGAGGTTCCATAACAACTATAGTAGAGAGAGGCCGTGAGAACGGTGGAACGCTAACAATTATAGAATAGAGAGAAGTGAGCGCTCAAGAGTTCTACGCCATTTAAATATATAATTTTTAATATCGGTTTTGGGACCCAAGTGCAGAATTACTTAAACACAATTTTGGTTCCGGACTCCATGTGCGAAATCAGTTGAACACTAATTCAGCACTTCATGTTACTAACAAAATACATAATCAGGTTATCCAAATGACTTAAAAGTACACTACCAATTTCACATTTTTTGGCTTTCACAATTCCATAATTGACTCTATTATGCAAAAGCAATGACATTCCACAAAAGATCATAAGCTTAAGAATCTGATATAAATCATGATTAAATGGATTTGCGTGCGTTATATATATAAGATACATACTTTCACACTCAGTAGATGATTTAGCAACCTTACAAAAAACCGGATGCCGTCATATTATGAGTTTTTTTGTTGTTATTAAAATAAAAACCGTCTATATAACTTTTTCGTTTTTTTAATCAAAACAAAAAATGAGTAACTATATTGGAAAACAAAAAAAATAAAAATCGGAGAATAACGTTGAATACACATAAATGAATAGAGAATACCGGGATATAAAATCACAAGGTCGAGATTTCAAACAAAAAATACAAAGCCAACAAAAATAATGAATGAAATAAACTGCCTAACGGAGATCTAAAGTGACCAGAAACAGAATTGAACGGATCCGAACCCTCCGATCGACACCTTTACTAGGGGTCCGTTTGGAAAACAGAAGCTGATTGTGGATGAAGCAGAACTGAATGAAGCTAAAGGTGAAGCTGATTTAAGTAGCTGATTGTTTGTAATAAGCTAGTATAGCGTTTGAGAAGTACGAGCTAGCCGAAGCTGATTGAAACGTAAAATTACCGAAAAGGGCTTTATTAGCAGTTTATCGTTGTTAATTTTTATTATGATAGAAATATTTATTTAAAAGATGTTATATTTGAATAAATATTGTGAAATAATTATTTTTGGCCAAAAATAATTCTATAGTAAATTATTTCGTTAGTTTATCAAAATTCAAAAATGTAATTTATAAGACTTGGAACACTACAATAATTAATAGGGAACTATAAATAATTAAGAATTGAAATAAATGATAAAAAAAATTTTATTTAAACATTAAGGAACACATTTTTCTATATATGTATTTTTCGGTTTTGCACAATTTTGAGCAAGTCATATGTTACAAAGGAGATACATAAAGGAGATGCATATTTGTTTGTAAGCAAATACATGGTCTTAGTACATGATAAATTACAAATCATATTTGGCTTGGGTTTCCGCTTTGGTGAGCATGCCTTTGGTTCTTCGTTTGACAGCTCCATCTCCTTCTGCTTCATGTCGAAGTAGAGACAACCGATTTGAGGCTCCCTTTGTGGAGCTTTGTCGCCCCCCCGTTAGATGGTGCAGGCTGCAAAAAAAACACCACCAGATCAAACGCATATTCCCTTCATACCTTCCAAATCAACACTAATAAACAGGGTACACCATCAGTTCATGTGTCAAATGTCATCCGCTGCAAAATGTTTCAAGCTACCCTAATTTTCCGCCAAATATACACACTATGAACCTACCAACCAATTAATCAATAATTGGGGTAAATACTAAGTAACATATACTTATTACCCACTCTACCAAGAAAAATAAAAATAAATAAGAGCCTCCTACAAACATACTGATAACAAGCCATGTTTCCCTGTTGAAGAGAGGTTTCAGACAGTGATGGCCCAAGTCCTTGAAGCTATAGGACTTCAACAACCTGATGCAAAAGAAGATATATACAAACAAATGAAGTAAACCAGAAGAATCTTAACTTATATGATAGCTCACCACCAATGACCGACATTTAATAAAAGGATGTTTGTTTCTCAGTAAATTAATCACTCTTCTAGTCTTCTCTTATCAATGTACTGCATACTTTAGATCTCTTGAAAAAAATACAATTATGCTGCACCTCACGTCCAAGTTAATGTATTACTAATACTATGATATGCTTAATTTGTGCATGATCCAATAAGTTAATTATCTTTGTGGTCTTTCTACAAGGAAAACAATAATCATAATCAACATGCACATATATGAGCAATTGTATAGAAAGGATGGAAACTCAACCTCACCTGGAGCCATGTAACCACATAATCCGTCATTCAATCATAAAGACTTGACCACAAACCTCATTCATGTGGGCTCAAACAAGCCAGATATGCAAGCAGGGCTATTCTGGGCCACCAAAAGTGCATCTCTAGGCCAACCCAAGACTTGACCACAAACCTCATTCCTGTGGGAGCATGCATGAATGCATCTTCTCCTTAACAAAATTAAACCTAGTCCATCCATCTTTAACGAGCGGCAACATAACCTTTACACAAAATCTCCTTCCGAATAAGTCGAGTATGTCTTTGTCCTTCATTAGGGCATTAAACCCCCCCTAAATCTACTAGTGAGTGATTGGGCTCTGATAGTCATTCAACATCACTTGAATATATCACCATTAATTAATAAAACTACATATAAATCCATTAGGATTCAAGAAATCTAACCAATACAGCTCAGAGCAAATGGGTAAAGATAGACTCATACTTGCATTATCATATTCGTCATATGACAGCTCATTCTCCAATGCGAAGACAAATAATTTTATGCATGATAAGAATTCAGAGTCACAGATGAGAAAGTAATAGACAACAACGGGACTAATAAACCAACAAATAAGACAGCAAAGGGATCTCATAATAAGAACCTATTCAGCTTCACGCATAAGAACCTATTCAGATGAGAAAGTAATAGACATCAAACCCTAGAAATAGAAGACCCAGATCAAATACAATTCCAGATTGGTTCTAAAAATACTCTATTGAGCACAAGAACTTAAGCAAACTGAGTATTCCAGACAAAAACCAAATGCAAACAGCTAAAAAAATGACCAGAATCCCACCAAAGGAGCAATTACCCAAAAGCTCAAACTCAATTTGAACAACAAGCTAAAAATAGCTCAAAAGTGTATAAAAGAGGATCTTACCGCATACCTGCTTATCACTTGAAGTTAGTTGGTGAATACCAGTTTACAACTTCTTAATCTAAACCACCAGCCACCAAAAACCCACAAACCGAGCTGTTAGATCTCTAGTAAGTCCCTTTTTTCCCTCTTCTCTTAAATTTAGTAGTAAGCGAGAAGGAAAGCTAGAGCGAAGAAGAGAGACGCTTGGACTTTGGATCCTTCCAATCTCTAGATGTCTTTTTGTGGCATACAAATTAGGGTTTGGATTTTAAAGGCGCAAACCAATCTAGCAAGAAGAAGAAGAACAGAAGAAGAGAAGAAGAAGTGAAGAAGAGAGTGAGATACCTGGCTATCGACGATTTCAAGAAGAACAGAAGAAGAGAATAATGGAAGAATTGCAAGCAGCAAAAATAATAAATAGAAGGGTATTTTCATAAGTTTGCCCAAAGGAGTTGATGGAAAGGCCCTAAACTTCAGCTTTCATAAGCTGTCTTAATCTGCTTCATCTTCCTTCAGCTTGCACTCCCACGAAGCAATTTTGTACAGTAAAAACATCAGTTACCATAAGTTTCAATAAGCTCCAATAAGCTCCAATAAGCTGATGCCAAACGGGGCCCTAGAGCTCTTCCCATGGGCTCCGCGTGCGTTATGCTCTGGTCAAATGCAAAATTAATTTGACCTTACTGATCTGCATTGTCCAGTGAAATGCCACCGTATATCCCCAGGCAAGCACCACGTCTGCGTTCCACCGGAAGCGGTTAAGCACCATGAACGTTTCTTGTCTGAACATCCATCCCTACTCCGCTAAATCTCAGTCTTTTTCCCAACCTCACCTTCTACAGCTATACACTACCGCCGTCACAAGACGCCACTTTCAAGCCCTATTCAATTCCAATGTCCCCATGCACCAACTTATGCCCATCCAATCTCGCTCCAGAGTGTTCTCAGTGCCAATTACGCCAACACTCAAACCGAAAAGTTGCGACGGCGATCGACACAATTTGGTTAACAGTATTAGGAGTTGGATTTTGTTGTTCCGATCATATGCCCCGGGTGGCGAGTGGTGGATATTAGGTGACTCTGTAGACGTTGTCAATGAGAAGGGAAAATCTGTTTCGGTTCCTTCCGCTTTGTGGAGGATTTGGTTGCTGATGTCCGATGATAGACGAATCATCATCGGTGCATTTGTTTCTCTAACGATTGCTGCGGTAAGTTCAATTGCCTGCTCAATGAGTACATTTCTAGGCTTTTAGTCCCTGAATTGGTATTTCTTACAACACTTGTAGATGTTATGTTGCGAGGTTCGAGGCGTTGACAACCAGCAGTGCTTTTGTTGATTGTGTGTTCGTTTTGACTGTAAATTTTATTTTCTAAATTTGATTGTTATGTTCTATTTTCCATTATGTCTGTCACTAAGCTGGAAGAATGCAATGGTTAGATTGAACTGATCTGATGAGGGATGGTTTGGACGATGCCTACTTGTTCAGTATTCACAAATCCTTCCCTGAAATAGGAATATGTTATGTTGTTGCAGCTAGCTGAGATATCGATGCCAAGTTTAATGGCGGCATCCATTTTTGCTGTGGAAAATGCTCAAATCGGGGTGTTCTATAGGAACTGCAGGATATTGGTTTTATTGTGTCTCACGTCAGGAATATTCAGGTTAGTTTAATCGTACTTCTGTAATATTCTTTATAAAATGTAGTATATTTATTTTGTGGGCTGTATAAAGTTATAAATACTTATACTGGCATGCTTGTTTCCGCCGGACTCAAAAGTCCTAATGGGTATAGGGGTGGTTTATGATTTCTATGCTAATTTGTATCTATTATCATCCAAATGTCAGTGGCTTGAGGAGCAACTGCTTTGGAATCGCCAATTCAATCTTAGTAAGCTTATATGATTTCATATATCCCTGGATGTTGGTATTGAAAATTTTTAGCATGATAAACCGTGGAGAAGTGATTGACAACATATTCAATATGTTACAGATTAAGCGATTGAGGGAGGCCTTGTATCCCATTCTTCTCTTTCAGGTTTATGAACATCATTATTATCAAGTTAGGAGTATTCAGATGATTTTTTGTGGGGTCTAACTATCTTGATATAGGATATTTCCTTTTTCGATACAGAGTCAGTTGGAAGTTTGACAAGTAGGCTAGGTGCAGATTGCCAACGGCTTTCTTCTGTTATAGGGAACAACATTCACTTGATATTCCGAAATATTCTACAGGTTGCTTTCCTGTACATGTGTTTGTTTTGCTTCACCAGCTGCTCCAATCAGCTCTTTTTGTATGTGATGAGATGAAATTTTGCTGGCCTGTATACAGGGTACTGGAGCATTCATTAATTTGATGATCTTATCTTGGCCTCTTGCATTCTCATCATTAGGAGTATGCATTATTTTGGCATCCATTTCTCTGATTTATGGACGGTAAGCAGCAGATCTCACCTGGCTAATCTCTACTGTTGTGTCAGTTTCAATTGCAACGAAGTACATTTGTTATTGTATTTGATGAACTTTTGTAATGTGATATTTGGCTTCCACTCTGCTTCCTTTTCAATAAAGCAAGTTAGTGACACTAGTAATTAAAGCGTCAAATGCATGTTATTGCTAATTTTTTTTTTCTAGTTCTTACATATGCACAAAACTACTAGAGTATCAGGAAGTGTATGATTTCTCATGATGTTGATTAATGTTCTAGTACTTCTTGTAATTTTCTAATTTGAAAATAAGGATGATGATTCTTAGAGTGAAACATATTTATAAAAAATGTATTGGGTTTATCTCTGGAATGTCATGTTTTGCATGTTTATTCGATAGGTACCAAAAAGATGCAGCAAAGTTCAATCAAAAGTTGGAAGCTTCTGCTAATCATGCAAGTGATGAAGCTTTTCTATTATGTTGTCAGAACTTAAGCCTTCGATTGATATTGATGAGCTGTTTTATCCCGTTTTACATAGATTGCACGAGAAACATTTTATTTAGTAAGAAGTGTCCGAGTTAATGGGACAGAAGATGAAGAAGTTGGAAGGTAATATACCATTAGATCTGCTGCCAAGTGTCTGATATATAGTAGTGATATAAACTGTTTTCTAGCATAGAAGAAATGTGAAATGTATTTACTGGAATGCAGAATTAATTTATTATATGTTAGGTACAAGTTTTGGTTGAACAAACTAGCTTTCATAAACCTGAGAGAAAGCATAGCCTATGGACTCTGGAATCTGAGTTTCAATGCCCTGTACCGTACCACACAGGTGGGCTCCTAAGTTTGGGTACACTTCCTTGATGCCATATTATCTTATGTTCATTGATTTTCTCCCTGTAAAACCTTTATTGAGGACATTTATTGCTCCTGTTTGACTCTGACGTAATTCTAGTTTTAACAGGCACTTCTTTGTGGCCTGTCAGTTAACTCCTATGAAAATTTTCGAACAGAAACTAATTATACACGTTGAGACTTCGATCAATTCGTATTCTGTCTTTTGCAACATAGTTGTTAGATTAAACCCATTAGGGATATTTGTAGGACATGCAGATGATCAAATTAGCTCCAGGGGACCATCAAAGCTGGTAGCTGGGCTGTGAAAGTGATTTTATTTAGTCGCACCTAGTAACCCAATTAGGACTAGCTGTGTATGAATACTGGAAGTATTCTTTATTTTAGGCATAATATGATTTGCTTTTGTAAATGGCAGTTGCCTTCTTGTCTTGAGAGAATTATCTCATTTGGAGGTCTAGTGGAAGTGATTGACCAAGGAATCCCTTTTTACTGTCTAAGTTTGATGTTCTCTATTCTCTGTGATTGAGCTGTGTTCTTAGTCCTAGTAAGTCATTCTTTGATCTTTTCCCAATTTGATTTTTTTTATGTGGTCTTTCTAACCTATGCCTAAGGCATAGGTTAAGAACTTTGATTTGGAAAGATTCCCCTACCAAGAAATGGATAAATCCTAAAAAATTGAAAGGAAAGCTAAATAACTAAATAGGGGGAGATCTTTCGAAATCAAGCATCTTAACCCTATGGCATAGGCTGGAAAACCTGTTTTTTAAATTGCATTCTGATGATATGTTGACAACTTTCTAGTCCTGTTCACTACCTGATGCTGTAGGTTCCAGATCTATATCCATTTGCTGGTACTTTGTAATATTTAGCATAGTTATCTGCACTTTAAATTTCTTTTGCTTCTTCATTTATGATGTAGCATTGTCATGCTTAATTATTAGTGCTCACAAGGGTCATAAGAAATCTAGTGACTCAGTGACTGCTTTAGTTGTTTTCAATCCCCTTGGCACACACAAAAGAGCTGTACTTGTAGGTCAATTTTTTTTATGCAACTAAACTGAGTTGTATCCTATGAATACTAATTTTCAATTTTCCTCATTGGTTTGGAGGTGCTGATCCGTGAACTGAATATAGTGTCATTAATGCTTTTGAACATTGTGTGATCCTTGGTTGGGGCAAGTTTGTTACTGCATCGTTCTTTGAAAATATCATCTTTAACATTAATTATTTGTTAGGTTTAAAATATTGATGTAGAAAAAGAAAGGAAGAGAAACAGTTTTGGAACTTACACTCATGTGGCTAAGTATCCATACATTTAGGCTATTTAGCTAGTCGTGGATTTGTTGAATTAGTAGCAATTAGACCCGACACACCCTGGGTCGGCCAACCCGCAGGGAAAAACCCGGTGGGTTCTGATAAGGTGGAAAGCCTAACGGGGCTGAGAAGCCCGGTCCGGGTACCCGGATTAATATTAAAAAAAATAGATATATATTTAATTATAGTGGAAACTAAACAAAACTACCATTAATAATCACCCTTAACAATCATCTATCTGTCCAGGCTGCCGGACGGGTACGGACAGAAGTCCAAGCCCGACATCCGGGTTCGGCCCGAACAAACGTGATTTTTTTTTACGAAGCCCGGCCCGAGCACGAAAGTATCACCTCTAGTAGCAATGAATACCCTAGTAAGGTGCCCTGTAGTTATCATATTCCTGGTATTACAGCTGTCAACATGAAAGTGGAAACATAATCTTCTATCCATTGTTATTTGTTACTTGTTAGCATCAACAAGTATCTACATCCTAAGCTGGGACTCATTTACATAAATCAGAAACCAGGTTTTGATCTGAATCTTACAGATGCTTTCTAGTTAAAATATCCCACTTCTTGCCTTCTTGGTTGGGGCCCTTTGCGGCCTGATCCTATTCGCGGGGAATAATATTCTAACCCTTGTTAGTATCAACAGTTACTCCGGAGTCTAGAACTCGATTATTTTTAAATATCGCAAATACCAAATTTTGAACACGGAGTCTTACAAGGGATGCTTTCTAGTTCAGATATCCCACTTCTTGATTGGATCCCCTAGTCGTCTGATCCTGCTCCTAGGATAGAGCTCCTCTATCCCAACATCTAGTGGGGAGTTCTTTTCCTCCATTTCCACGTCTAAGAACAATACTCTTAATTTGTTTGAATGAAAAAGGTGTTGCTTGAACCTCAAAAATATGGTGTCAATGTTATGGAATGTCTCAGAAGACGAACCTTAACAGAATATAAATTTCAGAACATCATTTTCCTCTTAATTAATGGGGATTAAACCTTCCAAATTCCAATAGGTAATGGGGACGTAGATCTGGATATGGTGAATATTAATATGCTGTTGCAAACTTGCAAGTATTTGGATGTTTTGTTTTTACTTTTCTGTTGGTAAAGTCTGGTTATTCAAAGGCTATTTTATTTCTTCTGGATTCTTCAGGAAAACTGAATCTACTTTGCTTTTATTCTACAGATTATAGCTGTGGTGTTTGGTGGAGTGTCACTATCTATGGGTCATATAACACCTGAACAAATGCTAAAGTATATTTTGTATTGCGAGTGGTTGATTTATGCAACTTGGCGCCTTGTGGACAATGCTGCATCATTATACCATTCTGTTGGAGCAAGTGAAACTATATTCCAAATGATGGATCTCTTGCCCAGCAATCAGTTCTTAGTGCCAGGTGAGCAGCTTATTACGGTAAAGCCTAAACATGCCTTAGAATTTAGATCATGGAAGTCTGTTATCAATCATGAAAAGTAACAATATGGCTGATTTAATTTTAATTTAGACACTTCTTTATCTTTAAGTATAAAAGGAGTTGTGGGTGGCTGTTCGAAGGGAAATCCTAATTTACGGGTGTTTTTTTGTATAATTTGCAGTTTTACTGGCAGTTTGTGAAACATCTAATTTTAAGATTGTTTTTATGTAATTTACCCTTATCATTTTTACATGTCTCCTATCTCTTTAGCATGTGTAATTCGTGCATGCTTGGATTGATCCTAGTTCATAATCAATTCCAGAAATATATTTCAGTCCAAACAGAACTCATAATACCTCCATAGCCACAATTTGAACTCAGTGATGTGCTCTCTAATTATATATTCCACACAAAATTAATTTTCTGTGGTGAGAGGGAGACGCACAACATAAGACACTTGCGGGGGGTTTTAAACCCATGACCAAGCAATCAGCATAAATTTACTTGCTCCAGGAGTCTCCATATATTATTGTTGAATCTATATTTTTGGCTGACATCCACTATGTTGCTGTAATTTGGATTTTTGGTAGTTCTTCTGTTCCTTGTATTTTGCTTGATAGTTCATTGGTTCCTACATCATACAAAAAAAATTAGCCAGGTTATTACTGCAAATAATATTACTATCTTCTGCATGTCTCATCACTATCAACCTGTACATCTTAATAGTATATTTATATGGTTTATTGGACATGCAGGAGTTAAACTTCAACAGCTAAATGGACATATTGAGCTTGTAGATGTTTCGTTCTGCTATCCGGCAAGGGCACAGGTGGTAGTTGAAGAAGTTAAAATAATCTAAATGTCTAAAGTGAAAATTGATGATGCTATTAGCCTTGTGTCTTACTTAGTTACTTATGATTGGTAACTTGGATATTATACTGATTGGATGAAATTGTATGCCTTTGTTTCATTTCATACACTTTTGTTGCTGAAATTGCATCATGCTTGTATAAAACAAAAGAAAAAGAACATGTATCATACCTGCTGGCTGCTGCGACTTCAAATGTAGGTGATGAATTAAGGCTTCAGCAATGAGTCTTGTTACCTAATAAATAAGATGACATAGTAAGATGGATTATGAATTTGGACCAAACTACAGTATTGCCTTCATTGCAGGATGAGTGGTCAAATTGTCCAGTGCCCATGAGCTGTTTGAAAACTTGTTTGCCTTTTGCTTGAATGTTTTGCAAGTTATATTTATGCCAGAATCTTGCAGTCTGCAGTCCTCTTATGCTTTTCCTTCAGGTCCTGATAATCGAACAGGATACAATGTAGAAAAATCCTCTTAACAACGGGCTTGTGAAATCATTCAATCTCTTCGGAAACAAATTGCATGAAAAAGCAAATAAGTTACATCTAAACTACTTCCCTACTTGTAGTTGTTTCATTTTCTTAAATGTAACAGCTCACGACAGGAAATAAATTGTTTGTTCCTACTTCCGTTAACAATCAAGTAACTCTTTATGTCAGAACATCGGAAAACCAACAAGAAATTTTCTTCTAACTATTCTGTGTTTCTGTACAGATGCCAGTTTTACAGCACGTGAATGTTGCTATACAGGCTAACGAAGTGGTTGCAATTGTAGGTCATCCATGCTTCTACTTATCCACAACTTCTGCCCTCCTCATTAGATTTAGTGAGCCTGTAGCTGATTTTTCCAGGTTGGTCTCAGTGGTTCGGGAAAGAGCTCACTGATAAAGCTATTGCTCCGTCTTTATGAACCAACAGATGGTGAGGTGAGCTACATTCTTGTTGTCCGGTTATACAATGACAGCTTATGTTTTCTTACAAGTGTCTAATCTTTATGAAATATTTCTCATGGATTTCATGCTATTTGTCATAGACTGAATTTACATTTCTCTTACACACGTGTATATCAGAGACTAAATCAAGAGAGCTGGAAGTGAAAATATTCTAGAAGGAATCAGTTAGGCTGTGAGGAACTATTTGCGCAAGTCACTGTGACTGAGAGTACTACCTAGATAAGGGGTTAGCCTCTATTTAACAGTTATCCAGAAAATAGGAACTTGGAAGGCTTTTGCGATTTAGACCAAGGAAGTTGTTTCCCTTGGTAGGACCTTAGCGGAGAGTTACTGTCCCTAGGTTGTCTTTGTGTTCAATATACCGTTTTAGTGTTCTTGTGTGAATCCCAATTTTATCTAAAATTGCCCAATATAACTAGGAAGTTATCAGCTTCCCTTCCATAATATCTAAAAGCTAAGAGCTGTTTCTTTTTGTAACAACTCTTTTTCTTGGTTTTTAGGGGTGTTCTATATGGTACTCAAACTTTGAGAAAAAGGTAAAGTTAATAAGTTATTTTCAAAAGTAGACCAACTTTCAACTTAAAAAATGACATGTCACTCAACCCCGTGAAAAAAAGGCGACGCTTAAGAGTGTTCTCCAAATGAGGAGGGACATCGAGTTCATTTTGAGAAGCCTAAACTAAGGGGTGTTCATGAATTATGTGCTTCACCTACCTAAGCGACGAAGACGTGATTTGGTGAAGCACATGCTTCAGGGACCATACTATGCTAGTAGTTACTACTCTTTCGTGACTACATTAGTTATTTGTTTGCCATCAGTTTGTGTTTTATCGTCAAAGGACCATCTGCTTTGCCATAATCCCTGATTTTCTTTATCTAGAGCACAACATAGTTGAGGATCTGTGTGCTAGTTTGAAATTGAAACCGCTGATGATCAACATGGACTTTGCTGTGTAATTGGCTGCTATAATAGGTTAGTGGAAATGATATTATAAGTCAAATTCACACTTGATTTACAGCTTCCATTTCAAAAACAGTACTAGTCCACGGATTACATTTTGAGATGTTATGGAAATTAAAAAAGAAACACATTATATAGTCTGTCAAGTGTGTGTGCTACTTGTGTTAGACAAGAGGATACTTCAAACTTACTCTCCTGTGTTTCAAATACTGAATGAAATACAGATCTCAATGTCAAAAAGAATCTCTCTCTATGAGCCCTGGCTACTACTGCCTTCTTTCTCTCAAAGTTTCTGGATGGTTCTTCTCATCTGCAATACCCTTACTAATACTCCCAAAAACAGCACGCAGGCTATTACTCTAACAAACCATATGTAATAGACTACAATACCCCTTTCTACAAACTTATGTTATTCCACCCTGGCCTGATGCTCAGCTATGCCTTATCCCTTCTACTGACCACAATAAACGGCCCAATGGGCTTGATTGTAGTGCTAACAACTTGCATCTTGCTTCTCAAATAGGCAATGGTCGCCCCATTCTAATCGAATACAAACTGCAGATTTTAATCGATGGAGTGCCTATACTCAGTTTGGACGTCAGATGGCTGAGAGACCAAATGGGGTATGTTGCACAGGTTAGTTATTCTTAAACCATTTTTTGAACAATTTAATTTACATAATAAAAATGTTTCTTCAATTTCAAAGTAATGATCTTGATAGGAACCTGAACTAATGCGCATGGACGTGAAATCAAACATATCTTATGGTTGTCGTCGATGCATTGGACATGATGACATAGTGTCGGCTGCAAAACTTGCTGATGCACATGATTTCATTGCATCTCTTCCTGATGGCTATGACACCGTGGTCAGTGATAATCTACTCAGTGGAGGGCAGAAGCAGAGAATAGCCATTGCTCGAGCAATTATAAGAAACCCCAAGATTTTGATTTTTGATGAGCCAACAAGTGCTCTTGATGCAGAAAGTGAACACTACATAACGGTAACATACATCACCTATTGTCAATCTTTGGCTCAAACATGTGGCGTGCTTGATAGTGATTTGCATTCTAAGAAGAAAGGAAATAAGGACGCAGTGTCCTACTAGCAACATAAATGCACACACCGAATAAACCGAACCCAAACTACTCAAAATGTGGTTTTTCAATCATCAGAAAGTATAATGTTGGCTTCAATCATAAAATAATCACCTACTGTCAATCTTTGGCTCAAACATAGGGTGTTATTGGAGCACTGAAGGCAGACTCTAGTGCAAGAGGAACTGTCATTGTCATTGCACATAGGTGATTGTCTCTTCCATCTCCTCTAGTTGAAGTCGTTCTAGTAGTTATATTTAGAGCTTACATCTTTGCTTTACCAATTCCGCAGGTTATCCACTGTCGAGGTTGCGGACAGAATCATAGTGATGGATAGTGGCAAGATTGTTGAGGTACGGTTTCTTCATCTACCTATCAGTCCTTTGCTTTAGAAGCTTGTACCGCCAACACATAATTCAACCGAATTTGATTGGACACAAATTTCAATCCAAAACTGCAATATCTTGACATAAAAATTATGCAAACTTCAAACTACTCATCCCATATAACCTGTTTAATCCATAATATAACTTATCCGACCTTAATCTAATATTATAGTTTTGGAGCACTAACCCTACACAACTAGGGCCCGTTTGTTTTAAACTCCGGGAACGGAAACGGAATGGAAACAGATCTAGTCCATACGTATATCTTTGTTCATCAAAAATTTTGGAATCATTCCTTGTTGTTTAAATTAATTGGAGTATAATTTGATTACTTTTGATACCTATAGGAAAACAAAATAAGAGAAGCGCATTTTGCATGAGAACAGAAGGAATGATTCCAAAAAATTCATGAACAAGGTGCATATATGGACTAAAACAAACGGCCCCTTAAGCTAGTAGACACAGCCAAGTGCTTGCGGTAAAAATCTTCATGCAACTTACAAACATACATGGAAACACTAAATTTTTGGGCACCAGTGATTATCATCCATCATGTGCCTAAATTGCCTAATATCCCATGCATCTATAGATGGGCAACCACAACGAACTTGTGCAGAAGAAGGGGCTATATTCACGCTTAGTAGTAATGCAAAGCCAACTTCTAACCCCATAGAGAAACTGCTGGTGGGGGAAGCTTCATCTTCTGTTCAACACTCTCGCTCTCGTTGCTCGAACAACTGGGACTCCTCTGTTTTCCCATAGCGTCCTTCACCCTGCCTCCGACTGCAACACCATCACTGGCGGCTCTCTGCTTTTCCTTCTTGTTCATTCTGGGTTTGCTCCGAATGAGGCCTAACGTTGTTTTCAGAATTTGAGGATATCCTGGCCATTGTCCAGTTTCGTCATGGGGATTTTAACCCATAGAGGTGCTTCTTAGCATAGTGTACTAACCCTACGAATCTTGTGATACATCAATTGTATTTGTAATGCTTTATTTTACTCATAAATTGTTCTGTAATCTAGATGAACTATATACTAAGGGTATGTTTGGGAACCATTTATTTAGTAGCTTATGGTGATGATTGAGATGATGAAATTTTTAAAAGAGAAAATTACCGGAAACCACCCGTTAAATAGGTCATATTGCAAATAACCACCCGCTCTATCACTATTTACCGGAAACCACCCGTTATATATACTCCGTTAACAAAAAACCACCTTGGGTCAGTATACCGTTTGTTTTCCGTCTTGTGGACCCCACTTTGTAATAAAATAATAATTTCCTTAATTTTTCTTCCTTTTCTATTTTTGAATGTATTTCCTTCCTTTTCTATTTTTTGTTTGGTATTATAACCTCAATCCCACCAATTTAGGACAATAATCAACCGCCATAGATGGAAGATGAGAACCTCTCGGATTCCTACTGGTTTGAGCGTGGAATCCTCAACAATCAAGAATACCTACCCAATTCGGACCCTAATTCGTCTCCTGAAACCCTAGAAATCTCAAATTCACCATTACCGGCAATCTCAACAGGATCCATGGACGAGCTTGTGAGCAGTATCAGTAGCAACAACATCAATTCGTTTTCTCCAAACTCTGTTCTCCTCACAAGAAATCTCCAGCCGATCTTCTTTGGTGAGAAAATGGTATCAGAAGCAAAGGATCTAGAACTCTCTAGAACAAGGAAGAAGGCGGCGGAAACAAAGAAACACAAGAGTTGTTTACAGGGAAGAAAGAAGAAGGAGAATAAGAAAGGAAATTGTAAAGAGGATTGAGCAAAACCTTGACAGATTTGGAATTTGAAGAGATAAAAGGGTTTATGGAATTAGGGTTTGTGTTTCTCTCCTCTCCTTTGAAGACTAAGCGTGCGTAAGGATTAGTGTGGTGCTTTCCTTCAACCTCTTCAGCATGGTGGATGATAACAACAAGCGAACCGCCACAGTAGGCGTACCTTCTGGAGCCTTTTCAACTTCATTCGAGTCCTCAATATCATTACCCATTTCATGCTCCTTGAAGGGCTTGAGTTTGTGGATCTTTGACAAGAAGATGAAGAAATGTGCGTACCTGCTCATAATCATAAACATTAAACTCTAAAGCTTGAGTTTGTGGATCTTTGACAGTGAAATTGAACTCTTCATTCCATTTAGGATTCAAGTTATTGCTTTTCACCTTGGTCTTCTTGGATTGTCTTCAGTAAGTTTTAGCTTCACAAAATGGTCTGATTTACCAAGTAAATCTCTGTTCCTAAGCTCTATAGCCCTCCCAATCTTCACATGGAGAATCCCAACAGGTCGTTTCATGGCTCTACAATTTCATCAAAAATAGAAAAGAGAAAGAGGGGTTTGCAATTTCAAGGCCTTAATTATTTGTCAGAATATGGGAGAATTCACAGAGAAATAAGATGAAGAAAAAGTAATAGATTTGTTCATTAATCTGGTAAATAATACCAAGCAAAAAAATTGAAAAAGCAGAAAATACATTAAAAAATAGAAAAGGAAGAAAAAGAAGGGAAATTATTATTTTATAATAAAGTAGGGCCCACAAGACGGAAAACTAACGGTATACTCACACAAGGTGGTTTTTTTGGTAACGGAGTATCTATAACGGGTGGTTTCCGGTAAATAGTGATAGAGCGGGTGATTATTTGCAATATGACCTATTTAACGGGTGGTTTCCGGTAATTTCCTCTTTTTAAAAATAGAAAAGTGGGTGTTTGGGATCCTAGATGATCGAAAAAGCTAAATGCACGAGGTTCGATTTACTAGCGTAAAAAACAAACGCATTCCGATGGCGCTCAACAAGTAAAAAAAACAAAGAATTTGAGCGCCGGCGCCTTCCGAAGGCGCTCAAATCTTTAATTAAAAAAAGGGTAAAAGTAGGAAGACGCTCAAATCTTTAATAAAAGAAAAGTGCAAAATTAAGAAAAAACAGGTTTTTGGGCGCCAGCGCCCTGCGCCGGCGCTCAAAACCCTGCTTTTTCTTATTTTTGCCCCTTTTTTATTTATTTTAAGATTTGAGCGCCATCGCAAAGCGCTCAGATCTATTTGAGCGCCACCGCAAAGTGTTCATATTCGGTACCAAGTAAATTTAAAATTGTGTATATAACACGCCCCTAGATGATTGATGATGATGGGAGATTATGGAAGATGATGAAAGATGAAAATTTTCTCAAAATTTCATCTACCTCAAAGGAGATAATGGAGATGAAGCAAGATTACGGAGGACAGAACTACTTCACAACCCTCATTACAATTTATTTAAAATTTTGAATCTTTAATATTTTTAACCCAACTTAAACAATAATGAAAAAAAATCAAATTACTATAATTATATTTATATTTCAAAATTATATTGAATAAAACCATTAATAGATATTTTACGTATCTTTATGAGAAAAATTAAGTAAAAAAATATATGATAGCTATATAAAATTCATCCCAAATTTAAGAATATTTTGTTACTAAAAAATGGGATGATGACTTTTACACAAAAAAAAAATATTATTAATGAAACTCATTTAACATAAAAGCACAATTGTATAGAAATATATTTATTTTTTAAATCTAATTAAACTCAATAAAAAAATGGAGTGATGTCCTTTTTGGTAATTTTGCGTTTCGATAAGCTTCGATAAACTTTGTTCTCCCAAACACCCATCAAAATTGTGAAAATAACTCAGCTTGTTCAATCAGCTACTCAATCAGCTTCAACTTCAACTTTTATAAGCTTCAGCTTCATCTTCATCTACAATAAGCTCATGGTTACCAAACGGAGCCTAATACTTTATATACTAATAGTAGAAGCCTTGATGCCATGATTCAATTGTTCGGCAATCACCTCGTGTTATATTTGTATGTATTTTTATTTTTAGAAATTTTAATTAAAAATTTATGTAAACTAACTATTTATTTTTTAAATATCTTTCTCTACATATTTTTAACAAATTTGTTTTATTATCTTTGTATTTTTCTTATTATATTGTCATCTAACACTTTACATTTACAATATAGGGAAGTGTTCAAGTAAGGCCCATTATTCCGGTAAGGCCGTGCGGCCGTCTGTACGGCCGACACGTGTCCCGGAAAAAAAAAATTAATTTTTTTTTTTTTTTAAAACGAGTAAAAGTAATAGTTCAAAACTTATTATGGAATAGTTCATAACTTATAAAAGGATAGTTCATGAATTATAATAGAATAGTTCATAGTGTAAAATTTATAAAGGATTGAAAGTAATAGTTCAAAACTTATTAAGTAATAGTTCATAACTTCTAAAAAGATAGTTCATGAATTATAATAGAATAGTTCATAGTGCAAAATTTATAAAGGAGTGAAAGTAATAGTTCAAAACTTATTATGGGATAGTTCATGAATTATAATAGAATAGTT